>CM057463.1:173049735-173674735 GCA_030035585.1 Dugong dugon | reverse complement strand
TGATTTAGACCAAGTATGTTTTCTGCATGCAATCAAACTTCATTGAAGGTCTACAGTGTTCTAAGTATTGCACTGGGTACTATTTGAGCGTTAAATAAAATACTATATCCGGGTTATTCTTTAGAAAGGAAAAGCTTCTTGACGTCACAATATATTTATTCCAATTTACTTACTCAGATGTTTAGATGTAGCTTTGACATCATCAGGTGTGAAAATCTGAAGGTTAAATGGAATCATAGTCCTACAGAATTTTCAGGGTATATATATATTGAAATAATATTCTCATTTCTAATCATGTTCTGCATGTATATATGTATGTATTGCATTTCTAGAGTTTTCATTTAAATTTCCGTTATTTTTCAGATTTAGAGAGGCTTTTTCAAAAAGGAGTAAAATGAATGCTTGCCTCACTATTTCAGTGTTTTAGAAAACTGTACCTCAGTGCTTAGAAGTTTATTTTGAAATTCTCTAAGTTAAGATATTCTTTGAGAACAAGGCATTTTTCATTTAGCAAGAGTTAGATCTACTTAATAACCAGTATTTTAAAATACGTAAGTGTTAAGACTTCAGACTGTTGATAAATATGCTTACCCTGATTTATACTCAGACAGATGGGAAAATCGCTCAATTTCTGCAATATCTGCTACAGGATGTTTATTCTCTGGTTTTGTTATACTTTAGGAGACAATTTGGTCTTGTATGTCATCAACATGCAAGTAAATGGTTAAATAAGTGCTTATTTAGGGCTAACTAACTTACTCCTATAGCAGCCGTAACACAAAAAAGAGTAAACAAACTGAGTTGATCAAACTAAAGAATTTTTAGTGTTTTTATATGATTCAAATTCTAAGGAACCCCTGTGAGGATTATCCATAAAAACCCATTGCTCGCACATTGATTCTGACTCATAGTGATCCTGTAGGACAGCGTAGAACTGCCCCATAGGTTTTCCAAGGAGCGCCTGCCTGGTGGATTCGAACTGCTGACCTTTTGGTTAGCAGCCATAGCTCTTAACCACTATGCCACCAGGGTTTCTAGATGCAATTCCGCTGTCCTCAAAATTTGCAGTAATTCACCCAGTGCTTGCTAGTGAAGGTTTTTAAATAATTAAATAAAATTTTGTCTATTGTATCTAAAATAACGATTGATGTTTTATTAGCTGTAGCCATGTTCCTACTCGGTCAAAGCTTAGGGGTAATTAAGCTTGATTATATCTTTTTCTAAGGTTGGTTAAGAAAGAACCTCCTACAGGTATTTGTTTTAGGAGAAAATAACTGATTAATGAAGTCTTTGGGTGGTGCAAATGGTTAAGGCACTATGCTGCTAACTGAAAGTTTGGAGATTGGAGTTTACCTACCGGTGCGTCAGAAGAAAGGCCTGGAGATCTACTTCCAAAAAATGAACATTGACACGCCTACAGAACACCGTTCTACTCTAACACACATGAGGTCACTGTGAGTTGCAATTGGTTTGATAGCAACTGGTGAGATGAAGGAGAACTGATTAATAGAGCAGAAGAGATAGCAGCAGCTGCATAGCAAACAAGTGACTAATGGAATAGAACGCTTTCGGTAAAAGAAAAACACGGTATGGTCTTGGACACCATTTTCTATTTCTCTGTCTGAAATAAGCATAGGTTTTTAAGGATACACATGAATATAAATATCATAATATTATTGATATTCATATCTGAATCATATACGCATACCATACCTAATATTTACATTGTGATTTCATGATTACCAATGCAATTTACCTTATTCATTTTAAAGGTCATTGAATGTGTACAGCTATGTATTTTGTCACTTCCGTTGTACATTTGTTAATGCACGTTTATACAGGCAAATAGAAAATATTCTCTCTTACTGGTATCTGACATTAACATATTACACTGTAAAAAAATAAAATTAGCTAAGCTTTGGCCCAGAACTAAGATCATTAATGGTGCTGTTTCATTAAATGTATCACCAGTCTACAATTCAGTAAGTCTGTAATCTGTTATCCACAATTCCAAAACCCAAAAATATGAAAAACCACAGATCTGTTTTGAAATTAATTGTTTTACAGAACTGATCTGAACTGACGTGTTGCTATTTACAATGTTTATCTCTCTTAGAGTGGATATTCTTATATTTTACTGTGTGTGTATTCAAGTTTTATTATGCATAAGTACTTGACAATGCATAATATATGTACCACATTAACTTAACAAAACTTGACAAATTCTGAATTTTGAAATAGCTCTAGGCCCAACGTTTTTCTATATAGAATTGGGGACTTGTATTATTTTTTTAAAAGGGAGCTTTTAAAACCCTCTATCCTGAAGTGCTTATTTTAAATTATTTGTGCACCATCAATTTGTTATTAAAGGTCATATACAAATACAGAATATTAAAGCTGAAACGCACTTAGAAATCATGCACTTCAATACCTTCTTTTTGAGCTAAAGAAACTGATGGCCAAGGAAATAACTTTTGGTTTTTGTTTTGTTTTCGTTCAAAATCATGCAGCCAATAATTGAATGATGAAGGGAGTGAATACAACTCTGCGTGCTTTTATCACTTCCTGTAAACAAGCCACAGACTAACACTTTCATATGCCAGGCGTCTCTATATGTGCTATGCTGATACCTCATGCTTAAAATTCTCAGTACTGGACATACTTCATATCCAATTCCTATGCTTTCTTCTTGCCTTCTGTCCTCGTTACAGATATCACCACTCTAGCACTCATTTTTGAAACTGTGGCATCGTTTGTGATCTTTTTCTCTCTTTAATGTCCATCCATAGCACTTCAGTAAATGAGTATACTCAATTTTAATTTCTTTTATTTTTCCCTCATTTATTTTTAGTCTTGTTGACACTGCCTTGTTAAGGCGTCTAGACTATTCGTCGGACGTCTAGAATATTGTAAGAGTGTAAGAGCTGCCTCTCAGGACCCCTGCCTAAAACCTCTTCTACATCCTCAGTCACTAAGACCCCACTTTGCCACTTTAGAGAGCAAAATCCAGTCAATGACTCCTCCTTTATTAAATAAGTAGTTATTTAAATACAACAAACTGCCAGTCCACAGGCTAGCTATTGTGAAATGTTCAAAGACGGGTAAAACCTAATTTCTCCCCTTGTCAGAACCAGCCTTACATCATTCAGCTAAACCACCCATCTTGAACCCCAGGACTCTTGCCTTGCAAAATTATATATAAGGAAGAATAATATTCCACAATAACTGTGGGGCTTCTTGAAAATAAGAATAATAGATCTTAGCACTGTTTCATTCCTATACACCAAGCTTATGATAGGAGTTCCTGTCCAAGAAATTGAAATGGTCCAAAAAGTTTAAAAAATGATTTTAAATAGTTGTTTCTCTTTGAAGGGCTAATGCGATACTATCAATAGGTAGATAACTTTGCAAAGTTTTGATTATTTATGTAGTTTACTGTACCTAAAGTCCCAAGATAAAAGCAGAAAGATAAGCAGAAATAAGCTTTCACTGATAATAAAATTTTTATCACTATTATAAAAAAATAAAGTTCTATCTCAATTGTGGGAAGAGAAAATTGGGAAAATTACATTGCAGTTAGAAAATAATTTTCTTCAATCTGAGATATTACAGTGCTATCCCTGAGAATGATATGCACCATTCTGAAATGTGTGTGTGTATGTGTCTACATGCACACATGTGTGCTTGCTTTGTGTTACCTCATAGTTAACTTATAGTTGACATGGAAGAATGAGCCTGTATATTTGTACTTCTTAATGGCAAAGAAAGGAAGCTGGACTTGAAGAGCTTAAATTGAATAAGTTAGAATAAACAGTAGAGTATACACATACTTCCTGAGGGTGAACTTGAATTGCACCAACTACAGGGGGCTCTTTTAAAGAAGAGTAAAGAGTCAACACTGAGGACTTTTGAAGAAGGAGACAGTGTCTCCATAGGTGGAATAGGTAAAGACAGGGACTGATGTATCCATAAGCAGATCCCCTCTAAAAAGTTATTTTTTTCCCCTTTCAATTAAGCTCTGCAGACAATCATATTAATGTTTAGTTTTAAACATTTCCATATTTTATTTCTCTTTCACTACCTCGGCCATTCAATAAATATGATATTGTCATGTAGTGTTTGAATTTTTACATTTTAGTGAAGAAATTGAGCAGTGACCCTCTGCGAATGTGGAAACAATGGGAAAGAAAGAGTACATAACAGAAAGGAAATCTGTCCATGAGAGAGCTCTCTCGTTTTCTTTTGGATTGTAGAAGAGATTTCCTTGAAAAAAATGTCCAACACTTGCATTATGTAGATTATATGTTCACATGCTCAAGCCCCTCAGCTCACATATTCTTCTTCTTTTGGCCAGTTCCCTGGTTCTGCCTCAAGAGGAATGCCTATGGACCTACAAGTTTGAAATCTGCTGTTGCAGAAAGACAAGGAAGCACTGACTAAAACAAAAAGTCGGATGAAAATATGCTTGCTATTGCAGCAGAACAAGAAAGATGTGGGGAGATCACAGAATTCAGTGGGGAAAATGGCCTCTTTCGATAAATGGTAATGGAGCAATTGGATATCCACTGAAGATAAATCATGGTCCTAAGAGAGAAAAGTACATTAAGAAAGTTTAAGAAGAATACAGGAGACTGTCTTTATTACGTTGCTATAGACATAGATTTCTTAAGTAAGGTATGAAAACCACCAACCATAAAATAAAAACGATGGATAAATAGCACTTCATTTTTTAAAAACAACATTTATTTATCAAATGATACAATAAAGAGAGGGAAATGCAAACCACAGAATAGAAAACATATCCACAATACATATATCTGATAAAAATATATGTCAAGAATATATACAGATCTACCACAAATCAATAAGAAGACAAACAACCCTATTTAAAAAAAAAAAAAAGAAGTGAAGGAATTCACTTCATGGGAGAGGGTATTAAAAAAAAATGAAAAGATTCTCAATGATGTTAATCATCAGAGACGTGGAACTTAAAACCACAATGGGCTCATTATATTGGCTATACATCTAGAAGCAGAGAGATTTAAACAGATTCCTAAAGCCATGAATACCAACTAGACTAATTGTTGCAGTGGGTTTCCAAGCGAGATATGCAGAGGGATACTCTGAGCTACTATCCCTAGTGAGCCACTATGGGGTGGACAATACGTACGCCATAATGATTCTTTTTAATACTATAGCTTGAGTCCTCTCATCTTTTTCCTCCAAGGCTGAACCCTAATTCTGATCGCTGGGAAAGATAAAGTTTTGTTTGTTGTTTTTAATTCTACTATAAAGGTTTTAGAACCAAAAAGCATAGCTTCGAAGTGGTTGCCATGACAATTTTGAGGGCAAATCCTGGATTCTAAGCAGAATTCTGCTACCCGTTTGATACTGGGTGAGTTGTTTAATCTCTTTGAGTGTCTTTCTATCATTTTATAATATAATAAGTAATATTTTTGAGAATTTATTATATGCACATTGTTCAAAGCATTCTGTGGGTATTCACTCATTAATGCTCAAAGATGTGGAATGAAAATGACATTATTATTATCCTCTTTTTACAGGTGAGGAAACTGAAGGACATACAGGTTAACTAATTTGTCTGAGGTTAGATAATTTGTAAGTGATTGAAAGCCAGTTGTTGAAACCTTGCCTGGGTCCAGTGCTCTTATGACTACTATGGCTTGCTGCTCTACCATAACCATAGCCTTAAGGATAACAATATTGCCTACCTTGTGGAGTTATTGCAAAGACACATTTAATTAATGCAAGGCCTTAGAACAGTCAACATTTTCTAATGAAGATTCGATAAGATGGTGTATTCAAATTACTTAGCACATTAATAATGCTAACATTATATATGCTATTATTTTACCACCTACTAAGGAAGGAGTGCTCTAAAAGAAAATAACAAATAAAAGAGAAAATCCAAATTCAGTCCATTATTTTAATATAGTAAAATTTAATCCTTTCATTTTTACCAGAAGCATCTACCCTCCAGGATTGGGACCCAGAAAAGCCCTTGATCGATGTCATTATTACTCTTCTTTGAATAGAGAGAGGGTCAGGTGTATTGAGACCCTCTAGTTGTAGGAATGTATCACCAACATAGGGAGAGAGAAACTGTCTTATAGTTTTATATGCACAAGGCACTGCAGGAGCACATTTTATTCTATGGTCAAGTTCCATTACTTTATTTCTTACATACAACTTCAGTAACCAAGTTGAATAAAACAAAGAGAGTATAGTTTAACATGAATCTGTTGTACATTATGGGCATACTCTAGCATATTTAAATAATTTCTTTAAACAGTACATGCCTTGCTAAATTTGAGAGAAAAAGATATTCCTACACATGAGTGAAATAACTTAATTTTTCTTTAGATCTAGAATTTGACAGAACTAATCGAAGCAAAATAAGATAGGTGAGTAAATCAGAAGGATCTGTGAGAGGAAACGTATTTCTTGAAAGATTCTGCAATTTATTTGGAATTGGATCAGAGAAAATATTACACTAAAATGTGGATTTTTCAACTTAAATTGTCATATTCCTTTAAAACCATGAGAATTTACAACTAACAGAGAGAAGGGTATATGTAATTCTCTTAATAGTAAAACTTTTGTGAAATAAACTCAAGAAAAATATGTTATTGAACCCATCAAGCCAACTTAACATATTCAATTTATTATGTTCTACAGTTACCCATCAAGTTGTTATAAATCTATTCTGAAGCTGAAGAAAAACAATAAATAATCTTTGAAGTTTTTAGAACTCTGTGAATTTTATGTTGAATACTTAAAATTTTACACCACCCCCCAAAAAAACCTCAAAATTATTCAAATAGGATGCTCAAAGGACAATGGGTTCTAAATAATTTTTTTAAACATATTTGGTATTTCACAGGTTTCAGAAACCTTACGTGCTTTTAATTTTCTATTTTCACCTAAGTCATGGCTTTAATTATCACTTTACAGTGGTATTTCCAAAATTGTTATTTTCTTGCCAAAATTTCACCTGAAATATCTGATTGGTACAGAAGCAACTCTGTCTGGATGTTTGACAAGCTCCTCCCGTTTATTTTCTTCTTCTACAGTCTTAATTCCTTTGTCACGTTCCCTTCCTTGGTTAATTTTACCACCATGTACCTAGGCAACCAGACCAGAACTACGGATGCTTTTACCATTCCACATATCGTAAGTAAGCATATTGCAAAATGTCTACTTTGAAAGCGGTCCTCACTGAATGTTTGTTAAGTGAATGAATTAATGAATAGAAACCTTCTCAACATTTACTATGGATGTTGAATAAAGATGAGGCAAGTAGAGTGCTATGTTTTTTTTCCAAGTGGTCTAAGAATTTGGGAAGAAAGAGATGGAGAGCAAGTACTTGTTCCTCATTTCAGTGACTAAGTAAGGAAATGCTTGTAAACCAGTGGATAAAAAGTCTACGCTACTCTAGTCCCTCTCCTCTTCCTTTCCATATAAAAAATGCGTTACTCAGCAAAGTACCGTGACACCGAGATGAATTTAATGATATTTTGTGACATATTGGCAATGGAAATGTTTCTTTTGAACAAGAGATACTATTTCAGGAGCAGTTTCAAGGAGACGTTATAGGAATTCCAAAGAAAGCAAAACAAATTTGGCATATGATAGTGAGGGTCTTGTTGACCTGAAATAGGGTAAGAAAAACACTGTTTTTTTAATGTTGTATTTATCTCTTAGTTTGTATTAGAACTACACTTACTACGTAGTTAAGTCTTCAGATAATTTTTGGAAAGCAAAATCTAAGGGATTTTAACACAATTTATTCAGCTACAATCAAGCCTTATTGTTTGTTGTTTAATTAGAAGGTACTTCTGACACATCTAATCCAAAGCTCTCATTAAATGCCAGCAGAAAAAGCTTTAATGTCAATCATGCAGAAACTATGTAGATATAACAATTTTTTTCATCATCTTAAACACATTAAAAACACAATTTCATAGCCAAGAAATTTCAGATAAGAGAACCAATTTATACTTATGTAAGCAAGTATCACAGGCATTACATTAAAAATTAAACATTACCAAAAATCTTCTTGTCAATAAATTTACTTTCCTTATACGTAAGCTAAAATATATATTCTTTCTGTTCTATCAAATATTTATTATTGTTCGTAGGTAGAAATTAGTTAGTTTCTATCATTTAGTACTCTCAACTAAGTTCTGGTTTTTTTCTTCTTTTAAAATTTAATATAGAGTAATAAAAAGGAGATAAAGAAAAAAATGTTCAGCAATTATTTTCAAATTTTAATGAATTTTCTTGGCTCTTACATGAAAAATATTGTGGACTAAAATTATTTTTATCAAATCAGCAACAGCTTCCCCACCCATTTATTTTACTGATTACATCTGTGGCCCTGAAATCTGATCCTGAGTCATTTTCTTAATTTATGTATATAATTTAAGGAGTTTAAAATCTTCCTAGTGGCTGTTTCAATACCTGCCACTTAATGAGCTGGGTAATGATCTCTTTTCACCAAGAGGAAATTGATGAGTCAATACTATGAGTCATATTATAAAATTCCTAATTACAAACTATTAACTTATTTTGAAAAACTGTTAGAATTAATATAATACAGGTTTAAAAGAAAAGAAGAAAATATTCTGCAGATGGACCGCTTCTGTTCCCAGAAGTTGCCTTCTCCCTAATTGGTGATCTTAATTTTCTATTCTCTATAGCATGGTAATAGCCTAGGTGGTGCAGGCGTTTTGTATCTTCTACTAACCTAAAAGTTGGCAATTTGAACTCACCCAGTGACTCCTTGGAAGAAAGACCTGGCCAACGACTTCTGTAAAGATTACAGCCAAGACAACCTTATGGAGCAGTTCTACTTTGTAACACATGTGCTTGCCATGAGTAAGAATTGACTCCAACAGTTTTGTTTGTTGGTTTTTGTTGTTATTATTGTTATTTTTATTATTTATTTATTTGTTTAACACAATACTATGCTACTGTCTGTAGTGCCACACTTTAAAAACTAAGATAGCAAGACGTCGACTCAATTACTTTGGAAAAAAGTAAGACAAGATCGAACACTGGAAAACAGCATCTGTTTGGCAAAGTAGAGGGCCAATGAAAACAAGGGAAACGGTCCATGAGATGTATTGGCACAATAGGCATAGCAATGGACTCGAAAACACCAATAATCATAAAGATGGTACAGGACAACATTTTGTATTATTATACATAAGGTCACCGCGAATCAGAGCGATTTGATGGCAACAAGCAACAACAAATAGCAGAACACGTTTTTAAAGTAGAAATGCAAATGAAAACTATTATTCTTAGTGATTTAAATTGACCTAGTTTGGGAGCTATTCCTTATACATCAGTTAAATGCTTTGGGGAGTTACTTTAATTATTTCAGTTTTTAGAGCCTTATTAAAATACAGGAGTTTTTTTTTTTTTTTCTCTTATATTTGGAATGTAAAACAGATAGGCAATAGAGTAAAATTTCGGTAAATAGAGATCAGAATCAAATTGTGGTCGCTTAGGTAAGAAAAGCATACATTGGAATTTGGTTTGGGAAGTTGATTAATTTTAAACAGTGGATAACATTGAACTTCAGATTGTAATTAGAGAGTCCAAAGCTATGTTTAAATAACTGGGTTCATTGTACTCTAGTGATGTGGAAATGCCATCACAATTTTCTAAGACCACGGAGTACCTAAGGTGTTGGTAGCATTACTTGCAAAATCATTATCTAAAATAATCATCTATTTCCTATATTACATTCAAACAAACAAAATGAAAATCAAAACAAACAAAAAATGCATTAGGACATTTGTTATAAAAATGTAAACTGGCTGTGAATCAGCGCTGTGGAAATCATGTTGTTATTTATTTCTTCAAAATTTTGACCTCTACAGACACACTCCTGGATTCGTGGAGAATCAGAAGGTTTAAGTATTTTCTATTTCCCCAGAACATAGCCCCAGGCTTCCATTTGGTTTCACCACAATCTGTATGCTAGGATTGGGGCTTTCAAGTTGATTTTTTAAGTTGATCCTGTATATTGGTTCCCTAATCTCTCACAGAATTAGCACAGAAGATTAGTGAAAAATGGTGGTGACCACTTGTCAAGAAGTGTTGTGGATTGCTTGATTGAACCCTATCATTCACCTTTTATTTATTTTCAAGTCACTGGGATCGATTTTGAAGCATATGCCAGTTAGCTTTATTTGGTCCGTGGTACAACCTAACAGAGACTCCTTATCTTAAAACATATTACTATTTTTAAAGTAGATTGTTAAGAGAGTGGTGATGGAATTAAGCAAATCACTAGTTATTCCAAAAAAAAAAAAAAAAACAACAACCCAGTTGTCATACCCTGCAGTTCAGGGACTATTGTCAAATGTTAAGGTTTTGTATCAGTCAGGTACCCATCAGGGAGTGGAGTGCATTCTCAAGTTGGAAATTTGAAGGAAGTTTGGTAAAATATTTACAAAGATGTACCAAAGTATAGCAAAATCTAAGAGAAGAGTGTAATACCTTGGGCGTTGTTATTACTCCTAAATCTGGAAAAAAAAGAGGAAGAAGATGAGACTACAAGAATCAGGAAAGAGTACTCCTGACAGATTCTGTGATCTTCACCTGAGGAACATGACTGGGCCATGAAAATTCCATAGAGAAAGAACTGAGGGGATAGGTACAATTGTCTCCCTCTTTCTCTCCAACTTCCTGCTGGTGTTCCCCTTGGCAGGAGCCACCTCATAGCCAGACAAGGGTGTGTGTTAGTGTACTGCCATTGGGCACAAGCAGGATTTTGAAAGGTTGGAAAAGCAGAGGGGCATAGGCAAATACCTAACATCGTCTGTCATGGATTGAGTTGTGTCCCCCAAAAATATCTGTCAGCTTGGCTGGGTCATGATTCCTGATGTTGTATGAATGTGTAATCTGATGTGATTTCCTGTGTGTTGTAAACTCTATCACTGTGATGAGATTATATATGATCTCCTTATGTGTTGTAAATTCTATCACTGTGATGAGGTTATACTGATGAGGCTGACAAGATTAGATAGTGTCTTAATGCAATCTCTTTTGAGATATAAAAGAGAGAAGCGAGCAGAGACACATAGGAACCTTACACCACCAAGAAAGCAGTGCCGGGAGCAGAGCACGTCCTTTGGACTGGAGGTTCCTGCGCTGAGATGCTCCCAGACCAAGGGAAGACTGATGCATCTCAAGGCTCTTCCCCCAGAGCCGACAGAAAGAGACAGCCTTCTCCTGGAGCTGATGCCCTGAATTTGGACTTGTAGCCTACAGGACTGTGAGAGAACAAACTTCTCTTTGTTGAAGACATCCACCTGTGGTATTTTTGTTGGAGCAGCACTAGATGACTAAGACACCATCTGTACATGGTAATTTCTGATGGTGGAAAAATTGACACTAAATCATTTTACCCTAGTTAAAGCTGCTTGGACTTCTTTTTAATCAGTTGGCATAGTCTCTGATAAGAATATACTAATGTTTTGATTTACAAAACAATTTACAGTAAAATATTTTATTAACCCCTTAAATCTCCTATGGGACAGAAGTGAAGTAATGCTGACCTCATTTTACAAATGATTAAACAGCCTAGTAGAGGATAGGCAGCTAGAAAGTGGACGAAATAGGATTCAAACTCGCTTTCTACTTTCAAGTGCAGTATGTTTTCTATTGTTGTTGCTGTTATTAGTTGCCATTGAGTTGATTCCAACTCATGGTGACCCCATGTGTGCAGAGGAGAACTGCTCCATAGGGTTTTCAAGGCTGTGACCTTTTGGAAACAGATTGCCAGGCCTGTCTTCCAAGGTACCTCTGGATGGGTTTGAACTGCTAACCTTTCAGCTAGTGGTCAAGCACTTAACTGTTTGCACCACCCAGGGATTTTGTTCCCATTAATCTGGGGTGAGGGCAGGAAAGACAAGCAGTTCAGCAAATCATGCATGAGGCAAAGAATAAGACAAAGCAATCTTGATCCCGTAGAAGCCCGTTCACCTTCTTGTGTAATGCTAGGGAATTTCTCTCTGACATGGTTTATTATAATCACTATCTTATAATTATTATTACCTGTTTGGAGGAAATAACTGCAAATTTTATATTTGTTTGGACTATATAAAACTTTTTGCTTCATAATATCTAAGTTGTTTAGTATGAATTAGGCAGAATCCTTCTTCCTTGGGTTGCATTAAACACTTAAATGAAGAAAGACAGTTTACCAGGTTGGGCTGTACTTGGTTAAATCTATTTTTCCATAGTCATCATCACAACATAAATGTTCTCACTATGGCTCCTCAGGGTCGCTCTGGAATGACATGGTGCATGACATAGTGGGCAGAACCCTGAGTTACAGGTCATAGCTTCTGGAAACCTGCTTCTTAAAAAGTTTGGAGTGGAGATCCAAAGTTAAAAATTTTCTTCTAGCTTTACTGTCCTTTGACTTTAGAGTCGTTTGCTTCAGTAAAAACTATTAAATTTGTGTAAACATGACAGTTGCTTCTAGTGTGTTATTTAAAAACAAGTAAACAAAAGGTAGTTCTAATCCCTGCAATGAGAATTTGGGTCCAAGAGTAATTAGTTCCTTTGTTCTATGTTAATTAAAGGGTACACTTTCATTGGTAGGAGAAGTGAAAAGAACTGCTAATTTAGTTTTTTTCTACTTTTAAAAATTTAATTCTTCCATATATTTATATAGAAGAAAAGATACACAATAGCAAAATAAAGACCTGATACTTAAATTTGGTCAGTAAGTATAAAGAAGTTCCATGCATTTTGGTAACTGAGAATACACATATCATGTTAGGTTGCATATAATCAAAAAGATCATAATACTATTGCAGAGTCATGTTGACAGGATAATTCAAATACTAACTAATGTTTATTGTGTTAATTTTACTACGGTGTAGAATCAGCATTAATAACTTAAAAAAAATATTATATTGCTTATAAAACTAAGTAATTTTAAACTATAATGGAGGTTCTAGTAGAGCACTGACCAAGAAATCATCCTCTAAACACTTCTTAAGGGGGGGGGGGGGAAGCTTTTCAACTAACATATTTTAGTGTTAAAAATATTTCTCAAAAATATTTACTGATTTTTTTGATATGTAAAATTCAATCACATGAAATGAATTAAATATCAAGAGTACTGAATTGGGTTTGCAGGATTATTTTAAATTATTTCTATCTAGGTCATTCTTGGTTGTTGTTAGTTGCCATGAGTTCATTGGTGCTCATGGTGACCCCATGTGTGCAGGGTAGAACTGCACACCGTAGGGTTTTCAAGGCTGTGACCTTCCAGAAGCAGATCATTTGAGGTGCCTGTGGGTGGGTTGGAACCACCAACCTGTTGGATAGTAGGTGAGACCTTAACCATTTGTACCACCCAGGGACTCCCAGGTCATTCTTTAGAAAGTAATTATCCAGAAGCATATAATAGAGATTGAGAAGTGTCTTGAGTGAATGACAAAAGGAAAAGTGAATGAAGTTTCATTCAGTTGTACTCCAGCCTCTGAAGAGCCTACCTGAGGGGGAATGTCCACACTCACCATTTCTCATTGCTTACTCTAGACATACCAAATTCATGGCTTATGTGCTCTAACATCTTGTCTCCATTTCTGTTAAACAGTTCTTTTTATTTTTCTCCTAGTATATGCTTCTACAAGCCAAGCTTCCCTTTATGGTATTCCTTCTGTTTAGAGTACATTCTACCCCTTACCCACACTTAAAACACAGTTTAAGATAGTTTTCTTTTGAAATCTTCTCCCCAGTGTCCTGGTCGCATCTTTATCTTCCATTCGCTGATCTACTATTACTGTCCTACTCAGGAGATAATTACTAGGTAATTATCATATTGGTGGAGTCCCTGAATGACACAGTTAATCACTCCACTAATATCTGAAAGGTTAGTGGTCCAAACCCCTCCAGAGGTGCCTCAGAAGAAAGGCCTGGCAATCTGCTTCTGAAAGGTCACAGCCTTGAAAACCCTCTGGAGTTCAGTTCTATTCTGCGCACTTAGAGTTGCCGTGAGTTGGAATCAACTCAATAGCGGTTGGTTTGGCATTGCTGTCATATTGGTATTAGAGACTTTCAGGACGTGAATTTTACCAAATTTGCTAACATTCAGAACAGTACTTGACACTGACTGGATTTATATTTTTTAAGGAATTAGTGTTTGCCTGTCTTTTTTCCTTGAGGTCCTGCTATGTTCTCTGTAGAGACACTTCGTTTTACATACCAGAGACGTATTACACTTGGAGGCTTGAGATAAATAGTAGGTGGTTAGTTTAACTCTTCAAGTTGACCTGATGTAATTTTTCTCAAGGGTGTTTAAGATTACAAAATACATGAACTAGCAGTAAATCTGCAATATGCTTCTAATAAAAAAAGAAAACACACACTCACAATCATTATGGGTCCAGAAACACCCACAGATTACATTGTAGTTCAGAGGAAAAGGTCTTACTTTAATTATCTTTTTCAAACTCACCAAACTAAAAATGCATGCTTAATATTTCCACATAATACTCTAAATTTACAGATGGAATATTTGGTATAGCGTTTATTCTCTATCGCATGGATTTCACATGCTTGCTTAAAACCTGGGGACAAGTGCTAAGTCTTTTGATTTATTTAACTCTGAATTTTTTTGCTGTAGGATTATAAATCAGACTCTTATTGTCACTTTAATGCAGAAGGGGTTCTTCTGTGTTCATAATATAGATCAAGATGTGATTTAAGTTGAATCTTGTCAAGGTAACTCTTTTTCAAACTATGAGAAAAGACTTGGCTGTAGCCCAAAACTAATGGGAGTCATATTTTATAATAAAAAGCAATATGTTGGTAATAGAGGCTTTGCTGCTTCTTACAGTCTCCATTCTTGTCAGTTTTCACAGCTAATGCATTTTTTGTCAAGTCATAAGCATTTAAAAAAAAAAGCTTCTACTTAATATTGTGGAAGACAGAAATTCTAATTTCCAAAGGAAGCAGTGAAAATAGAGATCTTAGCCTGGAGGACTAAGATATAAAATGCCTGGCTATCAAAGGAATCCCATTTTGAAAAGACAGACCATCAGAAAGTAGAGTAGTGTGAATCTAAAATTGAACAAACCTTCAAATTGAACATAAAGGGTATCATATTGCCAGTATTTTCCTCCTCCCCACATTTTATAAAGGGATTCTTCAACAGATCAAATGTACAGAGATGACAAAAAGTAATTTATATTGTTCACAACTACAATTTAATGATTCCTGTGAGAAATGAAAGCTAATTTCTCTTGTGTTTGCATATACTGCAGACACTTGTCACACATTGCTTATAACATTTGTAGAGCTACTTGTCTCCAATGCAGTTAGATATTGATGTGCAACTGTAGCAAAAGTTACAGTAAGACCAGCTACTTAAACTTTGAAATTCTCTGACTGCTCATGTGAGAATGTCAAAGGCATACTGTGTAGAAAAAACACTGCATTGAACAAAGAAGAGTTAAGGAAATTTCACTTCCAAAAGCAAGTCAGTTTTATTTATTAAATCTATAAATTTAAAAAAAAATAAAAGATCCCTGGGTAGTGCAAAGTTTGTGCTCAGTTTATAACCAAAAAGTTAGTGGTTGAATCCAGCCAGCAGCACCTCGGAAGAAAAGCCCTGGCAATTTGCTTCCATAAAGATTATAGCCAAGAAAACATGATGAAGCAGTTCTACTCTGTAACACATGGGGTCGCCATGAGGTGGAATTGACTCGATGGCATGCAACTGCAACAACCCACAGACTGACGGTTTGAACACATCCAGCATCTCCATAAAGGAAAATGCCTAGCAATCTATTTCCGTAAAGATTACAGCCAAGAAAACCCTATGGAGCGGTCCTACTCTGTAATAAATAGTGTCCTATGAATTGGAATTGATGCCAACAAATACGGGTAAGAAACAAAAACACACCAAATTAAATTAATATGCCCAGTATATTAAAAGGCCAAATTTCTGGGAAAGCAAATCAGTTTTATTTATTAAATTTATAAACTTCAAGAAAAAGAAAGACTAATTTAATTTACAGCTTATGGAAACTCAATATATTCTTCAACTTTTACCAAGTATGTGAGATTTCCAAGGCTATCATTTGAGTATGAACTTGCCTATGAGTTTCAAGATTTCAAGAGCATGCATGTGGTTTTTAATATTTAGTTTTCAAGTGTGTAAATCCACTAAGTTCTCGTTGTTTTACTTGTCTTTCTTTTTTATCTTTCTTCGGGGGGTGGCAGAGATGGAGGTGAGTATACTCTTTGATGCCAGTGTGGCTTTCTTCAACAATCATCCTAAGTGGCTCAGTAGATGTAGCCTTTTTCCTTTATCGGTAAGTGCTCCAGAATAAATTTATTATGTCACAAGTATATTTCTTTTTATTTTCTCCTTGAATTATAAGATAATAGTACTCTATTCACATGATCTAATCCCAAACAGCAGTTAAGCTGCTTAGACATTGCAATCCAATCTATCACTTATCTTTTCTCACTTTGTTCTTCTCAAATTGGTTTACAAGGCAGAAGTAGTCTTATATCCATTTTCAAGGTGAAACTATTGATGTTCAGAAAATTTAAGTAAATAGTAGAATTAGGATATAAATATAGGCCTTGTAACTCTATTGGGCTTTCCCCCCTCACAAAGTTACTCAAACTATTCTGAAGACGAAGTCACTGACTTTTCTTTGGATCATGCATTTAATCATGCATCTCTAAGTATTAATAAGATCAATAAAGATGAGTCTTAAAGAAAGTTAATTCCAATAAAAAATATACACATGCGCACTGTTGTTTTCTTGTTATAAAAACCATTATGCGCAATAAAACATTGCAGTAAAGGCTGGAATTTTGTTTAAACAATTATGTTCATAGTGTTGGACAGTTTTTGAAGTATGTATCATTTCACTGTCATGGGCTTTTACATTTTTACTTAAAGTTTTCTTGAATACCTTCTCTAGACAGGTACATGCAAAACAAAAATTGTGTTTTAGTCAAAAAATATTTTACTTATAATGCAACAAAGGAGACTTAGTATCATTAACTAAGCAATCTGTTACAAGAACACATGATAGTCAAGGTATTATATACTAGGACACATAATGTGATAGTCAAGGTATTATATTCAGGGTCTTATTTAGGGCATATTTATTAAAATTAATTGGCTTATATTAAATATATTTAAATCATTCAATTACTATATGTTATAATTCTTAAAACTAATTGTTTTCATTCTTGAAATTAATGCCCATTATAAAAAAATTTCTTTTTCGAAAAGATGGTTGCTCCTTTTGATTGTAGGTATATGATAAAAATGGGGAATTGTGGGAATAACTTTGTTTAGACCATTTAATAAGGTGGAAGAAAATTATTAACCTCAATTCTACATCTTGATTTCACCTGTTCTAACATGTATTTGTTGTCCTGTTAATATTCTCCATATGTAATCTCATCTACTCCCATGGGTTCAATTACTATAAACCGGCTGAGAACTCTTAAATTCCTATCTCCAATCTAAAATCTTTCATGAGCTACAAATTATATATCCAATGCCCTACCTGATCTCTCTGCTTGGATGTCTTAAAGACCACTGAAGCTAATGGACTCACGAGCCTTCCCCAGATTCCCAATCTAGCCCCTCCTCCAGTATCTTCAATGTCATTAAGTGATAGTACTATATATACTTAGTTGCTGAAGCTAGCAATCTTGGAATAATATTTGACTCCTCTCTTTCATTCCTCCTCCACCCTATCCTCATATTTTATTGATCGAACCCCTTTTCCATTCTATGAACTTCTCTTTACCACCACTGGCATTGCTATAGATCAGGCAGGCTATTGTCCTCTCTTGCTGGACTAAGGATAATATCTTGGTCCCTCTTCCTATGTAAGCTCCTAAACCAGAAATCAAACCCATTGCCCTCGATTCTGACTTAAAACTCCTATCCTGCTATCATCCACTTTTACCCTGATGTAGATAGTGATAAAGAAGACCTTTACACCTCAATAAAAAAAATTTTAAAAAAAATCCTCACAACTGGACCAATAAACAACATCATGACAAATGGAGAAATTATTGAAGTTGTCAAGGATTTCATTTTACTTAGATACATAATCAATGCCCCTGGAAGCAGCAGTCAAGAAATCAAATGACTTATTGCATTGGGAAAATATGCTGCAAAAGACCTCTTTCAAGTGTTACAAAACAAAGATGTCACTTTGAGGACCAAGGTGCACCTGACCCAAGCCATGCTATTTACAATCATGTCATAAGCATGCAAAATTGGACAATGAATAAAAAAGACTGAAGAAGAACTGTTGCCTTCGAATTACGATGTTGACAAAGAATATTGAATATACCATGAACTGACAAAGAACAAATGGGTCTGTCTTGGAAGAAGTACAGCCAGAATGCTCCTTAGAAGCCAAGATAGTGAGACTTCCTGCCACATACTTTGGACACATTATCAGCAGGGACTAGTCCCTGTAGAAGGATATCATGCTTGACAAAGTAGAAGGTCATCAAAAAAGAGGAAGACCCTCAACGAGATGGATTGACACAGTGACTGCAACAATTGGCTCATATATAACAATGATTGTGAAGATGGCACAGGACTGGGCAGCATTTTGTTCTGTGGTACATAGGGTCTCTATGAGTTGGAACCAACTCGATGGAACCTAACAACAACGAAGGAGTCCTTGTGGCACAATGGTTAAGCATTTGGCTACAAACTGAAAGTTTGGAAGTTTAAACCCTCCGGACACTCCATGAGAGAAAAGACCAGGCAATCTGCTCCTGTAAAGATTACAGCCTAGAAAACCTTGTGGGGCAGTTCTACTCTGTCCTATAGAGTTGCTATGAATCAGAATTAACTCAACAGCACACAACAATAACAACTATGAATAGCAAGTAAAGTGTATCTCTGTCTGCTTTTTGAAGTTCTCCTCCTACTTTACTCTCATGTCTATGTTCTACACAAATGGGACTTTTTCCAGTTGGTTCTGCACTCACTTTCTCTTTTCACATCCAAGCATTGAAACAGGAAATTGTTTTTTTCTGAGTTCCTCTTCCCTCAAAACCACAGTTTTCGCATGAGTAAGTTTATTTCATCCCTTATGTATTAATTAACCTCACTAGAAGTCCCTGGGTGGTGCAAGTAGTTAATGTTCTTGGCTATTAACCAAAAGGTTGGAGGTTCAAGTCCATCCAGAGACATCTCAGAGGAAAGGACTGGCAATTTATTTCTGAAAAATCAGTCATTGAAAATCCTTAGGATTACAGTTCTACTTTGACACAGATAGGGTTGCCATGAGTAAGAACTGACTCAAAGGCAACTGGTCTGGAAGATGTCACTTCTTTTGCTATTCTCCTGAGATTAGATTGATGCCCTAGTAGGTAATCTCTCTGCATCTCCTTTCATGACACTCATAAAAAATTGTGATTATGTGATTATTGTCTGTCTTTCCTCTTAGAATTTAAACTCCATTAGGGAACATTGACCCTGCTGAATTCCTTATATCTATTATAGGATCTGGAACAAAGAAAGTATACAATGAGCGTAACAGTATTTATTAAGAGAATGAATACTGTTTTGATTCTTGATTTGCCTATTGTATTAGCCATCTCTTTAAGTGTCATTTGATTTAATTTGTGGACATATTTACAATAAAACATTAATATCAAGTCCAAATTTACAGTATCTTACCAAGTCAAGGTCAAAGACTTTCATCTACCTTGGAGTAGTGTACTTTCTTTGATCTTATCATTCAGTAAGCTGTAAATAGTGATTTTCAAGAATTGAGACCCTTCTCAAGTAAGCAAATTTTATTTCCTTGGTAATTAAACTAAGCCTTTGAAAATGTTTTGCCAAATGTTATTGAAATTAAAGAAAATGAATTAGACGGGATATGCAAACGTAAAGCTTAAAGATTTCAGAAACCAAATCACAAATTTCTTTTTAGATCTCATAAATTGAAGTCACATCTTAATAACTCACATCAACTCCACGTATTATTATTATTTTTTTTAATGACAGCGCAACCATATATGATTCTTGTGTGCAGAACAAGTCAGAAATAGTTGCATATGACAGTTTTAATTGCACTCTATGGAGATGTCAGTGTGGTGTGAATTAAATAAGAATGTACATTTTCATACTATGGGACTATGAGTTTGTATTTTATGTGGTCTTGTCAAATAGGCCCTGGATTTTAATCTCCATCCTGTCATGGAGCTATAAAGCACTGCTAATTTCAAATCATCTTGAGAAATTTAATTGCCATGTAATATTCTTATAGGAGAGTGTTATGGATTGAATTATGTCCCCTACAAATATGTGTCATAAATCCTAACTTTTGTGCCTGTGGTTATAATCTCAGTTGAGAATGAGTAGTCTTTGTTATGTTGATGAGGCAGGATTAGTGTAGGGTGTATCTTCAGTCAATCTCTTTTGAGATGTGAAAGAGATTAAACAATTGAGCAGAGCCAGAGATGGGGAAGAGAGATGCCAAGTCACATGAAGATTGCCCAGGAGCAGAAGCTCAAAGAGAAATGGACCTTACTCCAGGGTCAACAGAGAAAGTCTTCTCCTAGAGCCAGTGCCCTGAATTCAGGCTTCTAGCCCCCTAAATTGTGAGAAAATAAATTTCTGTTTGTTAAAGCCATCTATTTGTGGTATTTCTTTTATAGCAGCACTAGATAACTAATAAAGAGTGTCATTGACCATTTCCTCTCAATAACGCATGTAACATCCCCACTGCTCCCTGGTGCTATCGTAGACTGTTGAACACACGCAGTGGCTTTTCAGCTCCAAAAAACTCTGACTCTGACAAAGCAAGAGTCTTCAGGAGGAGAATTACTCTTTACCAAGGTAAGTTTTAAAAAAGTCCTGATTTAAAAGAGTGGCAGTGTCTAGGGAACGCCCAATTTCAAATTATTAATGCATTTCCTTGAGTTGACAAACATTTTTAACTCTTCAAATTACAAAATGAATCAATATAACAAAGCTGACTAATTTTCCCCATTATCATTCTCACATCATCCCACTCTCTACACTGGTTTTAGTAAGGCCATGGGAGTACAGCAGTAGAGCACATTTCCCAGCCTTTCTTGTCTGTCCACATGACAAAGTCCTCACTAATGAATATAGGCAGTAGTTGTATTGACAAGTCCCATGCCAATTCCTTAAGAGAACACTGCTCTCTCTCTTCTTTTTTTCTTCCTTGGTTGGGATTAATAGAGTAAGACAGCTTCAAACAAATAGATGGGAACAATGGCTTATGGGATGGCAGAGTAAAAGTCAGAAGAAACTGGCTCTTCTATGAAGAAGTTGGCCCACCTCTCTCTGACAGATACACAAATTAAGGGGAGCACTGTGTTTTTTTTTAAAATATATTTTATAATAATGTATTGATTAATAGTATAATTAAAATGAAAATGCATAAGAATATGTATGCATTTATGTTTATATATATATCACTATATACATGTATACATGTATGTATATATACGACCACTGGTCTGTCAGTTTGTCATTCTGTGGTGGCTTGCATGTTGCTGTGATGCGTGAAGCTATGCCGCTGGTATTTCAAATACCAAAAGGGTCACCCATGGTGGACAGGTTTCATAAGAGCTTACAGACTAAGACAGACTAGGAAGAAAGACTCGTTAGTCTACTTCTAAAAAAAATTGGCCAATGAAAACCTTATGTATAGAAGCAGAACATTATCTGATATAGTGCCTGAAGATGAGCCTCTCAGGTTGGAAGGCAATCAAAATATGACTGGGTAAACACTGTCTCCTTTAAGTAGAGTCTACCTTAATGATACAGATGGAGTCAAGATTTTGGGCCCTTAATTTACTGATGTGGCACAACTCAAAATGAGAAGAAACAGCTGCAAACATTCATTAATAGTTGGAATGTGGAATGTATGAAATACGAATCTAGGGAAATTGGAAGTTGTCAAAAATTAAACGAAAACGTAAGGAACAATAACCTAGGCATTAGTGAGTTGAGATGGACTAGTATTGGTTATTTTGAATCAGACAGTCATATGGTCTACTATGCCAGGAATGACAAATTGAAGAGGAATGACATGGCATTCATCATCAAAAAGAACATTTCAAGGTCTATCCAGAAGTACAACTCTGTCAGTGATAGGATAATATCCATAGGCCTACAAGGAGGATCAGTTAATATGATTATTATTCAAATTGATGCACCCACCTCTAATGCCAAAGATGAAGAAACTGAAGATTTTTACCAATGTCTGTAGTCTGAAATTGATCAAATATGCAATCAAGATGTACTGATAATTACTAGTGATTGGAATGTGAAAGTTGGAAACAAAGAAGGATCAGTAGTTGGAAAATATGGTTTTGGTTATAGAAATAATACAGATGATCACAGGATAGAATTTTGTAAGACCAATGACTTATTCATTGCAAACACCACTTTTCAACAAGATAAAGGGCAACTATACCCGTGGAGCTTGCCGGATGGAATACACAGGAATCATATCAACTACATCTCTGGGAAGAGACAATGGAAAAGCTCAATATCATTTGTTAGAGCAGAGTCAAGAGCCCACTGTGAAACAGACCATCAATTCCTCTTATGTGAGTTCAAGCTGAAGCTGAAGAAAATTAAAATAAGTCCATGAGAGCCAAAGCACAACCTTCAGTATATTCCATCTGAATTTACAGACCATCTCAAAAATAGATTTGATGCATTGAACATTAATGTCAAAAGACTAGAAGAGTTGTTGGATGACACAAAGGTCAACATACATGAAGAAAGCAAAAGATCATTAAAAAGGCAGGAAAGAAAGAAAAGACCTAAATGGATGTCAGAAGAGACTTTGAAACTTGCTATTGAACATCAAGTAGCTAAAGCGAATGGAAGAAATGATGAAATAAATGAGCTGAACAGAAGATTTCAAAGGGCAGCTCCAAAAGACGAGGTAAAGTATTACAATGAGATGTACAAAGATCTGGAGTTAGAAAGCCTAAAGGAAATAATAAGCTCGACATTTCTCAAGCTGAAAGAACTGAAGAAAAAATTCAAGCCCCCAGTTGCAATTCTGAAGGATTCTGTGAACAAAATAATGAAAGACTCAGGAAGCATCAAAAGAAGATGGAAGGAATACACAGAGTCAATATACCAAAAAGAACTGGTTGATGTTCAGTCATTTTAGGATGTAGTATATGATCAAGAACTGATTGTACTGAAGAAAGAAATTCAAGCTGCACTGAAGGCATGGGCAAAAACCAAGGCTCTAGGAAATAACAGAATACCAGTTTTGTATTTCAACAAACACATGCAACGCTAGAAGCACTCACTCGTCTATGCCAAGCAATTTGGAATACAGCTACTTGTCTAACTGTTTGGAAGAGATCCGTATTTATGCCCATTTCAAAGAAAAATGATTCAACAGAATGCAGAAATTATCAAACAATTTCATTAATATCACAGTAAAATTTTGCTGAAGATTATTCAAAAATGGTAGCAGCAGTACATTAACAGGGAACTACCAGAAATTCCAGTCAGATTCAGAAGAGGTTGTCTGCTATTCAGAACAAGGATATCATTGCTGACGTCAAATGGATCTTGGCTGAAAGCAGAGAATACCAGAAAGATGTTTATCTTTGTTTTGTTGACTCTACCAAAGCATTCAACTGTGTGGATCATAACAAATTATGGATAACTTTGCAAAGAATGAGAACTCCAGAACACTTAATTTGTTCATGATGAACCTGTACGTAGACCAAGAGGCAGTCATTCAAACAGAACAAGGGGATACTATATGGTTTAAAATCAGGAAAGGTGTGTGTTGGGGTTGTATTCTTTCACCATACTTATTCAATCTGTATGCTGAGCAAATAATTTGAGAAGCTGGACTGCATAAAGAAGAACAGGCATCAGGATTGGAAGAAGACTCATTAACAATTTGAGATATGCAGATGACACAACCTAGCTTCCTGAAAGCAAAGAGGACTTGAAGTACTTTACTGATGAAGATCAAAAGACTACAGCCTTCTTTATGGATTGCTCCTCAATATAAAGAAACAAATGTCCTCATAACTAGACCAAAAAGCAAGAGCATGATAAACGGAGAAAATATTGAAGTTATCAATGATTTCATTTTACTTGGAGTTACAATCAATGCCCATGGAAGCAGCAGTCAAGAAATAAAACTACTTATTGCATTGGGCAAATCAGCTGCAAAAGAACTCTTTCAAATAGTTAAAAAGCAAAGAAGTCACTTTGAGGACTTTGGTGTGCCTGACCCAAGCCGTAGTATTGTCAATCACCTCATATACATGGGAAAGCTGGACAATGAATAAAGAAGACGGAAGAAGAATTGATGCATTTAAATTATGGTGTTGGAGAAGAATATTGAACTTACCAGGGACTGCCAAAAGAAAGAACAAATTTGTCTTGGAAGAAGTACAGCCATATGCTCCTTAGAAGCAAGGATGGAGAGACTTCATCTCATGTAATTTGGACATGTTATCAGGAGGGACTAGTCCCTGGAGAAGGACATTATGCTTAGTGTCATGAATTGAATTGTGTCACCCAAAAGTATCTGTCAGCTTGGCTAGGCCATGATTCCCAGTATTGTGCGATTGTCTACCATTTTGTCATCTGATATGATTTTTCTATGTGTTGTAAATCCTATCTCTATGAAGTTAATGAGTTGGGATTAGCGGCAGTTATGTTGATGAGGCAGGACTCAATCTACAAGATTAGGTTATGTTTTAAGCCAATCTCTTTTAAGATATAAAAGAGAGAAGTGAGTAGAGAGATACGGGGACCTCATACCACCAAGAAAACAACACCGGGAGCAGAGTGCGTCCTTTGCACCAGAGGTTCCTGCACAGGGAAGCTTCTAGACCAGGGGAAGATTCATGACAAGGATCTTCCCCCAGAGGCCACAGAGAGAGATAGCCTTCCTCTGAAGCTGGCACCCTGAACTCAAACTTCTAGCTTACTAGACTGTGAAAGAATAAACTTCTGTTTGTTAAAGCCGTCCATCCACTTGTGGTATTTCTGTTATAGCAGCCCTAGATAACTAAGACACTTAGTAAAATAAACAGAGAAAAAGAGGAAGACCCTCAATGAGACGGGTTGACACAATGGCTGCAGCAACGGACTCAAACCTTGCAACAGTTGTGAGGATGGTGTAGGACCAAATAGAGTTTCTTTCTTTTTTTTTTTCCTAATATTTTATTGTACTTCAGGCGAAAGCTTACAAAACAAATAGTTTCTCATGAAACAGTAGCACACATGTTGTTTTATGACATTGGTTAACAACCCCACAACATATTAACCCTCTAAATTCTCAATCTTTTTTTTTTTTTTTGGTGAAAATACACATAGCCAAAGATACACCGTTTCAAAAATTTCTACATACACAGTTCAGTGACATTGACTACACTCTTCCCATCGTGCTGTTATTCTCACTTAAGATGAAGGCTTACAAAACAAAATAGTTTCTCATTTAACAGTTACTACACATGTTGCACTATGACAATGATTAACAATCTCACAACACATCAACTATATCCTTACTCAACCTTGGGTTCCTTATTACCAGCTTCCTTGTCCCCTTCTGCCTTCTGGCCCTTGTCACTGGACTCCTGTACCTCGTTAGTCTCCTTTGGTTTTACAGGGCTGTCCACTCCCAGCCTGAACAGTGAACCTCGGAGGTGACTTCACCACTGAGCTAAAAGGGTGTCTGGGGGCCATACTCTCAGGGTTTCTCCAGTCTCCTTTAGGCCAGTAAATCTGGTCTTTTTTTTGTGTGTGTGAGTTAGAATTATGCTCTACATCCTTCTGCAGCTCTGTCCAGAACCCTCTGTTGTGATCCTGGACAGAGCAGTCAGTGGTGGTAGCCAGGTACCATCTAGCTGTACTGGACTCAGTCCGGTGGAAGCCTTGGTAGCTGTGGACAATTAGTCCTTTGGACTAATATTTTCCTTGTATCCTGTTCTCTTCATTCTCCCTTGCCCCCGAAGGGATGAGACCAGTGGAATATCTTAGATGGCCGCTCACAGGCTTTTAAGACCCCAGACACTACTCACCAAGGTAGAATGTAGAGCATTGTCTTTATAAGCTGTGTCATGCCAATTGAGCTAGATGTTCCCCGAGACCATGGTCCCGACAGCCCTCCACCCAGCAATTCAGTCCCTCAGGGAGTTTGGGTGTGTCTGTGGAGCTTCCATGACCTTTCCTTGTGCAAGCTGCGCTGGTTTCGCCTGAATTGTGTACTGTCTTACCCTTCACCCAAGATACCACTTATCTATTGCCTATTTAGTATTCCCCCCACCCCATCCCTGGTAACCAACAAAGATTGTTACTTTTTGTGTGTGAACTTTGTCATGGGTTTTTACAATGGAGGTCTCATACAATATTTGTCCTTTGTGATTGACTTATTTCACTCAGCATCATGTCCTCCAGTTTCATCCATGTTATGTGATGCTTCACAGATTCATCATTGTTCTTTCTTGTTGCATAGTACTCCATTGTGTGTATGTACCATAGTTTGTTTATCCATTCATCTGTTGATGGGCATCTAGGTTGTTTCCATTGCTTTGCTATTGTGAACAATGCTGCCATGAACATAGGTGTGCATATGTCTATTCGAGTGACGACTCTTATTTCTCTAGGATATATTCCTAGGAGTGGGATTGCTGGATCGAATGGTATATCTATTTCTAGCTTTCTGAGGAAGCGCCATATCATTTTGCAAAATGGTTATATCATTTTGCGTTCCCACCAGCAGTGCATAAGAGTTCCGATCTCCCTGCAGCCCCTCCAACATTTGTTATTTCCAGTGTTTTTGATTCGTGCCAGTAATGTTGTGGTGAGATGGTATCTCATTGTGGTTTTAATTTGCATTTCTCTAATGGTTAGTGATCGCGAGCATTTCGTCATGTGTCTGTTGGCCATTTGAATGTCTTCTTTGGTGAAGTGTGTGTTCATTTCCTTTGCCCATTTTTTCATAGGATTATTTGTCTTTTTTGTAGAGGTGTCGGATTTTCTTGTAGATTATGGAGATTAGACCATTGTCTCACTTGTACTATCCAAAAATTTTTTCCCAGTATGTAGGTTCTCTTTTTACTCTTTTGGTGAAGTCTTTTGAAGAGCATAGGTGTTTGATTTTTAGAAGATCCCAGTTATCTAGCTTATCTGTTGGGTTTTTTGTGTTGATGGTTATGGTTTGTATCCTGTTAATGCCATATATTAAGGCCTGAAGTGTTGGTCCTATTTTTTATTCTATGAACTTTATAGTTTTAGACTTTATATTCAGGTCTTTGATCCATTTTGAAGTAGTTTTTGTATACGGTGTGAGGTATGCGTCCTTTTTCATTTTTTTGCAAATGGATATACAGTTTTGCCAGCACCATTTGTTAAAAAGACTGTCTTTTCCCCACTTGATGGACTTTGGGCCCTTGTCAAAGATCAGGTGACCATAGGTGGATGGATTTACATCTGGGTTCTCAATTCTGTTCCATTGGTCAACGTATCTGTCATTGTCCCAGTACCAGGCTGTTTTGACTTCTGTAGCTGTATAGTAGGTTCTGAAGTCAGGTAGTGTGAGTCCTCCAACTTTATTCTTCTTCTTCAGTAGTGCTTTACTTATTCGGGGTTTCTTCCCTTTCCATATAAAGTTAATGATTAGTTTTTCCATCTCTTTGAAGAATGTTGTTGGTATTTGGATTGGGATTGTGCAGTATTTGTAAATAGTTTTGGGTAGAATTGTCATTTTCACAATGTTGCGTCTGCCTATCCATGAGCATGGTATGTTTTTCCATTTATGTAGATCCCTTTGGGTTTCATGCAGTAGTGTTTTGTAGTTTTCTTTGTATAGATCTTTTACATCCCTGGTCAGATTTATTCCTAAGTATTTTATCTTCTTAGGGGATATTGAAAATGGTATTGTTTTCCTGATTTCCTTTTCATCGTTCTCCTTACTGGTGTATAGGAATCCAACTGATTTTTGAATGTTTATCTTATATCCTGCTACTCTGCTGAATCTTTCTATTAGTTCAGTAGTTTTCTCGTGGAGTCTTTAGGGTTTTCTATGTATAGTATCATATCATCTGCAAACAGGGACAGTTTAACTTCTTCATTACCAGTTTGGATGCCCTTGATTTCTTTTTCTTGCCTTATTGCTCTAGCTAGAACTTCCAGCACAATGTTAAATAGGAGTGGTGATAAAGGGTATCCTTGTCTTGTTCCTGTTTTCAAGGGGAATGTTTTCAGCCTCTCTCCATTAAGAATGATGTTGGCTGTTGGTTTTTCATAGATTCCCTTTATTATGTTGAGAAATTTCCCTTCTATACCTATTTGATTGAGAGTTTTCATCAGGAATGGGTGTTGGACTTTGTCAAATGCATTTTCTGCATCAATTGAGATGATCATGTGATTCTTTCCTTTTATTTATGTGGTGGATTATGTTGATTGATTTTCTAATGTTGAACCACCCTTGCATACCTGGTATGAATCCAACTTGATCGTGGTGTATTATTTTTCTGATATGATGCTGAATTCCATTGTATAGAATTTTGTTCAGAATTCTTGCATCTATATTCATGAGAGATATTGGTCTGTAATTTTCTTTTTTGTGACGTCTTTGCCAGGTTTTGGTATCAGTGTTATGTTGGCCTCATAGAGTGAATTTGGAAGTGTTGCTTCCTCTTCTGTGCTCTGAAATAGCTTCAGTAGAACTGGTATAAGTTCTTCTGTAAATGTTTTGTGGAATTCTCCAGTGAAGCCATCTGGGCCAGGGCTTTTTTTGGTTGGGAGTTTTTTTTATTACCTTTTCAATCTCTTCTCTTGTTATGGGTCTGTTCAGATTTTCAACATCACTTTGTTGTAGTTTGGGTAGGCTGTGTGTTTCTAAAAATTTATCCATTTCCTCTAGGTTTCCGAATTTGTTGGAGTATATTTTTTCATAATATTCTGTTATAATCCTTTTTATTTCGGTTGGGTCTGTTGTAATGTCCCCCATTTCATTTCGTATTTGGGTTATTTGTGTCCCCTCCTGTTTTTCTTTTGTCAGTCTGGCCAGTGGTTTGTGGATTTTGTTGATTCTTTCGAAGAACCAACTTTTGGTTTTGTTGATTCTTTCTATTGTTTTTCTGTTCTCTATTTCATTTATTTCTGCTCTGATCTTTACTATTTCCTTTCTTCCGGTGGCTGTGGGCTTTTTTTGCTGTGCTCTTTCTATTTGTTTTAGTTCTTTAGTTAATGTATTGATTTTGTCCCTATCTTCTTTTTTGATAAGTGCATCTATTGCTATAAATTGTCTTTTGAGGACTGCCTTTGCTGTGTCCCAGATGTTTTGGTATGATGTGTTTTCATTCTCATTTGATTCTAGGAATGTTTTGATTCCAACTCTGATTTCTTCTATTACCCACTGATGTGTAATCAGGGTATTGTTCAGTTTCCATGTAGTTTATTTTTTTTCCTTGCTCTTTCTATTGTTAATTTCTACCTTGATGGCATTGTGGTCAGAGAAGGTACTTTGAATTATCTCAGCATTTTGGATCTTGTTGAGGATTCCTCTGTGGTCTAAGATGTAGTCTATTCTGGAGAACGTTTCATGTGCATTGGAAAAGAATGTGTACTTTGCAGCAGTTGGAGTGTTCTATATATGTCTACGAGGTCAAGTTGGCTGATTGTGCCCTTTAGGTCTTCTGTATCTTTGCTGAGTTTCTTTTTAGTTGTTCTGTCCTTTACTGAGAGTGGTGTGTTGAAGTCTCCTACTATTATTGTGGAACTGTCAATTTCTCTTTTCAGTGTTGTTAGAGTTTGTTTTATGTATTTTGGAGCCCTGTCATTGGGTGTGTAGATATTTATTATGGTTATGTCTTCATGATGTATCATCCCCTTAATCATTATATAGTGTCCTTCTTTGTCTTTTATGGTAGATTTTGTTTTAAAGTCTATTTTATCTGAGATTAGAATTGCCACTCCTGCTCTTTTTGGGTAGTTGTTAGCTTGATATATTTTTTTCTAACCTTTGACTTTTAATAAATTTACATCTTTGTTTCTAAGGTGTGTCTCTTGTAGACAGCATATTGATGGTTCCTGTTTTCTTATCCATTCTGTCACTCTCTGTCTCTTTATGGGTGCATGAGTCCATTTACATTCAGTGTAATTATTGATAGATGTGAGTTTGTTGCTGTCATTTTTTGTGCTTCTTTTTTGTGGTCCTGAAATTTTCTTTGTTCTTCTTACTCTCTTTTGTTGAGTTACTTTTTTTGTGGATTTTTTTTTCCATTTCTTTTGTTTTTGTATGTTTTGTTTTTGCTGAGACTTTATGTTTCTCGTCTTTATTTTTATGAGTTGGTTTGTTAACTTTCTTTGTGATTACCCTGAATTTTACCCTTATCTCTCTAAGGTTGAAGCAGTCTACCATTACTTGGTATCGCCTTGCTTTCCTCTCTATTAGAGGGTTCTATACCTATGCCGTTTTTTCCCTCTTTCATTGTTTTTTTTTGTTGTCATACATTGATTGACTGCTCTGATTCCCTGTTGTATTTCTTTTGGTTTTGGATAGTCCTCAAGAGTTCATTTCTTAGATTGGTATCTGTTTCGTACAATCCTGCATCTTAGGTTCTGCCTGTGGGCTGAAGTTGTTTGTCCTCAGATCAAAGAACTCCCTTTAGTAATTCTTGTAAGTTTGGTTTGACTTTTACATATTCCCTTAGTTTCTGTTTATTTGGAAATGACCTAATTTAACCAGCAAATTTGAACGAGAGTTTTTCAGGATATATTATTCTTGGCTGGCAATTTTTTTCTTTCAAGATTTTATATATGTCATCCCATTGCCTTCTTGCCCGCATGGTTTCTGCCGGATAATCTGAGCTTAGTCTTATTGTTTCTTCTCTGTATGTGACTTCTTGTTTTTCATGAGCTGCTCTCAGGAGTCTTTGTTTGTCTTTGGTTTTGATGAGTGTGAATATGATATGCCTTTGTGATTTTCTTTTGGGGTCTCTTCTATATGGGGTTCGTTGAGCTTCTTGGATGGCCAGCTTTTCATCTTTCATGATATTGGGAAAGTTTTCTGTCAGCATTTCCTCAATGATCCTCTCTGTGTTTTCTGTTTTCTCCCTCCATTCTGGAATGCCAGTCACTCGTAAATTTTTGCCTTTAATTGTGTCCCACATAACTCTCAGGGTCTCTTCATTTTTCTTTGTTCTTTTTTCTCAGTTTTCCTGAAGCAGAATTTTATCCAAGTGTTTGTCTTCAATTCCACTGATCCTGTCTTCCACGGTTTCAAATCTGCTTCTCAGCCCTTCTATGACATCATCTATTTCTGAAATCTTGTTGTTTATCTTTTGGATTTTTAATTGTTGTTTTTGTATAATTTCTAGTTTTGGCATTTTGTTCCTGCATCATCTTCCTGAATTCTTCCAATTTTTTGTCTGTATTTTCCAGGAATTTGTCTATTTTTTCCTCATGTTTGTCAGCTTTTTCCTCAGTTCTTTGAAAATTTCGAGTATTAGAGGTTTGAATTCCCTATCAAGTACTTCTAGTGCATTTTGTTCCACAGGAGAGTCATCTGGTGTTTTAATTTGGACCCCTACTGGAACCATCCCGTCCTGTTTTTGTAAATGTTTTGATATTGTCTGCTGTTTTCAGGGCATTCAGTAGTTATTTCTCTTGTATATTGATTGTAGATTTGTTTGTTTTTTCCCTTTTTAAAAAAAAAAATTTGACTGTGTCTGAGCAGGCGGACTGCGTGCTCTTTGTTGTTTGCTCGTCTGTGCGCTCAATACTTTTCTCCTCCTTCTCCAACTGGCAGGTTCAGTCACTCAGATATGGTTCAGCAAGGCAGGTCTAGCTGAAGAGAAGACACTGGGACAGGTTGTTTGTGGCACTCACTACAGCCACCAGGGCGGGTCAGTAATCAGTGCTGGACAGTGCCTGCACTGCTTGGTGTCAAGCGCACGGTGCAAGTAGGCAGGATGTAGCGGGGAGGTGGTTATGCATGGAGCTAAGATGGATATGGGAGAGAGGAGAGAGGAACAGGGGCCAAAAAACATATGAACAAAAAAGAATGCTCAGGGATCTTGCCGTTGGAATAGAGAGATGAGAGACTATGAAATGGAGAAAAACAGAAAGGGGGAGGGGAAGAAAAGAAAAGAATGAACAAATAAAAATCAGAAAGGTTAAAGTTCCCAGGATCCCACTGATGCACCTATGAGGTCTGGGGAAGTCGCTCTCAGGTGTCACAGCACAGCCTGGCCAGAAGGCACAGAGGCATACAACACCTGATATTTAGGGATCAGAAAGAGAAGGAAGATATAGAGAGACAAGAAACTGAGCAATGAAGAAAGACAAAAAGGGAATAAGAGTGAAAAGAAAACAAAACAAATCAAAAAAAAAAAAAAGAACAAGAAAGGCCCCCCCCAAAAAAACAGAAAAAAAAAAAAAAACAGCAGAAAAAGAAATGTCCTCAAGGATCCCTCCACATGTCCGTGGAAGCCAAAGGGGAGTTCCTTGACACGCAGCTCTGCTTGGCCAGAAAGTGCTCCCAACTCAAGAAAAGGAAAAGAAGACAAATAAACAATTCAAAAGGAACGAACGAAAGCCCCGGCTTCCCACCAGCGTGGTAGCCCAGACCGAGAAGTAGATCCACACTTGAATGGAGCTCCGCAGCCCCTCAGGAAAAAGCGAAGATGGCTCACTGAGCTAGGCACTCGAGCAAAAGGAGGGGGATGTGGTGAGAGGCAAGCAAGAAATCCAAAGAAGCAGAAAAAAACAAAAAAAAACAACACCAGCAGCCAACAAATGGCACTCAGAGAGCCAGCCAGTGCGGGCTTGTGTTTCTGGACAAGAGACTGTGTCCACGGGAAGAAGAGGGGGCCAAGTGTGGGTGAAGAAGGGTGGAGAGTGGGAAAGCATATATCACAAATTGCCGGCGCTCTCGAGCCCCTCAGGAAGAAGCAAAGATGGCACACGGAGCCAGGCACTTGAGTGAAAGGAGGGGGAGGTGGCGAGAGGCAAGTGAGAAATCAAAAGAAGCAGAAAAAAAAAGCAACACTAGCAGCCAACAAATGGCACCCAGAGAGCTGCCCACTTGGGTGTGTGGAATCCAAGCAGCCGGCGCATCCCGGAAAAGAGACCATGGCCGTAAGAAGCAGAGGAACAAACGAAGAAAAGCCCTGGGATCCCACCAGTGTGGCAACCCAGACTGAGAAGCAGCTGCACACTTGAATGGATCCCCGCAGCCCCTCAAGAAGAAGCAAAGATGGCACTCGGATGCAGGCACTCAAGGAAAAGGAGGGGGAGGCAGCAAGAGGCAAGTTAGAAATCAAAAGAAGCAGAAAAAAATAAAGCATCACTAGCAGCCAACAAATGGCACCCAGTGAGCCGCCTGCTTGGGTGTGTGGAATCCAAGCAGCCGGCACTTCCCAGTCAAGAGACTGTGGCCATGGGAAGCAGAGGAGGCCGAGCTGGGGCGATGAGGGGTGGGGGGTGGGAAAGTGCACACTGCAAATTACAGGCTGTTTTGTCTCCCTCTGGACGCTCGGTGAGGCTGCTTTCTCGTACCCCCGTTTGCTGGTCTCCGATAGGAGTCCAAGATGGTGGATCCACACTGTGTTAGCTGGTAGGGGACCTCTGCATGAATCTCTCCTTGCTCTCCATTCTCTGTCAGTTTTCTCATTCCATTTGGTGCTCGGCTGAGTTCTTTATCTCTTCATTTGATGTTTTAGGGTTTCAGGATTGTTGTGTTCTCTGTATGGCTTAGTTTTTCAGATCTTTGCTGTGGAGGGACAGCATGGTGCTTCTGCCTAGAGCGCCATTTTGCCGGAACTCCTCCAGCAGTGTTTCTTTCTGTTAGACATAGGGTGGCTATGAGTTGGAACCGACTCAACGGCATCTAACAACACAACCACAACATGTATGTAGACCTGTATATGCATGCATATATACATTTAAAAATCCACTAATACATAGTTTAATTTTTTAAAAAAATGTTTCTTGTGTTAAATTTTGGGAGAAGAAAGCTTTCCAATTGTAAAAAGTGATACAAATAGGGAAGGGCTTACCAAAGAAATAGACAAAGGCTTTTTAAAATTAATTATGTATTTACTTTCTTTTTTGATGAAAAATACCTGACTATAGATGCACTGTTGTAAAGAACAGACATAGATAATGCATTACTAACTCAAAAAGTTTGTTGACCATTCTCTCTTTTCATAGTGTTATGCTGTCTTCAAATAGGTAAAAATAAATGATACCTTTCTCTACCCGCCTGGAATCAATGAATTTATCTTTAGTCTCTTTCTAGAATTGTGGTTCAAACTATTTAAAGGCATGAAGATGATGTGTATACCTAAGAATGACTTAATAATTTTAACCCAAAATTCTAGCTATAAGTCCAGATCTCTAAATAAGTAAATAAACAATGTTAATAATAAATACATGCAGGATCTATTTAATTTCTTTTTCTTTATATATTTGAAATTTCTTGTGTTTTTAATGTTATTTTTTGCATAAAAATAACATCAACAGCATTCGTAATAACAGTTGTTCAGTCAAAAGATCTGTTTGCCAAAATGCTTCATAGTGTCTTGGGCTTCACAGCATTTTTCTCCTGCTATTCATTATGTAACTTAAGAACCAGTGGGTGAGCCTGTCAGTAGTCATTCTCAGAGCACCCTAAAGTCATACACAAGAATGGATGTTACTTTGAGGGTCTTGTTAATTTAGGGGTACTTCTTAAGATGTCTTATGTTTACAACTTTGAAAGGCAAAATTTAAATTCTAATTTCATAGGGGCTTTTGTAAGCACAATGATCTAAATTTGGTTCCTCAAATTAGCATCATTACCAGAAAGTCTGAATACCCACAAGAAGGGCTGGTGACAACTTGATTGTGTTCAGACACTTCCCAAATTAGGTGCTGTGTTTGAAAACTTGTCCAAGTGAGATTGACACAAGCTTCTCAGGAACAGTGAGAAAAACAGAAGGCAGATCAAATTTGGGCCTGCCAATCCTTGACAGGCTTGCTTTAACTTTCTGTCCCTGAAGTTCTTTGTCTTACACTCTCTCTTCGCTGAAATTGTGACACAAAGGTTATGACAAGCATGTGAAAATAGCTAGTGACTTATTAATGTCTGCTATGACTTGAGCATCACAGAGTAGCACAGTGTGACTTCCGTGATCGCCTTTCTTTCCTTCTATATATTGCAGCCAATCTCTTGAGCTGTCCAGAAGTGTCATATTCCTTCCATGAAATAAGATCAGTGCATTAATATGCTCTTCCACCTCCAAGCTCATAGTTACTTGTCACATTAATATTTTGCTTAAACCTACTTTCCCTGAAATACAAAAATGCAAATCACTTGATTCTTGAAACCCTAGAGCAGGCTCTTTTTCCAACATTCAATTTACACATATATTGAAGTAATGGACATTCTTAACATACAGGAGTTTTCATTTATTTATTTTCATCCAAATGTAAAAGGAAAGACAGTTTTGAAATGTATCTCTTATAAAATGGTTCCATAGCTTAACCCTCTTTCACAATACTACATTTTGAAATCTTTATAAAGAAATCTCTCTTTTCAGTTTTGGGACATGATTGCCCCTATTTTTCTACCACTGTCATTTTTGTTGGCTTAAAATTGAGTACAGATATACAATGGCTTTCGATGTAGAGCTACAGCTTATTTGGTATTTCCTCCCTCCAGAAACTTAGAATATTGTATTGTAAATAACAATAATAATACAAACTTTTAGGGCCAGATCTGGAACTGCACACAATGATGCTTTTGAATTTAGAAGATAAATGAGAATTTTGAGAAACTACGTAACATTTCTAGAGCAAAACAATTCTCATCAATCTTTGAAACAACAGGAAGTCATCTAATAAAATGACTTCTTCTTCACACCTCTTTTTTTAACATGTTTTATGCTCTTCACTGTTCTTTGGGAAGTACATCATCTGTATGATAAAAATTGTAAATACTTTTTCATTCTTATTATTCTTTTTGAATTTTTGTACTCAATATTACTGTGTTTTATATCCATATTTCTATCATGGAGTTTGGTTGTAATTGCAAAATAGATAGAGCAAATCATTTTCCAAGGCTTATTTTTTCACTGAAGTAAAACAAACTGAACATGTAATGTCTCAGTATAGTTATTGATGATAGTACCATGTGAAAGACATTATCCTAAGTGTTTTGTACTATTTCTTTTAAGCCTCACAGTAACCCCTAACATAAGCTTTATAATTATTCCAATTTGATGGCTGAAGAAGCTGATTATTTCAGAGGTCAAATAACTTGTTTAATGTATATAGCAACTAATTAATAGGTTGGTAACAGTCTCATCTCAGAGAACAAACCAGAACATGTGATGAGGGATATGATTTTGCTACTGAGCAATCATGTGACTCATGATCAACTTAAGACTTTATCTTCCCTTCAATCCTGTCGTATCATTAAAGCCTAATTGTTACCAAAAGCAGTGAGTTCACCACTTGTACTCTCGTTAAGAATAACTAAGAGTCAAGTGGATTTAAAGCAAGGCATAGTTTATTACTTGCAGCTAATAAGGAGACAGAGGGTTCACTCTCAAAGCACTGTCTCTCTGAACAAAGAGCTGGAGGAAGTTTTATACTACATGGGAAAGGAGAAGTCATACATATTCATTAATTGCATGCATATTCAAAAAGGGGTCAGGCTAGGATTTGGCACGGAAGTGGCTGAGGACTTCTCGCTTCTGATATGGGCTTGGTCACCACTCGATGACATATGTCTGGTGATTTTGGTTCCTTGGCATGCGTCTTTTGGTTCCTAGGCAGTACTTATTATAGGATGGGGCCATCTGGCCATCAACCTAGTCTCTTACTGCGCATCCCCAGGATTCTAGTTTTAGCTGGTTTATCTGAAAGACAGCTGCAAGCGGAAAGATTAGGAGGAAGCAGACAACATTGCACTTAAACTTTAACCACAAGTCAGGTAAACAATGTTCTGTGGTTGACACCATTCTTATTCTAGAAAAATTTTAACTGACATAACTTGTTGTTTAAGGCCTTTTCTGTCCCTAGCTGGTCTCATAATGATTACTTTTCTAAGCCAAGAAAATAGGATAGTTTCCACTTCTGTTACTAAACATACATTAATATTAATTTCTTGCCAACAAGCACATGAAAAGGTGCTCATTGTCATTATCGGTTAGAGAAATGCAAATTATAACCAAAATGAAATAGCACCTCAGCCTTATTAGAATGACAATGCTCGAAACAACCAAAAAAAAGGAAGAAAACAGTAAGGGTTCTCAAAGTTGTGGAGAAAATGGAACCCTCATCCATTGCTAGTGGACATGTAAAATGGTTCAGCTGCTGTAGAAAACAGTTTGGTGGTTCCTCAAAAAAGTGAAAATAGAACAACTATAAACCAAAAAACCAAACCCGTTGCAGTCAAGTCAATTCCGACTCATAGTGACCCTATAGAGCAGAGTAGAACTGCCCCCATACGGTTTCCAAGGAGCGCCTGATGGATTCAAACCGCCGACCTTTTGGTTAGCAGCCGTAGCTCTTATCTACTACACCGCAAGGGTTTCCTAGAACAACTATGTGACCCAACAATTCCAATCATAGGTAAATATCTATAAGAAGTAAAGGCAGGAATGCAAACAGAAACCTCTGTAATAGCACTTCTGATAGTAGCCAGAAGGTAGAAACGACCCAAATGTCTGTAAGAGATGAATGGATAAACAAATGTTTATCTCTCTCTGTATATATATTTATACACTTTACTGGTTTTGCTTCTCTAGAGAACCCAGCTTAAGACATTAGAGATTATATCAAGGAAACAGCTCACATGATTGTAGAGGCTAGAACGTACCAAGTCCGGGGATCAGGGTACAGGCCTCTCCCAAGTCACACAGCTGCAGAAGCTGGCAAGCCCAAGATCAGCTGGTCGGAGAGCAGGGCTCCTGCTCACAGGCTGTGCAGATCGATGAATCCCAGGTTCGGCAGATAAGCTGACAGCTCAAGTCCCAAGAATGGGAGATGAGACGACAGAAAGCAGCTGCAGGATCCAGAGAGAGCAAAAAGCCAGAACGTCTGCTTATATACAGATGGGGGCCACACCTCCAAGGAGACTCCCTTTCATCTGATTGGCTACTCACAGTATATTCAATCATGGCAGTGATTACATTAAAACACGGAGAATCATGGCCCAGCCAAGTTGACACACAGTCTTAACCATCACAACCAGGGCCCCAGACATTATAAAGTGGGGAGGCTAATTTTCTTTTTTTATTGAGAAAACTACAAATTGCAAAAATGGGCATGTGTTCTTGAAAAAAAAAAAAAAAAGGTAATGTAAATCATCATAAGGGAAAGGCTTCTGCATATGCCTGTCAGGCCCCTGCTAGGCACTTTCTGCGTACTTTTTTATTTAAGTCTCAAAATTGTCCTGAAAAAGAATGCTATTTCTTCTACTTTTTAATGGCCCCAGCTAATAAACAAAAGACTATGTTTCCAAGTCATTTGCACCTGACTACAAGAGCTATCCTCTTTCTACTAGGAGGGCTCAAATAGCAATGATTTGTTATCAATATAGCACGTCCATCATTTAACTACTGAGAACTGAATTTGTCTTCAAATGCAACCTTTCCAGACTTTTAAAGATTTAATAATATTAAAAATTTGTAAAACTTTTCTGTCTTCATGATCTGTGTATTTCATAACTAAAGCATCTGATAACATAACTGAGCTAATATCAGCAATAGTCTGCAGTAGGTGATTTTAAATCACCAAGCAGACAAGTGGTAATGTACATTGTGCTCCCTGTCAGCTGAGCTGTAAGTGATTGTGTGGTGCTCCTGAACTCTACAAATCTAAAAAGAGAACTCATACAGAGTCCCCTTTTCACACAACACCCAGCCTGCCTTTGCATAAAAGCAAGAGACTCTAGGGAACGTTACACATTAATATCCGTATCAGTAAGGGGAAAAAAGTGATTTGGCTAGCAGCATACAAAATTGAGGACATCTTAAAGATTCATGGTTCTGTGTGGTCTACTGAAAAGCATCCAACTCATTTTCCTTCATGCTGTGAATGGGAGTAACTACAGTGGAGGATATTCGTGTGGCTGTCCCTAAATAACTTGTCCTGTGGTGTAACCCAGGGATGGGACAGGATGTCATACTTCAAAATGAAATTAAAATAAAAATATAAACAAAAGTTTCATTTATCTACTGTGAAATGTGAAGTAGCTGATTTTTATCCCCAGATGGCTTTTAAATCTACCTGGTGAATTCCAATTTATTAGTTCCAGAAATAGTATTTGGCTTAAGTTTCCCATTCCCTGACTTAATCCTTCCCAGATTTTTCTGTACCCAGGCTGTGGCATTGTATGCTGGAACAGTAAGTGACAAGTGAATGAAGCCTCCCCTCTCCCTTCATCTGGCCATTAAGACACTGAAACAAACAATATCCAGTATTTGTTATTGTTAAACACGTTTTGTCAGTTTGTGTTGTATGGCAATAATATTTAGATACATTAAATAATTTATTTACATAATTTCTCCATTTTAATAAAGCAAAGCTCTTAGGAATGAGGTATTCCAGTCACTTTTCACAATGCTTTTCTAATGTCACTAATTCCCCTTCACTATAATGGGATTTTGTGTCATTGACATTCTCGTGAGATTTTTATAATACAAATCCATAGACACAATGTTACAATGTCAAATGAAATGAGCTAGCAAGTCTATGGAGATATATGTCAATGATGCAAACCTACAGAAGGAGCAGTATGTCAAGATGATGGCAAATAATATCCAGGGATCTGTGGATACTATTTTTCTGGAGCAAAAACAACGCAACAAAGGATGTCAATGCAATTCTATTGAGACAATGATCTGATTATCAAGGTGATAATAAAAGAAAGACGGCTAGAGTTTGTTATCATCTGAATTTTTTTTTCCAGATTTGGAGAAATGACATTTTTATACTCCATGGCAAAGCACTTAAGATATTTATTCTCCTACCCTAAACAGCTAATTCCTGGTATACTGTCCAAATCAAGAGGAAGGGAGACTGTTAGGGGATTTTAACACACAGGGCTCATACTTCCTTATACTATGTCTTGTGTGAATCTATTTCTTATTGAAGTAATCATTATTATCATTTGCTTCCATACTTACTTTTCAGGGGTCTTTCAATTTTGGCAAACCTGAATTTGACAGAGTCAGATGTGTTCATAAAACTATTGAAATAACAGTGTTAAAAAATGAGATGTGACCTTAATCAGATAAATGGAGGAAGGGAAAAAAAGGGCATCAATGATTTATTTAATTATTTAGATATACTCAGGTTAATGCCACAAGAAGAGTAATTTGACGTTACTGGGTGTGATGGTTAAGACTGTGTGTCGACTTGGCTGGACCATTATTCTCCGTGTTGTAGCAGTTGTATGACGTTGTGATCACCCCCATGATGGAATCTGCCAAGTGGTACTGGTGGAGGCGGGGCCTGTGGCAGCTCACCGCCCGCTCAGTATCATCTCTCTGCCTTCTACCGGTTATTCTCTGCCTGCTCGCCTTGCCAAGGTTTTTGGCTTGTTCCAAACTCAGCAGCTGCCTCTTGTTGTCTCACCTCCAGTTCTTGGGACTTGAGCTAGCAGCTTACCTGTTATCTTGGAATTTGTCAAACTTCTCAGCCTGCTAGCAAGAGTACAGTTCCCCGAACTGCTGACCTTAGGTTCGCCAGCCCCTGCAGCTATGTGAATCAGGAGAAACCCTGTGGTCTTGTCTGCTGATCTTGGAATTCACTGACCTTCACAGCCTGTGAGCAGGAGACCCTCTCCGACCTGCTGACCTTGGGTTCACCAGCTTCTGCGGCTCCGTGAATTGGGAGAGGCCTTTACCCTCATCTATGGACTTGGGACATTTTAGCCTCTACAGTTGTGTGAGCTATTTCCTTGATATAAATCTCTCTCTATATATATGTTTATACGCTTTACTAGTTTTGCTTCTCTAGAGAATTCAGCCTAAGACACTGAGTAAAGAAATTTATTATAAAGATATTTTTGACATCACTCATTTAAGTTTCTGCACATGGACAGAGTCCAAAATAAAATATTGAAATTCATGATTCTGAATTACGTGAGCTATTCAATCATTACTGCTGGAGAATCAGCCATAAGGAGCATTTTCCGGCAATGGAGTTATTAGAGTGATGGTGAAGTGGTTGAGAGAGCCCGTCATGAGACACCACTTGAAGAAATAATCAAAATAGTATCATATTCCCTCAGGAAGAAGAGGAGCTTATATACACAAACACATGTATCAAACCTTTCAAATAGTTTAAAGTACTTTCAAACATGTTTTATCTTCTTTTATCATAATATTCCTGTGATAGAGATGCAGGCAATGATTGTTCTATTTTTGCCTGAGAAAAATGAACACCGAATGTAGTCATTGTTGGTCTTTCTAACAAATAACATCGTATAGAACTGAGTTATTTATGTCTAAAATACCCCAGTTTTTACTTATGTCTGAGTAACCTGTTGCTGTGGCGTTGACTCTGACACATAGCAACCCTATAAGGCAGAGTAGAACTTCACCCATGCGGTTTCTAAGGAGCGGCTGGTGGATTTGAACTGCTGAACTTTTGATTAGCAGCTGAGCTCTTAACCACTGAGCCACCAGGGTTCCACTGTCTGGGTAGGGTGCATTAAATCAAATTATTTTTTAAATATTCTACTTTTTTCTTAATCCTATGTTTCTCCACATATCAGATTAGAATTAATTCTAGTTTCTTAATGCCTCTTTTAGTTTCTCTCATAAAATTCCAATTAGGGATTGGGGCTAACGTTATCCACTATAGATTTATTTTTACTCTACATTTATTATCTTCCAGGGCATTTTTAACATATGTTATTTCATTTGTATATTACAATAATGTTCTTTTAAATGAGGTTATGAACCTTGTTTTACACCTATGAAATCTGAGACTTGAAGATTGTAAGCAAATTGCAAAAATCAAGGAAGTATAGCTGGGAATGTTCCAGGGAATAAATTAGATGTGTGTTGGACTGAAAATCTTGAATCCTCCAAGAAGACCCCTTGATCCATTCATCTACCTAGAGAACAATCTTTTTAGTGAGGAGAAATTGTATTTAATTTTCTTTATTAATTGCACTTTGCTTAGAGAACTGCGGTAGGTACTACAAAGATAGAAAGAAGTATTCAAAAATAAATTCAATATAAAAAGTGTTAAGAGCCATAAATAGAACTAGGATCAATGCTAAGAATAGAAATGGCCACCAGGTAGGGAGACCAAACAGGCACTGAGAAGTCACCTCTACCTTAATACCATCTACTTAGAGAAGATCAACTTCTGAAGATTTAATTGCTCATCTGACCGTAGAAAGGTTAAAAACTGTGGAAAAGTCAATCAGGCTCAGGACAAAGGAAAGATGTCTGGGACTCCTGTCTTCTTTTCTTCCTCAGCAAACCAGGTCTTCTATTTTGGACAAAGATTAAGTCCTACAGGAGTTACTATACTTCTGTAAGTTTTGATATTTAACAGTTTATCACCAATGTATACATACATGCGTATATGTGGTTTGTTAGGTTTAACATATAATTTCTCATTCTACTTTAATTTTCTCTTAAGTTTTTCTTGCTTTGAAAGGGAGTTTTACCTCACACATTATTGATTTGTAATGAATTTTTTTCTAATAAAAATATTTTAAACTCTTATATTGACACTTTGCCTTATTTTAATGTAAGATCAGCTGATCCATTGTTTAGGATAAAGTTATAATTACTTTCATTTTCAACACACACTCTTACATGTCAAAGGGTTCTTTTACACTAAAGCAGTGAGTAATTTTAAGAAAAAAAATTATTCAAAAATAATCTTGCCATGTATTAATCTACTTTTTATTCCTTATAAATCCAAGTTCATAGGGATAGTACTCAAATGAGAAAGATGATTTTAAGATTTGTATAGAAATGTTCTTAACAAAATGGGAGATGCTGAAAGCACTATTCTTCCAAGGTGCCCTGGTTGGGTTTGAACCACCAACCTTTCAATTAGTAGTCAAGTGATTAATTGTTTATGCCACCCAAGGACTCCATCATTTTATGAAATGGTCCTCTATAAGATTTTATGAGAGCTTATCAGAGTGTATGGAGAGTATTTGCAAGAATTCTGTTTGCAAGGAACTGAGTAAAATTTATATTTGTGTTTTGTCGGCAAAAATTAAAAACCAAACTAAAAACACAGCCTCATGATTTCATTTAAAGTTCTGAAGTAGGTTTTATCTGTTAGGGGATCCATTCAGGATTTTAAATGCCTATAAATCCATTGATCATCTGGTTAGCAGCTGAGCGCTTAACCACTGCTCCATTAGACAGCCATCAAATAGCTAGATATACCCTTTATATTTGCCAAAGTATATTATTTGCTGATTAGAATGATGTGTTTGTGTTCATTAATATTACTTTGCAGCAACTACAAAGTGCTAGAGCTGTCATTTCTTGTGATAGAACTTCTTTATGAAATCTCCCTTAAAACTTTTACGAAAAACCAGTAATTATCTCCTCACTTAATTTTATTTCCTAGTTCATCAGTTTTCTGGGGCTACCACAACAAAATACCACAAACTTGGTAGCTTAATATAATAGAAGTTTATTCCCTCACAGTTCTTGAGGCTAGAAGTCCATGGTAGGGCCAAACTGTCTCTAAAGCCTCTAGAGGAGGAGCTTGCCCTGTCTCTTTCTAGGTTCTGGTAGTTTCTGGCAATCCTTGGCATTTTTTGGCTTGTAGATGCTTCACTCCAGTCTCTGCCTCTGTCATCAAATGGCATTCTACCTTTGTCTCCTGTGTCTTCACATGATCTCCTCTTTGTGTTTCTGTATACAAATTTCTTATGTCTCATGAGGATACCAGTCATTGGATACCTTTTGATTCTGACTCACAGTGACCCTATAAGACAGAGTAGAACTACCCCATAAGATTTCCAAGGAGCAGCTTGTGGATTTGAACTGCTGACCTTTTGGTTAGTAGCCAAGCTCTTAACCACTGCCCCACCTGGGCTCCAATCATTGGATTTAAATCAAAGCCCATTGTCATCGAGTTGATTCCAACCCTAAGCCAGTATGAACTCATTTTAACTTGACAGCATCTACAAAGACCCCATTTTTAAATAAGGTCGATTCACAGGTACTTATCTAAAATTGTAAGCTTTTTTCAGCAAATACTACAAGCCAACCCTCTCTCTTTGCTTTAGTTTCCTGATGTTTAAGTAGACTCCTTCCCTTGCTAGGAGGCCTCCTGCTGGTGCTTCTGGACTGTTTCCAGGCTCGTCTTGGCTGCTCCAACTTACCTGTTCTCTTTGCTAAGAAAATAAATACATTTTGCTTCCCTTTTTCTAGGACCAGGTCCTAGCACAAAATAAAAATATATGGCCTTCGTTAAAAAATAATTAAATTCTAGATGGCAACAGCAGGTCACTAAACCAAACGTGGGGCCTTTCAAAGCATGGGACCCTATGCAACTTCACTGGTCCAACTTCCATGAAGCTGGCCCTGGCTTAGTTCCTTGGCTGTTATGCCTCAGAATTTCCCTGGATTTTTGTTACATCCTTAGCCTCATCATACCTTTTACTCCTACCCTCTGATACCCTTTATTCTCCCCATAATGTAGCCCCGGATACTATACATACAGAAGATCTTACATGCTCTCTTCTAATTTTCCAGGGAGCAAGGACAGAAAGAACAAATATTTGTGGATTTTTCTTAAAATATTTTTTATCATAAAGCATCATGCGAGACATTTGTTGGAATTAAATCTGGTTTGATAATTGAAGTAGTATGAAAATTTTCTACCAGCAAATATATCACGAAAGTTTTGTTTATTCAATGTATGTTTACATACTTAAAGTATGTATGTTTTAAAGCTTGGTATATACAAGTGAAAATTAATCTATTTGACAACAGTGTCCATGAATATGGTGGCAGAGACAATTTTTAAAAATTTGGAGTACTAAAATATTAACCCTTATCATCACCATTAAAATAGGAACTTCCTTCCTCAGGTGTGACACCTTTTTCAGGATTAAAGAGTCAATAGCTTGTTGGCTGTCCAGTGTGGCTACTCCTCTCCTCTGATCTGTGTTCTGGTATTCCCTGGGAACCGCCTTCTTTCACTGTCTCTATTCTGAACTGAATCTCATTATCTCCAGGTGTTGCTTTTCATGTTTCTAAAGTAACAAGTAATTAATATTTTAACCCATCAGATGACCAGAAGGTTTCAAAGCCATCAACTCTTGTTTCCTCTGTGAGATAAATGGCATTTGCTTTTGTGGTCACTTCTGGTCTACTAGCTATATCAGAAGGATGCTTCAAAAATAGTAGCAATTACTAATTCCATTCCAGTTGGAAAGGGAGGTTTCGTGACTGGTACTGGTGGATATAAGAAATATTTCTGAACACTTTAGCTAAAGTAAAATTATATACTTACTTGACTAATTCATTTTGCTTAGACGTATTATGGGATGTACCACACTTGGCAGCATTGAGTATAGAACCTGATCATTACCTACCCTATCTCTTACATAAAGAGAATGACAGTGTCAGCTTATTTTAGCACTGACAAAACTAATTTATTCTTTATTTCTGCTTAGCATTTGAGATCTTATTTCTCCACTCAGAATACTCATTCCTTGCCAATAATTATCCTATCTTAATAAAAAGTGACCTGAGTAAAGCAACGTAATACTTCAGCAAAAGACAAACTGACTAAGAAACATCTAGAATAGCAGGGTATTAGTACTTAGTATAGAAGGTAAATATACATGCAGAGATCTATAGAAATCTGTTTGCATAAGAATTTATTAAACATTAAAATGGACTCAGTAAATAACCATATTGTATTTGGTAGATGAATATAGATAGGGTATGTTAATTTTAGCCCCTGATATTTTATCACTATATAATTAACATCACTTTACCTATTCTTGGAGCCCTGGTGGCACATAGGTTAAGAGCTCAGCTGCTAACCAAAAGATCAGCAGTTCAAATCCATCAGCTGCTCCTCGGAAACCCCATGGGGCAGTTCTACTCCATCCTATAGGGTTGCTGGAAGTTGCGTTATTGCGTGTGAACAAATATAATTGAATTTTGTAAACAATCAAATATTGAATTTGGGGATGCACTTGAACTACTTTAAAATAAATAACTGTATTTTTTAATATATAATGAAGCCCTGGTGGCTTAGTGCTTAAGAGCTTAGCTGCTAACCAAAAGGTCAATAGTTTGAATCCACCAGCTGCTTCTTGGAAACCCTATGGGGCAGTTCTACTCTGTCCTATAGGGTCTCTATACATTTGAACAAATTTCAAAAGTGATATTTGAATACTTTAATATAGTAAAATCCTATATTAGAAGATGACAAATTAAAAGTATATAAATAGCAAAATGAGGAGCTATGACTATTTAGTAAACAATGACAATACATTATTTACTGCATCTAAGCTTAGCTTTTTTAAATATCTGATTTTTTTTTATTGTAGTAAATATATGTGTAACAAAACTTTGCCATTTCAATATTCTTCACACGGACAAGTCAGTTACATTGTGTTCATCATATTGTACAACCATCACCATTATCTGTTTCCACATTTTTTCAGCACCCTTAACAGAAGCTTAGCGTCACCTAAGCAATGGGTTTCCCATTTCCCCTCCCTCCCACCAGCCACTGATGAACTTAGTTATGTATACACTTACCCATTGTAGATATTTCATATAAGTGGAATCATACAGATTTTTGTATTTCTTTTTTTTTTTTGTGACTGACTTATTTCACTCAGTATGATGTTTTCAAGGTTCATCCATGTCATAGCATATATCAATACTTCATCTCTCTTGGCTGAATAATATTCCGTTGTATGTATGTACCACATTTTGTTTATCTATTCATCTTGTCATGGACATTTAGGCTGGTTCCATCTTTTGATTATTGTGAATAGTACTGCAATGAACACTGATGTACATGTATCCATTCTTTTGAGTAAATATCTAGAAATGGAATTGCTGGATATATGGTAATTCCACCATTCCTCTGTCAGTTTGTTTTACTGAGGTGTCTTGGGTGTTGCTATGATGATGGAAACTATGCCACCGGAAGGGTCACCGGTGACGGATAGGTTTCAGCGGAGCTTCTAGACTAAGACAGGCTGGGAAGAAAGACCTGGCAATCTACTTCTGAAAAAATTGGCCTGTGAAAACCTTATGGATAGCAGTAGCACATTGTCTGATATAGTTCTGGAAGTGAGCCCCTTCAGTTGCAAGGCACTCAAAACATGACTATGGGAATAGCTGCCTACTCAAAGCAGAGTTAACCTTAATGATGTGGATGACGTAAAGCCTTCAGGACCTTCATTTGCTTATGTAGCACAGCTTAAAAGGAGAAGAAACTGCTGCAAGAATCTATTAATAATCAGAACATGGAATGTAAAATCCAGGAAAATCGTGTGTTCTCAGAAATGAAATGTATCACTTCAAGATCAGTAACCTAGGCATTAGTGAGCTGAAATGGACTGGTATTGACTATTTTGAATCAGACAATCATGTGGTCTACTATGCTGGCAATGACAAATTGAAGAGGAATGGTATCATATTCATCACCAAAAGGAATATTTCAAGATTCATCCTGAAATACAATGCTGTTAGTGATAGGATAATACATACATACCTACAAGAAAGACCAGTTAATAACACTATTATTCAAATTTATGCATTTAACCACCAATGCCAAAGATGAAGAAATTGAAGATTTTTACCAACTTCTGCAGTCTGAAATTGATCAAACATGCAATCAAGATGCATTGATAATTACCGGTGACTGGAATCAAAAGATGGAAACGAAGGATCAGCAGTTGGAAAATGAGTCCTCGGTGATAGAAATGACACAGGAGGTTGCATGTGGAAACTGTACATAAACCAAGAGGCAGTCGTTTGAACAAGGGGATGCTGGGTGATTTAAAATCAGGAAAGGTGTGTGTCAGCGTTGTATATTTTCACCATACTTACTCAATCTGTATGATGAGCAAATAATCTAAGAAGCTGAACTATATGAAGAATAATGGGCTTCAGGATTAGAGGAAGACTCATTAACACCCTGCGTTATGCAGATTATGCTATCTTGCTTGCTGAAAGTGAAGAGGACTGAAGCATTTACTGATGAAGATCAAGGACTACAGCCTTCAGTATTGAGTATACCTCAACATAAATAAAATAAAAATCCTCACAACTGAACCAATATGAAATATCATGCTAAATGGAGAAAATATTGAAGTTATCAAGGATTTCATTTTACTTGGATCCACTGTCAACACCCATGGAAGCAACCGTGCACAGTTCTGCAAAAGATTTCATTAAAGTCTTAAAAAGCAAAGTTGTCCCCTTGAGGACTAAGTTGCTCCTGACCCAAGCCATAGTATTTTTAGTAGCCTCATATGCATGCTAAAGCTGGACAATGAATAAAGAAGACTGAAGAAGAATTGATGCCTTTCAGTTATGGTGTTGGTGAAGAATATTGAATATCGCATGGACTTCCCATAAGAACATAAAAAATCTGTCCTGGAATAAGTACAACCAGAATGCTCCTTAGAAGCAAAAATGGCAGGACTTTGTCTCACATACTTTTGACATGTTATCAGGAGGGATTAGTCTCTGGAGGAGGACATCATGCTTGGTAAAGTGGAGAGTCAGCGAAAAAGAACCTCAAAAGGATGGATTGACACAGTGGTTGCAGCAATGGGCTCGAACATAGCAACAGTTGTACAGATGTCACAGGACCAAGCTGTGTTTTGTTCTGTTGTACATAGGGTCACTATGAGTCAGAAATGACTAGATGGCACCTAACAACAGCAACATGGTAATTCTATGTTTAACTTTTTAAGGACTCCCCCCAGACTATTTTCTATAGCAGCTATACCATTTTACAGTCTCTCCAGTAATGAATAAGGGTTCCTATTTCTCCACATCTTTGCCAACAACTGTTGTTTTCTGGTTTTTTGTTTTTGTTTTTTTATCATAGCCATCTTAGCTGAGTTGAAGTGACATCTCATTATTGTGGTTTTTATTTGTATTTCTCCAACGACTAATGACATTGAGCATCTTTTCATATTGCTGTAAAAATTAGCATAGAGTGCTTACAAAAATCCCTCTTGTGGAGAGGGCACAGTCGGCAAATAAATTTAGAACATTCTTGTTATTTGCATAAAAATACCGTATTGGCCGTTTGTATGTTGTTGTATATCTTCTTTGCTGAAATGTCTATTCAAGTCCTTTGCCCAGTATTTTGATTGGGTTGTGCATCTCTTTGTTATTAAGTTGTAGAGGTTCTTTATTTATTCTTCATATTAAACCTTTATCAAATATATGGTTACCAAAATTTTTCTCCCAGTCTATAGGCTGTTGTCTCTTCATTTTGTTGAACTTCATTTTGAATGCCCAAAATAAAATCTATTAACAAATACTTGATAGCGGAGTAAAGCTAATACTTTTATGTTTGTTTGTTCTATGTGGGGCATGTATAGAATAAGTTGGAACCCAATGAGTATATATATAGAAGAAAACTATGAAAAATTTTGAATAAAAATGTTTTACCTGCAATTATTTGAGAGAGAAACATATTAGAAGCCAAAATAAGCATCAAACTAATTTTATTAGATGGCTTTTCTAACCCTTTATTTCAGATCAAATGGTAAACCTGAAAATGTATTTGGTGAAATTTAGATCATCCGAATGAAATCAGTATTCCTAAGAAGTAAAGTTACTCCAAAGTTTTAAGATGTTTTGATTTTTTGATGTGACTACCTTAGCATTCTAAACCATTTTATCTGAGTAAAATGCTTATAGATACTTCTTATAATTAATTTGAAATATCTTTGGTGGTTTTATAAATAGATTTTATAAAGTTTTTAAGTGACTCTTTTCATTCTGATTTTAATAAATCACTGTTCTTATCCTTAAAGAAAACCACATGGTATGAGACATTACTCAGAAAAATTAAGTCTATGTGTTGCCAATGCACAACTTACGTTTAAAGATTGAATAAAGATCTTTATAGGGTTTCACAGTCATAATTTATTGAATAAGCCTAAGAATAGCATTAGGAAAAGATCCCATTATTTCTAAAAAAATACTTTTTCATATTAGCTGCTCTTATGTTTACATTTTGCATGATAACACCTAAAAGGTAGTGAGAAATATTTATAATAGCAGGTCATCAGGATAAAATAGGGAGGGACCAGGTAGTTTAATCACTTTATTTATTTTTCTGAAAGGTGGTTAATGGAAAGGATGAATAACTGTCTGGCTTTCAAATTAAGTTCTATTGCCTTGAGTGAGAGACTTGAGTATTAGCATAACATTCTATTTATGTGAGTTATGCAGTAGTTTTTGTCATTTTTTACATTACAGTGCAGGGAATGTTACTGATTTATGGTTGCATTTTTAAAGGGCAACGCTATACTGAAACAGAGACTGAAGGAAGCGAAAAATCATATTTGTCAAAAACTCAGGTTTGACATAGTTTATGATTACCGACTATTTGCCCTATTTATAGGACTGTATTTAAAAGTAAGCTAATCTAGCAAGATCAAATATGATTGATATTTGCCTAGTTACTATTTTATTTTTCAGTGTTTTTTTTGTTTTAAGATGGTCATAAGATACAAGCTACATGAAGTTATGTGGCAGTAAAAGAATGCATAGCCCTTTTCATTTTCATTATACTCCTTTGAAGGGCACTATTTTCTGAATATTCAGCGTGGGTCCTATCAGCATCCACTATAATCAGAGTAATTTTAAAAATATAAAATGAATTACGAATACCCTCTTCAGTGACGCAAGTGAGATGTTAAATGATTGTATGAGGATATGAATGCTATGGTCTAGTATATGAGGTAATTATTGCCAATGTGAAAAATATTACTGCCTGTGAATTATAAGAACTTGAGACCTTGAAACTTTTACAAGATTATTTCGCGGTTGAAATATAGGAGGCAAATCCCAACCAATAACTTCTTATTTAGCCAAGTGTCTAGAAACGTGAGAGGTGAATTTATACGAAATTATTTGGAAGTTTAAGAGTATGAACATATTTGCAGTCTACATTAAAAATTTCTTAACTCAATCTCTGAGACTCACAGAAGGTAAGAATAATACCGCATTTTTACACAAATAACACGCACCTTCTGCAGAGTCAATAAAACACAGGCAAACATCTTTCTGGTATTCTCTGCTTTCATCCATTTTCACGTACACATGTGAAAGCTGGACAATGAATAAGGAAGACTGAAGAATAATTGATGCATCTGAATTATGGTGTTGGAAAAGAATATTGAATATACCATGGACTGCCGTAAGAATGAACAAGTCTATCTTGGAAGAAATACAGCTAGAGTGTTCCTTGGAAGTTAGGATGGCGAGACATGGTCTTAAATACTTAGGATATGTTATCAGGAGGGACCAGTCCCTGGAGGACATCATGCTTGGTAAGGTCAAGAATCTGTGAAAAAGAGGAAGACCCTCAGGGAGACGAATTAATACATTGGCTGCAACAATGGGCTCAAGCATAGCAGTGACTGTGAGGATGGCACAGGGTGGGCAGTGTCTCCTTCTGTTGTACATAGGGTCGCTATGGGTTGGAACTGACTAGACAGCACCTGACAACAATAACAACACACTTTCCTGATGGTATCTGAAGCTTCCAGATTCATGAATTATTCTACCCATGCATTGTTTTTCCCATAGGGTCGCTATGAGTAGGAACTGACTTGATGGCACCTTACAATAGCATACGTGTGTGTGTGTGTGTGTGTGTGTGTGTGTGTATGTATGTGTGTGAGTGTATCTATATGTGTGTGTATATTCATTTATTTATTCAACATTTCCTGAGCTTCCAAAACATGTTGCAAATACTAGATTTTGTCACATCATAAGGAGTGAAAACAAAGTCCCTGACACTATGAACTAGATTTCTGCTATTCAGAAGTGCAGAATTGGACTGTTTAGGGAGGTTTGCAAATTCAGAGTCCCTCTATCCAAATAAAAGAAATTTTGCCAGTGCATGTATCGATATATTACACTTGGTAATTCCATCAAGTCTTGTTTATGGTTATTCTACTAAGTACATTTCCCTAAAGGTTTACTCTTAATGGATCAAGCAATTTTATGCAAATGGCACTGCGAAGCTTTGCTGATGTACATCAGCTTGTAAACATTCACTCTCCTGCCCATTCTTATCCCATCCATTCCTGAGACTGATACTGGCAATCCCCTTCAAATACTGTCAGATTGCATGGTGACTCTGTGATGCACCATCAAAGAAGTTTACATACCAAGACCAACACATTTATTTTCCCATCTAGTCTGATGTTCTACCATTGGAACCAAAGTCTCCAGAGATCAGGTATATTCTATCCTCCCTTCTCTTTTTATTAGGGTAATAGGCAATATGTAAGATTCAAATCCTTGCTTGCCAGGGAAGTTTCTAAACTGCCTCCCACATTGAATTACCAGGTAAAACCAGTAGCTTCTATTTTCACGTGGTAAACATCTGACCTTTAACATTCAGCTTGCAGGCCACTCAGATGAAATCATTCTATAGCAGATTTCATTCAAACAAAACTATCTCCAAAACTCAGGCTGCTAGTTAGCAAATATACTATTCAGCATCTCTCAAGAATATGCGTAAAAGAATGTTAAAAATAAGCAAAGTAAATGAAGATAAGTTTTATCATAGGGCAGTTCCAGAATGAATGCAGACACTACTCATCATGCGATTCATGAGACTTGTGGCTTAAATATTGATTTCCTAATCACTGACATTGTAAGAAGGTATTCTGCTTTTTTTCTAATGTCGTAAATTTGAGCTTAAACAGGATAAAAAGCTTTTAGCAAGAAAACTTTACATCTATTTATGTCTGAAATGAAAACCACCAGAATCAAAAAGAAGGAAAAATAACCAAGGGGCTTTTCAAAAATTTAAAACTCCATCACGCATAAATGGAGATCATCAAAGAAAGTAATTTCCCTGCAGAAAACACTCCATCTTTTGTTTTATGTAAGTTATCAGCATGAATATTTTATTCTCAAAGAAACTGCCTTTCCCCTTTGTGTTCCATAGTTTTCACTTGGTGTCTCAAATAAATAGGCTCCCTTCCTTCCATCTCACTCTATTATTCGGGTCAGTTGCAATAAAATATTTTCCTGGCCTGGTGTTAACTGGTAATTATAGATCAATCTTTACTGATTCAATGTTTTGCATTCTTAGTCCTGTTGTGTTTTGAAGTCTAGAAACACTAACCACTTTAATTTACCCACAATAAACACAAATCATATTTCCAGGGTGGAATACATTACCCATGGTGCTTATCATATTGGATAATATATCCTGGCTTAGTTTCATTCTTGATCCAAATGATGAAATAAAGTTTCCATGGAATAACATCTCTAGTAAGTGACATTTACTATAGCCAGCCTAATTAGCCTAACTGGATGTGGTAAATCAGACATTCGCATCCATACTAATTCCAAAGATGACCCTCATTGGATCACATCTTCCTAGTACTGCCCTTTAAAGAACGGTTCTTCTGCCCGTTCATCTAATGGACTAAATATTCAAGAAAGGTACTACAGATTCTTGCTCTGACTATACCTTGGGTAATTACATTGTGGTGTATGGAATATGGAATAAGGAAGACCAAAGAAGAATTGATGCCTTTGAGTTGTGGTGTTGGTGAAGAGTATTGAATATACCATGGACTGCCAAAAGAATGAACAAATCTGTCTTGGATGAAGTACAGCCAGAATGCTCCTTAGAAGTAAGGATGGCGAGACTATGTCTCACATACTTTGGACATGTTGTCAGGAGAGATCAGTCCCTGGATAAAGACATCATGCTTGGAATGTGAAGGGTCAGTGAAAAAGAGGAAGACTCTCAACAAGATGGATTGACATGGTGGCTGTAACAATGGACTCAAGCATAGCAATCATTGCGAGGATGGTGCAGGACTGGGCAGTGTTGGTTTCTGTCGTACATAGGGTCGCTATGAGTTGGAACTGACTCGACGGCACCTAACTACAGCAACAACATACTTTCCCAAATGGTATCTGAAGCTTCCAGATACATGAATATTTTACCTATGCATTGTTTTTCGTATTAAACTACTTCAGTCCAATTGGAAAATAATTAAGTACATTTATTCCCCCCCCCCATGAAAGTCTTTTAGTATTGCAGAAATATTTCCCTGTGAAATATATAATTGTTGAGATATTTCCTACTTAAAATCCTTCTACTTATTTTATGCTATTTTGTGGGTAAAAATACTTGATATTTCATCATCATCAAAATGGCTTTTATTAATACAAATATCTTCTTTAACTCTGTGCCATGATAAACAATATCTATAAAGTATTTTAGGGATAGAAATTAAGGACTAGACTATAATTAGATCATATCAAGATCATCATTGGTGATGTATCCACTTTTGCTCTTTTCACAGAGAAATCTCTCACATTCCTGCAAACTTGTCTGCACATAGTGTTTTTATTTTTGCACTCAGCATTTACACGAGATCCCATTATAGTAAGACATTTGCTTCAATCACTCAGATGGACTGGTTTTTGTTAAAAATACCAAATATTTTCATGTAAACAAATACAGTGATCACTTTTCAGTTCTCATCTTATTTGATTTCTCACCAGCATTTAATGTGGTTGATGAGTTCTTTCTCAAGCCATTCTCTTTGTTGATATCTACCAGTTAAAGATCAGCAGAGATATACCGGTAGCAGAACAAATTTGGGTTTTTGGGTAGTTGATACAGTAAGAAAGACTGCATATCACAGGGAACTCTGGACCATCTTAATGAGAATTTGAGGATGGTTTAGAAAGTCCTTGTTAAGTTGTGAGTTTGTGATCGGTCTTAAGATGGAAGGTTTAAGGAAGTGAAATCTGTTCTGGATTTGGTGCTTTTAGGAATCACTGGGATTTATGGCTTCTATCTTAATAAATTCTATTTAGGAGGTAAAAGAGGTTTATGGAAGTAGAATCTGTTCTGTATCGGGTGCTTTCAGGAAGCATCAGGATTTTATGGCTTGTATCTTAATTTTTATCTCGGAGGTAAAAGCACCAGAGTGAGACTAAATCTATAATTGGTAAAGCAGCAGAGTTACTCATGTTAGTTGGGAGAGAGGAATGTTTGGTTATATTTATAGTTTGCATCGTGTTTTCTTGGAGCCCTGGTGGTGTAATGGTTAAGAGCTTAGCTGCAAACCAAAAGGTCAGCAGTTGGAATCTACCAGCCTCTCCTTGGAAACTCTATGGGGCAGTTCTACTCTGTCCTACAGGGTCACTATGAGTCATAATCAACTCGATAGCAGTGGGTACATAGACAGGTGTTAGCCATTACAATTTGCAACAGTTTTTTGTTTTTGTTTTTTTTAACTGTGTTCTTTTGTTTTTCTGTGTTCAGACATGATTACAGTGTCGTCTTGTTTTTGTCTTACTCCATCATCATTACAGAGTAACCTTGTCTGATGCTGGTGTTTTGTGAAATTGTTTACACTCAACAAGAAAACATTACTGCCTAGTTCTTAGAGCTAGGCCAGCTGACAAATGCTAGCTGGTAGTTACCATCTAGTCAACTGAGACTCATGGCAGCTCCATGTGTATCAGAGTGGAACTGTGCTCCATAGTGTTTTCAATGACTGATTTTCTTGGAAATAGATTGCCAGGCCTTTCTTCCAAGGTGTCTCTGTTTGAAGTGAAACCTCCAACCATTTAGTTAGCAGCAGCTGAACGTATTAACCATCTGCACCACCCATTAATTCCTGACAATGGTTAGGGGGTGCTTTTTTGTTTCTCATTAACATGGTACCATATTCTCTGTGTTGTTCTTCTTCCTTTGACTGCTTCTTTTCAGTCTTTCTAATAGTATGTTCCTCTTCCATCTGGTTTGTGACTTAGAATTTCCCATGTTTTATTCCTGAATCATCTATTATATTGTCTCACATTTTTGTTTTGCAATGTAATCTCATTCATTTTTTACTTGAATTACTATCTGATTTCTTTGTACTGGACTATTTTTCTATCCTCTAAAATCAAGATGAACAAACTATAGACCATAGGCTAAATCCAGCAAGCAGCCTGTTTTGACTCATGATATAAGGTGGTTTTTACATGTTTAAGTGGTGGGCAAAAATAAAAAGAATAATATTTCATGACACACAAATTATATAAAACTTTAGTCACAGTGTCCATCAATAAAGTTTTATTTGCATCCAGGCATTCCTATTATTTAGGTCTTGTCTATGGCTGCTTTCTCACTTCAACATCAGAGTTGAATAGTTTCAACAGAAACCATGTGGCTCACAAAGCCAAAAACGTTTACTATATGGCCCTTTACAGAAGAAGTTTACTGATACCTGCTCTAAAATTATACAACTCACGTTTAACACTTTGACTCAAATATGTTACCAACATAACCAAACCAAACCTACCACTGTTGAGTCGATTCCAACTCATATCCACCCTATAGGATAGAGTAGAACTGCCCGACAGGATTTCCAAGGCTATAAATCTTTATGGAAGCAGACCGTCATATCTTTCTCCTACAGAGTGGCTCATGGGTTCAAATCACTGAGCTTTTGGTTAGCAGCCAAGTACTTTAACCACTGCGCCCCCAGGGCTTCCTTAATATGTTATAATCATCTTAAGCTTAAAACATTTAAAACAGACATTTTATCCACTTACCCTCCTTACCATAAGTCTCTTTTCTACTTTTTCCTTCTTAACATATGGGGCCACTATGTCCCCAGTTGCTCAAACCAGAAGTCATAAATGATCCTTAATTCTTAACTTTCTTCTACCCCATATTTCTAATCCTTCACGAGAGGTATCGTTTCTATTTCCAAACTATTTCTCAGATAGTTTATTTCGTCTCCATTTTTGTCTACCACCATTCTGTATCACACCAGCACCATTTCATGTCTGATCTACTCAGATAGCCTCCTTATTGGTATCCCACTTCATTACCCTAAGTAGGAACCTAACCTATAATATTTTCTATCATTACATCTTGTCTGCTTTCTTAATAGCAATTACCATGAATTTTATACAGATACTTATGTTCAAATTATTTATATTTATTTACATGTTTCTGATCTATCCAAGCAGGTAAGCTCTAAGAATGTAGATTCATGTCTTTTGGTTCATCTATGTATATAAACACTTCTTTGAACAGTGACTTCTATTAGAGGTCAATATTATTATTTTTTTTTATTTTTAATGAGTGATGTTTCAAGACCACAAAGGTAGAGATAGAGATACCACCCCATTCACAGTTCATTTTTAATGTGCATATATACATACAAACATATACACACACATACACACTCATATATATTCAATAATTGAATATACATCACTTTAGCAACACATCTAGTCGATTCTGACGTATAGATACCCTATAGGACAGAGTAGAACTGCCCCATAGAGTTCCGAGGCATGGCTGGTGGATTTGAACTGCCGACCTTTTGGTTAGCAGTCATAGCTCACCATAGCTCTCAACCACTGTGCACTAGGGCTCCAGAACATCTACAGGAGAGGTGTATTTGCTCTGGTAAGGGATACATTATTTTGACTGTATCTTGATTTTAAGAATTAGCCTAGGTTAGTTATCATTGTTGTTGGTGGTGGTGTTAATAGTGGTAACTTCTATTCCTATTGCAAACAAAACAAATTAAAACAAGCAATATACTCAAAACCATTCTGGTAACCTAAGAACTATCTTAAACTGCACCAGTCATTTACATGATAATTTGTTGCCAGACGTCAGTATACTTCATATTATATAGGAAAGAATTTCCCAATTATTATTATGTGGATTTAAAATAGGAAAATAAAAGCACTTCCAAAATAATACTGAGATAAGACTGTGAACTAACCATACAAGTACTTTTTTGGTGTGTTCAGTAACTTAAAGGAACTGCTGAATGCGTGAATTAAGCTTTAGGTAGAATCAACATAGTGAAATGTCCGTAGGATTTGGCATAAAGAAGATCACTCAAGAACAATTTTTTGTAAAATAATGGAGAAGAGTCCAAATTGCAGGGCTTTGCAGAGTAATTACCTGATAAGAAAAGAAGGCAGTGAATTTGGAAGTAAAGAGGAGAACAGAAATGGAATGGTAGGCAGATGGAGGATCAAACAGAGCAAGAGAGGAGAGGAGAACTTCCTGTCTGAAGGCAGAAGGAAAGAAAATCATTGAAACAGAAAGAATTAAAATTGGCAGAAAGTGAAAAAAATAAGAAAAATTATTTCTCAGAAAGCTTAAGGTTTTTCCTCAGTTTTGAATAATAATTTGGATTCCAAAAAATATTTTTACATGTTATATCCCATGACCCTCACAAAAACGGCATAAGTATGAGTGAAACAAGACAGGTGTTCTATTTCCATTTCACAGATTAGGAAACAGAAGCTCAGGTCTCAGGGTCATGTAATGGCTTAGTAGCAGAAGCAGAACAAAAGTGTTGACTCCTACATTTTAATGCTTTCCACTATGCCATGACGATAGTGAGGTGTTAATCTTTAAACAGGAGGACATCGAAATCTGCCGTGAGCAAGGGAAGCATTTAAAGCAATAATCCAAAAGAAGCAGTCTCCTTTCCCACCCACCCACTTACACTGTTATCATATCTTAAGCGTATTTCAGTAAGCCATACATGTAGAAAGAGATGATTGTCATAAGGAGTATGGGTAGCATTCATTTATTTTTTTAAATTATCAGACAAACACCGTGTGCCAAGCGTTGAAGATACAATGGAGAGCAAAAATAGGCATGGTCTCAGACTTGGTGAAGCTCACACTCTAGTGGAAAAGATAGTCTTTTATCAAATCACAAAAATAAGTATTTGAGTACAAACTAAAATATGCAGGAAAGGTACACAGTGCTATGAACGAATTTTACATGGGTCTTCATAGAGTTCATAAGGCCAGGAGATTCTTGTTTACCTGAGAAGGTGGCAACTGATCTAAACTCTAAAGTTTCTTAGTTTCTTTGTTTCTTCTTGTTGTAGTTTTCTTTTTTAATATGCTTTTGGTGAAAATTTACAGAGCGAATTAGTTTCTCATCCAAAAATGTATACACAAATTGTTTCTCTTTGTGATTGCTTGTGATCCCCACTATGTGTCAGCACTCTCCTTCTTTTCACCCCGGGTTCCCCGTGCCATTTGCCCAGTTTTCCTGTCCCTTCCTGCCTTCTGGTCTTTGCTTTCGAGCAGGTGTTGCCCATTTGGTCTCGTATACCTGACTGACTAAGAAGCACGTTCCTTATGTGTGTTAGTGTTTGTTTCATAGGACCGTCTAAACTTTGGCTGAAAGGTGAACTTCAGGAGTAGCTTCAGTTCTGAGTTAGAAGGGTGTCCGGAGACGTCAGAGTCTCAGAGGTTCCTCCAGTCTCTGTTAGACCAGTAAGTCTGGTCTTTTTTGTAAAGTTCCTTGGTATAAGAAATATCTGGGAGATATTGGGGCAAGGAACATTCTAGGAAGGTTGGATGGTATATTCCAAGATCCATTTATATATGACCCACTGCTGTCAAGTCAATTCCTACTCATGGAGATCCTATAAGACAGAGTAGAACTGACCTATCGGGTTTCCAAGGCTGTAAATCTTTATGGAAGCAGTCTGCTACATCTTTCTCTCTTGGAGCGGCTGGTGAGTTTGAACCGCTGACCTTTTCGGTTAGCAGCCAAGAGATTTAACCACTGACACCACTGCTTCTTATATATAGATGCAGAAATAAAATAACCCATTATGAGTGGAAAATTTTCCTTCACTAACGTTCATGTACCCTGAGTTATAAACAATGTAGTAGAAATCTAATAGTTACGTGATGATACTGAACTGCATAATTCTGATTTGACATTTCTCAAGAGATTACCATATTTTTACACGCGTGTCTTCTGTTGGTTTGCCAACTGCACCCTTCTCCCAAAAAGTATTTTTGTAAGTGTGCTATGCTACAGTAACATGTAAAAAATTGACATAGTGGTGCTTACGAAAATACCTCACAAGGGGAGGGTGCAGTTGGCAAACAAATGTAGAAGGTGCATATCATTTGTAGAAAAATACGGTACTTAAAAATAGAGAATAAAACGATTGCTGTAAAATACTAATTCCCAGTGGAATCTATGTATATCACTTTCAAAATTCTCAAATAGTGTTTTGCACATGATAAGCAGTCATGAAGTAATGGTTAGTTAATTCTTCCAACAAATATTGATCGAAATCCTAGTAACTGCAATATGTGCAATCACCCCACTGGATGCTGCTTTAAGTCTCTCATCTTCTAATGTTTAACAAAAGAATGGCCTGGGACATTCCTAAAAGGAATTCTTCTTGTCTTAGAAAGTGCCATATCCATTTGTGTTTGACGTACTTATATTTTCTAGATTTCTGCTCTTTTTTGTTTGGCTTAGCTTTCAATAACACAGTATGAAACCACTCTCACAGATCTGTCCATTAGAACCTTTTGCAGTGATGGAAATGTTCTATATCTGTACTATCCCATATGGTAGTCATTAGTCACGTGAGGCTATTCAGCACTTGACGTGTGACAAGTAAAACTGACAATTAGATTTTTCATTTTATTTAATTGTATTTAGTTTAATTTAAAAAGCCACATGCTTGTGGCTTGTGGCAACTATTGTGGAAAGTGTAGCTTTGGGAAAACGACTTTGAGTTTCCACTGTAATACATTTTATACATTTGACATGGACTTGGTATTTCTTGTATCTTGTGGCCTAGACGTTTATTGAAAGAGATGTTTCCTTAGTATAAGAAAGAACTTATCTTGAAGAAAAAATGTAAGTGTGAATAGAGACTCATTTTTCCAATTCACTTGGGAAATAAGAACTGAACACGTTAATATATATTAAAAAAAAAAAAAAAAAGATTCACCAAAACATGTAGTTAGAATTGTATAGAAAGTAATTTGTTTTAAGGACCAAAAAGAGTTAAAATAAATTTTTTTTATGCTTACCATTTCAGTAATAGCCATTCACAATAAGACAGAAACCATAAAATTAAAGGAAATAAAATTACTTTTATAATAAACATTCAGAAAAAATCTAGTAGTCATTTAGAGACTGCAGATGAGAGATTAATATGTGGTCAGCCGACTCATTTCTCTCCATTAAATCCAATATTCAGAGTTTCTATGAGACATCTTTTCTCTCTAAAATGTTTGTATTTGAACATGAATGCATACAATTGAATGTGTTCATTGAAAAAAAGTAGAAAAGGAGTAATAGAGTGAAAAGTGTATTTCTCTTCCATATTGGTACCTCTGTCATCAAATAGCCCTGCTTAGAGGCAATTACTATTTATCTATTGTTGGGGAAATACTTTCAGATATATTTTATGTACTCCTTCAACATATTTACTGAGTGCCTATTATGTGCTCGGCAGTGTTCTAAGCACTGGAAATACATTGCAGTGCAAAAAATCCTCTTAAATAAATTACATCATATAATAAGGAAGTAGGCAACAAGCAAAATAAATTAGTAAAATACATAGTATATAAAATAATAATAACCAATAAGCCAGTTGCTGTCAAGTCAACTCTGACTCGTGCAGAACCCACACGTGTCAGATCAGAACTATATTCCATAGGGTTTTCAATGGATGATTTTTCAGAAGTAAACTGGCATTTCATCCGAGGTGCTGGACTCCAACTTCCAACCTTTGGGTTGCACACCCAGATGCTCCAAATAATGATGTGCTACCAATTTTGTCAGTTTGTCGTACTGTGGGGGCCTGCATGTTGCTGTGATGCTGGAAGCTATGCCACTGGTATTCAAAAACCTGCAGGGTCATCCATGGTGGACAGGTTTCAGCTGAGCTTCCAGACTAACATAGACAAGGAAGAAGGACCTGGAAGTCTACCTGAAAAAAATTAGCCAGTGAAAACCTTATGAATAGCAGTGGAACATTGTCTGATATAGTGCAGGAAGTTGAGCCCCTCAGGTGAGAAGGCACTCCAAAGATGACTGAGGAAGAGCTGCCTCTTTAAAGTAGAATTGACCTTAATGACATAGATGGAGTCAAGCTTTTGGGACCTTCACTTGCTAATGTGGCATGACTCAAAATGAGAAGAAACAGTTGCAAACATCTATCAATAATAGGAACATGGAATGTACGAAGTATGAATCTAGGAAAATCGGAAATCATCAGAATGAAATGGAATGAATAAATATCCACATCCTAGGTGTTAGTGAGCTGAAATGGACTGGTATTGGCCATTTTGAATCAGGCAATCATGGTCTATTATGCCGGGAATGACAACTTGAAGAGCAATAGCATTGCATTCATTGTCAAAAAGAACAAGATCCATCCTGACGTTCAACACTGTCAGTGATAACATAATATCCATACACCTACAAGGAAGACTAGTTAATACGACTATTATTCAAATTTATGCACCAACCACTAAGGCCAAAGATGAAGAAACTGAAGATTTTTGCCAGCTTCTGCAGTCTGAAATTGATAGAACTTGCAATCAGGATGCATCAATAATTTCTGGTGATTGGGCTGCAAAAGTTGGAAACAAAGAAGAACGGTTGGAGTTGGAAAATATGAATTTGGTGATAGAAATGATGCTGGAGGGCATGTGATACAGTTTCACAAGACCAATGACTTCTTCACTGCAAATACCTTTTTTTAAACAACATAAATGGTAACTATACACGTGGACCTCACCAGATGTAATACATAGGAATCAAATTGACTACACCTGTGGAAAGAGACAATGGAAAAGCTCAATATCATCAGTCTGAATAAGGCCAGGAGCCGACTCCCGAACAAACCATCAATTGCTCATATGCAAGGTCAAGTTGAAACAAGAAAATTAGAACAAGTCCCCGAGAGCCAAAGTATGACCTTGAGCATATCCCACCTGAATTTAGGGACCACCTCAGTAATAGATTTGATGCCTGAACACTAATGACTGAAGACCAGACGAGTTGTGGAACGACATCAAGGACATCATATATGAAGAAAGCAAGACGTCATTAAAAAGACAGGAAAGAAAGAAAAGAACTAAACAGATGTCAGAAGAGACTCCGAAAATTGCTCTTGAACAACGAGTAGCTAAAGTGAAGGAAAGAAATGAAATAAAAGAGCTGAACAGAAGATTTCAAACAGTAGTTCCAGGAGACAAAGTAAAGTATTATAATGAAATGTGCAAAGTATTATAATGAAATGTGCAAAGACCTGGAGTTAGAAAACCAAAAGGGAAGAACACGCTCAGCATTTCTCAAGCTGAAAGAACTGAAGAAAAAATTTAAGCCTTGAGTTGCGATATTGAAGGATTCTATGGGCAAAATACTAAACAACACAGGAAGCCTCAAAATAAGATGGAAGAGTCACTATGCCAAAAAAAAAATGGTTGAAGTTCAACCATTTCAGGAGGTAGCATATGATCAGAAACCGATGGTATTGAAGGAAGAGGTCCAAGCTGCACTGAAGGCATTGTGAAAAACAACTCTCCAGGAATTGACTGAATACCAACTGAGATGTTTCAACAAAAAGGATGCAGCACTGGAAGTGCTCATTCTTCTATGCCAAGAAATCTGGAAATGAGCTACCCGGCCAACTGACTGGAAAAGATCCATATTTATGCCTATTCCAAAGAAAAGTGATGCAATAGAATGCAGAAATATCTAACAATATCATTGATATCACATGCAAGTAAAATTTTACTGAGATCATTCAAAAGCGGCTGCAACAGTACTTCAACAGGGAACTACCAGAAATTCAAGCTGGATTTAGAAGAGGATGTGGAACCATGGATATCATTACTGAAGTCAGATGGATCCTGGCTAAAAGCAGATGATACCAGAAAGATATTTACTTGTGATTTATCAACTATGCAAAGGCATTTGACTGTGTGGATCATGGCAAATTATGGATAACATTACTAAGAATGGGAATTCCAGAACACTTAGTTGTGCCTTTGAGGAACCTGTACATACATCAAGAAGAAGTCATTTGAAAGAACAAAGGGATACTGCATGGTTTAAAGTCAGGAAAGGTGTGCATCAGGGTTGTATCCTTTCACCATGCTTAGTTAATCTGTATACTGAGCAAATAATCCGAGGAGCTGGACTATATGAAGAAGAATGCAGCATCAGGATTGGAGGAAGACTCATGAACAATCTGTATGCAGAAGACACAACCTTGCTTGCTGAAAGGGAAGAGGATTTTAAGCACTAACTGATGAAGATCAAAGACTATAGCCTTCAGTGTGGACTGCACTTCAAAATAAAGAAAACAAAAGTCTCCACAACTGGACCAATAAGCAACATCATGGTAAATGGAGAAAATATTGAAGCCGTCAAGGATTATATTTTACTTGGATCCACAATCAACACCCATGGAAGCAACAGTCAAGAAATCAAACAATGTATTGTATTGGGCAAATCTGCCGCAAAAAACCTCTTTAAAGTGTTAAGTGAGGATGGCAAGACTTCGCCTCAAGTACTTTGGACATGTTATCAGGGGAGATCAGCCCCGGGAGAAGGACATCATGCTTGGCAAAGTAGTGAGTCAACGCAAGAGAGGAAGACTCTCAAAGAGATGGATTGATACAGTGCCTGCGAAAATGGTCTCAAGCATAACAATTGTGAAGATGGCACAGGACCAGGCAGTGTTTTTTTTCTGTCATACATAGGGTCTCTATGATTCAGAACCAGCTAGACACATCTAACAACAGAAACAAAAACCAGTTTAAAAAGACGAGGAGAGGAGAAGTGAAAGCAGTGAAAGAGGAAAGGGATTAAGAAATGCCTCAGCTGGAGAAGGAGTTTCCATTTTAAAATAGGGTTATCAGTGTAGGACTTTTTGGAAAGTTTTCTTTTTCACACGTGCTTGAAGGAAATGAGTGAACAAGACATGTTCAGGCAGAAAGAACCACACTTGCCAAAACCCTAAGGTAAGAACTTGCAATCATCGTCTAGGAAAGTATCTCTGCAATGTGGCTGGAGCGGAGGAAGGACAAGAGAGAGGAATTTTATGTTTTTTTGGTAAGATATACCATCAATCAATTAATTGTGTAATCATAGGTATAACATATGAGGTACTGTATTCATTTTGTTCCATCAAATATTTTACAAGAACCTCTAAGTTAGGAATAGGGCTTTAGTCTTTCTTGTATCTATTGCCTTTGTTAACTACACATTAAGTTTAACTAAAGTCATTACATATTCAAAACCAAAAAACTGAACCCATTGCCATTGAGTCGATTCCTAGTCATAGCGACTGTACGGGACAGAATAGAACTGCCCCAAGGTTGTAAATTTTTATGAAAGCAGACTGCCACATCTTTATACCATGGAGTGGCTGGTGGGTTCGAACTGCTGGCCTTTCAATTAGAAGCTGAATACTTAACCAATGAGCCACCAGGGATCCTTTCATTACATATCAGAGTCTGATTATTTCTTGTATGGAATATGTATATAATACAGAAATAGCTAAGCTGATCTTTTTTTTTTTTTCTGCAATGTTCTTTTCAAAGGCCAAGTTCATTTTAGAAATGTAAGAATTAGTCCCCTGGTTAGGACTATAAGACAGATCATTTTATACTGAATATAGTTCAATAGAGAATTATGAAAATGCTAATTTACTTGATTATAAGGACATTATTGCCTGTTATTATTTTTACAGCAAAAATGAAAGGCTTATAGGAGAGAACATTAGACTAATTTGGTTTATTAATGATGACAGCAAGGCCTCGAAACAGAGGTAAAATTATTTGCATCACTCACACAGATTATAAGAGTTATAACTAGCATTACTGTATCATTAATAAGTGGTAGCCATTGTTCTAGATACCTTATAGACACTATGTAATTTTAATCCTCCCAACAACTCTGGGAGGTACCCATTATGATTGTCCTATTTTACTGATGAGGAAATTGCTGGAAATAAGTAACTTCCTCAAAGTCACACAGTTGGTGAGTGGTAGAACTTGGGATGCTATCTAGATCTTTATACCCCAGAAAGAACACACACTGATACCTACTTGCTACACTGCTAGAGAGAGACAGGGTCAGGAATGCACCAAAGAAAACATGAAAAGCAGAGATACGTTGGGAAGAGAATTGGCTTTCACTTTAGTCAGATGTTGGACTGAATTTCACACCCACATAATAGCCAAGTATTTGGAGCAAGTTACATAAAATTTTTTGTTTGTTTGTTTGTTTTGCTTTCTGCTATCTCTTCTGAAAATCAAGGAACAAATTACAGCCTCATATTTGCTTAAACAGGACCTTGAATTTATCCATCATTAATAAAATTTAGAAGCCATTAGATTTCCAAATTTAATTTACTTTACCATAGAGTAAATAAAAGAAGCTATTCAGTTGAGATAAAAGCCATTACATGCCTAAAAGGACATAGATCATTACATTAAAAAAAGAATACGGAGGCAGAGCAAACATGGCACTATAGACAGAAGCACCATGGCTTTCTCTACAGCAAAGACACAAAAAAACAAGTAAAACAGATACAAACATCAATCCAGGAACCCTAAGCATCAAATGAAGAGATAAAGAAAATGACAGAGAACAGAGAACGAAGAGAGCTACTGAATGGAGGTCACCAACTATCTAATGCGGCACAGATTTGCCGTCTTTGGCCTCAACCACTAAGAATGGCAGAGACAGAGTACAGGAAGGCAACTTCACAGACCTCCCAACAGGAGATGGAGCACCCAGTAACCAGGGATACACGCTTTCCCACCACCTGCCCTACTTCCCTCTATGCAGCCTCCGAAGCTTTCCAATATGCCACAGTTGCTTGGCCAGAGAGACATCAGCTCACTGCCACTCAAGTCCACCCTACCCCTACTTCCCAGCTCCTTCAGTGCAATTTTTTTTTTTGGTTATTGTTTTTTTGGTTTTTCTTTCTTTCTTCTCTCTCTCCCTTCTCTCCTTTCCTATCTCTTGCCCACCTAACCCTGTGTGCTGTCCCACCCCTTCTTACTGGGCTGCTCCACACTACTTGGCTAGTGAGCCACCAGCACATGGCCTCCCCAGGCTGCACTGCCCCCACCAGCAGACTCCTTCAGCATCATTTTTCTTCTCAATTTTTTTTCAGTCTCTCCCTTTTCTTTCTCCCTCCAAGCTGGCCCCATGTGGTATCCTCGTTCCTTCTTGATGGGCCATGCCACACTTCCTGATAGAGATCCACCAGCACACAGCCTCCCAAGGTCCTAGCCACCCCCACCAGCAGGCTCCTTCAGCACCATTTTTGTTGTTGTTTGTTTGTTTTCATTTTTATCTTCTTTTTTTGCTGTCATTGTCGTTTCTTCTCTCTCACTCCTTTCTTCCCTTTCGCCCACTCACCTAGCCCCATGCACCACACCACACCACTTCTTGAAGGGCTGTGCTGTAACGTTTGGCTGGAGACCCTTGGGTACATGACCTCCCCAGGTCTGCCACTCCCACAAGCTGGCTCCCTCATCATGAAATTTTTTAATTTTTCTTTATCTTTTCCCATCTCTCTTTTCCTTCTCCCTCTCATTCAGGCCCTATGATGCCTCAGCCCCTTCCTAACGGGCTGTGCTGCACTGCCTGGTGAGATAGACATCAGCTTGCTGCCACTCCAATTCCTCACTACCCTCAATGGCTTGCTCTGCCAGAACCGTATTTATTTTTGTTGTTGTTGTATTGTTTTTTTGTTTTCTTCACTTTTTCCCTCTTTTCCTTTCTTTTCTCCTGCACACTTAGTCCCATGTGCCACCCACACCCCTTCTAGACAGGCCTAGCCATGCTGCTCAGCAAGAGAACCACTGGCACACGGTCTCACGATCTGCTTCACCCCCACCCACCAAATCCTACTGTGCCAAAATTTTATTTACTCTTTTTTTCTTCTGTTTCTCTCCTTTCTCTCACCCACTTAGCTTCACACATCGCGTCCTCTCCCTTCCTTACTGACTATCTGCACCATGCGTAGGACACCACACTCCCTAGTGGCACCGGTGGAGGCCACTGGACCCTACCCTGCACTGTTCCCTGGCCCTGCCCCATCTGCCCCAGCACACTCCTCAAATGACCCATTCCCACCCCTCCCCGCTCCTGCTGGACTTGCCTTGCTGTACCATACCTGAGTGACTGTCACATCTTTCTCCTGACGAGCGGCTGATGGGTTTGAACTGCTGACCTTTCAGTTGGCAGCCAAGTGCTTTAAACCACTGAAACACCAGGGCTCACTAGAGTTCACACGGTAATGTTACTTTAGCTACATTACACATAGAGTAAAAATGCTTTTTAAAGTATTATTTATTCTATTAAATGTTTTATTCATTTTAGTATAATTTTTGTCCTCTGAATTTTCCAGCTTCCATGCATTTTCATCTCTTTTGAGAAAGAATTCTATTTTGCTGTTTGGAGAATCTAGCACACTGTATATACATAAACACTAATGAATAATGATGAAATAATTCTTAAAATTTCCTATAAATGAAAGCTTCAAACTAAAAAAAAAAAAAGAATATGACTTGTAATTTTAAATGAAATTTTAGTATAATATCAATTAAAAACCCAATGTAGCCTCTGGTTTTAAGGTTGAAAGAGTATCCTGAGATGAATAAGGTGCTCATCAATTTACCTAATATTATTTTTTTTACTTTTAACTTCTTTTTTTTATAGATATGCATTTGAAATTTTAATGATTTTCAGTGAATAAAACCTTTATTTTCAACATGGATAATTATGTATCTACATTTTAAACAGCGTTTTATAAACTAGCAATTTTGTTTGCACATACAGAGCTATAAGCTTCAAGTTAGGTTCGTAATAAATTTAGTTAGTTTTTTTCAAATTTAAAATAAATTTATAGGGGCTCTGAATAGCCTATTAATCTTAAATCGTAACTGATTTTTATTGCTGTTACTCAGCACAAGGTATCTTGATAGCTGTTTTTTGCCAAACATCTGTTTTTTTCAACCTGTTCCTTTGTATATGAAAATAATATGATTTACCCTCTGTGGGTAGGAAAACTTTTCAAGTTATTTTTACTTTATTAGTAAAGAAATTACAATAAGCATCCAGTTTCCCACACTGAGCCCCATGGTGATCAACTGACTGTGTTAACTGGATCACCAGCTGAGATTACAGGGTGTAATCCGTGGCTAGGGATCAGAGATCTCCCTGTGTAAATTTAATTTACCCTTATGGGACTCAAAAGCTCATTAACACTGAATTCTTTCCAACTGAGCTAAAACCTTGAAGCAATTAGTATCTGAAAAATATTTTCTTTTATTAATATTCTTTTAGTACATAATCTGGGTAGGTTCCATTTTAGGCACTGATGCAGAATGTTTTAAAATTAGAAACGCAAGGACTATATCTTTTATGTCTTGTTCTTATTGTTTTGGATTACTATTTCTTAACAAGTATTTATAAAACAATTTAAACAACAACCACAACAAAATAGCATTTAGGTATTCATTTCATCTGGTTTCTAAATGAAGTGACTGATAACTTTCAAGAGATGTAGACTGTTTCTTTGCAAAAGAAGAAGCAAGAAAACATTTTAAATCATTAATACAAGAGAATTTGCTGCTTTTCACTAGGGAAGACATTGTGTACTTGCTGCTTTTGCCTTAAGGCTGCTGATTAGTTACACAGATGTGTTGGAAATAGAGCTGCTAGCAATGTTTAACGTGACTAGTGAATGAATAGGCACAGAGTTTTGTTTTGTTTTGTTTTTGGGGAGGTGATATACTTCATCTAAGACATTACACTATTCTTATCCATAATTATATACAAATAAAATGCAAGTCTGTGTGATAATACACTTTCTTTTATATTTTACCATTATTCATAAAGAAAGAGATGACAAATGGTGGAAAATAACCAAAGGTTTTTGTTTTATTTCAAAACGCTGACATAATTTGAAACTGTGACATATTACCCAGTCTCTTTATTATAATAGCCTATTGACAAATGATATTGTGAGTGGATAATCTGTAATACCTCAAACCACAGATGAGGGAGAATTCTGTATAATAAGTTAGAAATCTGTCTTTCATCAATAGCCTCCCTAGAGCATCTAAGCATCTAATGCTTAGAGAAGCATATTAACTCTTTTGGTCCATTAATGAAACTTTAAGGACTTTAGAATAATGATGATAAATACACTAAATGATACTGCACTGGATCTAAGAAAACATGTCCTTATAAATGCCTTAGTACATACAGATAACTTTAACTATAGTAAAAATGACTCTGGAAAAAAAAATCATCTTATAATAAAGAGAAAGTCAAAATTTTCAGCTGCTTTTCTTTTATTATGGAGAATTGCAAAACATATCTTAGGAACATAACATCTTGCTATGTAACTTACCATAACAATTAACAAATGGAGTGTCCTTTGCAGACTGGTCATTTGAGATTTGCAAATTACATATGATTTTAAGTATGTCTGGTCTGAAAAACCTCTCAAGCCAATTTAACATGTGAACCTTTGTCATCAGTTATTTGTACAATTGGATTTTCTTGCGGTATTTTTCCAAAATCTCGTATTTCTGAGACAGGCAGTATATTAAACCACCTTGGTGTAACTTGTCTTCCTTTAAGTCAGAAGTTCTTACCTGGGTTCTACAGACTTTTACGGGATCCATGGATAAAATTTAGTGACATTACAGCTTTGATGGGAAAAAAAAAATCCCACTTTATTGTTACTAACCTCTAAGTGAAATTCAGCATCTTTCAGTTATGAATATAGACAACAAACCTAAGTAGCATCCAGTAATAACTGTGATTCACACATCAATTGAAACCATACACATTTTTATATCACATTATTACAGTTATAGGTATCTTTAATACTATAATAGATATCTGAACCACTGCTATATTTATTATTTAATGGGTTAGTAAGAGCATTAGATGTATTAGTACATCACAAATTTATTTTTAACTTTTGATTACTGTATGTCAATATAACTGGGTTTTTCAAATCACCAGACTGCTAAAAAGTCCATTACATAGAAAATTATCAAGGATCTCTGTTTTAATTGCTTTTGTGAGATTAAACACAATGGCAGTATGAGAGTTTCAAGTGTATTCAAAAGAAGGAAAAAGAAAATAATATGAATAGTAAGACTTAAAATTATAATCACAACCTCTATGCTTACCATTTCTCATATTATTTGTTGTATTTGTTATTTAACATGTAAGCTTATATAAGAAATGAGAAAAAATACATTTAGAAATAAAAGTCAAAGGAATATAATAATGCACATGCTATCTCAATGCACTGTGCTAAGTGTTATGGGGTAAAACAAACCATAAGCCAAGACATTTGCCCACAAGTATTGAGAATTTATGGAAGACACAAAGTATAAACAATGAAAAGATAAACAATGGTAAAGGAGACTGATAATGGTTCTAAATAATGCAATTGAAAGATCAATGACACAATCAATGTTCTAGGAGAAATTTGAGCAGTCTTTTTAAGATTTGAAGATGAGGAGAAATGTAAAATGACCCAAATTGTAACAGCTAACATCTATCTACATACTCGTTGTCATCAAGTCGATTCTGACTCATAGCAACGATACAGGACAGAACAGAGCCACCCCATTAGGTTTCCAAAGAGCAGCTGGTAGATTCAAACTGCTGACTTTTTGGTTAAGAGCCAAACACTTAACCGCTCAGCCACCAGGGCTCCACTTATCTATATAGTACTTACTATATTCCAGGCCCTACTCTAAACTCGTTAATACATTAATTTACTTAATCCTCACAATAACCCTATCAGGTGGGTACTGTTACTGCCCCCTTGAGCAGATGAACAAACTGAGGCACAGAGAGATTGAGTCACTTGACCACAGCCACACAACAATTATGTGGTAGAGCCAAATCTGAGTCCAGCCACTCAAGTTTCAGAGCCCTTGCTCTTAAACACTTGGATATTGTTCCTTACAAACAGAAAATAATGGAAAGATCTGAGTGGGGGATTTCAGAAAATGCAGTTATAGAGCATGTCTTAGGCTGGCTTCTATAGAGTAGTAAAACCAGTAAAGTGTATAAATATATATATATAAGAGAGAGAGAGATTTATATCAAGGGAACAGTCACACAATTGTAGAGGCTGAAATGTCCCAAGTCTATGGATCACGATAGAAGCTTCTGCTGATTCATGTAGCCGAAGAGGCTGGTGAACCCAAGATTGGCAGGTACGAGAGCCAGACTCTTGCTCACAGGTTGTGAAACTCAATGAATCCCAAGATTCACAGGCAAGATCACAAGGCTTCTCCTGATTCACGCAGCTGCAGGGGCTGGTGAACACAAGATCTGCAGGTCACAGAGCAGGACTCTTGCTTACAGGCTTTGGAGACTGACAGATCCCCAGACTGGTAGATAAGATGCTAGCTCAAGTCCCAAGAACTGGAGGTCAGATGAACAAGAGGCAGCTGCAGGATCCAGAGAGGGCAAAAGCCAGAAAGTCCACTTATATTCGGATGCAGGCTACAAGCCCAAGGAAACTCCTTTTCAACTGATTGGCTACTCACAGCAGATCCCATCATGGGGGTGATAACATATAAACATTGAAAATCATGGCCCAGCCATGATCTTAACCATCACAGTCCACCCCTTGTCAACTTGGCACTTGTACACATCTCCCCAAACCATATATAATCTCTGAATAAAGACAATTACAAAGTCATACTTGCATCTAACATAATACAACTAACACATGTACAACCAAAAATGCACTAGCCCCATTTACATCTTATATTTTATAAGTGAAGAAAACAAAAATATTTGATGCACACCTACAAGGCAGAAATACTCATAACAATTACAGTCCTCGTTTCTGCAACTGGTCACGTGGCTGTAACTGGTATTTAGAACTACCTTCTTCCACCACCCATTCCTCATTCCCTTTGCCCTCAAGAAGTACTTCAGCTGGTTGTGGTTCTTTGCCTGGGGTGGTGACCCAAACCTTCATTTCTGAAGAGTCTGGGCCATTAGTGGTCATGTTGGAATTGTGTTGCTGTAGTTTTCCATTGAATTTAATCACAGGGAATGGTAGTACAAAGAGATTCTCTAAGGAATCTCCTCCACCCAGATATACTCTTCTTACCTCCGTTATTTAATATGAATTCGATCTCCTCTTGGTAAGCAGGATCAGTCACACCAGCTAGTATGGTAACTCCTTTCTTTGCCTGTTGATCCAGAGGCATAAGGAGCCCAAAGTGGCCAGGTGGCATTCTTAGCTCCCAGTTCAGTGGAATCAGTGATGTGTCTCCAGGTGGGAGCATTCCTCCTTTTGGAACTAAGACCTCTAGACCTGCAGAGCATAAGGTCGTGGGGACAGGAAGAAAAAAAATCTTGTGAGTGGGTCACTAGGAGTAACAGTGAGTGGTGTTACTCCAATTTCTACCCCTTGATTCCTAGACCCATGAATCCTGGCTATGGGAGAAATAGCACCATGTACTGGACACTGGTTTAAAGTATATACACTCTTCAGCATTGCCCCAACCCTGCAAGGTATTACCACCTAGCTAGCACTGTAATTATGTCTTTAGGATGCCATTCCATCATTTTATCAAGCCAGCTGCTTCAGGATGATGAGGAACATGGTAAGACCAGTGAATTCCCTGAGCATAGGCCCACTGCTGCACTTCATTTGCTGTAAAGTGACTCCCTTGATCTGAGGCAATGCTGTATGGGATAACATGATGGTGGGTAAGACATTCTGTAACTCCACGGATAGTAGTTTTGGCAGAAGCAATGCATGCAAGGAAGGCAAATCCATATCCAGTAAGAACAAAATGCTGCCCTTTCCAAGACGGAAGTGGTCCAATGTAATCAACTTGCCACCAGGTTGCTGGCTGCTCACCTCGAGGGATAGTGCCACATCAAAGACTCAGTGTTGGTCTCTGCTGCTGGCAGATTGGACACTCAGCAGTGGCTGTAGCCAAATCAGCCTTGGTGAGTGGAAGTCCATGTTGCTGGGCCCATGCATAATCTCCATCTTTGTCACCACTGCCACCTTGTTCATGAGCCCTTTGAACAATGACAGAAGTAGCTGAAGAAAGAGGATGACTTGTTTTTACAGAATGTGTCATCTTATCCACTTGATTTTAAAATCATCCTCTACTGAGGTCCCCCTTTGGTGAGTGTCTTAGTCATCTAGTACTGCTATAACAGAAATACCACAAGTGGATGGTTTTAACAAAGAGGAGTTCATTCTCTCACAGACCAGTAGGTTACAAGTTCAAATTCAGGGCATCAGCTCCAGGGGAATGCTTTCTCCGTTGGCTTTGGAGGAAGGTCCATGCCATCAATCTTCCCTCAGTCTGGGAGCTTCCCTGTGCAGGAAGCTCAGGTCCAAAGGACATGCTCTGCTCCCGGCGCTGCTTTCTCACTGGTACGAGGTTCCCCTGTGTCTCTGTTCTCTTCTCTCTTTTATATCTCAAAAGAGATTGGCTTAAAACACTATCCAATCTTGTATACTTCATCAGTATAATGTTGCTAATCCATCTTATTACATCATAATGATTGAGTTTACAACACATAAGGAAATCACATCATATTACAGAATGGTAGACAATAGTACAATACTGGGAATCATGACACAGCCAAGTTGACAGATATTTTGGGGGGACACAATTCAATCCATGGCAGGTGAGCATTTACATGAGACACAAATATCTTCGCTTTGGCCCATTCAGAGAAGTCTATTCATATATCTCTTCCCTGCAAATCCTTGTCACCAATTTTCCAATCATGTTCCTTCAAAGTCTCTGATGATCCAGCCAAACCATTGGCCACAGCCCATTAATCAGTATATAATCACACATCTAGCAATTTCTCCTTCCAAGCAAAGTGAACAGCCAGGTGCACTGCTTGAAGTTCTGCCCATTTGGGAGGACTTCCCTTCACCACTGTCCTCCAGGGAGGTCCCAGAAAAGGGCTGTAGTGCTGTTACTGTCCACTTTTGAGTGTATCCTAGATATCGCACAGAACCATCTGTGATGGTTAAGATTGTGTGTCAGCTTGGCTGGGCCTTGATTTTCAGTGTTTATATGTGATCAGTCCCATGATGTAATGTTATGAGTAGCCAATCAGTTGAAAGGGAGTTTCATTGGGAGTGTGGATTGCATCCTAATATAAGCAGATGTTCTGGATTTTTGTTTGCTCTGGATCCTGTGGCTGCATCGTGTTCATCTGACCTCCTGTTCTCAGGAATTGAGTTATCAGCTTATCAGCCTATCTTGGGATTCAGCAATCTTCACACCTTGTGAGCAGAGCCCTGCTCTCTGACCTGCCGATCTTGGGTTCCCCAGCCTCTGTGGCTACATGAATTGGGAGAAGCCTTGTGGTCTTGCCTGCCAATCTTGAGATTCATCGATATTTACAGCCTGTAGGCAAGAGCCCTGCTTTCTGACCTGTCAGTCTTGGGTTCCCCAACCCCTGCAGCTACATGAATTGGGAGAAGCCTCTATCCTAATCCATGGACTTGAAACGTTCCAGCCTCTATAATCACATGAGCCTTTTCTTTGCTATAAATCTCTCTATATATATATTTATACATTTTACTGGTTTTGCATCTCTAGAGAACCCAGTCTAAGATATTTGGTACTGAAAGTAGTTCTAGAGGAACAAAATTGTAAGGATGAGTTTTCTAAACTGGTTCTCAAGTCTGACTAGTCTTAAAGATGTTGATGACTCTGTTTCCAGCACTAAAGAGGGCACTTCTAATCCATACCATGAGGTGGCTATACAAATACACAAAATATCACCATAAATAAATCAGGTATTGGTGAAAGATGAGGTTCTGGGTGAACACAAGTGTGATATCCTTCTACAGTTTTTTCAGAATGAGAAGTATAAGGAAGTTTGTTGGATTGTCCTACTTTCACTAGACAAACTGGTGAAAGAAAGAGATGTGCTCAGGGCTTCAGAGTCAAAGCTCAAGTGCCACGTAAATAACCTCAAAGTTTCCACATGTGCTTTGAAAGAAAGCGTTATTTCTTGCAGTAAGAGACTGATAATGCTGAAAAACAAAGCCAGAATCTTAATGCAAGAGTGGCTGAATTACAATGTCAGCTCAATTGCTAACCTCGAGTAGTGTCTGAAGTTAAAGTAAAGGCACTGACTGGGAAGAAAAGGGATCCTGAAACTTGGGATGGGGACATATGGGAAGCTGGAGACACTGAGCCTCTAAATTCCATTGAATCACTCCTGCCAGCAGAACTCCCATCTGAAGAGATTACTTCATATTTGTCTGCTAAACCACCCTGCCCAGAAAAAACCATTAGCCTCTCCACTCCCATCTAATGACATCAGCTAGAGGACAGCTGCCTCTAAAGAGCCCTTGCCTGAGTCATTGCCTGGGACATCGCCTGAGGCAGATGCTTTACAAGACAATGCTGCATGTTCTCAAAACAATTCCATACTATGGATTCCGGCTTCTAGACCTATAACTAGACTTAAGTCCCAGTGAGCCCCCAAAGGTGAAGTAAAAAGTGTGACCCAAGAGGAGGTATGCTACACTCCAAAAGAACTGCTTGACTTTTCTACCATGTACAAATAGAAACCTGGGGAATATGTATAGGAATGGCTATTAAAGGTGTAGGATAATGATGCAAGGAACATAAAGATGGATCAGTCTGAGTTTACTGATATGGGTCTACTTTCAATGTTTCAGCCCAAGAATTTAGGAAAGGATCTAATAGTTTGTTTGGTTGGATTGCTGAAGCATGGATTATTAGGTGGCCTACACTAAATCAAGTTGAAGTACCAGACCTGTCTTGGTATACTGTAGAAGAAGGTAACCAAAGGCTTAGGGAAATTGGCATGCTAGAGTGGATTTATCAGGTTAGACCCACAGACCCACACATGGAGTGCCCAGAGGACACACATTTTACTACAACTGTGAGGAACAAATTTGTGAGGGGAGCTCTAGTGTCCTTGAAGACTGCTGTCATTGCTATTTTGTGTAAATCAGATTTGACAGTGTGAACTCTCCTAACTGAATTAAGACACCTAACTACAATGGGGCTCATTGGACCCGTTGGTAGTAGGGGCCAAGTAGGTGCACTCAATCGACAAAGACAAGGGGGGCGCATTTACAGTCATGGACAGAAAGTCAAAGTAATAATCAGAACAGTCTGACTCATATGGACTTACAGAGTTGGCTACTTAGTCACAGTGTCCCTAGAAGTGTAATAGATAGGAAATCTACTAAATATTTACTTGATCTGTAAAAATGGATGAATTCTAGTTCAGGTGAACAGCAGTCTAACTCAAATCACCAGAATAGAGAGTTACAGTCTCACAATCAATTCTCAGATTTGGGTGAGTTTAAAGACCCACAACCCCTTGAATGAAGGGGAGGCTGGGTCCATTTGAGGAAGGATTCCAACTCACTGCCAAAAATTTTTACAGTTAATCTCTCTCCCAGCCTTCCCCAAAGGGATCTATGGCCTTTTACAAGTGATTGTTCACTGGGAAAAGTAAATAATCAGACTTTTCAGGGATTACTGGATACTGGCTCTGAACTGACACTAATTCCAGGAGACGCAAAAAGTCACTGTGGCCCACTAGTCAGAGTGGACGCATATGGAGGTCAGGTTATTAATGGAGTCTTGGCTCATGTCCATCTCACAGTAGGTCCAGTGGGTCCCGAACCCATCCTGTAGTGATTTCCCAAGTTCCAGAATGCATAATAAGAATAGATATACTCAGCAACTGGCAGAACCTCCACATTGGATCCCTGACAAATAGAGTAAGGGCTATTATGGTAGGAAAAGTCTAGTGGAGGCCATTAGAACTGCCCCTACCTAGGAAAATAGTAAACCAAAAGCAATACTGCTTTCTTGGAGGGATTGTAGAGATTACTGCCATCATCAAGGACTTGAAGGATGCAGGGGTGGTGATTCCCACCACATTCCCATTCACTTTGCCTATTTGGCCTGTGCAAAAAACAGATGGATCTTAGAGAATGACAGTAGATTATTGAAAACTTAACCAACTGGTGACTCCAATTGCAGCTGCTGTTCCAGATGTAGTTTCATTACTTGAGCAAATTAATACATCTCCTTGTACCTGGTATGCAGCTATTGATCTGGCTAACACCTTTTTCTCCATACCTGTTTCAAAAGACCTTCAGAAACAGTTTGCCTTCAACTGGCAAGGCCAGCAATACACCTTTGCTTGCCTGCCTCAGAGCTACATCAATTCTTCAGCCCTATGCCATAATTTAGCCTGCAGGGAACTTGATCACCTTCCGCTTCCACAAGACATCATGCTGGTGAATTACATTGATGACATTATGCTGATTGGACCTAGTAAGGAAGAAGTGTCAATTACTTTGGACTAATTGGTAAAACATTTGGGTGCTAGAAGGTATGAAATTAATCCCACAACAATTCAGGCACCTTCCACCTCAGTGAAATTTCTAGGGGCCCAGTGGTGTGGGGCATGTCATGATATTCCTTCTAAAGTGAAGGATAAGTTGTTGCATCTGGCTGCTCCCACAACTGAAAAGGAGGCACAACACCTAATGAGCTTCTTTGCATTTTGGAGGCAACATCTTACTCATTTGGGTGGGCTACTCCAGCCTATTTATCAAGTGACTCAAAAAGATGCTAGTTTTGAGTGGGCCCCAGAACAAGAGAAGGCTCTGCAACAGGTTTGGGCTGCTGTGCAAGCTACTCTGCCACTTGGACCATATGATCCAGCTGATTCAATGATGCTTGAAGTGTTCCTGACAGATAGTGATGCTGTTTGGAGTCTTTGGCAGGCCCCCACTGGTGAATTACAGCACAGACCATTAAAATTTTGTAGTAAAACCCTGCCATCCTCTGCAGATAACGTCTCTCCTTTTGAGATACAGCTTTTGGCTTGTTACTGGGCCTTAGTAGAAACTGAAAGCTTAACCATGGGACACCAAGTCACTATGCAGCCTGAGCTGCCCTTCATGAACTGGGTGTTGTCTGACCCACAGAGTCATAAAGTTGGATGTGCACAGCAGCACTCCATCATTAAATGGAAGTGGTATATATGAGATAGGGCCCACGCAAGATCTGAAGGCACAAGTAAGTTGCATGAGGAAGTGGCCCAAATGTCCATGGTCTCCACTCCTGTCACATTGTCTTACATCTCCCAGTCTACACCTATGGCTTTATGGGGAGTTCCTTATGATCAGTTGACTGAAGAAGAGAAAACTCATGCCTGGTTTACAGATGGTGTCTTAGGCTGAGTTCTCTAGAGAAGCAAAACCAGTAAAGTGTATAAATATATGCATAGAGAGATTTATATCAAAGAAACGGCTCATGTGATTGTAGAGGCTGGAACTTCCCAAATCTGTGGATGAGGATACAGGCTTCTCCTGATTCAGGTAGATACAGGGGCTAGCTAACCCAAGATTGGAAGGTCACAGAGCAGAACTCTTGCTCACAGGCTATGAAGATTGACAAATCCCAAGATTGGCAGGTAAGCTGGTATCTCAAAGTCCCAAGAACTGGAGGTCAGACTTGGGAAGTTCCACCCTTTACAGCCATGGGAGCCATTTCCTTGGTATAAATCTCTCTATACAGGCAGCTGCAGGATCCAGATAGGGCAAATCTAGAATGTGCACTTATATTTAGACGCAGGCTACATGCCCAAGGAAACTCCCTTTCAACTGACTGCTACTCACAGCAGATCCCACCACGGGGGTGATCACATATAAACTCTGAGAATCATGGCCCAGCCAAGCTGACACACAATCTTAGCCATCACAGAGCAGAAGGTAGAGTTTCTTACAATAGGAGCCCTTGACCAAGAGAAAAGCTGCTAATCATGTAATAGAAATAGGCATAGATAACCTCAGGCTACAAAGACTCAAGACCATTAGTTAGATTTAGAGCAAATTAGTGACACTTGCTGTCTATGATGGTTAAGTTTGTGTGTCAACTTGCCTGGGCCATGATTCTCAGTGGTTTGGCAGTTACGATGTAGTTTGGCAGTCATATGATGTTGTGATTGCTTGCACAATGAGATTTGATATAATGTGATCACCTCCATGATGGGATCTGCCGTGAGTAGTCAATCAGTTGAAAGGGAGTTTCCTTGGATGTGTGGCCTGCATTGAATATAAGTGGACACTCTGGCAAGGCTCACAGGCTTTTACTTGCACTGGATCCTGCAGCTGGCTCCTGTTTGTTTGATCCCCAGTTCTTGGGACTTGAGCTAGCAGCTTACCTGTAATCTTGCCTCCTGATCTCAGGATTTGTTGATCTTCATAGCCTGTGAATAAGAGCCCACCAGCCCCTTCAGCTACGTGAATCAGAAGTAGACTCTATCCTGACCTATGGACTTGGGAAGTTCCAGCCTCTACAGTCACGTGAGCCATTTCCTTGGTATAAATCTCTCTATACATGTATTTATATGCTTTACTGGTTTTGCTTCTCTAGAGAACCCAGCCTAATACACTGTCTTAGTTGTCTAGTGCTGCTGTAACAGAAATGCCACAAGTGTATGGCTTTAACAAACAAATTTATTCTCTCACAGTTTAGGAGGCTAGAAGTCCAAATTCAGGGTGCCAGCTCCCAGGGAAGGTTTTCTCTCCCTGTTGGCTCTGGGGGAAGGTCCTGGTCGTCAATCTTCCCCAGGTCTAGGAGGTTCTTAGCTCAAGGACCTCAGGTCCAAAGGACACACTCAGCTCCTAGCTCTTCTTGCTCAGTGGTAATGAGGTCCTTCTCCTCTTTGCTTGCTTCTTTTATATCACAAAAGAGATTTGACTCAAGTTATAACCTAATCCTGTAGATTGCATCCTGCAGATTGTATCCTGTCTCATTAACATAACTGCCTCTAATCCTGCCTCATTAACGTTAGAGTTTAGGATTTACAACTTGTAGGATAAATTCACTAGATCACAAAATGAAGGTCAACTACACAATACTGGGCATCAGGGTATAGCCAAGTTGACACACAAGTCGAGGGGACACAATTTAATATGCTTGTCATAACCACACTTCACTCCTTCAGAAAAGTTGCTAAAACCTAAACTTAGCTTCTTTTCAATCAAAGAAAGCAAGCGTCAGAAATAAATTACTGCCTCTTGGTTTGCTTTTAGTTAACTTAAATACATGTTTATGAATCTAAGACAACACTTTTTAGGAAAAAGTTCTAACACTGTTCCATTAAAACCCCTATTCAAATACACAAGGGGACAGATGCAAACCCCCGGCTCTTTTTCTTGTGCCCATGCTCTCATTATATTATGTTGGGGTTGTCACTTGATTGTAGGTCTAGCCTAGTTGTGGTCTGCAATACAATTAAATGTAAGGCAATTGAAAAACTATGATTTACTCACTGACCTGTGCCACAATTTAGAATACATGTTATAGCTACTATTTATTGAAGCTAGACACTGAGCTAAATGTCTTATAGGCACTATCTCATTTAATCCTCATAATGAAACAATTTACAAGACAGATACTGCTATTATGCCCATTTTAGAGATGAGAAATTGATAGTTTGTAAAATTAAGTTATCCGCTGAAAGTTAGACAACTAGTTACTGGCAACATCCAGATTGAATTCTTACAAACTGTGCTTCACCATAGTGACTAAAGCCAAATTTACTTTAACAAACTGTATTCCATAAAGCAATCTACATATTTTTAAAGCAGAAACTTGACTTTAGGGTTTTTTTTAACACTGTAGTGTTAAATCCTCTGATTTTGAATATTTTAAATAAAAGTATTTAGCATATGTGTAGTTTATACATGAAAGGAAACAGAAATTAACTTTGATCCACATTTGGATATTGAAATATAATTTTAATCTGATTACTTAGAGTAATTTTCTGCAACTGCTCTGTTCATTCTGCTCTTTTAAATAATGTAGAATTTATGCATGATACAGAGAAAAAAAAAGACCTATGAAATTGTTTATATCAATATGTCTAAAGGAGTTACATTTTGCTTTTTACGATTTATTGGGCTTATCTTCAAATGAATTAGTGATATTTGAAGTAAAAAAATCATGATACGCATAGTAAGTATTCAATAAATACTTTCTAATTGATCAATTGATCGTGCACGATCAATTAAACATTATCTTCCTAATGATTAAGGAATTTTAGAAATTAATTAATATTTTTACGTATTGTCCAGGGAAATTCCTTACTATATCTTATTATGGAGCCCTGGTGGTGAAGTGGTTAAGAGCTCAGACTGGTGATCAAAAGGTTGGCAGTTAAAATCTACCAGCCATTCCTTGGAAACTGTATGGGGCAGTTCTACTCGGTCCTATAGGATCACTATGAGTCAGAATCGATTAGATGGCACACAGGAACAACAACAACAACGTATGTTACTATATTCTTATACTTCTGGTCAATCATTGTCCTAATCACTAGGATTGCAAGATGAAAATATACAAAAACCTAGAGTATAATGGGAGATACAAAGCAATAAATCATACCACAGAGGTAGTACAAAATTTAATGGGATGATGTTGAAGAAAGTGGTTAAGTCAATGCAGTGAGAGACATGAAATCCTCACAGAAGAGATAATCCTTCAGTATGTTGAGTAGGAGTGTGGCAAGGGTATGTAAAACTGAAGGGCATATATAATTTTTCACAGTTATTCATTGTGTGCATATGGAAAGCTGGGAGCTGGAGCTTTGCGGTAGCCTGAGTGATGACCTGAAAGATATCCATGTGTTAATCCCTGTAACCTGTGAATCTTACGGTATATGGCAGAAGGGACTTTGCAGACGTGAGTAAATTAAACATACTAAATAGGGAGATTATCCTGGATTATTCAGGCTGGCCCTAAATATAATCACAAGTGTCCTTATAGGAGGGTCTCAAAGGAATTTTTGACTACAGAAAAGAGGAAGATATGATGATGAAAGCAGAGATTGGAATGATGTGATCTGAAGATGGAAGAAGGGGCCACAAGCCAAGGGATACAGGTGGCCACTAGAAGCTGAAAAAGGCAAGGAAACACATTATCGCCTCAAAGCCTCCAGAGGAATCCATCCCTTCCAATAACTTGACTTTAGCCCAGTGAAACTGATTTCAGACTTCAGACCTCCTAGCCCAGCGAAAATGATTTCATATTTCTGACCTCCCAAACTGTAAAATTATACTTGCATGTTGTTTTATATAAATAAGCCTATAGCAATTTGTTACAGCAGCAATAGAAAACTAATGGAAGCATCAACTTTAAATTGTCTCCCTTGAGTTCCATGAGGTTATCGTAGACTCATTCTTTAGCATTACAGATTGGTTTGATATTATCTTTCAGAAGCTTATTACATATATTCTTGTTGTTGTTAGGTGCCATCCAGTGGTTTCCAACTCATAGCAACCCTACGTACAACAGAAGGAAACACTGCCCGGTCCTGTACCATCCTCACAATCTTTGTTATACTTGAGCCCACTGTTGCAACCATGGTGTCAATCTATCTCGTTGAGGGTCTTCCTCCTTTTCACTGACCATCTACTTTATGAAGCATGGTGTTCTTCTCCAGGAACACTGGTCCCTCCTGATAACATGTCCAAAGAATGTGAGGTGAAGTCTTGCCATCCTTGCTTCTAAGGAGCATTCTCCCTCTACTTCTTTCAATTCAGATTTGTTCATATATATATATATATATATATATATACACACACACACACACACACACACACACACACACACATATATATATATGCATTAAAGTCAGGTCTCTTTGTTTTGGGGCCATTCTGATATTCTTCTTTATTTAATGCCCACTTGGAAATTATTTGCATCTCTATCCTTTAAGGAAAACCATATGGCCCAGGGAGCTTCTCCAGAGCATCACTGAACTCATGTATAATAATATAACTGTTTATCTCTAAGATGCTGAGTCTCATACTTAGATTAGAATTCCATAAATGTTACTTTAGCATCAAGATAGAAAAATTAAATATTTTTATTTATTGTACAGGGCAAATCTTACTATGAATGAGAAAATGTGGGAGGACCAGTTAGAAAAAGACTAGACAAGACTTAGGAAGGATTCACTCTCTGCAGGAGTAGCAATAGGGATGCAGGTAAAGGTATACTCCAAAGATATTTTGGAGTTAGAACTTATAGTCTCTGATTGAATTACTGGGAAATTGGAATTAAAGATAATTCTGAAATTTGTAACTTGGGCAACTGGATCATTTGGTAATTTCCCTAGGGAAAACATGTGCAAAAACAGGTAGAAAGGCTTTGACTATATTTAGTTTTAAGTGCCTGTTAGACATATGTGTGGAGATTGATACTTGAAATAGAAAGGGAATGCGATAGAGATGCTGATGTACCAGTACGGACTTGGGAGGTAAAAGAAGCCACCAACTGGGTGGTCTTTGAGAACACCATGCAAAGGAAGAAAATAGTTCCAATTACAGAACACTGGAAAATGAAAACTTTGAAATTACTGAGTATAGAAGAATAACCAATGAGACTAAAAAATAATCTAAAGGGGATAGAGAAAACAAAAAACAAAAAAAAAACAACAAAAACAACGGTGGTGTTGAATCCAAAGGAAGATATCTAGATTGATTTGTCCACTCTTGCATATCAGAAAAGGAGATAATAAAGTACAGGTAATTACAAGACATTATTGAAGTCCTTGAAATTGAAGTCTATAAATCTGTAGATATCTTTCCCTAATATTTGAATTACGTAAAAAATAGGATGTAATGGGAATATGTGGATCAAAAAGATATGAAGCTGTAGGAATCTATAAAATGGTGAAAATGCCTGGCCTTTTTACTTCAGGTATTTAGATCATTTAAGTTTCTTCTAAACTTTATGTTTTTATAATTACATAGTAGTAAATGCATTTTTAACCTGTGTCTTAGTTTCAATGAGGTTTGAAAATAACTTGCAATTAAAAAAAAAAATCTCAGTCATTTGATTCAAAGTTTTCATAACACATTGGTGAGATCTTCTGCTTGCATTTTGTAAATGAGGATGAAAACATAGTAAAGTCTATTATGATTAGGACAGTTTGCCATTTTGATTCTACTCTCATAGCACATAACATAGTATTCTAATATACTACTTTATTGAATGCCAGCCTTGGGAAAGATTGTAGCGGTTACAAAGAAAAAAAAGTGAAAAGATAAGTAAGAAATGTGCTGACATCTTTGGGTTCATATCATCTGCTAAGGTCTGCAGATAATTGAGTGCTGCCTATGTGCCAGATAAGGCTTTCAGCACTGATGTCTTGCTCAGTCTTCCCATGAATGAAGTGAACACTGAAGATGATCACTTGTAATTAAAATTCCTGAAAGTAGGAATACAGCACGGCCTACCACTGTTTTCAGTTATTAAGAAAATTGACAATCTGCCCTTACAGAAAAAGGGAAGGAAATATTATCGAACAATTATCATAATCTATGTATTTTCATATAAAATATATCAATTTATTTATTAAAAACTGCAGCAGATACGCATTTTTTTCCCAATTTTAGATGAGGCAAGAGAAAATCGTAAAAATTAATGAACTTACTCAAAATTAGACACGTAAATGAATAGAATAGCTGGAATTCGTCTAAGTGTAATATTTCAAGTAGTATGCATTAAAGAAATCACATAACACTGCTTAAAATATAAATCAGGATGATCTATTATGTGGGAAGTATTTACAGTCATGCAGTTCATGTCTGTTAGAAAATAAAAACAAATAGCTGGATATTAGAAATAGAACGCATTGAGGGGGAGAGAGAGATAATCTCTCAAATCTCTTTTCTATTTTTTGTGATTTATTTGAAAGGAATTAAGACCATACAATTTAAAATATTCATCAGGCTTTTAAAGGAAGAGTGAAGTTTCAAAAAAAAAACAAGGCCCTAAAAATTACAAAACCCAAACCAAACCCACTGCCGTCGAGTTAATTCTGACTGATAGCAACCCTATAGGACAGAGTAGAACTGCCCCATAGGGGTTCCAAAACTGTGATCTTTATGAGAACAGATTGCCATATCTTTCTCCTGCAGAGAGGCTTGGTGAGTTCAAATCACTGACCTTTTGGTTAACAGCTGAGCACTTTAATAACTGTACCATCAGGGCTCCCAAAAATTATAAAAGGCATTATTAAATAGAAATTTGTCATAATTAGGATCCTAACAAAATGATGCTCTCAATTTTGGATATTCCAAGCAAGTGATTAATGTTTCTAGCTATTAAATAGTCTATTAAAGGTTTATGTTCCAAGAGGCAAGATTCTAATTTCAATTCCACCACTACTTCTACCTTGGTGACCTTGGAAATTCTTATCATTGCTGGCTCTGCTTCCCTATTGATAAAATATTAATAATAATGTCCTACCTTGCCTAAGGAGTAAATTAGTAAAATTTAGTAAAAAATCCTTTTTAAAATTAAGATTATAAAAACTCAAATTTAAGGGGTTAATACACTCTACACTTGTTGGATTTCAAAATTCAGAAAACTTTCTTTGAATTGAAAAACTATTGTGAATAGTGTAGAACGTTTCACTGAAGCAGTAATGCCATTTTAATACTCAGTGGTGGTATTAAAAGACTTGGTGTTACCTAACTACATTTCCTTGTCCAGGAAAAGATGAGCATCCATCCTCTGTTTTTTAGTACTGCTTTAAAAAAGCATACTCACAAGATGAATTTTTTTAGCACTAAAGAAAAACATCCTAATGGAAAAGTAAAATCTCAGCTTCTTGGACTGAAACCATGTAACACTGTTTTTCAGACGGGAAAAGAGGAAGAGTGAAAAATGCGATGAACCCTTAATACCGTAAGCTCCTCTAACTGAGATGTGGTGGTAATTGCTTTTTATTTTTTTTGTAACAGCTCCTGGAAATGGTAATGCTTTCAAGTGAGGATCAAAGAGAATGACCTACATAAGAAATAGATTGCAACATGTAGTTACATTTTTCATCCTTTGTAATATGCTTCTTGCAGTCATACTTCTAATAAGAAACACAGCATAATGCTCATCATTTTTTTTTAAAAAGTGTTGTCACTAAGGTCAGATGGAATACTTGGAGACTAGAAAGATGATTTGGACCATGGTTCTAATGCCAACAGATGGATCAGTAGATGATCAGTCTTTACCATTGTAAATTTAGAGGCAATAAGACCAACGATTCAGAAATTGTGTGTGTGTATCTCACATCAGAAATAGGCAATTCATATATATTTTCTTATATAAAACATTCATTAAAAACAAAGGATTTAATATAAGGGGAGATAATAAAATTACAATGTTTTTAAGGCTTATAAAAATTTAATTTACAAATTTTTGTTGTCATTTTTTTCCAGACCTGAATTTGGCCAATGAAGAGGTGCACCTCAGAATAGCTGGTTGCTGGGAATTTTTCACAAGATGTCTCGTCAGCTCATTACAAGACCAAAGTTATGCCATTAGCATTCTGTTCCCTAATGATCTGCAAATTTTCCTGGAGGAGTAATACCTTCAGACAGTATTAGCTAACCTAATATTCCATATATTTGCAATGATGAAATTTGCCTGATGAGACTAGGCCTTATGGGAACTATTAGTGTCTAAGAATTGGCAAAGAGAAGGAATTCAGTGGTAGAAGGAAGAAGGCAAACCACTAAATTCAAAAATTTTCCCAAGGGCTGTCCTTTTCCAAACTTCCTTCTGCAAATAAATTTAAAAAAATACATGATACTATAATCTTCCTAAAGAAATGATGATGGTCACTCCTTGATAACATTTTTAAATGTCCTTGATAGCAGAATAAGGTGAAAGAAAGGAAAAAAAAAAAAAGAAAACCTTTAGCAAAAGCCCCGCCAAGGTGAGCGCACTGAAAGTATTCACATTTGTTTTGATTGAAAGTGATTTCTGTTCTATAAAGACATCTGAAGTGGCATTCTGTGGTTATAGCGCACCTTTCCTTCAAAGAGCAAAATTAGTTTCTGTATATAATCTAGATATAGCCTTCCAAAGCTGTTTCAGATAGGCTGGAAGGAGCTGATGGATGTCTGCCAACACACACTTAACAATTTTGGGACAATCATAAAGGGCTGTAAGGATCCAAAAGGAAATAGAAATGGATTAGTCAATATTCCTGCAATAAAAGGAAATGCTTCTGTAAAGAGATAGCTGTATTTTATTTTACAGAATAGATCTATCTAGTCTTGAGTGTTCGATATGTTTATTGAATATCTGTTTATATGTCCTATAATCATGATAACATTTAATACATGTTCCTATTAAAAACATTGTTTCCAAGATATCAACCTCTGTATAACAAACCACTTAAGCAATTTAATGAAATGCCAGTCTGATAAAAGAATTACACTCAAACGTATCTTTATGTAAAGTATTAAAACAAAACTTCCATATCGGAACTAATCATAAATGTGAAAGGAAAACTTACAGAACAGAACATCCTGAATTGAAGTCCTTCAGCTTCTATTAAAATAGCTTCCTAATACCTATTACTCCAAACTCTGTTCAGGCCTGCAACTTAGTGAAAGTGCTAGTTTTAAAAATGCACCATTGGTGCTGGCAAAACTGGATATCTATCTGCAAAAAAATAAAAAAGGACGCATACCTCACGCCGTATACAAAAACCACTTCAAAATGGATCAAGGACCAAAATATAAAGCCAAAAACTATGAAGTTCATAGAAGAAAAAATAGGACCAACACTACAGGCCTTAATACAAAGCGTTAACAGGATACAAACCATAACAATCAATGCACAAACTCCAAAAGGTAAGCTAGATAACTGGGATCTTCTAAAAATCAAACACCTAGGCTCTTCAAGAAACTTCACCAAAAGAGTCAAAAGAGAACCTACAGACTGGGAAAAAATTTTTGAACAGTACAAGTCAGACAAAGGTCTAATCTCCATAATCTATAAGAAAATCCAACACCTCTACAACAAAAAGACAAATAATCCTATTAAAAAAATGGGCTAAGGAAATGAACATACACTTCACCAAAAAAGACATTCAAGTGGCCAACAGACACATGAGGAAATTCTCACGATCATTAGCCATTAGAGAAATGCAAATTAAAACCACAATGAGATACCATCTCACCCCAGCATTACTGGCATGAATCAAAAACACTGGAAATAACAATTGTTGGAGGGGCTGCAGGGAGATCGGAACTCTTGTGCACTGCTGGTGGGTATGCAAAATGATACAACCATTTTGGAAAATGATATGGCGTTTCCTCAGAAAGCTAGAAATAGACATACCATTCGATTCAACAATCCCACTCCTAGAAATATATCTTAGAGAAATAAGAGTTGTCACTCAAATAGACATATGCACACCTATGTTCATGGCAGCATTGTTCACAATAGCAAAGCGATGGAAACAACCTAGATGCCCATCAACAGATGAATGGATAAACAAACTATGGTACATACACACAATGGAGTACTATGCAACAAGAAAGAACAATGATGAATCTGTGAAGCATCGCATAACATGGATGAAACTGGAGGACATGATGCTGAGTGAAATAAGTCAATCACAAAAGGACAAATATTGTATGAGACCTCTATTGTAAAAACCCATGACAAAGTTCACACACAAAAAGTAACAAAATCTTTGTTGGTTACCAGGGATGGGGTGGGGGGAATACTAAATAGACAATAGATAAGTGGTATCTTGGGTGAAGGGTAAGACAGTACACAATACAGGCGAAACCAGCGCAGCTTACACAAGGAAAGGTCATGGAAGCTCCATAGACACATCCAAACTCCCTGACGGACTGAATTGCTGGGTGGAGGGCTGTGGGGACCATGGTCTCAGGGAACATCTAGCTCAATTGGCATAGCACAGTTTATAAAGACGATGTCCTACATTCTGTCTTGGTGAGTAGAGTCTGGGGTCTTAAAAGCCTGTGAACAGCCATCTAAGACACTCCACTGGTCTCATCCCTTGGGAGCAAGGGAGAATGAAGAGAACAGGATACAAGGAAAAGATTAGTCCAGAGGACTAATGGACCACAGCTACCAAGGCCTCCACCAGAATGAGTCCAGTACAGCTAGATGGTGCCCAGCTACCACCACTGACTGCTCTGACCAGGATCACAACAGATGGTTCTGGACAGAGCTGGAGAAAGATGTAGAACAAAAGTCTAACTCACAAAAAGTAAAGACCAGATTTACTGGCCTAAAGGAGACTGGAGAAACCTCAAGAGTATGGCCCCCAGACACCCTTTTAGCTCAGTGGTGAAATCATTTCTGAGGTTCACCGTTCAGCCAGGGAGTGGACAGCCCCATAAAACCAAATGGGACTAATGAGGCACAGCAGCCCAGGGACAAGGGCCAGAAGCCAGAAGGGGACAGGAAAGCTGGCGATAGGGAACCCAAGGTTGAGTAAGGATAGTGTTGATGCGTTGTAGGGTTGTTAACCATTGTCATAGGGCAACATGTGTACTAACTGTTAAATTAGAAACTATTTTGTTCCGTAAGCCTTCATCTAAAGTGAGAATAGCGGCACAATTGGCATAGTAGATAGCATGGTAGATGTCACTGAATTGCGCATGTAGACATTTTTGAAATAGTGTATCTTTGGCTATGTACATTTTCACCAAAACAAAAAGGTCAAGAAGGGAGAGGGTTGACATGTTGTGGGGTTGTTAACCAATGTCATAAAACAATATGTGTACAACGGTTTCATGAGAAACTATTTGCTCTGTAAGCCTTCTCCTGAAGTACAATAAAAAAAAGAAAAAAAGACTTTATTTAAAAAAAAAAAAAATGCACCATTGGATCCACACCAAAGGTTGAAGGTGATGATAAAAACATATAATTTATCCAAATCGATAATGCTTGAGTAAATGTGAAACTGTACTTCACATTAAAAAATATGTATCTGTTAAAGAATCTGCAAATTCTACATTTAGATAATACACATAGTGTAACAGTTTCTTGGTCTATTTATCTAACTTAACAAAGAAAAGAAAACTAATAGAAATAAAGTAATTGCAAAAAGTAAAACAAAATAAAGGAATTCACAGTAAATATTATTGACTAAATAATTTTAAAAAGTGTTAATATTCAGGAATTCTATATTATGAACACTTTAAACAAGTTCTACCTGTAATGGATGTTGTATATGCATGCTTGCTTATAATACTACCAGAAGTTTTCTGTGAAAAAAACTGTAAAATATAAATAAAAGAAGTGATAGAATTTCTAAGTATGTCTTTTGTACCCATTTGGGAGTTCTTTTTCCTGAAACTTCTTTAGTTTGTATTTGAAAGAAATTTAATTTTTTTTAATTGACATAAATGTATAGATTTAATATTTTATTTTTTTTATTCTTCATGGTTTCATTTTAGCAGACAGTTGAAGCATTTGTCATGCATCTTGTTTGCAGAGAAAAAGCACACTATTCTCCACTCAGATACTAAAATATTGGTTTAAGAGCTAGAAATGGAAACTTCCGTGGGAAAAAAGTGAAACAATAAATATTCATCCTTTTAAAGGACTGTTCAGAAGGGCCTGTAGAGATGAATTGCTTTTGGGAATTAGATTCAGGATTTTGGGAAAGATAATGTGTTTGGTAATCCATAGTTAGTCCTTTCCTGAAGAAGGTAGTCCTGGGAAGAACGAACAGCAATGTTTTTCTCTTGGTATTACAGGTATTTTTATATGCACAGAAATAGACATAATATATTCTCCCAAGTGTAGAAGATCTATTTCTTTCTGGCCTGTGAATGTGGAGTCTAGAATAGAATATCAGGACAAGAATGGATTTTAGATATTATGAAGGGAGCCTCCTCATTTTACAGATGAGAAAAGTGGATCTCAGAAAGATATGATTGCATCCAACATAACTCCGATTTGTATAGGATACAACCCATGAACAATGGATATACTATAGGTATTTGTACACAGACGTATGATTTTATAAATATTTTCTACAGAAAGTCTGTAGTTCTTCTGGAAACTGCTCCCTGTAATCCTAATCATTCTACATGGTTTGATTCTATGTCTCCTCCCTCCTCCCTCATCTGTCCATCTAGACAACAGTCCCAATCAAAATGACTGCAGATGATAAATGATGTAGAATAGTTAACAGGCTAATTTAAATTATGAGATTAAAACTCTGTAAAAGGTTGTTATAATAAAAACAAGTGGCTCATGTGCCCCACAGAATCCTGGTATATAATATTATAGCCTCATTTGAAAATATGTTTGTATCTTGTTGTAGCACAAGTGTTCAAAAATTAAATATCCACTTGTCTGTTATTTATTCTGTACTTTTAGGCTCATGGAATTCTCCAAAAAAAAAAAAAGAGAGAGAGAGAGATTTGCCTCCAGCCAAGCCAGCATGATTATGTGTGGTGCTAGTAATTTGGAATATTCAAGCTCACCTCTTTGGCACATATAGCATCAGTGTCCTTAGCAATGACATTTCACTGTTTGTTTGTTTTTTATAAAAATCATGAATGTTTTATCTTTGAAAATTATTAACTCAAAATGGATCATAGACTTAAATGTAAAATATAAAATTATAAAACATCTGAAAGAAAAGAAAATAGAAGAGAAGCTAGATGATCTTGAATTTAGCAATGAGTTTTTAGATACACCAAAAGCATGATTTATGAAAGAAAACACTGATAAGTCAGAATTCATTAAAATTTTAGTTTCTACTCTGTGAAAGACACTGTTTATAGAATGAAAACACAAGCCAAGACTGGGAGAAAATATTGGCAAAACTCATATTTGTTTTCTTATTATTGAGTTTTAAGAGAACACTTTAAACTCAATAAAAAAAAAATCCAGTTAAAAACTAGGCAAAAGATCTAAACAGACTACCCACCAAAGAAGATACACTGATGGCAAACAACCATACGAAAAGATGCTCAACATCATATGAAAAGATGCTCATCACTACCAGGGCGCCTCATACGTCACTAGGGAATTGTAAACTAAGGCAACAATGAGATACCACTACACTCCTATTGTTAACTGCCATAGCTTAATAGTCAGCCCCTATTCATGGTGACCCTTCGCACAGTGGAAAAAAAACGCTGTCAAGTCCTGCACCACTTTCATGATTGGCTGCAGTTCAGACCACTGTAATACAAAGGGTTTTCATTGGCTGATTTTCAGAAGTAGATCACCAGGGCTTCTTCCAAGTCTATCTTAGTCTGAAAGCTCCACTGGAACCTGTTTAGCATCATTGCAACACACAAGTCTCCACTGACAGATAAGTGGTAGCTGCGCATGAGATGCATTGCTCAGGAATCAATCCCAAGCCTTCAGTATAGAAGGTCAAAATTCTACCACTGAATCATCACTGCCCTATAGTTTTACTATAAGACCCAACAATTTCATTCCTAGATATTAACCCAAAGGAGATAAAAACTTGTTCCCATACAAAAATCTGCAGCTTTATTCATGATTGCCAAAAATTGAAAGCAACCCAGATATGCTTCAATAGGTGAACTGATAAACAAAATGGGGTCTATCTGTACAATGGAACATTATTCAAGGATAAAAATAAATACTCTATCAAGTCATGAAAAGATATGAAGGAATTTAAAATGCCTATTGCTAAGTGAAAGAAGATAGTCTGAAAAGGCTCTACGCTGTTTAATTCCAATCATATGATAGTCTGAAAAAGGCCAACTATAGAGGCAGTGAGAAGATCTGTGACTGTCAGGGCTCTGGACAGAGGGTGTGGGAGATGAGAGGGGAAGGATGAATAGGTGAAGTACAAAGAAATTTTAGGGCAGTAAAATATTCTGTATGATGCTGTAGTGGTGAACACATCTCATTATGCAGCTGTCAATACCCAAAGAACTATAAAACCCAAAGAGCTGTCAAAATCCAAGGAAGCCTGATATAAACTATGGATTTTAGTTAATAAAAATATATAAATATTGGCTTAAAAAAATAAATGTGATGACATCTTCAAAAAAGTATTAATTTTTCTTTTCTTTTACTTTAGGCACACAGATGAACATTTAATTCTATGAACAGAGCTGGAAGCTGAGCAAAGTCATTCTTTCTCCATGGCCTCTAAAGACTAAACTTTAAGTTCCTCATTCACGAATAGGGAATATTTGATCAAGTAGGTGTTCAGCTTAGTTCTGTCTTTATTAATTTATGTGTTTGGTTGTATATTTATTTATTTTGCATAGAAAAGTCCTGGTTCTTAAAGGAAAGGAAAAGAAAAACTAAAATCATTTAAGATTTCTAGTATTTGCTTCTCTTAACTCTTTATGTCTAAAATCTAGACTTGTCACCAATTAGACCAATCTTCACTTACTTCAACTTGCTAAATATCACCACGAAATAGTTGAGTTAATGAAAAGCCTTAGGTATGTTGCTTAGCAGCCTCTCAGTCAGTCAAGGGCCTGGTAAACTAAGAGCCTGGGGGTGAACATTTCAGCCATTATAGATAGGAATGGTGCATAAAAGCTCATCTTGGTACCCAGAACGTGATTGTGTAGTACATTTTGCATATGCATTTATATTCAGTAGCATATTATATATGCAAATGTAAATTTTTCATTATTTTTGGAGAAAAAATAAGGGAAGAATAAGATAGATTTTTTTCTTTATATCCCTTTTACTAATCATTTCATGTTAATGTTAATCTAATATCATTAGTAATTTAGGTACATGCATTTACCTTTTGTTTCATGATGATCAAAGTAAAAAGCACTTCAATCTGCTTTACGCAGATAGGAGACTAAATCACTAAGACATTACATTTCTGGTGCCTCATCATACATAACAGCATGGACTGGGTGAAAATGTAACAAAACCTTCTTTAGTGTCTGTTCCTTCCTTTGATTTTTAATTTGAACAAATATAAAACAAGATAAGTCACCAATTCCATATTCACTCATTTTCTCTGCAAAATTATGTTTATATAATTTTAATATACATATTTTTATATAAATATATATATTATATATTCTAGACAATTATTCATAATCTAGTTTCTTACTTTCTAAGAAAGGAACAATAACAACCTACAAGATATACATTTTAAATCTTTGAAGTTCTTTTCCCACATAGGTTTAATTAAAGAATGTATCAAAGTTGTATAACCAAGAAATTTTCTTTCTTTTCCTTGTTAAGTATGTGCAACTTTTCAGATCTTTTTTTAATATGATCCTAGTTTACCTTTTGTATATTTTAAAATAGAAATGCATTTCTTCAAAGTCCTATTCCATTAATTTTATTCATTTATTTTCTTTTTTTATTGTCCTTCAGGTGAAGGTTTACAGAACAAATGGTTTCTCACTAAACAGTAGTACACATATTGTTTTATAACGTTGGTTAACAACCCCACGACATATCAACCCTCTCCCTTCTCGACCTTATTTTTTTTTTTTTTTGGTGAAAATATACCTAGCCAAAGATACACCATTCCAAAAATTTCTACATTCATGGTTCAGTGACATTGACTACACTCTTCCGATTTTGCTGCTATTCTCACTTTAGATGAAGGCTTACAGATCAAAATAGTTTCTCATTAAACAGTTTTTACACATGTTGCCCTATGACAATGGTTAACAACCTCACAACGCATCAACACTATCCTTACTCTACCTTGGGTTCCCTATCACCAACTTTCCTGTCCCCTTCTACCTTTTGGCCCTTGTCCCTGGAGTGCTGTGCCTCATTAGTCTCATTTGGTTTTATGCGGCTGTCCACTCCCTGGCTGATCGGTGAACCTCAGAAGTGACTTCACCACTGACCTAAAATGGTGTCTGGGGGCCATAGTCTTGAGGTTTCTCCAGTCTCCTTTAGGCCAGTAAATCTGGTCTTTTGTGTGTGTGTGTTAGAGTTTTGTTCTACATCCTTCTCCAGCTCTGTCCAGAACCATCTGTTGTGATCCTGGTCAGAGCAGTCAGTGGTGGTAGCCAGGCACCATCTGGCTGTACTGGACTCAGTCTGGTGGAGGCCTTGGAAGATATGGTCCATTAGTCCTTTGGACTAATCTTTTCCTTGTATCCGGTTTTCTTCATTCTCCCCTGATCTCGAAGGGATGAGACCTGTGGAGTGTCTTAGATGGCTGCTCACAGGCTTTTAAGACCCCAAAAGCTACTCACCAAAGTAGAGTGTAGAACGTAGTCTTTATAAACTGTGTTATCCCAATTGAGCTAGATGTTCCCCGAGATCATGGTCCCCACAGCCCTCCACCCAGCAATTCATTCCCTCAGAGAATTTGGATGTGTCTATGGAGCTTCCATGACCTTTCCTTGTACAAGTTGTGATGTTTTCCCCAGTATTATGTACTGTCTGACCCTTCACCCAAGATATCACTTATCTATTGCCTATTTCATATTTCCCCCCCACCCCTCCCATCCCTGGTAACCAACAAAGATGGTTACATTTTGTGTGTGAACTTTTTCATGGGTTTTTACAATGGAGGTCTCATACAATATTTGTCCTTTTGTGACTGACTTATTTCACTCAGCATCATGTCCTCCAGTTTCATCCATGTTATGAGATGCTTCACAGATTCATCATTGTTCTTTCTCATTGCATAGTACTCCGTTGTGTGTATATACCATAGTTTGTTTATCCATTCTTCTGTTGATGGGCATCTAGGTTGTTTCCATTGTTTTGCTATTGTGAACAATGCTGCCACGAAGATAGGTGTGCATATGTTTATTCGAGTGACGACTCTTGTTTCTCTAAGATATATTCCTAGGAGCGGGATTGTTGGATAGAATGGTATGTTTATTTCTAGCTTTCTGAGGAAGCGCCATATCATTTTCCAGAACGGTTGTATCATTTTGCATACCCACCAGCAGTGCACAAGAGTTCCGATCTCCCTGCAGCCCCTCCAACAATTGTTATTTCCAGTGTTTTTGATTCGTGCCAGTAATGCTGGGGTGAGATGGTATCTCATTGTGGTTTTAATTTGCATTTCTCTAATGGCTAATGATCGTGAGCATTTCCTCATGTGTCTGTTGGCCGCTTGAATGTCTTTTTTGGTGAAGTGTCTGTTCATTTCCTTTGCCCATTTTTTAATAGGATTATTTGTCTTTTTGTTGTAGAGGTGTTGGATTTTCTTGTAGATTATGGAGATTAGATCTTTGTCTGACTTGTACTGTCCAAAAATTTTTTCCCAGTCTGTAGGTTCTCTTTTGACTCTTTTGATGAAGTTTCTTGAAGAGCTTAGGTGTTTGATTTTTAGAAGATCCCAGTTATCTAGCTTATCTTCTGGGGTTTGTGTGTTGATGGTTATGGTTTGTATCCTGTTAATGCCATGTATTAGCACCTGTAGCGTTGGTCCTATTTTTTCTTCTATGAACCTTATAGCTTTGGCTTTATATTTAGGTCTTTGATCCATTTTGAATTAGTTTTTGTATATGGCATGAGGTATGGGTCCTTTTCATTTTTTTGGAGACGGATATCCCGTTTTGCCAGCACTATTTGTTAAAAAGACTGTCTCTTCCCCATTTGATGGACTTTGGGCCCTTGTCGAAGAGCAGGTGACCATAGATGGACGGATTTACTTCTGGGTTCTGGATTCTGTTACATTGGTCAATGTATCTGTCGTTGTCCCAGTACCAGGCTGTTTTGACTACCATAGGTGTATAGTAGGTTCGGAGGTCAGGTAGTGTGAGTCCTCCAACTTTATTCTTCTGCAGGAGTGCTTTACTTCTTTGGGGCTTCTTCCCTTTCCGTATAAAGTTAATGATTAGTTTTTCTATCTTTTTGAAGAATGTTGTTGGTATTTGGTTTGGGATTTCTGCATTGTATTCGTAAATTGCTTTGGGTGGAATTGTCATTTTCACAATGTTGATTGTACCTATCCATGAGCATGGTATGTTTTTCCATTTATGCAAATCCCTTTGGGTTTCTTTTAGTAGTGTTTTGTAGTTTTCTTTGTATAGGTCTTTTACATCCCTGGTCATATTTATTCCCAAGTATTTTATTTTTTTAGGGGCTATTATAAATGGTATGGTTTTACTGACTTCCTTTTCATCATTCTCTTTATTGGTGTATAGGAATCCAACAGATTTTTGTATGTTTATCTTGTATCCTCCTACTCTGCTGAATCTTTGTATTAGTTCCAGCAGGTTGCTCGTGGAGTCTTTAGGGTTTTCTGTGTATAGTATCATATCATCTGCAAACAGGGACAGTTTAACTCCTTCATTACCAATTTGGATGCCCTTTATTTCTTTTTCTTGCCTTATTGCTCTAGCTAGAACTTCCAACAGAATGTTAAATAAGAGTGGTGATAAAGGGCATGCTTGTCTTGTTCCTGTTCTCAAGGGGAATGTTTTCAGCCTCTCTCCATTAAGAATGACATTCGCCTTTGGTTTTGCATGGATGCAATTTATTATGTTGAGAAATTTCCCTTCTATACCTATTTTATTGAGAGTTTTATCAGGAATTGGTCTTGGACTTTGTCGAATGCCTTTTCTGCATCAATTGAGATGGTCATGTCCTTCTTTTCTTTCCTTTTATTTATGTGGTGGGTTATGTTGATTGATTATCTAATGTTGAACCATCCTTGCATACCTTGTATGAATCCTACTTGGTCATGGTGTATTATTTCTTTGATATGATGCTGAATTCTATTGGCTAGAATTTTGTTGAGAATTTTTGCATCTATATTCATGAGAGATATTGGTCTGTAATTTTCTTTTTTTGTGGTGTCTTTGCCTGGTTTTGGTATCAGTGTTATGCTGGCTTCATAGAATGAATTCAGAAGTGTTGCTTCCTTTTCTATGCTCTGAAATAGCTTGAGTAGTACTGGTAAAAGCTCTGCTGTGAATGTTTTGTAGAATTCTCCAGTGAAGCCATCTGGGCCAGGGCTTTTTTTTCGTTGGGATTTTTTTTTTTATTAATTTTTCAATCACTCCTCTTGTTATGGGTCTGTTCAGATTTTCAGCGTCACTTTGTTGTAGTTTGGGTGGGTATTGTATTTCTAGAAATTTATCCATTTCCTTTAGGTTTTCAAATTTGCTGGAGTATGGTTTTTCATAATATTCTGTTATGATCCTTTTTATTTCACTTGGGTCTCTTGTAATGTCACCCGTTTCTTTTCTTATTTGCGTTATTTGAGTCCTCTATTTTGTCAGTCTGGCCAGTGGTTTGTCGGTTTTGTTAATTCTTTCAAAGAACCAACTTTTGGTTTTGTTGATTCTTTCTATTGTTTTTCTGTTCTCTATTTCATTTATTTATGCTCTGATCTTTACTATTTCCTTTCTTCCTGTGGCTGTGGGCTTTTTTTTGGTGTTCTCTTTCTATTTGTTTGAGTTCTGTAGTTAATGTTTTGATTTTGTCCCTATCTTCTTTTTTGATGTGTGCGTCTATTGCTATAAATTGTCCTCTGAGGACTGCCTTTGTTGTGTCCCAAAGGTTTTGGTGTGAAGTGTTTTCAGTGTCATTTGATTCTAGGGATTTGTTGATTCCATCTCTGATTTCTTCTATTACCCAGTTTTGTGTAAGCAGGGTATTATTCAGTTTCCATGTAATGGATTTTTTTTTTTCCTTGCTCCTTTGTTGTTAATTTCTACCTTGATGGCATTGTTGTCAGAGAAGATACTCTGAATTATCTAAACCTTTTGGATCTTGTTGATGATTGCTCTGTGGCCTAAGATGTGGTCTCTTCTGGAGAACGTTCCATGTGCATTGGAAAAGAATGTGTACTTTGCAGCTGTTGCATGGAGTGTTCTATATATGTCTATGAGGTCAAGTTGGCTGACTGTGCCTTTTAGGTCTTCTGTATCTTTGCTGAATTTCTTCTTAGTTGTTCTGCTAGTACTGAGAGTGGTGTGTTGCGGTCTCCTACTAATATTGTGGAACTGTCAATTTCTCTTCAGTGTTATTAGAGTTTATGTATTTTGGAGCCCTGTCATTGGGTGCGTAGATGTTTATTATGGTTATGTCTTCATGATGGATCATTTCCTTAATCATTATATAGTGTTCTTCTTTATGTTTTATGGTGGATATTGTTTTAAAGTCTATTTTATCTGACATTAGTATTGCCATTCCTGCTCTTTTTTGGTAGTTGTTAGCTTGATATATTTTTTTCCAACCTTTGACTTTTAATAAATTCATGTCTTTGTTTCTAAAGTATGTCTCTTTTAGACAGCATATTGATGGATCCTGTTTTCTTATCCATTGTGTCATTCTCCGTCTCTTTATGGGTGTATTGAGTCCATTTGCATTCAGCGTAATCATTGATAAATGTAAGTTTGTTGCTGTCATTTTGTAGTGCTTTTTTTTTGTGGTGCTGAAGTTTTCTTTGTTCTTCTTACTCTCATGTACTGAGTTACTTTTGTTTGTGGATTTTTTTTTTCATTTCTTTTTTTTTCACTGAGACTATGTTTTTCCTCTTTATTTTTATGAGGATGTTTGTTAAGCTTTCTGTGTGGTTACCATGAAATTTACCCTTATCTTTCTAAGTTTGAAGCAGTCTATTATTACTTGGTATCGCCTTGCCTTCCTCTCCATTAGAAGGTTCTATACTTACACTGTTTATTCCCTCTTTTATTGTTCTAACGTTGGTGTCATTAACTGCTCTGATTCCCTGTTGTATTTCTTTTGGTTTTGTATAGTCCTTGAGACTTCAGTTCCTAGATTGGTGTCTGGTTGGTACAATCATGCATCCTAGATTTAACCAGTAAGCTGAAGTTGTTTATTCTCAGATCTAAGAACTTCCTTTAATAATTCTTGTAAGTTTGGTTTGGTTTTTACATGTTCCCTTAATTTCTGTTCATCTGGAAAAGTCCTAACTTCACCATCATATTTGAATGAGAGTTTTGCAGGATATATTATTCTTGGCCAGCAAATTTTTCTTTGAAGGTTTTATATATGTCATCTCATTGCCTTCTTGCCTGAATGGTGTCTGCTAAATAATCTGAGCTTAGTCTTATTGTTTCTCCTGTGTATGTGACTTCCTGTTTTTCATGAGCTGCTCTCAGGATTCTTTGTTTGTCTTTGGTTTTGGTGAGTGTGATTATGATATGCCTTGGTGATTTTCTTTGGGGTCTCTTCTATATGGGGTTCGTTGAGCTTCTTGAATGGCCAGCTTTACATCTTTCATGATATTGGGAAAGTTTTCTGTCAGCAATATTTCAATGATCCTCTCTGTGTTTTCTGTTTTCTTCCCTTGTTCGGGAATTCCAATCACTCACAAATTTTTAGTTTTGATTGTATCCCACATCACTCTCAGGGTCTCTTCATTTTTCTTTGTTCTTTTTTCTAAGTTTTCCTGAAACAGGGTTGTATCAAAGTGTTTGTCTTCAATTCCACTGATCCTGTCTTCCACCGTTTCAAATCTGCTTCTCAGCCCTTCTATGACACTGTCCATTTCTGATATCTTTTTTATCTTTTAGATTTCTAATTGTTGTTGTTGTATAATTTCTAGTTGTGAATTTATTTTGGCATTTTGTTCCTGCATCATTTTCCTGAATTCTTCCATTTTTTTGTCTCTATTTTCTATGAATTTGTCTGCCTTTTCCATGAATTTGTCTATTTTTTCCTCATTTTTCTCTGCTTTTTGCTTCAACTCTTGGCGAATTCTGAGTATTAGAGATTTGAATTCCCTATCAGGTAGTTCTAGTGCCTTTTCTTCCACTGGAAAGTCATCTGGTGTTTTATTTTGAATGCCTACTGGAACCATCTTGTCCTGTTTTTGTAAATGTTTTGATATTGTCTGCTGTCTTTGGGACATTCAGTAGTTGTTTTTCTCTCTTATTGATTGTTGATTTGTTTGTTTCATCCTTTTTTTTTCATTTGGCTTTGTCTGAGCAGACATGCTGTGTGTTCTTTGTTGTTTGCTTGTATGTAGGCACAATCCTTTTTGCCTCCTCCAATAGGCAGGGTCGGTCACTCAGATATGGTACAGCAGGGCAGATATATCTGAAGACAAGTTACTCGGATGGGTTGTTTGTTGCTGTTACTACAGCCACCAAAGGCAGGTCAGTAATCAGTGTAGGGCAGCTTCTGGTAGGCCATGCCTGTGCTGCTTGGTACTGTGATGTCAAGCGCACAGTGCAGGTAGGCTGGATGTAATGGGAGATTTTTATGTGTGGAGCTAAGATGGATATGGGAGAGAGGAGAGAGGAACAGGAGCCAAAAGCATACAAACAAACAAAAAAGAGTGGTAGTGGAGCTTGATATTGGAGTGGAGAAATGAGAGACTATGAAATGCTGAAAAACAAAAAAGGGAAGAAGAAGAAAGTAAAAAAAGAGAGAAGAAAAGAATGAAGAAATAAAAATCAAAAAAGAATAGTGAACCTCCCAAGGATCCCACCGGAGTGGCTACAATGTTTGGGGAAGTTGTTCTCTGGTGTTGCAGTACAGCCTGGCTACAAGGCTTGGAGTTATTCAGCATCATGTATTCAGGGAACAGGAAGAGAAGGAAGGTATAGAGAGATGAGAAACTGAATAATGAAGAAAGACAAAAGAGGGAAAAGAAAACAAAACAAATTTAAAAAAAGAGCAAGAAAAGCTCCCAAAAAAAACAGAAAAAAAAAAAAAAAACCCACAAAAAGAGAAATATCCTCAGGGATCCTTCTGCAAGTCTGCGCAAATTGAGAGGGTAGGTCCCAAGCTGTGCAGCACAGCCCGTTCTGAGCGGGCTCCCAACTGAAGAAAAAGGAAAGAAAACAAACAAACAATTTAAAACAAACAAAAGCCCCAGGATCCCACCAGTGTGACAGCCCAGACCAGGAAGCAGTTCCACACTCGAACGGAGCTCCACAGCCCTGCAGGAAGAATCAAAGATGGCGTGCAGAGCCAGGTATTTGAGTGAAAGGAGGGGCAGGTGGTGAGACGTAAGGAAGAAATCAAGAGAAGTGGAAAAAAAGCAGCACCAGCAGCCAACAAATGGCACTCAGAGAGCCGGCCAGTGCGGGCGAGTGGAATCGAAGCAGCCGGTGCTTCCCGGCCAAGAGACTGTGGCAGTAGGAAGCAGAGGAGGCTGAGCGGGGAGTGAAGAAGAGTGGGGGGTGGGAAAGTGTATATCACAAATTACTGGAGCTCTGCAGCCTCTCAGGAAGAAGCAAAGATGGCACGCGGAGCCCGGTATTTGAGCGAAATGGGGATGAGGTGATGAGAGGTAAGGAAGAAATCAAAAGAAGCAGAAAAAAGCAACCCCAGCAGCCAACAAATGGCACTCAGAGAGCCGGTCAGTGCGGCAGGTGGAATCCAAGCAGCTGCTGCTTCCTGGACAAGAGACTGTGACCACAGGAAGCAGAGGAGGCCAAGTGGGGGTGAAGAAGGGTAGAGGGCGGGAAACCATACATCACAAATTACTGGTTGTTTTGTCTCCTGCTGGAAGCTCTGTGAAGCTGCTTCCTCGTACCCCCAATTTGCTGGTCTCTGATAGGAGTCCAAGATGGAAGAACAGCTCTGCGTTAGCTGATAGGGGACCTCTGCATGAATCTCTCCTTAGTATCTGTTCTCTGTCAGTTTTTTTACTCCATTTGGTGCTTGGCTGAATTCTTTATCTCTTCATTTGATATTTTAGGGTTTCAGGATTGCTGTTTTCTCTGTTTGGCTTAGTTTTTTGGATCTTTGCTGTGGAGGGACAGCGTGGTGCTTCTGCCTAGAGCGCCTTTTTGCTGGAACTCATATTAATTTTGTTTTTGAAATTTTTTATTTATAGGCCAATTATAGCCTAAACAATGCACATATATGCATATGTAATTATATGTATATGTATGTATGTGTGTGAATATACATATCCATGGTTAACAGAAGTGAAAAGCACAATAAAATAATCTGGATGATCCTTCTAATTTAATATATAAAGAAAATAAACCTTGTAGAGAGGCAATGAATTGTGCATTGCTTTGAAACATTGTTAGATATATAGCTAGAAACCCAGTATTCTAATATCTCTTTTTCCAGCAAAGACTTGTAAAGATTCCAAAGATACATAATTGAAAGGACATGTGGTCATCCAGCAACGAATTGAATTATGCAAAAAATTTTAATGCACCCCCTGTATATTAGAAAATAGTTATATCTGTTTCTCCATTGAATTATTCTGATAATATGTTTTTATTTCCTTATTTGTTTAGCGTAAAAAATGCATCATGAAAAGAAAACTCATCATTAAGCCTTTACCGCAGAAGCACCTTGTAAAATGCATCCAAGGGTTAAACCCACCATCCATTCACCTAAGGGTCAGTGAGTGCTTAACTCAAAATTGCAGAGATCATGTCTAATAGCCTACTTGTATGCTCAGCTGACACGCTATAGATTACAGGAGTTCTGTGGGTAGTTCTCTAGAAATGTTATCTCAGACTACCTTTTATCTGGATTTATTATGTCTAGCAGTTCTGTGCAGAAGTCCATGAAGTAGCAGATAGCTACTACACTTCTGATATATGTATATATATCTCACGGGGTATCAACCAGCTGGAATTTCTCCGGATTTCCTTTTGACACAAAATGACTAAAATAAATTTTGTGAATTTCTGAATTGTGGCTGTCTCGGCAGTCTAAAAAGTATTGTAATTTGGTGAACAAATCATGTAGGAAGAAATTTTAAAGTGGCATCGAATTAAAACGTTATTAGTATTAGTATAAAGTCAGTTAATGGGAGAGTGCAAAGATCTCTCAGGATTTTCAGTCTAAGAAACTATTTTCAAGGCTGCCAAGCCAAATTGATAATCTTGTCTCTGAACTAAAACTTGGAGATTTACTTCAGGTGCCAGACTAGAAATGATGTTTATTGGCTATCTCTGAAAACATTAACCCAGCACGTTTAATGGTAAAAAGATCTGGTGTACAGACTTGGTAGATCTTGTAGATTTTTATGTTTTGTTTTTTAAAATTAGAGTATATGGATCTGTTTTGCTGATGAGTTTCTGAAGTTTTAACAAGGTAAAAAATAGCAAGATTTCCTAGTTTATTGCAAAATAGCAATAAACACAGATGTGCGGGTATTGAGGAGTAAAAATATTGAATATTTTTTGAATTATTTAAAGTGCATTGGTAAACTCGTAGATTTGTATATGTGTGTAGTATGTTTAAATATTAATAAATGTAATTTAAAATATTATTAAAACAGCTCAAAGTATCAAGGATAGATCTTTTTTCAAAAATCTCTGAGGTAAGTAGTCTGTTAACCTAAATTTGTTAAGAATTTAAGTATTTTCTGAGACAGAAAGAAGAAAATATAGTCAGGCAGTTTTAGATTAGAGGATCATGTAACTTCATCTTAATATATTTTCTGAACTTGCTTCTTTTTAAAACATCTCCTTGTAATGCTACACATCAATAATTGTTAGAAAATTCTTCTTTATATTGAGTTGGAATTTGCTTCCTTAGTCCTACTTTGCCCTAGGTGTAGTACAAAATTGCATTCATTGTTCCTGTCTTACTCATCTAGTGCTGCTCTAACAGGAATACCACAAGTGGATGGCTTTAACAAAGAGAAGTTTATTCTCTCACAGTCCAGTTGGCTCCAAGCCCAAATTTAAGGCCTCAGATCCAGGAGAAGGCTTTCTCTCTCTGTCAGCCCTGGAGAAATGTTCTTGTAATGCATCAGTCTTTCCTTGGTCTGGGAGCTTCTCTGTGCAGGTGCCTGAGGTCCAAAGGACATGCTCCGCTCCTGGCACTGCTTTCTTGGTGGTATGAGGTTCCCATGTGTCTCTGCTCTCGCTTCTCCCTTTTATATCTCAAAAGAGATTGGATTAAGACACTATCGAATCTTGTAAACCTCATCAGTATAACTTCATCACAGTGATAGAATTTACAACACATAAGGAGATCACATACAACCTCATCACAGTGATAGAGTTTACAACACATAAGTAAATCACATCAGATTACACAATCATACAGTACTGTGAATCATGACCTAGCCAAGTTGACAGATATTTTTGGGGGACACAATTCAATATATGACAGTCCCTTTTCACCATTTTACAATTACTCATTTTCAGTCTTGATAGCTACTGGTCCTTCCACTATGTAGGGTATGGAGAGAAAAATTTGCATTAATTTGGGAGGTGATGCCTAACCCTATGGACATCTGTTTTTGGAATTCTGAATTTACAGTACAGCGGGATATCACAAAATTTTAAAAGGATCACATTAGCTTAGTAAACAGATATGATATTAAAATTGCCAATGTGTTATACGTTAACATTGTAATCTTGTTTAGGCTATTTAACTGTAGCCTCTGTTCCCTTATCTGTGAAATGGGCATTATCATCATTCATCATAGATATTTTGAAAAATCAAGTATAATAATGAATGAAAATTTTTAGAAGAGGATCTTACAAAATATGGGCCTAATATATGTTAACTATTAACTATTATTTTTATTCTGAAATTATTATGCAAATTCCTATGAATATAGTCATGGATAAAATTTCCTAGAACTATCAAATCTCTACTACTAGCTAATTCTACTGTCTTTTTTGAGAAAAGTTAGGTATCTACTAAGTGAGATTATACGTAGGCCATAATGAAGTTACTTTCATTGTTGAAAAGGTAACATTTACTTGAAGGGAATTGTATTTATGCTATGTAGAAAATAAAACAAAACAATAAAGAAATGCATATAAGAATGTCTTTACTAATTCAGAGGACCTTCAGATAGACTGAGGCACTTCATTAATCAATACAGAGTAAATATAGGTTAAAGTCTTGCTCTATGTTATATCTGGTGCTTACATATATTAGGTCCTTTCTTCGTGTAGGTGCTAGTCAATTATCTACCTATCTGTTTGTCTATCATTTCTTTTAATCATCCTAAAAATCCTGTGTGATAAGTACTGATTCTACTAAACCACAGAGGGTCAATAATTTGTTCAAATTTGTTACATAGCTATTACGTCTGAAGCAAAATTTTAACCCAGGAGGGCTAACTTTATAATCAATGTATTCCAGTTACTGAGGTTGTACTACCAAATCAAACCAAACCTGTTGCTGGCGGGTTGATTCTGACTCCTGGCAACTCTATAGGCCAGAGTAGAACTGCCCCATAAGGTTCCCAAGGAGCACCTGTTGGATTTGAACTGAAGACGTTTTGGTTAGCCACTGTAGCTCTTAACCATCGCACCACCAGGGTGGCTTAAAACAACCATAACATTCATTTCGCTACAATTCTGTAGTTTGGGCGTGGCTTGGTGGGGATAGCTTATCTCTGTTCTCTTGATATCAGCTGGGGTAGATTGAAGACTAGCGCAACTCAGAGTCAGCTAGGGCAGCTGGAATCAGTAACTGAGTGCACAGGCTTACAAGTCTGGCACCTAGCCTGGGAAAACTCAAACAGCTTAGACCCTCAAGCTTGTGTTTCTATCTCTAGAGACAGAACGTCTCCTTTTGGATTCATTTATGTGTCTGTTTGCTGTTCTCTTTCTTCAGAGAATTGCCTTCAGGAGAAATCTCACACCCAATGACTGACTGAGTCAGGCGTGTAAAGACTGCCTCTTTTCCAGAGGGGGGATAACTCTGCTGTGTAGTTTGTGCCCCCGAGCCCTCTCCCCTTTGAATCAGGCCAAGGCTGGACTATAGAGGAGACTACATTATTTGCTTGTTCCTTTCCCCTTCCCTATCTGGCGTCACATCTTTACAAGTTTTTCCAAAAGCTCTCCCTCAAATAATCACATATCCCGAATCTCTGGGGCTCTCCCTCTATGACACCACCCTAAGACATGGAGTTAAATTCCCTATAAAAAGTTCATGAAATGATTCCGTATTGAAATAAATAGAGCAGTAGACAACTTGTAATCATTGGTAGCCTTTTGAAGATACTGTATTGATTCTTCCCTAATAGTAACTAATTTAGTTCTAGAGATGTATGTAGTTTCTGGAATTTTCCAGGTTTCCTTTAGAGCATGCTCCTCACAATTCTTGACATTGCTTTTGTTAGATATGTGTACAAACATCCAGTTCTTGATTATCTCTTGCTCGATGTGTCCATGCCAATTAGGTTGAATTTTATTCTAGCCTCCCTTTTCTCATATGAACCACACGACACCCTTTGTAAGAAATACCTCCCTGCACAGCTCAACATCATGAACAATTTTTATCAGGCTCACACTAAGCATATATTTGGGCAGCTTTCTTTGGACTCTGTGCCTTTTCTTTTACAGGAGAGGCTAAATGTATTATTATTGCTCAGTATAAAATGATACCAGATGATTCAAATAAAATTTGCAAAAAATGAAGAATTTAGAAAATTAAGTTGACTAAATGTGCAATAGACACACTCTCTGCATTTATAGAATCTAGAAGGTATTTCCTAGAAAGAAAAGGCAAGAAGAGGAAAGCTGACAGTTGATATAGATGGATATGATATATGACAAATACATTTTACTTCGGAGAAATTTTTAAGTAAATGAATATTTTCTTCAAAGGTTTCCAAGCTTCTTTCTTGTTCTCTCTTATTTTAATGCTTATGTTCACTAGCGCCAGTAGTTCAGTCACTTCTCAGACCCCCACGATGCCACACACAGTTCATAGCAGACCACTCAGAATTCACAATCGTGCAGAATCCCCTTTACTTCATCTGTCTTCACTGTTTCAAAGCACCCATTCTCTGCTAATTGTCAGGGGAAAAATGCATTTTGTGAAAATTGTGTATTAAACCTCACCTTTTTTGAGAGAGTGAAAACAAAGGAAGAAAGCTGATATCCATAAAAACTGACAGTATTTTAATCCTTCTGTAGATTAAAATAGAATCTTGTATTCTGCAACAGTAATTTCTTAGCTTAATAAGTAGATTTCATCAGTGACAGTATTTTAACTCTCCAAGTTATGTTTTTCCTTTGAAAGAATATTTTCTTAACACATGAAGTAGATTGAATCAAGCATTTTACTGACAGGAGCATAGGGAGGGTGATCTCTAAGTTGTGCCCCCCCTCTCCCCACAATTTCAAGATGAATAGACATTGATAGCAGCAACAGGTCAGCAGAATCACCTTCCCCCTCTCTTGTCCAGCTGCCTCAGTCACGGCCTTTCATATTTGTGGAGCCTCAGAATGTCATTCCGTTCCTCAACTGGAGCCCCCTTGGACTTGCACTGAATGACAAGTGCACCCCTCTGTTTACTGAGTCTACAGGTCTTATATGAAGTAGCCCCTACTTTTTTTTTTAAAGTGTTAGAAATATTTCTGTAAGAATATAGTGTGAAAGTCACAGAAGTACAAACTTTCCTACTGTTCTTAAACAAACGCAATAAATGAAACTAACAGAATGGAAACCAATATCCCTCAAGGGGAAAATAATAAAAGGAGAGCATACTCTTCCTTTAACGTTAAAAATGTAGTTTGGGAGCAGAAATGTTGACAATTAATGATAGGCCTTTAATCCACCCCTCCATAAATAGTCTAGTGAATGGGTTAGATTCCAGTAATAACAAATAAGAGATCTAAGGGTGGGATCCCAGAATAAAAGGATATAGCATGTTTCTACAGGCTAATGATTCTCATTGAGGGAAAAAGTTGCTCCTTATGGGACATTTGGCAATTCTGGAGACGTTTTTTGATTGTCAAAACTGTTGGGGGACACTTCTTGTATCTATTGGGTAGAGGGCCAGGGATGCTGTTATACATCCTACAATGCATAGGACAGCCTCTCACAACAAAGAATTCTTTGGCCCAGAAGATCAATAGTGCCAAAAGTTAAGAAACTTGTTCTAGGCTAAAGCCTGTCTCTGCCACTAAGGAACATTTATAACGAAGGGCAATTATCATATTCAGAAGAATAAAGATCATTAATGCTTGTCTTTTTTTAGTCTTAAAGGAAGGGAAATACGTACACATATATATATAACTACTATAAATGAATTGACAATAACATATTATCCGTAGAAAGGAAAAAAAAAAAAAAAGCAGACAAGAACTAAAGGAAATGAGATGAAATTGACTATGGGAAACACACTTGAGAATCCCAGAGGAAATGCTTCCTAATGTGTAGAAGATAAATGACACCAAAGCCAATGATTTTTGCTTGTTTTTCTGTTCTGTTCTCTGACCAGGACCTCATAGTCTCACGTAAAATTCCAGCACTCAGAATAGTGCCTGACTCATAGTTGGTGATCAGTAAATATTTATTAAATAAATGAAAATAAATGAATAAATAAAGAACACAAGGAAGTTGTGGAATGAATCATGTCAGATTCTTAGCAGAATAGAATATAATAGTAGAAAGTTTGGCAGAAACACTCCATGTGTTCACCATGGGTTAGGGGAAATTTTTCTAAAATCTGCCATAGAATTAAATTCACCACTGGGTGGGCAGAGTGAAAGCCAGATAAGACTTTTAACAACAGTGAATGGAAACAAATGCAATAACATAACTAGTAAATGTAACTGCCACAGTCCCAGCTTAGCTTGAATACCAACAATTAACATCCCATTCTAAATGAAATTCTAAAATAAGACAAAATAAGGCCTAATGAGTCAGACTAATAAAAAGCACGTATAAGGCAGTTCCAAGGCTATTCATTAGGTCAATAAAGTCCTAGGAAAGTAGGTTGTCATTTGTCATCTCACTCTGCCACCCAAGCAGGTTGGCTTTTCTTTGAAGCCTTGTTTTTTCATGGTGGCAAGATGGCTAGCATAGTTCCAGATGTCATATCTCAATCCCAACCTCACTATATACAAAGGCAGAAGAGCAATTTCCTTATTGTCTCTTCTACTAGGGAGAAAAGCCTTTCCCAGAGACCTTCAGATGACTAGTTCTTATGATACTTTGGGCCTTGCTCAACCCATGATTGAAATAGACTATGTTTCTCTAGAACCTCTCTACCCTTTGTTTATAACTTTTTTATTAATCCATTTATTATTCAGCTTTCATTAATTTATATTGAATATCAATCTCAAAATAGCTAGGGTTTATATTAAGAAGTATTTATTTCTCATTGACTTTCCATGTTGACAGCTAGGGGAACAGGTAGGATACTTGCTCCAAGATCTGGATTAAGTTCAGCTTTGTTCCCCGTTTCTTCTCATTGCAGGAACCATGGTGAAGGAACATCCCCTACCTGGAACATAATATTCTCACGGCAGAGAGCTGGAGGGGAAAAAGACTGGTAGACATTTGAAAATCCTCTTAAGCCTCCTTGTTATTGTTGTTAGGTGCTGTGGAGTCAGTTCTGACTCATAACGACCCTATGTACAGCAGAAGGAAACACTGCTTGGCCCTTCGCCATTCTCACAATTATTGCTATGCTTGAGCCCATTGTTGCAGCCACTGTGCCAATCCATCTCATTGAGGGTCTTCCTCTTTTTCACTGACCTTCTACTTTACCAAGCATGATGTCCTTCTCCAGGGACTGGTCCTTCCTGATAACATGTCCAAAGTACATGAGATGAAGTTTCACCACCCTTGCTTCTAAGGAGCATTCTGGCTGTATTTCTTCCAAGACACATTGGTTCATTCTTCTGGCAGTCCATGATATATTCAACATTCTTTGCCAACACTGTAACTCAAAGGCTTCAATTTTAGATGCTAGTAAGGCTAGATTAGGTGCTGTTGAGTCAATTTAGACTCGTAGTGACTCCATGTGACAGAGCAGAACTTCCCTATAAGGTTTTCTAGGATGTAGTCTTTGCGGGAGCAGATCACCAGGTCTTTTCTCCAGCGAAGTGGCTGGGTAGGTTCAAACCACTGACCTTTCAGTTAGCAGCCCAACATTTAACCATAGCACCACCAGAGAGCCTTGGTGCCCAAATTACTTCTGCTGAAATATAATTGTCTACAGTGAGACACATGGTCATGGAAAATCTTCTTATGGAGGAAAACTACTGTCCTGGAGGATAGGAGAGGTGAAGGAGAGGAAGCAATAAAGAGTGATTATTTGATAAAGAATAATGCAATATTCCTCAAACTCCTAGACCTGAGCCAAGGGGAAGGTGAATTTTTGAATAAAATTGCAATCCTTAGGATAAGAAAGAATGTTAGTTTGAAAATACCTATTAGGTGGCAAACATTAGCATCTTCTACATTAGCAAAATGACCCCAGAAAATATAGTAAATCTGAAAAGACAATGTTAAAAACTTAGAAAGTTGTAAAAAGCTACCTGCCAAAGAAGCGATAAATTCAGATCATTTACCAGATGAAGTCTCTGAAACCCTTAAGGAATAGATTTTAAAGAATGAAGAAAAGATTTCAAATTCATTTTTATGAAATCATCACAATACTGAGAGAAAAATCGGCTGAAGATGCACCAGAAAAATAGCTTTCACCTAGTAGACTTCTATTATTTATAAATATCAATGCAACATTCTTTAATGAAATTTCATAGCTAGACTTCCCTAGCTCATTAATAGAATAGCATTCATTGACAGAGTACCTTAACCCAGCCATACATGAATGGTCCAATATTATGAAATCTATAGATAAAAGTCTATCTTGCTATTAACTCAAAGGGCAAAAATGTCTGATTAGTGCAAAAGATGTTAACTCTGGAAAGGTAAAGTTAGAAATTAGTTATTTTTTGTTTACAGATGACATAACAGTAAAGTTGGATAAGTTGAAAGAATTAAATAAAAAATACAAATATAAGAGAATTGATTAAGTTTGAAGGTTTGAATTTTTACATAAAAATCAATAGCTTTTCCAAAATAAAGAATACCAGTTAGAATATATTCTCTTAGAAGTTGGAAGAAACATAAAGGAAGATGTGAAAAAATGTAAAGGTATACTTTCTTTTTCGTAAGAAGGCTCAGTATTTTCTAAACTGTATTATTCAATATACTTACAATTAAACCAATTAAAATCTTCTGTGGCTATGGTTTTGATAAAATTATTCTTAATTTCATCTGAACATGAACATGTTAAACAAGTACTAAAAAGTGATGGAGATGAAGCTAACCTTACAGATACTAGAACATAGGGAAAAGCTGTAGTGGCTAATACAGCATGGAACTGATTGAAGATAGGTAGACATTCTCTAAAAGATGCGGTGTAAGTTAACTAGGTGATGGTGGGGAAGCCTAGAAATAAGGGAGATAGGACAAGCCAGTTACCTGAGTGTAGAGATGTGCTGAGATACACCTGGAGAGGTGGGTTGGGACCAGGATATGCAAAGCATTATAGACAACGTTAAGAATCTTATCCTAAGAAAAATGACAAGTCATTGAGATATTTTAACCAGGGATATGATGGGATCAGAATTTGCTCGTGAAAAGATAAAATATCACCAAAGTGTGAAAAATGAATGTGAGAGAATTAAGATAAAACAGTGACATATGATAGGATCCTGAATTAAAAAACAACAACAACAAAATAATGAAACAAAAAAACAAACCATTAATTGTCAAGTCGATTCCAACTCATGACCATCCCATATGTAGAGGAGAACTATGCTCCATACGGTTTTCAAGGCTGTAACCTTTCAGAAGCAGATTGCCAGGCCTTTCTCCTGAGATGCCTCTGTGTGAGTTTGAACCACCAACCTTTCTGCTAGTAGCCCAGCGCTTAACCATTTGCATCTGCCAAGGACTCCTATTTCTGAATGATTTTTTATCTGAGAAGAGTCTTGCTATTATATTTGTATAAATCATACATGTTACTTAGGCACAGAACATATTATTTCTGAATGCTTTTCAGAAACTGGTTTATTGCTTTTGGTATTTGACTTAGTCAAAAAGCCTGAAACAAAATACAGTTTGTTCCTTTTGTGGTACTCTGTATGAATCTTTTAACATGGATGCTTGTAATATTTGACTTTAGATTCACAATATGTAATTTTTGCCAGAAGATGTCCAATATAGATCTCTTCTTATTTATTTTTTTAAAGACAGGTTAAACACTCTTGGTTTTCAGACTTAGACTTCCTTTAGATTGAAAAATTTGTATTATTTTTAAGTATTATTTATTCTCTATATTTTCTTATTGGACTTTCTGCTGTTTGTTATTTAGAAAGAATTTAGAGTCCTTGGATGCCACAAATGGTTAAGGCCTTCGTATGCTAACCAAAAATTCACAGGTTTGAAACTACCCAAAGATGCCTTGGAAGTAAATACAGACCTAAAACCAAGGTGTTTGGCATGACTAAAATGGCTGGTCCAGGTCTAAAATTAACTCCATTTTCAATTAAACTGCAGCTTGACCAAAGTCTCTGCTCTTGCTTTCTTGAAAAGACAATTCAGTTTCTTGTAAAAGTTTAACTGCTTGTAACACAACAAAAATAAGAGTCAGGACTTTAGCCTGTGTGAGGAATTGTTTGTTAAAAGATGTTTTTCAAGAATGTTTGCACAGCTTAGTCTAAAAAGAATGCTTTGTTCAAACATGTTCCAAGAGGATAGGAAACAGAATTGATTAGGTTAAGAAAGTTTGTAGCTTAGTGACTCCCTCTGGTAACTTTCTGCCATGTACCCCTTTGTGCCTGTGAGTAGATAGTCTTTGTTTACTCCACCTGATAAAAACCTCACTGTCCTTCTGCAATTTGGAATATTATTGTACCATGCTTGGGTGCTACTATGTGTCCCTTTTTGTGGAACTTTTTCCACAATAAAACTTTCTGCTTTCACTTCTAATAGAGTGTCAGACTGGTGCTTTGCTATGTCGGAAGAAAAGCTTGGTGATCTACTTCCAAAAAATCAGCTTCTGAAAACCCTATGGAGCACAGCTCTACTATGACACACATGAGTTTGTCATGAGTCACAGTCACCTTGATAGAAACTGTTTTTTTTTTTTCTTCTTTTTTTAATGAAAAATTTGCTTCATTAATTAGTATATTTTTGGTGCTTTTGTTTCATACTTTTCATGTTTTCCTATTTTTTGGCTTCTTACTATGCAGATTTTCTACAGTTTAGAAGCTGCTACTTATTCCAAATGTGACTTAAATTTGTTTACCTTGATTTTCATTTTCAGGGAGTCTTTCTTTATCTTAACTTATTCTACTTCTATCACAGAATTAACTCTTCCTTCTCATTTACAGAGAGTACAAAACATTTGACCGAAGAATACACAAATCTGTCTTGGAGGATTTACAGCCAGAATGTTCCTTAGAATTGAGGTTGGCAAGCCTTTGAAAAAGAGGAAGACTCCCAATGAGACGGATTGACACAATGGCTGCAACAATAGGCTCAAACATAGCAAAGATTGTGAGGATGGTGCAGGACCAGGCAACATTTTGTTCTATTATTGTGCTGCTATGAGTCCCAGCTGACTCAACAGCATCTAACAACAACATAGTTTTTTTCTTTTTTTGTAAGTTTGTTTTTTAGTAAAAGTAGTTTCTTCCAAATATTGGGTTCATTACTCCTCTGTTCTTCAGCAGCAGTACTTTTTTTTCCCCTTATTGACCCTATGTTAAGTATTCTCTACTTCTTGGTTCTTAGGAAAAGTGCTCTTTTTGTACTCCCTAAAACACTTGTAAGGAGCCCTGGTGGCACAACGGTTAAGTGCTCCGCTGCTAACCAAAAGGTTGGTGGTTCAACCCAACCAGCCGCTCCATGGGAGAAAGATGTGGTAGTTCGCTTCCATACAGAACTACAGCCTTGAAAACCCTATGGGGCAGTTCTACTTTGTCCTGTAGAGTCACTGTGCGTAGGAATCGACTCAACTGCAGTGGATTTGATTTTTTAAAACACTTGGAATAGCAAATTCTTAAGCACATCAATTCAAATGAATGATGATAGGATTAAGCAATCATATGTTTAATGACAAAAGAGGAGAAAACAAGACTGTATAAAATAATCACAAGATTAAATTTTTGTATACTTTGTGTATACATGTAAAATAATCACTATTGCTCATAGATGTAGTTAATTGAGAACCATATCAGTATACTTCAATAAAATACACAAGCGTACACTGATATTTGGCTCAAGATGCCAAAAGAATAGGAAATAAAAGTAGAGAATTAAAAAAAAATGGAATCGGGAGGTTTCTCATGAAAAAAACAATAATTTAAAGGGCAAAATAGTAAAGGAAAAACCAGAACAGTGGGGCCTAAGAGGCAAAGTCCTCCAAAAACCTTGCCTTATTAAGCTAATAGGGTTCTGTTTGCTTATTCACTAGCCCCAAGGTGCTTTCCTGCTCTGATCTGTAGGTGGCCAAATTTTTCCAGGAGGTTGTTAAGTGTAGTAGTCAGTGTGCAATAAGTAGTCAGTAAAAGCTGACTTCCTAATTGCCTGGAACTGAATTGACTTCCATAACAATGCTACAGAATTGCTAAAAAAAGGAATAGGGCCAGGCCTGCCACTTCCTTCTTCCTCTAGCTTAAACCCATTGCCATGTAGGAGTTCTTTTATTGGCTGTATAGTATATGAGAGTGGCCAATCTGAGTTAACGAAAGGGAATGAGGACTCTTCAATTTCATCTAAACAAAACATTTTTCCAAGGCTGCCTTTGTACATACTTCTATGTTATTTACTACCTTCATTCCAAATATAAAATGAATATATATTTTATTATTAATTATAAACTTAGTATTTCTTAAATTGATAGAGCATTATGTTGACCTTCACGACTTAAAAAAAAAATGTTGCTTTGGAGAATTCATTGAGATACTCAAATGAGAATTGCCACAGATTTAGTTTTATGAATAGGATTGTTTTGCAAGGAGGTTACTTACTGATGTGATGCTATTCAATGATTTGGAGTATTACACACCCTATCTTGGCTCTTATGCATAGATTCAGAGTGTAGAATTGAATACTGTGTAAAAATGTGACTTTTTAAGAATACTTGTTGCAGTCAATTCTGACTCATTTTTAAGAATAAGAGTTCACAAAAAATAGATCTAAACTTAGTCTTATAGAGAATATGTCTCTGAAACTATCACTTTTTCTCCATATCCTTAGAAACTTGTAAAGCCGTCATAACTGGAAAAAAATGGGATAAGGTAAGTGTCCAGGAGTTTGTTTCACACAGTTGGGCAATAGTATTTTTATTCTCTGTCAAAAGATACTCTTTAATCATAAAGGCCCTTCATTTGGATATTTTATTTTTATTGTGACTTTAGATTTAAAAAAATAAAAGTAATTTTATGATTGAAAATTTTGTACGGTGAATTTTTAGGTAGCCTAGCTACCTTACTTGATATTCCAAAAATGTTATTCTATATTTGAATACTGTAAACACCATTCAGATAGAAGTCTTCTTAGAATAGAAACAGATTGTTTGACATTTGGTTGTTCTTCATTTCAATAAAAGTGGTATATGGAAAAAAGTTCAGCTTTTGAAAAAAATTTTTAGTAAGTAAGCTTAAAAAAACATTGATTTTGCTGAAGAGTTTGGGCAAGTTCAAGTACTAGACACAAAATACAGGGATTGATAATGGAAATGGAAAGAGGTTACTTTCTTTATTTCACCAGTGCTTATAAAAAGACCAGTTTTTACACCAATACTTGCTGAACAAGAATTAATAGTTTCATGTACTCTATTTACTACAGGAAGGAACCATGGGAGGCCACTGTTTCTGAAAGTGGGATCCTAACAGCTCTGTACTATTTAATAATAAGATAGCAAATAGAATTTGGTGTGAGTTCAACTATTAGATATGTCAATGAAACTAGAGTTAACAGTTAAATAAATAAATCATGTTCAATACCTTGGTTGAGTTTAACAAAATTTATTCAGCTGGTTGAAAAGATTGCTGGGGACATTGCAGCTAAGGTTCCAAAATGTAGTTGGGAATGTCAAAACGAATCATAACAAAATGTACAATTGTGCAGATTTATGCTTTGAACCAGACATCCCTAATGCATGAAATAGTTATACAGAAAAAGAACTTCAGTATCAATTATAAAATTGTATGATAGAGAAAAATTCATTTCTCTATTCTTTTATGATAGCATATTCTAATGATTCCAGCTGTATGAAAGCATTTTAATACAAAGGCCATGAATTATATGAACCATGCATGAGATTTGAGTGGAAAAAAGTAATTTTCAATATGCTAATGCCATACTGTATTTCTATAAACAGAGCAGTCCAGTACAAATACAATGCAAACCCTCATGCAATTTAAGATTTCCTACCAACCACATTTTTTAAAAAAGTAGAGAATCAGGTGAAATTAATTATAATAATACAGTTTATTTAACCCATCATATCAAAAACATTATCTTTTCAACATAAGATCAGTATAAAAAAATTATTCTTGAGATATTTCACATTTATTTATTTATCTATATTTTTAAATCTGGTGTATATTTTATACTTTATCACTTACAGCACATCTCAATTGGGACTAGCCACACTTCAAATGGTCACATATCCTACTGAGCAATACAAGCTTAGAAAAATACCTACATTAATCTTTCACTTAATTTCAATAGTGTAATTATCTTCATAAAATCATGTGCATCTATCACATTGAAATAATTATTTAAATTAGAAATAAAGTTTGGAGACTTCTCTGTAAAACTCAGATAACAACTGTTACGGATTTAATTGTGCCCCTCCAAAATAGGTGCCAACTTGACTAGGCCATTATTCCTAGTATTGTGTGGTTGTCCTCCATTTCGTGATCTGATGTAATTACCGTATGTGTTGTAAATCCTAACCTCTATGATGTTAATGAGGCAGGATTAGAGACAGCTATGTTAATGAGGCAGGACATAATCTACAGGATTAGGTTGTATGTTGAGTCAATCTCTTCTGATATATACAAGGGGGAAGCCAGAAGAGAAGAGAAGGACCTCATTTCCACCAAGTAAAAAGAGCCATGAGTGGAGCATGTTCTTTGGACCTGTGATCCCTATGCTGAGAAGCTACTAGACCAGGTGAAAACTGATGACGAGGACCTTGACCCAGAGCCAACAGAGAGAGAAAGACTTCTCCTGGAGATGGCATCCTGAATTCAGACCTCTATCCTCCTAAATGCAAGAGAATAAATTTCCGTTTGTCAAACCCATCCACTTGTGGCATTTCTGTTATAGTGACACTAGATAACTAAGACATCAGCTCATCAAAATCAATTTTTTTTCAAATGGAAATACTTCATTTATTTTCGGTAGATGAGAACTGAAATTCATAACCACTGAGTATCATTTTTTCATATTAATGGATTGTCTTAATGTCATAAAGAGCTCTTCTCTCCTGTGTACATTACCAAAAAACCCATTGGCGTAGAGTCAATTCCAACTCACAGCAGCCCTCTAGGGCAGAGTAGAACTTCCTTACGGGGGTTTCCAAGGGTGTAAATCTTTATGGATTCATACTGCCACATCTTTCTCCCACAGAGCAGCTGGTGGGCTCAAAATATTGATTTTTCATTAAGCAGCTGAGCACTTAACCACTGAGCCACTAAGGCTCCTTCTTGTGTAGATTAGGTGCCTTCATATTTACTTGATGTATAAAGTGGATATTTTTATGGGAGACTATGCTGATGACTGAAATTGCATGAATACACATGTATCTACTCTGTTTTCAAATCAATTGTAGTGCTATAGGGCTCATGCTCTCAGCAGCACTAAAAAGAGTTTCATTTACTTGCCCATCATCTGTTACAAAATCTTATCTCCCCAATAACACTCTAATCCCTTACTTTGTCTGTCACCGTTTACTGTGAGAAAATGAGTGACCCCTCTATAAACCTGTAGCCTGAGCCAGAGATAAAACTGAATAGTTGTTAGTGGGAAAAGTGAATAATGGGAATGCTGAAGAGATGAGCAATACCTAGACTGGTGCAAAGGAAACGCGAGTGGTTAAACCCTCTGTCCTTTCAGCAGCCAAACTAGTTAACTGTTTTAATCGCCCAATGCTTGGCCACTAACCGAAAGGTTAGCGGTTTGAATCCACCCAGAGGCACCTTGGAAGAAAGGCTTTCTTGGAAAGAAAGATCTGTTTCTGAAAAATCAGCCATTGAAACTCTGTGGAGAGCAGTTCTACTCTGACACACGAGGTTGTCATGAGTAAGAATTGATTAGATGGCAACTGGACAGATCGCTTTAATGAACACTGTTGTTTGTTATGGAATAGACTCCTGGTGACCCCACGCATGCAGACTGGAACTGCTCTATAGGATTTTTAAGGCTGTAACCTTTCGGGAGCAAATCTCCAGGTTTGTATGGGGTGGCTCCAACTGCAAATGTCTCAGTTCATAGTGGAGAGCTTAACCATTTTAGCCACCCAGGGACACCCTAATGAGCATTAATCACCCAGTTTGTCTGTAAATTAAAAATAAACTATCAAAACACCATAAAGAGTAGTCACCCTATGTACAAGAACAGTATTCTTGAGATAGCTAATAGCAAATATTCATTATATGAATAATGTTCATGGGTCAAATTTACTAACAACTTAATTGATAAGCAATGATTAAATTCTTAAATTCAAAAGTTCAAAAATCACCATAAACCCAAGGTCTTTTTATTTCATATCAACATGTCCATTTTGTCCCAATAGTTCAGGCATGTCTGCTCCTAAACATTTTAATTGCCATTTTGAGTTTTAAATATCCTAAAAGGAACATTATTTAGAATTTAAACATTCTATTGTTTTAAGCTTCATTAAGCACCAACACTTCCAGTCATAGTTATAACACATAGGTCAAGAATGGATACCCTTATTTTGAAAGTGATAATTATTCTTCTCTGTTATCTATTGCCAAACAGAACGGAACAAAAATTAGTGTTGGCCCCTGAAAAATAAGTGTCTTTGGCTGGGTTCTCTAGAGGAGCAAAACTACTGCAGCCTGTGTGTGTGAGATATATATATATATATGTATATACAGGCATGCCTCGGAGATATGTATATACAGGCATGCCTTGGAGAGTTTGGTTCCAGAGTTTGTAAAGCAAATATTGCAATACAGAGAGACACACAAATTTTTAGGTTTCCCAGGGCACATAAAAGTTATGTTTACACTATACTGTAGTCTAGCAGGTGTGCAATAGCATTATGTCTAAAAAAAACAATGGACACACCTTAATTAAAAAATACTTTATTGCTTAAAAAATGCTAACCATCATCTGAGGCTTCAGTGAGTTTTGCTTAAATGTTGACGACAGCTGAAGTATCAGGGTGGTGGTTGCCGAAAGCTAGGGTGGCTGTGGCAATTTATTAAAATAAGACAACAATGAAGTTTGCCGTATCGATTGACTCTTCTTTTCATGAAAGATTTCTCCGTAGTATGTGATCCATTTCCAAGTGGGAATTGGATTCATGTTGATCCTTAACATGCGGATGGGATTTGCCCACTGTACCTCTTGTTTAGTAGTGCTGGTGCTCAATAAGTATTTTTGAATGAATGCTTGGCTGTAACAAAATTGCATTTGTAACCAAAACAAACTAGACTATCTTGAATTATAATTTGGAAGTCTCTAGTTATCACCATGTTCTAAATAATTGCTATATTTCCAGTATCCTCCACACTGCCACAGGATACATAAGTATATAACTTCCCCAATTAAGAATCAAATCATTCTAAAAGCATTTTTCTATCAGCCTCTCTTTCCTTACCACCCACCAGATTAAATTTTAGCTGATCTTATTCATTTTCCTGAAGGCCAGAGTAATTTGATAAACCAATAACACAAAATAGTTTATAAGGCATATTGTTTCATCTATAATAGATCATGTTTCATTTTCACAGATTCATTTGTTTACTAACTCAGAGGAGGACTTGTGCAGCAATTTTCATCTACAATAAAGGATCATATAGAGCAATTTTGAGGAAGGCAGGCCTGTTAAGTTGTGCCTCTAGTGATATATCATAAGCAACTTATACCTATGAAGATCTCTGGATAAGAAAATCTCATGGATGAGTGTTATTTTTTCCATATTATAGAAACATACTTGGTATTTTGGATTATGCTTTAGTTAATCATTTTATATAACACAATGGGCATTTTGATATTAATATATGAATGCCAGGGGAATGTACCAATGCATGTGAATACTTTTCTATATTTTATCCATAATATATATGTATATACACACTTGTATGAACATATATAATAAGTTATAGACTATAAAATACATGTATTCAATTTATTTTGATTATTAATTAAGTGATGAGAATTGACAATAAGTTCAGGAAAGTTAATTTGAAAGAAGGAGGAAACTAAGATCAATTAACTCAGTATTTCTCCTTCCAATGTAAAAAGAAAACCCCATTATGTCTGATTTAGTTACTTGTGATTAAGAATTTGCATATTTAAAAAATAACAAAATCAGAAAAATTATGATTTGTATTACAGTTGTAAAAACCTGTAGAATATCTTGGACAATCAGAGTGGGTCCATGCAAAACATTACTGAGGATCTTGTCTATTGCATTGTAATCTATAATAAATGAAGACATTAAAAATTCAGTCCAATGTCTCTTCCAAAAAAATAAAATAGTTTACTCAGACTCTTTACTTTGTCCCATAGCTAAGTATTTATACAGATGTTAAACATTAGATTTTCCATTATGTTGATTGATTCCACTCATCTTTAGAATATTCCTCTCGGTAGACGTCAGCACAATGGGTTTTTAAAAAGCTGTTGTTTTGAGTGATGATCATCAAGGGAAGGAATATGACATTTCTAGGAGAATTTTAGTACTTCTGTAAAATGTAAGATTAGTTTGTAGTGGTGGAGAGAAATGTATAATAACTTCAAACGTATGAAATCCTCATAATGATATCTTGAATATTTGATCATAAGAAAGAAATCTGATAAAGAGAAATTCTTCTAGAATATACATATATATATATATTTTAGAATAAATTATTTCTCAGTACTGCTGTAATCCTCAAAACACAGTGAAGGTCACTGCAGTAGGAAATGTCTCTACTGATTTAGATAAATATGGCCTCATTCCAATATAGTCTGTTTCTCCTTTTATCCAATTGAAAATCTACCACAGATTTTTACTGTAGGCTGTCAAAGGGATTGCAAATTTTTCATAAACTGTAGTGGGTTTATTAAGTTGGCAACAATTTTAACCTTTAGGGTGCTTTATTTAATGATTTAAAATGCCTTCCCCACCCACTCTTCTTTATTACAGATTGCACAATACAGATGTTCCTGTTCTGAAAATCTCGTGTTAATAATTTCTCCCAATCCATGTGCGAGTTCTAGCACACACATCTGAGGTATAGACCATATTGTGGGAATGAAGGTGGGTATGGGAAGCGTGCTGTTGATTTGTAATTTACATAAAAAATCTTCTATTCAAAATAAATTATCCATTTAAAAATTTGATGATATTTATGTTTAATCTATGCCAATGCTGTCTGCTTTCCATGATAAAATAAGTAAGGACAAATCAGATATAAAATCATATAATAAAGATATTTTGGAAATTAAAAATTCTTGCCCTCCCAAAGATTACTCTAAGCCAGACGTTGTTAGATAATCTTAAAATGCTTTCAGTGTTTAATTGTAAGGAGAACTCTATCTGTGAAAGATTAAGAGGGTAAATCAAACAGTATTGCTACAAAATCATAGAAACCTTTATTAAATAAAAATATCAAAATGTGAAGCTATTGTTTCTTGACATATCCTCCATCTAGGTCTATACACTTCTGAAGGCAGTGTTTCCATCTCTCTAACCCTTCCCGAAAGAACTCTGTGCTCTTTGATTTACACCATGTCAAAATGGCAGTTTTGGCATCCTTGAGGGTCTCCTTTAAATGTTCTTTGAGTTTTGGGGACAAAAAGAAATCTGAAAGGGCAAGATCAGGGCTGTAAGGTAGAGAGGGTAAAGTTTCCCAATGAAATTTTCATAGGACAGCCCTTGCTACCCTTGAAGAATGAGCAGGTGCACTGTAGTGATGGAACAACAACAACAAAAAATCCTTAATTACTTAGTGCAATTTTCCTGGCCTTTTCCTCACCAAAAGTTTTTAATTTTCTTAAAACTTACAACTTCTTCATACTAAGTCCTCGTGATCGTCCGGTGTCTTTTGAGAAAATCTATCAAGGTTACCCCTTTGGAATCCCCATAAAAGAGCCACCATAACCTTTTGAGTGGTCTTCCCTCTCTTGGCTCATCTCTGAGCTCCTCCCAACATTCCTTGAAGTGCTTGATTCATCTAAAAACTGTGTTTTATGTAGGGCAGCATTCCCATAAACTTATTGCAAAGCTTCAATGATTTGAAAAGATGTCCACTTGAGTTTTGTTAAAAATTCGATATTAGCCCTGATCTCAAAATCGTTTTCTTCCCATGGCACGAAAACTATGCTTTTTTTTTTTTTTAAGGCATCCTACTGAGTCTAAGACAAGAATATTACTGAGAGAACTTGTCTGTAGCCATCCACGGATAGCAGAGAAGTGTTTAAACATGCTTTATTTGGAATAAACCTGTGCACGTATGAACTGGAACTCTATTTGCAATACTTTTTGCCTTACCCTCGTGTTATTAATAATCAAGAAAGATTGAATAACTTTCCTGAAGTCTCATATCTAGTGAGTATCAAAAGAGAATTCAAACCTAGGCAGTGTGTTTCCAGAGTCTATACTCTTAGCTGGTGCAGAAGAGTTAATTTGGATTAAATGTAAATCAAGAGTTAAAATAAATTTAGTAATAAATGGAAATAAATGTTGGAGGTACAGGAATCAAAGGTGAAGGATGCACTAACAAATAAAAGCTAGATTAAAAATTAAAAAGTAGAAACATAGAAAATGCAAAACAAATTTAAAAATAATATAACTATGGCAACTTATAAGAGAAAAGCATTAAAATTTTATTACAATAAGGTCAAGCAAAAGGAATGGCCTATGCTGAGAGAATAATACTGTGTTAACAGAAAAAAAAAATTGAGTAAAGTGGTAAAATTATAGGGATAAAACTACTAAAATTAAAAAAAAAATGAGTAAAATATCAACATGAACTATCAGTCTTAACACACTGATCTAATTAGAAGTAAAAAAGAAAAATTGCACTATGGTCAGGATCCTAATTCTCTACTCATTTGCTTCAGCCACTCATGCATGAATGCATTCCTTAAATATATCTTGCATGTTTTCCATGCCCAAGGCATTGATACTATAGGCACTGGGGATTCAGAGGTAAAAATATGAACCAGACAAATCCCTACCATCACTGAGCTTACATTATAGTTAAGTGAGACAGATAATAAACAAATTCGTAAGTAAAACAAAGATATAGGTAAAACAAGGTCTATTAGGTAAGTAACTGCTCTGGCAAGAGGCAAAGCAGAAGAGGAGAGTGAGTGCTGCAAGACTGTAGCTTTAAATAGAATAGCCTAGAGGGTCCTCACTGAGTAGGTAGCACTTCAGGAAACCACTGGAAAAACTATTAAAGCATGTGGGAAAAGAATATTTCAATCAAAAGCAACTGGAGATGTAACTTCTCTGAACCTGGAATGTGTCTAAAGTTTTCAAAGGAAGCAAAGAGATCAATGTCAATAAAGCAGCAAAGTGACTCTCTTAGTTTCCTGAGTCTGCTATAACAAATTACCACAAATATGGAGGTTTAAAACAACAGAACTTTATTCTCTCACAGTTATGAAGGCCAGAATTCTGAAATCAAGGTGTTAGCATGGGCATATTCACTCCAGAGATTCTAGAGGGGATTCTATTCTTTGCCTCTTCCAGTTTCTGGTGGCTGCAGGCATTCCTTGGGTTGCTGACCACATCGCTCTAATCTCTGCCTCTGTCTTCACATTACTTTTTCCTTCTGTGTGTCTTGCTCAAAAAATTCCTCTGTGTCTCTCTTATTTGTGATTGCATTTAGGAATCATCAGTGTAATCCAAGATAAGCAGATTCTCTCAAGATCCTTAATTTAATCACATCTTTTTCTATATAAAGTAAAATTCACTGGTTCCAGGGATTTTACGAAGCACAGCCAGAGTGCTCCATAGAAGCAAGGATGGAGAGACTACGTCTCACACATTATGAACATGTTATTAAGAAGGATCAGTCCCCGGAGAAGGACATCATGCTTGGTAAAGTAGAGGGTCAGTGAAAAAAAGAAGACCCTCAATGAGATGGATTGACACAGTGGCTGCAACAATGGGCTCAAGCATAACAATGATTGTAAGGACGGCACAGGATGGCAGTGTTTCGTTCTATTGTACATAGGGTTGCTATGAGTCGGAACTGACTTGAAGGCACCTAACAACAACAACAACAGAGATTTTACACAGATATATTTTGGGGTTTCCTTTTTCAGCCTACTACAGAGATCAACATAACTAAAGCAGAGTGAATGAAGAGAGAGTAAGAGGAGGGTGGAAAGGGACTCAGAGATTATAGTAAATTATTACACTGGCTTTTACTCTGAGTAAGGTGGAGCTGCCAGTGGACTTTGAGCAGATGACTGACATCATCTGAATTACATTTTCAAATGAATAATTTTTGTGCTGTGTATTGAGAACAGATTGAGGGTAAAAGTGAAAGTCGTTGACCACTTTGGAGTTACATAGTGATAAACTGGGTGACATATACATGCTGAACTGGAAGAAGGAGGGGAGTGACAGGAGTGGTGAGAAGGGTTGCATTCTCGATATTATGTGAAGAAAGTGCTGACTTCTTAAACTCTCTGGCTACATTACCAAAATGGGTCACCACTTTTCAGAAGGTCCCTAAGAGTGTAGGTTCCTTCGAAAATATCCTCAACATGGAGAGTTACAAGAAAAGAGAGGCCTTAGCCTCTTGAACGTTGAATGGCTAAAGGGAAAGAAAGAAATGATGAAGTAAAAGAGCTGAACAGAAGATTTCAAAGGGAGGCTTGAGAAGACAAAGTCAAGTATTATAATGACATGTGCAAAGACCTGGAGATAGAAAACTAAAAGGGAAGAGCATGCTCTTCATTTCTCAAGCTGAAAGAACTGAAGAAAAAATTCAAGCTTGGAGTTGAAACACTGAAGGATTCAGTGGGAAAATATTAAACAACATAGGTAACATCAAAAGAAGATGGAAGGAATACACAGTCTCTATACCAAAAAGAATTGGTCAATGTTCAACCATTTAAGGAGGTAGCATATTATCAGAAACTGATGGTACTGAAGGAAGATGTCCAAGCTGCACTGAAGGCATTGGCAAAAAACAAGGCTCCAAGAATTGACTGAATAACAATTGAGATGTTTCGACAAACCAATACAGAGCTGGAAGTGCTCATTCATCTATGCCAAGAAATTTGGAAGAGAGCTACCTGGCCAACTGACTGGAAGAGATCTTTATTTATGCCTATTCTCAAGAAAGGTGATCCAATGGAATGTGGGATTTATCAAACAATATCATTAATATCACACACAAATAAAATTTTGCTGAAGATCTTTCAGAAGAGGATGCAGCAGTACATCGACAGGGAAAGGCCAGAATTTCAAGTCAGATTCAGAAGACTATGTGGAACCAGGAATATCATTGCTGATATCAGACAGATCTTGGCTGAAAGCAGAGAATACCAGAAAGATGTTTACCTGTGTTTATTGACTATGCAAAGGCATTTGACCGTGTGGATCATAACAAATTATGGATAGCATTGTGAAGAATAGAAATTCCAGAACACTTGTTTGTGCTTATGAGGAACCTGTACCAGATCAAGAGGCAGTTGTTCGATCGGAACAAGGGCATACTGCATGGTTTAAAGTCAGGAAACGTGTGCATCAGGGTTATATCCTTTCACCATACCTATTCAATCTCTATGCTGAGCAAATAATCTGAGAAGCTGGACTCTATGAAGAAGAAGGAGACATCAGGATTGGAGGAAGATTCATTAACAGCCTGCATTATGCAGATGACACAACCTTGCTTGCTTAAAGTGAAGAGGACTTGAAGCACTTACTGATGAAGATCAAAGACCACAACCTTCAGTATGGATTACACCTCAATATAAAGAAAACAAAAATCCTCACAACTGGACCAATAAACAACATCAGGATAAACAGAGAAAATATTGAAGTTGTCAAGGATTTCATTTTACTTGAACCCATAATCAACACCCACGGAAGCGGCAGTCAAGAAATCAAAAGACGCATTGCATTGGGCAAATCTGCTGCAAAAGACCTCTTTAAAGTGTTGAAAAGCAAAGATGTCACCTTGAAGACTAAGGTGGGCCTGACCCAAGCCATGGTATTTTCAACAGCCTCATATGCATGTAAAAGCTGGACCATTAATAAGGAAGACCAAAGAAGAACTGACACCTTTGAATGAACTGCCAAAAGAATGAACAAATCTGTCTCGGAGGAAGTATGACCAGAATCCTCCTTAGAAGCCAGGATGGAGAGACCACATCTCACATACTTTGAGCATATTATCAGCTGGGATCAGTCCCTGGGGAAGGACATCATGCTTGGCAAAGTAGAGGGTCAGCAAAAAAGAGGAAGACCCTCAATGAGATGGATTGACACAGTGGCTGCAATAATGGGTTTAAGCATAACAATGATTGTGAGGATGGGACAGGACTGGGCAGTGTTTCATTCTGGAACTGACTCGACGGCACCTAACATAAGAACAACAGCCTCTTCCCAGTGGTGCCAGCGGCCCAAGCTCTTCTAACAATGTATGAGATGATGCCTTGAACTTAAACCTGGCAGCTGACTTCTCACTGGAGAATATTTGAGAAATCATGCACTCCCTGTTATGGATTGAATTGTATGCCCCCAAAATGTGTTGCAGATCCTAACCCCTATGTTTGTGGATGTGATCCCAATGGGGAATAGAATTTTTTTTGTTATGTTGTTGAGACCATATTAGTGTACCGTGTGTCATAAGCCAATCATTTTTGATACATAAAAGGAGCAAGGTAGGCACAGAAGCAGGAATACAAGAGGAGGGGATCATACAGGCCACATGAAAATGACCAGAGAACCAAGGAACTAAAGGTGAAAAGAGTAAAGGACTTTCCACCAGAGATGACAGAGAGAGAAAATTTCCCCTACAGCCAGTGCCCTGAATTCAGGCTTCTACCTCCTAGACTGTGAGAAAATAAACTGCATTTGTTAAAGCTCCACATTTAGGTTTTTTTTTTTTTTTTTTTTTTTTTTAAATAGCAGCACGAGATAACTAACGTGTTCACGGTATGTGAAGTTTGAGCTATTGGATGGACATTTCACATTGGATGAACCCAACAGATTCAGAATTCCAAGTCATTTGTGAAAATAAAAAATTAGGTGAGTGTGAGGAATGGGGCTGGATAGAACCCAAGGAATAAATATGGAACATCATCAGAGCCTTTCTGTTAGCTTAAAACACTGCCAGAACAGGGAGAAAAATGCTGTAGAACAAGGCTGAAAACTTGTGGCATGTTGGCGGAATGCAGCCTACAGATTTGTTATGTTTATGCAACAAAATGTTTGAATTTATTGTCAACATTTAAAAATTAGGCATTTTCATATATAAATCAAAGGTTTCATATAAAAACTTATATTTTCAACTTGAGAAATAGAAAATGTGGGCAATAATAGGCCAGGTTCCTATACAACATTAATCTGCTGAGTCTTGTGAAAGTACCCCCCTTTAGAAAGTCTCTACAGTACCCACCCCCCTCCCCCCGCCTTTAAGGAACACATCCATCCTGAAGTTCTCTGTCATCCTGCTGTAACCTGGCTGTTCACTAAGGTCTGCTGCACAGCTGGAATATTGGGCTCTACCTTCTTGATCATCCTGAGAATTTCATTAACCTTTCACCTTTGTCATATGCCTCATTTCTAGCATCCCAGTTTATTCTTTCATTTTGGTGGAGTATATTTGAGATAGCTGGAGAGCCAACTATGAAGTTTATAGCCTCACTTCTTATACCAATTTTGAATTCTAAGGGTTCTCAAAACAATGCTGTGGTTTGATAATTTGCTAGAAGGACTCACATAACTCACTGAAAGCTATTACACTCACAGTTGTATTTTATACCAGGGAAATATGCAGAATAAAATCAGCCAAGGGAATCACATAGAGCAGAGTTCAGGTAAGTATTAACTACTGAGCTTCCAGTGTCCTCTCCCCTTGGACTCAGGATGTGTTACTTTCCTAGTATCAATGTGTGACAATATCTATGGAGTATTGCCAGCCAGGGAAGCTCACCCAGTCCTTGGTGTTCAGAGATTTTATCGGAGCTCCATTATGTCTACACGACTGATTGACTGGTTGCCCCCATGGTTAATCTCAGTCTTCAGATGAAGTTATACAGTGTGGCTGAAGGCCTCCACATAAAACCAATGATGGATCTTTTTGATGGGCCGGCCCTCACCTTAAGGTGTGGCAGCCCCACCCTAAATCACATTGTTATACTATCAGCATGACCCAAAGCTCCCAGGTAAGCAAAGTCAATCAGACACAACATTCCAAGGGCCCAGAGATTACCTCCCAGAAGTCAAGGGCAAAGGCCAGACCTTCTCTTTGGGCCAGGCTAAATTCTTTACTATGCAATACCAAAAATCTGAACTAGTTGCTGTCAAATTGACTCTGATTCATGGCAACTTCATGTGTATTAGAGTAAAACTGCATTCCACGTTGTTTTTGATAGCTGATTTTTTGGAATTAGATCTTCACGCCTTTCTTCCGAAAAACCTCTGAGTAGGCTCAAACCTCCAACCTTTCTGTTAGCAGCTGAGAGCATTAACAGTTTACACCATTTAAGGACTCTATTCTACAGTCAAGAATCACACTTGGGAGACAAAAATTATAGAAAATTATTAAAAATGTATAATGATTGTTAATTTGGCAAAATAGAAAATTCTACTCTTTTCCGCCATTTTGTCTAAGGTGATATACATACGTCACCTAGAAGTCATCACTTCAGTTCTTAATGATGCTTTTAGAATTCTAATACTATTCTGATCCTTGATCAATTATAAATGACTTGCTTTTGCTCTCTGATGTTTACAGAAGTCTCCCTGCATTCCTAGTATTCTGAAATTTCATGATTATTGGCCTGGGAGTGGGTGTTTTTTTTCTATTCATTATGTTAGAATTTGGTTTGGCCTTTTTAATATGGAGCTTCATGATCTTTAGTTCTTGAACACTTAAGTGTATCATTTAACCGATAATTCCACCTCCTCCATATACTTTGTTTTCTCCTTTTAGAACTCCTATTATTCAAGAGACTCCCTGGGTGGTGAAAACAGTTATTGAGCTGGGTTGCTGCCTGAACAGTTGAAAGAAAGGCCTGGAGATCTACTTCTGAAAAAATCATGTATTGAAAAACCTATAAGTCACAATTCTTCTCTAGCACGTATGAGGCTGTTATGAGACAGAGTAGACTCAAGGGAAACTTTTTTCTTTTTCTATAATTCAGGAAATGGACTTCTTGAATTGATCATCTAATCTCTTATGTTTTCCTTATATTTTCAACTCTTTATCTTTTTGTAGCTATTTTTTGGTAAGAGAGAATTTCCATTCAATTCCACAGAAACTTTGTTTGTTTTTTGATTTTCACTATCATAACATTATTTTGGGAGATTTTTCTCTAATTTGTTTTGTGAATGTTCCTTTTATAGCATTCTGGGTGTGTTTTATTGGTACACTGTCTTAACATTTGAAGATATTAATTTTAATTTTAGAATGTTTGTTGTTTTCTTTCTCTTTGTACTTTTTTTAAATTTTCTGAATTCTTTGTATTTCGGTTAACTTGTTTTAATTTTTATGATTTATGTAAAAGACTTTCCTCGAAGTTGGGAATTTTTTTACATTTATTCATATTTATATCGAGTCATTAAAATGCTTACTGAAAGCTTCGTGTGATTAGGTAGTGTTCAATTACTGGTGGGTCTCCCTGTAAGTGTGATCAGAGGAGAATCTGGCTTTTTAATTGGGAATATTCTAGCAGTCAGTTTTGGTGGGGCTTTTCTATTGGGTGGATCAATAGAAAGAAGAAAGAAATACTTCAAATGTGAACCTGTAGAGTATGAGCTTGATTCAGCATTCCAGGGAAAAAGGCCAAGGTTTGCAATTCAGTATACAAATTTTCATATTTTCTGTATGAGGCTTTACCAGTGCTCTCAATGATACTGAGTTTCTCCAAGATCAGAGATGCGCAGTTCAGTATTCCAGCCTTTTACCAGTGTGGAAAAGGGAACTTGTCAGTTTACTTGTACTATGGGAAGACATATGAGGTTGAACTGCTTGCTATGCAAACTTCCCAACAGATCTTGTCCTTTCAGGAGTTCCACATACACTTCTCATCTTGTGAAGTACCTGATTTTTTCAAATTCTGGGCTTTTCTACAATTCTTAGGGGGAGTCAGCCTGTTTTTGTGTCCTCTCCCATTGCAAGTTTGGTTTCAATTTTTTCTCATGTAGCTAGCTTATAAATCCACCTTTTCAGCTTATAAAATGTATTTGCCAGCTCTCATCTGCTCTAGTGTCCTCTATCGTTCTCTTTTCCCTTGTGGCCTTGTGCCAGTTTTTGTTTGTTTTTCACATTTTTACCACCATTGCATCATGATTTCAGCAGCTTCTAGGGAAACATTTGGGTATTAGGCCTCCAATTCAAGATATGAAGTCAAATCTGCTATTGATCAATGGTATACCAATCTCCAACTGAAATGTGCCCGTAATGTTGCCACATGTGAGTATATTCCTTCTATTCCAAGGATGGATTAATCAATCACATTCTAACTGCATACTGCAGGATTGCACATGCGATACAGAATGATTCTTAAAAATTTATGGCAGGTTGATTGTGGATAATCTTAAGGTATCTATTTTAGAGGTACACAGTCTTACCTACATGTATCTTTTTATACACATCCACTTAAACATACACTTACTCAATTTTTCTTATAAATCGCACTTACTGGATGCCTCATATAATCATGATGTTGAGATAGATACCTGGAATGCAAAGACTGATAAGGGGCAAACTTTGCCCTCAAGGAGATCAGTGTTATGTAGGATTCTTATATATGTAAAAATAATTTGAATACTAGGATCTGAGTTGCCAGACAAACTTTACACTTCAGAGCAGAGCAGAGAATCAGAAAGCAAGCAGTGAAAAGCTTCTGTAAACTAAAACAATTCTCATAGCTTACAGATTAAAGCTTGAATGCTATATTCACAGGAGTTCTTTATAGACTCTGACATGGATTCCATTTACCCATATTTTAGATTTAATACTAATAGGTTTAATTATCTTATTTTACAGAATACATAATATTCACATTAGCAATTAACAGGTATAGACTACAGATACAGGGGAGAAAAATGGCATTAGGCTGAAATGATGCCTGCTTCCGTAAGCTGTACCAATGTAGTTAAAGGCCAGATATAAATCCTGGTTCTGCTACCTGTGAACAAGTACATTAACTCTATATCTCAGTTTCTTCCTTTTTGAAATGAGGAAAAAGATCAAGCCTACCTTCCAGAGTTCTTGAAAGGATTAAATAAAATAACACATATAAAATATATGGAAATTAATAAGTACACAGTTAATGTTAAGTATTTATCGTTGGTATGTTTGATCATTGATACTTTTTTTATTATTTTATTTTTTTATTGTTGTAATTAAATGCAGTTTACATTTCAAGTTAGTCTCCCATACAAAATTTTTATATATACATTGTTATGAGACCCTATTTGCTCACCCCATTCTGCGACAGCACACTCTTGCTTTCCGCTCCTGATTCCCCATGACCATTCAACCAGCTCCTAACTCTCTCTGCCTTAAAAATATGGAACGCTTCACTAATTTGTGTGTCATCCTGCGCAGGGGCCATGCTAATCTTCTCTATCATTCCAATTTTAGTATATGTGCTGCTGAAGCGAGCACTGATCATTGATACTTTTGAGTTCATTGTTGCAGTATTGTGTCATTCCATCTCCTTGAATGTTTCCCTTTTTTTGAGGGAAATATACAAATGTCACGAAGATGGGGCAAAATTTTATTCTGTTATACATAAGATCACATGAGTAGGGGGCAACTTGACAATAAAAATGTTTATCGTTATTATTAAGAGAGCACAACTGATTGGGGTGATTTAGCTTAGTAGAAAACAGCTCAACACAACTCTAAAGACCCTTCAATTTAATGCTTTAGTGTGATACTTATATCTGGGAAGCATGTCAGTCTAGGTCTAACTCAGAAAAGAGGAACTATTCTGAGTACTTAAAACTCAGTAAATTTCATACAAGGAATATTTGCACAGTTACAGAATAGCTGAGAAGTTAAATAGAGAAGAAGACATTGAGGCAACTCAGAAGTCAGCAACAGCAGAAAGTTCCTAATTTCTTAGGCTGGAAAGACCCAGGGCGGAGCAGCAACGCTACTGGATGTGAGAAGCCTAGGTCACCCATGGACGTGCAGTCCGTACAAAGGCTGACAAAGGTACAGCAGGAGAGGGAGATAGCCCTGTTTCTCCTTTTCTTCCACCACCCAGTCCCACACATTGCTAGACCCAGCAGAAAGCTTGCTGACCTCAAAGCCTGCGGTGTCCAGCCTGCAGTCACTTCACTACTTCACAGCACTGCAGAGCACAGCAGGAACAGGCCAGGGATGGATTTGCAGGTAAATGGGCCCAGGGTGAGCACAGACACTCGCAATGTAATCGTGTATCCCATGCGAGAGGATTATTGTGACTATTGAATATTAGAGGACTGTTGTAACCATTCAAAGCTCAAAAAGCACACACACACAAAAAGAAACAGTACTTAATACAAATAATTCTAAGCTATGTGGGAATGTTGGCACTCTGAAGTTAATATTCCATTAAAGTTCTAAGACTTAAGGATGTGTGTGTGTGTGTGTGTGTGTGTGTGTGTGTGTGTGTGTGTGTGCGTGTGTGGACAGACAGGGCTCATTCACAGTAGAGAGTAAGTCAATACTTCCCAAGAACCCATCAGAGTGCACTGAGAGTCTCTTTTCTATGCTACCACAGCGTATCATACAGTCCCCTCGGTAGTGCAAACAGTTAACATGGTCAGCGGCTAACCAAAATGTTGGAGGTTTGAGTCCACCCAGAGGTGTCTCAGAAGAAAGGCCTGGTGATATACTCCCTCCACTGACAGCCAACCTGGTGGTGGGTGCACACGAGGTGCACTGGCCGGGAATCAAACCCAAGTCTCCTGCATGAAGGGTGGAATTCTACCACTGAACCACCTCTGCCTCAGTGAGTGATTAGACCAGTTGCAGTTGAGTTGACCCTGCCTCATGGTGACCCCAGAAGGTGTTCATTTCTTTCTTCATTAATTCATGCATATCTTCCTGGAAGCTGTATTGTCTGAAGAAGAGAAAGATTTCTCTATGAACGAGTGAGGTATTTATGACACTGTATTTCTTTCACAGAAGTTTGTTTATTCTGTTTGTTTAAAACAGTGCTATGTAAAGAAATAGATGTTCATGTCTTTAAACAACAACAACAAAAAGTGCTAAAAGTCTAGCCAAGTTTGAAATCACATCCGAACCAAGTTGTTTTAAGTGCATAGCGCAGGGATCAGTGGGCACATACACGCTTTGTATATTTGTCCTCAATGTTGTCAAATACAAACTAAGCCATTTAGGAAACATCTCCCCTCACCGTTCCTTTAATGATTGTAATTGGCAAGAGCATGTGAGAGCTCTCTCTGTGAGGTGTGTGCACCTTCCAGTCCCTTCTTTGCTCTTAGTTTCCAGTTTTTCTCTTCAAACAAGTCAGCCCACAGTGAACAAGGAGGAAGATTGCACAGTGGGGGCGGAGGGTGTTGACTTCAGCTTCCTTTTACCTTTCACAACTATATTGCTGACTGTGCATTTTTAAAAAGGTCTTAAACTGGTAACTGACAAAGAGTTATATATAAAATAGTAGAACTTTGATGTTGTTTTCCTCCCTCTGAAGTGTGCAGTGGCAATGAAAGATCATGTAGCCTGAATGACCTTCCCAAGGGTAACTTTTATTAGAACCAAATGAATTTTGCCTTCCCCACATTCTTTTTTCTTTTTTTTTTCTATATTTTATATGTGAAGGTAACTCCAGAGGCAAGTTTCCTGTAAATAGACATTCCTTTGTTAGCACATACTCAGATTTTTTGTACAATGAAACCAGTAAAAGGTGGTTCAAAAGATCACCAACTTTTGCTAGGAAATAATTTCCTTTATTTAATTGTATTAAATAAATAAAGATGATATGGTCTGTAATTGATGACCAGAAGTATTTTATATTTATTCATAACAGTGAAAATGTTTAGCATATAATACTTTATAGGAGATTAAAGCTTCCATTACGTTGTAAGGGAAGTAAACAAATAAGGTAACTATATGATACCAACAAAAACCAAATCCTTTGCTGTCAAGTCAATTCCCACTCAATGCAACCCATGTGTTACAGAGTAGAATTGCTCCTTAGGGTTTTCTTGGTTGTAATCTTTACAGAAGCAGATTACCAGACCTTCCTTCCATGGCAATGATGGGTGGGTTGGAACCGCTAAACTTTAGTTAGCATTTGAGCACAAGCCATTTGTGACACACAGAAACCTTAACCATATGATTGTTGTTAGGTGCCCTGCCCTCGAGATGCTTTCATTCATAGCAACTCCATGTAACAGAGTGGAACTGCCCTATAGGGTTTTCTTGGCTGTAATCTTTACAGAAGCAGACACTGAAGGCAGGGCTAAATCACTGCACTGAATGCTTTCTCTTATGAAGCCATTGGATGGGTTCAAACAACCAACCTTTCGGTTAGCTGACGAGCTCTTAACTGTTTGTGCCACTAGGATTTCCTTAACCATATGATTCAAACCCATTGCCATTAAGTCGATTCCGACTCATAGCGACCCTACAGGACAGAGCAGTACTGCCCTCCTAGGGTTGCCAAGGCTGGAATCTTTATGGAAGCAGACTGCCACATCTTTCCTGGAGGGGCAGCTGGTGGGCTCAAAGCACCGAGTTTTCTGTTAGCAGCCTCGTTCTTAACTACCGTGCCACCAGGGCTCCTCTAACCCTATGAGAAAACCAAACTTGTTGCCTTCCTGTTGATTCCAACTCATAATGTCTCTATGGGACGGAGTAGAACTGAACGTAGGGTTTCCAAGGAGTGGCTGGTGAATTCTAACTGCTGACTTTTTTTGGTTAGCAGCCATAGCTCTTAACTACAGCACCACCAGGGCTCCAACCATATGATAAACCAAAACCAAACCAAACCTGTTGCCATCAAGTTGATACTGACTCATAGTAACCCTATAAGGCAGAGTAGAACTACCTCGTAGGGTTTCCAAGGAGCAGCTGGTGGATCCAAACTGCCAAACTTTTTGGTTAGCAGCCAAAAACTTAACCACTCTGCTACCAGGGCCCATAGCCATATGACAAAAAAAAAAAAAAAATTGCCTTCGAGTCTGTTGTGACTCATAGCGACCCTATAGGACAAAGTAGATCTGCCCCATAGGGTTTCCAAGGACCACCTGCTGGATCTGAACTGCCAGACTTTTTGGTTAGCAGCCAAACACTTAATCACTCTGCCACCAGGTCCCTCAGTCATATGATAAAAAACAAACAAAAACATTGCCTTCGAGTCCATTATGACTCATAGCGACCCTATAAGACAAAGCAGAATTGCCTCATAGGGTTTCCAAGGAGGGCCTGGAGTATTTGAACTGTTAACATCTCGGTTAGCAGCCTGCACTCTTAAGCACTGCACCACCAGGGCTCCCAACCATAAGATCCAACACCAAACCAAACCTGTTGCTGTGAGTCAATTCCGATTCATAGGGTCTCCAGCCTTATGATAGGCAACCATAAAATGAACAGGACATTTTTGAGAACCAAGAATTAAAACATTAAAAAAAAAAAGAGAAAGTTATTTCTGGAATTTCTGAGGGATACTCCTATGTCCAAAAATCTGTCTTGCATATTGATTTTTGCCTTAGGCTTTCTCCTAACTTTGAACTTATGAACTCTACACAGCCTATCCGCTACTGTTCCTTTGGTGAAAACCAGCCCTGAAGTTCTTGGGCTTGCCTCTTCCTATCTTGCTTCACCCCTCAGATAATTTCCTGAGACCAAGCTATAACTTTGACAATAATTTACCAAAGGTTTGAAAATGATTGAAAGGGAGTGCAACAACAAAGGACTTATATACTCCCCCTCCAAAAAAAAAAAAGACAGCTTTGCTAGCTTATTGCTGGGTTTGGCTACTTTGACCTCCTGTAGATAGACACCTGTCCTTTGGACACATCATCGGAAAGACCAATAGCTAGATAAGGACATTGTGTTTAGTAGAGGGCCAGTGAAAATGAGGGAAATCCTCCATGAGATGTTTGACACCACAGCTAAAACAATAGACTTAAACATACCGATGGTCATGAAGATAGCACAGGACTGGGCAACATTTTGCTCTGTTATATATGAGGTCACCATGAATTGGAGTCGACTTGACTTCAGCTGACAACAACAGGTAGCTACAGCCTCAGTGCTTTCCATGTCAACTGCAGATGCCGAAGGCAAGCCCACATCCCTGCACTGAATGCTTTTTATTTTTAGTTTTTCTAAACAACTCAGAACAAGAGAAAACAAGTGTTCTGAGGAAACAGGTACTGATTTCACGTGAGAAAGTGATCAAACTCAGGAGCGGAGAAAAAATAGTCGAAAAAGAATTGTTATTTTCATTAGTTATTGCCATAACTCTGTTGATAATTTATACTCTATTTACACAAAAAACAAGTTTCCATTTCATAGTATTTAGCAGTTTTTCTACTATTTGTTAAAGTATTTAAAATAATTTACAAATATTGATTTCTTCCTTTTAAAGTGTATTTAGAATAACAATTTAAAAGGAAATACAGTAAATGTAATCAATTACACCTGATTTGCAATTTGTTGGTATTCTGTAGCTTGTAGACACTTATCCTCAAGAATTTTCTCTATTTTTGAAATGATTGAATCTTGTCCATAGATACAAGGCAAGTTACCATAGAAAAAATAAAAATTAAAAGAAATCATTATAATTCCTTATTTAATTATAATAAAAAGAAAAATATACAAGCACACATACACATAAGCACACAGTTTAACATTTATCTTAAATTCTCCCAAATACATTTATATTTATTATGATTATGATTAGAGTTTTTTAAAATAAGGTCAGTGCTTCCAGAATCTATGCTGTTGCCTAGTGACTTTTGGTATACTGCATTCAGGGTGATTTCCAATAATTAATTTTAGGGATATGGGCATTCAAACTTTTGACATGTAAAAATCATATATATATTTGTGTGTATATGTACACACACATATATTTATATATAGATATATAATGAAGTTAATATTATGTCAGAATATATTTACACATACATGTATACATTGTACTTCAATTAATAGTTTGGTTGCTAGTCAAGATACAGCCAAAAATGGAAAAAATAGTAATTGTGAAAAGAAGTATTAGAGACTTTAACTGTAATTAAAGAAAATTTAAACAGAATTTAGCATCATATCTCTCTTAGTTATCTGGGGCTACTATGACAGAAATACCACAAGTGGATGGCTTCAACAAACAGAAGTTTATTTTCTCGGTTTAGGAGACTGTTGTTGTTGTTGTTAGGTGTCATCAAGTTGGTTCCAACTCACAGCAGCCCTAAGCACCACAGAATGAAACACTGCCCTGTCCTGCACCATCCTTGCAATCGTTGTTATGCTTAATTAATCCCATTGTTGCAGCCACTGTGTCAATCCATCTCGTTGAGGGTTTTCCTCTTCTTTGCTGACCCTGTACTTACCAAGCATGATGTCCATCTCCAGGGACTGATCCTTCCTGACAACATGTCCAAAGTATGAAAGAGATAGTCTCACCATCCTTGTCCCAAGGAGCATTCCGGCTGTACTTCTTCCAAGACAGATTTTTTTTTGTTCTTCTGGCAGTCCATGGTATATTCAATATTCTTTACCAACACCACAATTCAAAGGCGTCAAATCTTTGACCTTCCTTGTTCATTGCCTAGCTTTCCCATACATATGAGGTGATTGACAACACCATGGCTTGGGTCAGTCACACCTTAGTCTTCAAGGTGACATCTTTGCTTTTCAACAATTTAAAGAGGTCTTTTGCAGCAGATTTGCCCAATGCAATGCGTCTTTTGATTTCTTGACTGCTGCTTCCATGGGTGTTGATTGTGGATCCAAGTAAAATGAAATCCTTGACAACTTCAATCTTTTCCATTTATCATGATGTTGCTTATTGGTCGAGTTGTGAGGAGTTTTGTTTTCTTTATGTTGAGATGTAATCCATACTGGAGGCTGTGGTCTTTGATCTTCATCAGTAAGTGCTTCAAGTTCTCTTCACTTTCAGCATTTTATCTGTCAGTTTGTCTCACTGTGGGGGCTTGCATGTTGCTCTGATGCTGGAAGCTATGCCACTGGTATTCAGACACCAGATACCAGCAGGGTCACCCATGACAGACAAGTTTCAGCTGAACTTTCAGACTAAGACAGACTAGGAAGAAGGACCCAGCAGTCTACTTCTGAAAAGAATTAGCCAGTGAAAACCTTATGAATAGTAGCGGAACACTAGGAGACTAGAAGTCCAAATTCAGGGTGCTGGCTCTAGGGGAGGGGTTTCGCTCTCTCTGTCAGCTCTGGAAGAAGGTCCTTGTCTCTTTAACTCTGTGTCCTGGTTCCTTGGAGGTCTCCATCTTGGTTAATGTCTGTCTTCCCCCAATTCTGCTTGCTAAATTGCTTGTTTAATCTCTTTTATATCTCAAAAGAGACCGATTTAAGACACATCCTACACTAATCCTGCCTCACAAACATAATAAAAACAGCCCATTCCCAAATGAGATTATAACCATAGGCACAAACATCAGGATTTACAACACATATTTTGGGGGGGCACAATTCAATCCATAACAGTCTATAATAGAACGTCAAAGAATGCTATATGAATATTTTATTTCATTAATTCAATACATTTTTATGACTCTATCCAAAGGTCATTTTAAGAAAAAAGATTAGGCTCACAATTTAGATTTCTAATTCCTTGTGTCTTTCAGACAATGTCATCAGATGACTAGAAACTGAAAGAAGTGTATTCTAAAATTTCCATCTGAATCCACTGCAACTTTAATTCCCAAATAAGTAATGTACCTTTGGAAATGATTCAATAATAGTTGTACTCAATTATCTAATATATATTGAGCACCTACAATGCAAGCTGCAAACCATTATCAATGCGACCCACTAGGTACTCATTGGGCAAGCTGTTAGGGTAATCAAAACTTTTTAGGATCTTGCCAAAGTAGTAAGCTCATATTTGAGATGAAAATTAATAATGACTAGCAGGCCTCCTATGTATTCTTGAGAGAATAATTAGCCATAATTAAATACACAACTCCTTTTTGCACTCACCCTGAGCATTCATCACAAAGTTGTGCATGTGGGTGGCAGTGGATCTCGAATACAAATCAAGCTATAGTTGAATGCCTTTGAGGTTTTCCCTGTCCCCCAGTGAATTTTATATACTTTAGTTGGCCTATATTTTTGGCAGATCATGCTAAACATATTCTTCAAATTTAGAGTAGTTCACATATGATATGGTAAAAATAATGATAAACATTCAAAAGCTTAATTTAACTGTACATGTATAATTATGAAGCAATATATTCATTCCAATATCTCTCCTAAATTTTAATAAAATATCTGTACATGTTTGATATTTCATTTTCTACTATGGCTTTGTATGATGTTATAAAATATAATGTTAGAATTAAAATTTTATTATTTTAAATGCATTTAATCAATTAATCAATGCATATATATGCATATATATGTCTTCAATACAAAAAAAAAAAACAAAAACAAAAACAAAAACCCAAACCCATTGCTGTTGAGTTGATTCCAACTCATAGCAACCCTATAGGACGGAGCAAAACTGCCACATAGAGTTTCCAAGGAGCACCTGGTGAATTTGAACTGCCTACCTCTTGGTTAGCAGACTTAGCTCTTAACCACTACGCCACCAGGGTTGTCTTAAATACAAATATCTTAAATGATATTGTGAAAAATAAAAATTTCTCCTAAGTTTTATTCAAGGTTTAATGTCAAGATTAAAAAAAATTCTAAAATGTATCTGATTTTTACAACAGATCCTCATTTTAAAATATGTCATCTATTGAGTGGTTATTGACAAAAAAAAACATGGGGCTATACAATGTCAAAATGCAAATGTAACAACTCTAGCCTAGTACACTATACAGTTTCAGGCTGTTTTTGTATTTTCACTGTATAAAGGGGCCTGAAAAACTAACACTGCTTACTTTTTTAGCAGCTGACTAGCTGTACAAACTACAAAAATGCAAAAATGTTGATATTGGAATGCAATTTTTGAAATGCACACCCACCTAAGGTTATTAATACACAGACATAGATATATAGAAGCATGTACATTGGATTTCGCTATTCCACTCTACGGGAATTAAGAAAGAAGACCTATAATTTTAGAGTACAAGCGTTCCCACCTGGAAGGAAAAAAGATCAAGAAAAATTAACAAATGCTGTGAAATGGCCTGTGGCAGTAATTCTGCATTGGCTTCTCTGTCGTCCAGCCACTTACTGATTAAATGATACAAGCATCCAGTATATTTCCAAGCCTTCCTGTTGGTATTCATTTCGATAGTTAATCTATCTTGTCAGCTGTGTTTTACAATATTATTTTTTTTTTTACTTTCCAAAAACCCCTTGGGAGTCATTGAAATTGAGCACATTTTGCCACTATATTTTTCCTTGGATTAGATTCTGTGTTTATGTTCTCACTGGAATCTACAAACTGAATTCCGTGGGACTAAAGCCAAACAAGTGGGCACAAACAGGAGTAGAAGAAAAACACCTCATATTCAGCAGAATACTTTTTTTTAGGACAGAGGATTCAGGATAATTTTGAGTCCAGTTGAAATTGCAGGGAGGATTAAAATGGCAATAAGTGCATATAATTAACCAAGCTGGAACATATTCAGGATACCAGGGCCAAGTGCTCTTTTAATTATTCAGGTAATGGGCCTGTTCATGCCAGAATAGCCCCCCTACACTGAGACTGGCAGCCTGTTTTCAGAAGTATGACCTCATTTGTGCACTCTAAAACCACACAGAACTTAATTGCCTGTCTAATGCCTCTCCATTTTTGTGCCAGGTTTCCAGTTTTACTCATGAAATTAGGTACATGAGTAAGTCATTCTTGGGATTTGGGGGATTCACTGAAGAATAGATAAACAAGTTCTGTTTCATTGAAATGGTTTGTATATATGGATCCCAGAACATGGAATCTTCATCATTAAGGACATGTCTGGGTTTAAAACTCAAACAAAAGCTGAGTCCTGAACAGATGGTGCACACATTGTTGTTGGTGGTGCTGTTGTTTTTTACTGATCCACCCATTGATAGCATCCTCATAAAGTTAAGTACTTTGTAACTTTAATTCCTTAGAAAATGATTTAGGTTAGTTTATTAGTCATTCAGATGTTTCTAAATATGTTTGGATCCAATTTCCAGTCAATTTGCTGAGTTTTTCACATTTTCTTTTTATGCCTTCATGTCCTTTAACTAAGTGAAATTCTTCCACTTTCTCAGCTATTTCTTCCTAAAAAAGACTTGCATGAATTATGAGATGGCTCTAGTTTCCTATAAGTCACTAATGCCCCAAAACATTAAAGAGACTTACATAAATTTTATTCAAGCCCTGCAGTACAAACAAATGCGTGTTGAGTATCGACTCCTCCAGGAAATTATGGGAAGTATAAGGTAGTTTGTTTCAATTTTTCCTTATTATTGCAGTGGCTCTAATGTGACTGATACAAAGACAAGTGTTCAATTCTTCACTTGTGTTTCTCCTTCCCTCAAGCATTGCTTCCTCTCTCTTTTCCACAGTCTGTCTCCAATATTCACCACAGACCTAAGAAGATATTTCTTCATTTATTGAAACAAGCTTGACTTTCTTAAAACATATTATAAATACAAAGTTACATAACTTCAGTTAGAAATCTTACTGTTAATACAACCAGGGAAGCTAAAATCTGATAGTACTTACAGATTTTTTTGTTATAAGTTATTTAACTAAATTATAATTTTATTTTGAGGATAAAAGTTCCTAGTTCATACATTTGATTGATGCTAATGTAAGTTATAAACATTTATACAGATCACAGAAAATAATCATTGAAATGTGCTCTTCATTTCTGTGTTCAACGTTTTTAGAAGGGTTATTGGCAACTTGGAAAGTGTTTGAAATCAGGGTGAGGAAGATGTTAAGGCTCTAAAAACAAAATTATAATAAAGGGATTTTCTAGATCTGTTTTTCTCTGACATAAAAAACTCAGCACTTTTATATACTTTACTTCTCTTAATGTTCAAAACAACCCTTTGAATGAGAAAATGGGGGAAAAAAGCTAAAGATAATGGTACTCAGATGAGGTCACATGTATTAATAAATGTCAGAACCTGAATTTAATACCAAGTTTGTTAGAACTAAAAATCCTTGACATTTTCAGGATACCATCACGTTTCTGTAGAAGAAAATACCAGCTTATTTTGATTAGCTCTGGGAAGCTGAACTGAAATCACTTAGTCTATAATATGAAGGCATATTCTAAGGTCCATATACACAACTGTGAAATGCAAAGATATGGTGACATTAAATAAGAGATAAGGTCAAGAATCTTGGCCAAAACAAAAAATTTCACAGTGGAATGAGTCAGCAAAACTCATGAAGCACTTTTCCATAATACATTAATGGGTCGGTAACATGTATACCGAGCCCTGGTAGTGCAGTGATTAAGAGCTGTAGCTGCTAACCAGAAGGCTGGCAGTTCAAATCCACCAGCCGTTACTAGGAAATCCTAGGGAGCAGTTCTACTCTGTCCTATAGGGTCGCTATGAGTAGGAATCGACTTGATGGCACATAACAACATGGTGGATTCAAACTGCCAACTTCTTGGTTAGCAGCCGAGCTCTGCCTAATTTCCTCAGATTTCTTTAGCCAGAACTTCAAAATGAGTGCCTCAAAATCTGTGAACAAAGATAAAGGCTTCATTTCAGTGTTAATAAAATCCTTCCCACTGAAGTTTAGTCTCATTATATAAGGAACATACCCAGACAGTGATGATGATTGTTTAGCTTATTCCAAAGCTAGTGTGTTGCTGAGATAATCAAGGGGACCAAATTTAACCATAACTTTGTTTAAATTCTATAATAAAGAGTAAATGGTGGCATATAGGGTTCAATTTTCAAATACATACTTATGAAAAAAAAATATATGATTTTTTTTCACTCAGAATTTTTCCCATAAAATGTTTCTACTTATACTATTCAGTTCTTGAGGACAGAGGTTTTTTTTTTTTTTTAATTTGTATCTCTAGCCTCTAGAATGTACTCCAAAATGTTTGTTGAAAGGACCTTTTATTTCAGCTACAAAATGTACCATTATGTTTTGAGTTTGAAAGCCAGAATTCCTTTAATTGTTCAATTGTTGGTTGCAATCTAGTAGTAATTACAGGAATCTTTAACTGGACAACAAAGAGTTTCTGCACATTTGTCAGTTCCCATTCTCTAATGTTGAGATCTAATTTCTTCTGTGGATTTTTTTTTGTTTGTTTGCTTTAATTCAGGATCAGGATATGAAAAAAAAGGAATCCTGCAAAAGCTAACCTTAGAATTTTCTCACTTGAATACAAATATAATATGATAATTGTTATTGTTGTTGGATGCCATCGAGTTGAATTGATTTTCTACTCATAGCAACCCCATGTGACAGAGAAGAACTGTCCACAGGGTTTTCTAGGCTGTCATCTTTACAGAACCAAATTGCCAGGTCTTTCTCTAGTGGAACAGCTGGGTGAGTTTGAACCATTAACCTTTTGGTGTGCAGCCGAGTGCTTAACTATTGTGTCACCAGTGACCCTTAAAACTGATCTATTAAAGATTAGATGCTTAAGTATAAACACAGATATAAAAACATGGTAGTTGGGTATTTATAAGGATGTAAAACTGAAAACACTTAAAACTCCTTTAACACAACATCGTTCAACTTCAAATTTTTACTCTCAATATAATCTCCCCATAAAAGCTCAAAACCACAACCTTAAGTTTTTTTTTTTTTTTTCGGTTGAATATAATGAAGAATTTTTTGAGGGGTGCTAAGAATTTAAAGTACCTGGGGTTTACTTTCATGATAACAAGTTAGCCTGCTGTGTTCATGGAGGCCAGTAGAAGATAAGAGATGAGTCAGAGACAAAGGACTTTTTCACTTACGGCTCAGCAAGCAGCAGGAGTTACAGGCTTGTATCTGTTCCTCTTGCCCCCCCACTCCCTTTTGGGCAATATGGAGGAGGTCCCAGTGGTTGCTGCACACATGATGAGTTGTGTCACAGCTTAGGAACTCCAAGTTAAGAAAGACATAATCTTTTAAGTATGGCTGCTACCAACTTACCCCACGTTTCTTCCAGAAGGAAACATTATCTTTATTATCTTGGAGAGTAAACAAATCTGCACTCAGCCCTGAAGGCAGGCCCTATATCTTCTGAGGCTCTTTGCTATACAAACATCCTAGAAGGGATAGTCTTGAATAGGAGACATGAAGAACTGTGAGAGCTCTATGGAGAATTGTCTTAAACAGGGTGCTAGAATTAGAGATCTGGGATTTTTTTTTTTTTTTTTTTTTTTTTTTTAATTTTCAACATCTAACACATCCTCCACTTAATGGATCAAACCAAAAATCTGGGTCTTTATCTTGACTCCCACGTCTCTTTCTACTCATCCAACTCTATTCATTTATCAGTTCTGTGTTTTCTATTAAATATCTTTCAGATCCATTCACTGTTCTCTACTCCTTTTTTTTTTTGCCCTAATTTAGTCCAGCATGAGCGCTATTCTGGTTTCTTGCAAGAGTCTTCCTATAGGTTTCCTAGGCCTAAGTCTTATTCTTCTCTACAAATGCAGCTGGGGTAATCTTTCTAAAATACAAATCTGATGAGGTCACTCTTCTTACACAGAAGACTTTGTAAGTTGCCCTTGACTTCAGGAAACAATTCAAATTTCATCAAATTATCTTGCTGTATACTGAGTCTGTCTTTCTTTGCAGTGACTTTTCTCAACACCTCTTCTCTCTCTATATGTTGCAGCCCTACTGAAGTACTTAGAGTTTCAAGGGTATGCCATACCTTTGGACATTTGCAAGTCCATTCCTTCTTCCTGGAATATACTACCCTGAACCCTTATTCCCTTTCTTAGCCTTGATTAATGTCTACTTATTCTTCAGGGCTCAACTTATACGTCATTTCCTCCAAAAAGCATTCTTTGATTCTTCCCAGTCCAAGTTATGCACCTCCATCCTTCTCTTTTTATATCTCTTATCACACTATAATAAAAATTACTATTATTTTTATACCCAACGGGCAATAAGTTTTAAGATGTTAAGAACCCTAGACCTACACATACAGGCATTTGGTACTCAATAAATGCTTATGGAATATAGGAATGAATGAATGAAAGGATGTTTAGTGTGGTGGGTGGTGTTAGGGATAGAAATGTGATCCAGGAACGATGGGAACCAATTAGGCACAACCAATTAGGCATTACTTTTTAATTTAGGTTCTCCCCTGCCCCCCACTTTGGTCTTCTTCACTTGACGTTGTTTTGACCTTACTGGTATGCACAATTATGTCACTTTACATAGAGGCTTTAAATGTCAGCCAACTGTGACTCCTGAGAATTTTATTCTCTAAAAAGCAGCAGTGGGAAAATACGACAGGTGGCTAGGTAGTGGGGATTAAAGTACACTGGGGACTGAAATGAAGCTACCAATCTCATTAGCTGTCTTCTGAGCTGCTGAATTCTACCTAGGTCCGCCAGGTGAAAGGCTAATAATTAATTCAATTTACTATCTATTCTGTGGAACGCTCCAAAGGTTAAGATTATGGAGAACCGATGAGGGCAATCTTTTATACTGTTTAAATTGCTGTTTAAATTTCAATTAGATTCTAACAGTGACAGTTTGAAACCGACACAGTTTAATTCATCTATCACATTCCAAAAGCTGCCTACCTGAACTAGCTTTAAAGTGTGTCTTAAATAAGCAGTCAGTCATTGCACTTACGTGTCTATCTTTACTATTTGCTTGGAATTTAAATATGAACAGCAATTGCTAGCCTTCTCAGCTTTTTTTGTTCACTGTCTATTGGATTTAGCTTCCTGTGTTATGCTTTTCCCCAACCCACCATGATATAAGGCTTTTCATTGATAGTATAATTCTTACTCCCGAGGACATAGCATCTGGGGGAAAATTAAGTTATAATAAATATAATAACAGCAAGCATTCATATAATGTTTATGATTTACAAGGTACACGTATATATATATATATATATATATATATATATATATATATATATATATATATATATATATATACACATACACAGTCATTTAACAACCATGTCAGGTCGCTATCATTATTATTTACATTTTAGAAATGAGTAAACTGATGAGTAAACTGAGGGCCAGAGAGCAAATTCTTTTAAGACTACACAGACAGTGAATGATAGAACTGCCTTTCAAAATCAGAACAAATTTTTATTTTTAATTTTTCTATTGTACATTAGATGAAGGTTTACAGAACAAATAGTTTCTCATTAAACAGTCACTACACATATTGTTTTATGACATTGGTTAACAACCCCACAACATGTCAATAATCTCCCTTCTCAGCCTTGAGGACCTTTTTTTTGGTGAAAATATACATAGCCAAAGTTACGCCATTTTGAAAGTTTCTACATGTACAAATCAGTGACATCGATTACATTCTTTCAGTTGTGCTGCAATTCTCACTATCCTTTTCCAAATTATTCCATCCCCATTATCTTCAACTCACTGTCCCCTAGGCTTCCCATCAAACCTTTAGAGTTGCTGTTGTCAATTTGATCTCACATAGATAATTCTCTTTTTTTTTTGTACCTTAGATGAAGGTTTACAGAACAAATAGTTTCTCATTAAACAGTTAGTACACATATTGCCCTATGACAATGGTTAACTACCCCATGACATGTCAATACTGTCCCTTCTCAACCTTGGGTTCCCTATCACCACCTTCCCTGTCCCCTCCTGCCTTCTAGTCCTTGTCCCTGGACTGCTGTGCCTCATTACTCCTGTTTTGTTGTATGAGGCTGTCCAATCCCCGGCTGAGGGGCTTCACTACTGAGCTAAAAGGATAGCCGGGGGCCGTACTCTCAGGGTTTCTCCAGTCTGTGAGGCCAGTAAATCTGGTCCTTTTTTTGTGAGTTAGAATTCTGTTCTACATCCTTTTCCGGCTCTGTCCGGCACCCTCCATTGTGATCCCGGTCAGAGCAGTCAGTGGCGGTAGCTGGACACCATATAGCTGTACTGGACTCAGTCTGGTGGAGGCCTTGGTAGCTATGGTCCATTAGTCCTTTGGACTAATCTTTTCCTTGTATCTTGTTCTCTTCGTCCTCCCTTGCTCCCAAAGTGGTGAGACCAGTGGAGTATCTTAGATGGCTGCTCACAGGCTTTTAAGACCCCAGACACTACTCACCAAAGTAGAATGTAGAACATTGTCTTTATAAACTGTGTTATGCCAGTTGAACTAGATATTCCCCAAGACCATGGTCCCCACGGCCCTCTACCCAGCAATTCAGTTGGTTGGGGAGTTTGGAAGTGTCTATGGAGCTTCCATGACCTTTACTTGTATAAGCTGTGCTGGCTTCCCCAATAATGTGTACTGTCTTACCCTTCACCAAAGTTACCACTTATCTATTTAGTTCCCCCTGCCCCCACTCCTCCCATCCCCGGTAACCGACAAAGATTGTTTCTTTTTGTGTATAAACTTTTACATGAGTTGTACAGTAGAGGTTTCATACAATATTTGTCCTTTTGTGATTGACTTATTTCACTCAGCATAATGTCCTCCAATTTTGTTCCTCTTACTCTCCTGTGCTCAGTTCCTTTCGTTTGTGTATTCTTTTTTCATTTCTTTAGTTTTTGTAGTTTTTTTTTTTTTTTTTTATTGAGACTTTATGTTTTTTTTCTTTATTTTGATGAGTAGGTTTGTTAAATTTCTTTGTGGTTACCATGAAGTTTACCCTTATCTTCCTAGATTTGAACCAGTCTGTTATTACTTGGTATTGCTTGACTTCCTCTCCATTAGAAGGTTCTATATCTACACCATTTATTCCCTCTTTTATGGTTCTGATGTTGTTGTCATTTACAGATTAACCTCTCTGATTCCCTTTTGTAATTCTTTTGGTTTTGCATAGCCCTTAAGAGTTCATTTCCTAGGTTGGTATCTGGCTAGTACAATCCTGTGTCCTATATTCATCCTGTGGTCTGATATTGTTTGTTCTCAGATCGAAGGACCTCCTTTAATAAGTCTCATAACTTTGGTTTGGTTTTTACATAGTCCCTTAAGTTCTCTTTATCTGGAAATGCCCTAATTTCATCATCATATTTGAATGAGAGTTTTGCAGGATATATTATTCTTGACCAGCAATGTTTTTCTTTCAATGTTTTATATATGTCATCCCATTGCCTTCTTGCCTGCATGGTTTCTACAGAATAATCTGAGCTTAGTCTTATTGTTTCTCCTCTGTATGTGACTTCCTGTTTTTCTTGAGCTGCTCTCAAGATTCTTTGTCTTTGGTTTTAGTGAGTATGATTGTTATATGCCTTGGTGATTTTCTTTTGGGGTCTATCCTATATCCTATATGGGGTTCACTGAGCTTCTTGGATGGCCAGCTTTTCATCTTTCATGATATTGGGGAAGTTTTCTGTCAGCAGTTCTTCGATGATCCTCTCTGTTTTCTGTTTTCTCCCCCTGTTCTGGAACTCCAATGACTCAAAAATTTTTGCTTTTGATTGTGTCCCACATAATTCCCAGGGTCTCTTCATTTTTCTTTGTTCTTTTTTTTTGAGTTTTCCTCCAAGAGAGTTGTATCCAACTGTTTATCTTCAATTCCACTGATCCTGTCTTCCACTGTTTCATGTCTGCTCCTCAGCCCTTCTATGACACTGTCCATTTATGAAATCTTGTTGTTTATCTTCCAGATTTCTAATTGCTGTTTTTGTATAATTTCTAGTTGTGAATTTATTTTGGCATTTTGTTCCTGCATAGTTTTCCTGAATTCTTCTTTTTTTTGCCTGTATTTGCCATGAATTTGTCTGTCTTTTCCATGAATTTGCCTATTTTTTCCTGATTTTTGTCTGCTTTTTGCTTCAACTCTTGGATAATTCTGAGTATTAGAGATTTGAATTCCCTATCAGGTAGTTCTAGTGCCTTTTCTTCTACTGGAAAGTCATCTGGTGTTTTATTTTGGATGCCTACTGGAAACATCCTGTCCTTTTTTTGTAAAAGTTTTGATATTGTCTGCTGTCTTCGGGGCATTCAGCAGTTATTTTTCTGATTTATTGATTGTAGATTCGTTTGTTTTGCCCTTTTTTTTTTTTTTTTTAAATTTGGCTATGTCTGAGCAGGCAGGCTGTGTGTTCTTTGTTGTTTGCTTGTCTGTGGGCATGATAGTTTTCACCACCTTCTCCAATTGGCAGGGTCAGTTGCTCAGATATGGTACATCAGGGCAGGTCTAGCTGAAGAGGAGTTGCTAGGATGGGTTGTTTGTGGCACTTACTACAGCCACCAGGGTGGGTTGGTAATCAGTGCAGGGCAGGTTCCAGTAGACCACACCTGTGTTGCTTGGTGGTGTGATGTTAAATGCACAATGCAGGTAGGCAGGATAGAGGGGGGAGATTGTGATATGTGGAGCTAAGATGGGTATGGGAGAGAGGAGAGAGGAACAGGAGCCAAAAACACACAAACAAACAAAAAAGAGTGCTAGGGGAGCTTGCCATTGGAGTGGAGAGATGAGAGACCATGAAATGGAGAAAAACAAAAAGGGGAAGAAGAAGAAGAAAAAAAAGAATGAATAAATAAAAATTGGAAAGTAGAAAGAATAGAAAAGCTCCCAGTGATCCCACCAGTGTGGCTACGAGGTCTGGGGAAGTTGTTCCCTGGTGTTGAAGTACAGCCTGGCTAGGAGGCGAAGAGGTATTCAGTGCCAGGTATCAAGGAGACAGGAAGAGAAGGAAGGTATAGAGAGATGAGAAACTGAGTAATGAAGAAAGACAAAACGGGAAAACACAAAATAAATTAAAAAAAAAAAAATAAAGAACAAGAAACACCCCCCCAAAACAAACCAAAAAAAAAAAAACACACAAAAAAAGAAATGCACTCAGGGATCCCTCTGAGCATCTGTGCAAGCTGAAGGGGTAGGTCCCAAGACGCACAGCACCGCCCAGCCAGAATGGGCTCCCAACTTGAGAAAAGAAAAAGAAGACAAACAAACAAAAAAAAAAAGCCCTGGGATCCCACAAGCTTGGCCGCATGGACTGGGAAGTAGCCCCACACTCAAATGGAGCTCACAGCCCCTCAGGAAGAAGCAAAGATGGTGCACAGAGCCAGGTATTTGAACAAATGGAGGGGAAGGTGGTGAGAGGTAAGGAAGAAATCAAAAGAAGTTAAAAAAAGCAACACCAGCAGCCAACAAATGGCACTCAGGTAGTTGGCCAAGGCGGGCGAGTGGAATCCAAGCAGCTGGTGCTTCCCAGCCAAGAGACTGTGGCTGCAGGAAGCAGAGGAGGCCGAGTGGGGGTGAAAAAGGGTGGGGGTGGGAAGGTATATATCACTGTTTACCGGTTGTTCTGTCTCCAGCTGGAAGCTCCGTGAAGCTGCTTTCTCCTACCCGCTATTTGCTGGTCTCTGACAGGGGTCCAAGATGGCAGATCCACGCTGCATTAGCTGATAGGAGACCTCTCCATGTATGTCTCCTCTCTCTCTGTTCTCTGTCAGTTTCTTATTCCATTTTGTGCTTGGCTGAGTTCTTTATCTCTTCATTTGATGTTTAGGATTTCAGGATTGCTGTGTTCTCTGACTTAGTTTTTCAGATCTTTGCTGTGGAGGGACAGCGTGGTGCTTCTGCCTAGAGCACCATGTTGCCGGAAGTCCTCAGTAACTAATATTTTCTTAGATTCATATATATTTGATCCACTGGTATTCCAAACCAAACCAAAAAGGTTGTTGCCATGGAGTCGATTCCAACTCATAGCTACCCTATAGGACAGAGTAGATCTGCCCCATAGGGCTTCCAAGGAGCTGCTGGTGGATTTGAACTGCAGACCTTTTGGTTAGCAGCCTATCTCTTAACCAGTGTGCCACCAGGGCTCCACTGGTATTCTAGCACTCCTCAAATTCCTCCAAATAATTCTGTAAATTCTGAGGGAATCTGTTATTTTCTCCATAGATTTTTCTCTTGATTACTGTATGGCAGTCATCATTTTTCTTCTTATCTACTGTGGTCCTCCTATGATACCTGTTGCTATGTTTTCTGAAAGCAGGTCTGCAGGTGTCTGCCTTCTCCACAGTATTTGCCACCACCAGTGCCTAATAACCCTGCCCCAAGTCTGCCATGGGCATCAGTGCTATGCCAAGAGCTCTTAGGGCCAAACGCAGGGAGATTTTCTGCTCTAAGCAGAAGATGCTCCCACTGATTCTACTAAGATTCTTCACTTCACCTTGGTTTTCATTCAAGAGAGTGCTACAGGCCATGACTTTTGGGTTAGTAAGAGCCCTAAAAGGCAGGAATTAACTATGTGAAAGATAAAATGCTATACTCAGAATCATCCTTCTATTTGCTTTACCAAATATATGTACCTTAATTTTTCATTTCTTGGAATTAGTTTAATTTTTAGAACATTGTTCCTTCATATAACTAAGACAGCAGAGGCAGTTTCTTCACCAATGTGGCAAAGGCACAGAATTTGAACATATATAGGTTTAAGCACAGACATTTGCAATAGAAGTTGTTTATTACTTCCTTACCAGATGCCACTATGTATTAAGGACACTGAACACAAATTTTGTCCTAAGATCTTTCCTTGCAAGAACAGTTGGGCCACTTCATTTGCCTGAGAATATTAAATTCTGGGATGCTGAGTCACCAGGGCAAATTTCTGATGTAGGAGAAGGCAGAGCTCTTTTGCCTACGAAGAATGAGAGACACCAACATTTCTTCTTTTACCAAAGTTTATGCTACGTCTTTCCTGGAAAAAAATTAAAGGAGAGAGAAGGAGCGTCATTTTCTCCTTTGAGCCAATGAAATATTGTATGAATCAGTGACAATTCTGTGCTTCAAATTGACCTATATGCTTATTAAAAATACAAGGTTAGAGGAGGAGCTTATATAATCAACCTAAACCTAGTGTCAGAAACTAAATGTTTGAAAGTGGATCCAGTAGAGTGACAGTGTTAATATATAACAAATAATGAACATAATCTAATGTAAGATTGATAGAGGAAAACTGAAGAATTAATAGAGTTAATCTGGCTACGTTGTTGAGTAAGTATGTCTTCAGCGTGGCTTTGTAGAAAGAGAGAATTGGAACATAGAAAAATGAACACCTTTCTGCATTTGTGAAAAAGCAAAAATGTGGAGTGCACAAAAGGGTGATATCTAGTGTGGCTGTCATAAAGATAGTAAATATGACAGAACGTGGGATGTTACTTTGGATAAAATGAGGGATGGGAGGATACATGTAGAAGAGGGACAACTTTTCCCATTGCTATAAAAGTGGCCGAGATCAGTACTGCTGACAGCTTTGGATATATCCTTCTTTTGATTTTTTTTCTGTCTCAAATCCTGAAGCCTATTATAAATTAACATTGACTTTACAAGATGAAAAGTGAGTTTTGTAATATTTTCAATGTTTTTTTATTTGATGGAAAGAGATGGCTATAGAATTTATAATATGGAAAAGATTGATTTTTATTAATCATATACACTTAGCATTTTTATTATTTGAGATTTACTTTCTTTCCAGACCAAGACATTCATTCATCACTTATTGAACACATTTTTACTGAGTAATTACCTTGTGATTCTGGAGATAGAGCAGTGATTAAAGCAGATACATTCTCAACTTTCCTAGCGCTTACAAAAATTCATAAATAGATAAAACATATTCATATGTTTTAAATTCTAAAAAAATAAATAAATGTATGAATAACACGTGTAGTAAGTGCTATAAAGAATAACCAGGGTAAGGGGTAGAGAGAGTGAGATGTGTGTCTGCATGCTATTTTATATAAGGTTAGCAGGAAAGAGGACATTTGAGCAGATACTTGAAGGAACTGGAAGATTTAATCATGGGGATTCCAGACACAGAGGAAGATGTGCAAACACTATGGAGTGGAAATATACTTGGTGTGTGCTTGAGGACAGCAAGAAGGCCAGTGTGGATGGAGCATAATGAATAAGATGCAGGATGGTAAGCGATGAGGTCAAACAGGTAGCAGGTGATTCTTTGTGAGGGCTTTGATTTTACTTTCCTGTTTTTAAAGTTAATTTACAAATAAGTATCCCTACCAATCTACCATCCAGATAAAGATATAGAGCATTACCTAAAGCCTAAAAGTGTCCCTCATGTCCTCTCCTAATTAATATCTCCCACCTCCAGAATCGCCACTTTTCTTACTTCAAAATTAATAAACGAAGTCATACTGTAAGTATGCTTTTGTGGCAAGCTTCTTTTGTGCGAAGAAACATCTATGAAATTCATTCACATTACTGTGTATAGCGCTCGTTCATTCATTTTTTTAATTGCTATGTAGATAGATAGATAAATAGAAAGATAGCAGCCATTGAGCCAGCCTGACTCACGGTGACCTTATGCACAAAAGAACAAAATGCTGCCTGGTCCTGCATCATCCTCACAATCACTGGGATGTTCCAGTCCATTGCTGCAGCTATTGTACCAATCCATCTCTCTTGGGTGTCCCTCACCTTTGCTGGCCTTTTACTTCATTAAACATATCCTTCTCCAGAAATCATTCCCTCCTAATGACTTGTCCAAAATAAGGTAGTCAAACAATATTCTGTTGTGATTCATGAAGTTTTCATTGGCTAATTTTTGGAAATACATTGCCAGGTCTTTCTTCCTAGTCTGTCTTAATCTGGAAGCTCTGCTAAAACCTGTCTACCATGTGTGACCCTGCTGGTATCTGAAATACCACTGGCATAACTTCCAGCATCATAGCAACATGCAAGCTACCACAGTACAACAAATTGACAGATGGGTGGTGGATTCTATATAGTATTCCATTATTCAAATATATTATTATTATTCATTTATCTATTCTTTTCTTGATGGGCATATGAATTGTTTACACTTTCAGGTTACTATGAATAAATCTATTACAGATTATTTTGTAAAAATCTTCTCTGCACACCTGCACTTATTTCTGTTCGGTATATCCTGTGCATGAAATTGATGGGTTATATAATACACATAAAGGACAAATGCTTTTCCAAAGTGGTTAAGCCAATTTGCACTCAAGTAAATAGTATTTGAAAATTCTGGGTGCTCTACATCCTTGTCAACATTGTAATTGTCAGGTTATTGTTTTTTTTTTTCAAAGCACATATTCATTGATATTTCAAAAACTTGTGGTTTTAATTTACATTTCTTTCACACCTTATTTTCTGGGCTAGGAATCAGAAGATTCCCTGAATCAAAAAAAGCAGAAGTTAATACAGGTCTCTTCATAGTGTGCTTCCATTTGTGCTCTGCTATTGTCTCTCAGGTCTTGGCTGCCTTGCTTGCTTCTCCATGCCCTCAACTGAATTATATATATTTCCTCCAGCTTTTATAACTGATTTTGCTGGAATGTTTAAGCTGATATTGTCTCTTCCATCATGGTCTGAAGTGAAGTCCTCGTTGGAAGGTTTTGAATAGAAGCCTGAATATGTGATTTTGCCATGGTTTAAAACTGTAACTGCATATTAAGATGGGATTCCTTGGTTTTGAATGAGGTGATAATTTGATGTATATGAAAATATCAAAGTATATCAGAAATATACACTTCCCACATGATTTATAGAATTTTCAAAGAGAGAAAAGAAAACCTGTTTCACTACTTTTATATGTTTTATATCTTTTATTTGATTTTGTTGTTGTTATTGAGGATATACACAGCAAAACGTGTACCAATTTAACCATTTCTACACCTACAATTTAGTGATATTGATTACGTTCTTCGAGTTGTGCAACCATTCTCACCCTGCTTGTCTGAGCTGATCCTCCGGCATTAACATAAACTCACTGCCCCCTAAGGTTCCTTTCTATTGTATTTTTACGAAACTAATACACACCTTATATGTTTGTTTGCCAAACATGACCTCCCTCTGTGAGGTATTTTCCTAAGCGCACTACGCTTTCTTTTTTTTTTTTTACAGCAACAAGTAAAAAAAAATGGCATAGCAATGCTTATAAAAATACCTCTCATGGGGGAGGGAATGGTTGCCAAACAATGTAAAAACTGTGTTATTTGTGTAAAAATACAATAATCTTTCAAGTCGCTGTTTTCACTTTGACCTCATCTAGACAGTTCTTAAAAGAGCGTAATGCTCAGGGCAGACATTTTTTTACTAGTTTAGCTACACTGTTATTTGTTTCACTACTTTTAAACCCCTTAGGAAGGAAGCAAAATGGGTGATGAAGAGAGATATGGGTAAAGGGATTTATCTGAAGAAAGACCCATTGCCATAATGAAATCCTCCTTCCTTTTAGAAGGGGTTTGATGGTCCCATAGTCTAGATCCACAGGCATAGTGAGTGGAGCTTCAAGAAAGGAACCATTCTGGGACCTTTGGGATGTTTTCTGTGCAGCTGGTGGACATACAAATAACGGCCTACAAAAGCTACCACAGAACATGGATGGGGGAATGAACCAGCAAATCTAGACTGTCAGAAACTGGATGTTTGAAAGTGGATCCAGGAGAGTGATAGTGGGGTTGCCATTGTGATACTGGCATAGTGGAGTTTATCAGGGTAAGAGGCACTTGAGTGCTTTCCTATGACCAGATGGGAACCACCCAGGAGAGAGAGACAGTGTGAAGTAATCCTGAAACCTATATAATAAGACTGAGTGGAGATACAAGGGACAAATCAACAGAAAGTGTTTGGAACCCTACTGTTGCATACTCAGCGGGTGAGAAGGGTGTCATAAGTATCTACCAGGAATAGTGGTAAATCCTGCGGGGAACTGAAGAAAAGAACCCAAAGCAAGCTCCAGGCAGGAAGCTTCTAGGGTCCCTTTGATAGAAAGCAAACCTAAACCAAAAACCCATTGACATCGAGTCAATTCTGACTCATAATGACCCTATAGGACAGGGTAGAACTGCCCCAGAGTGTTTCCAAAGCTGTAATCTTTATAGAAGCAGACTGCCACATCTTTCTCTCTTGGAGCGGCTGGTGAGTTCAAACTGACAACCTTCCAGTTAGCAGTGGAGCACTCAACCACAGTGCCACCAGGGCTCCTTGATAGAAAGGGTCACCTATAATCATCTTCCATGACCAGTGAGTAGGAAGCTCAGTGGTCAACTAATAACTTCTCTATTCTCTGCCTTTTTTCTCCACTGGAAGGGAGAGTAGGGAGGAGAACTCACTGTTAGAGAGTGGAGGAGGGAGAGAATAGGGGGAAAAATGACCTCCAATTTCTTCCCAACTGATGACTTACAATCTGAAACAGCCTCATACTGGATCCTACTGCCGTGAGTTGATTCTGACTCGTAGTAACCCTGGGTTAGGGAAGAATGTTTATTGTGAATTCACGTTTGAATTTTTATTTATCATGTGAGACTAGATTTTACCAGAGGCGGTGGTGAATCAGTGGTAGAATTTTCTTTTTCTATGCTGGAAACCCAGGTTTAGTTCCCAACGAATGCACCTCATGTGCAGCTATCACCTATCTGTCAGTGGAGGCTTGCATGTTGATTTGATGCTGAATAGGTTGCAGCAGAGCTTCCCAAGTTAAAATAGACAAGGAAAAAAGGCTTGGAGATCTACTTCCAAAAATCAGCCAATGAAAACCCTATGGATAACAATGGTCTGATCTGCAACTAATCATGAAGATGGCATAGGACTGGGCAGCTTTTTGTTCTGTTGTGCATGGGCTTACCTTTCATTGGGGGCCTACTCAACACTAACAACAACATAAATTACCATGTAGGGTGTCTAAGTTATCTAGTGCTGGTATAACACAAATACAACAAATGGGTGGTTTTAAGGACCACAGATTTAATTTCTCACAGTTTAAGAGGCTAGAAGTACAAATTCAGGATGCCGCCTCTGGAGGAAGTCTTTCTACCTCTGTTGGCTCTAAGGGAAGGTCCTCGTCTCTTTTTTGCTTCTATTTCCTGGTTCCATGGAGATCTCATGTGGTAAGGCACCTATCTTTCCGCCATCTCTGTTTGCTTGCTTGGTTGTTTGCTTAGTCTGCCTTTTTATATCTCAAAAGCGATCTGCTTAAGACACATCCTATACTATACTGTCTCATTAACATACCAAAGAAAACCCATTCCCAAATGGGATTATACCCACAGGTAAAGGGGTTAGGATTTACAACACATATTTTTGGGGGACACAATTCAATCAATAATATGAGGCTAGATGATATTCAGGAAAAAGGGCCTGGCAATCTACTCCCATAAAGATTACAGCCTAGAAAATCCTGTGGGGCAGTTCTACTCTGTCACCTGGGTCGCTATGAGTCGGAATCAACCGAATGGCACCTAAGAACAACAACATCAGATGATATTCAAGCCTGCGGAACTGTCTATTATATAATAGGATAGTCATCGTTCCGTCAAACTTTTTATACAGGGGCAGGGGAAACTTTCTCACAGTGAACAAAGTTTAAAAGGATGTTGTGAGACAAAAATGTCACGTGTGTGCGTGCTTAACTGCTATCTATATACCATGCTTGTTCAACAAACTGGTTACAAACTAATCACTCTGATGATCCTGTGCTTCAGTTTGGGTATCTGCTATTCAAGGGTCTTCTAGTTTCATAATCCTCTCTTCAGCAGATCATCATCTACTATTCAATCCATCTCTTAGACACTTAATTTCAGTTACTATATTGCTTAGTTTTAACATTTTTTATTTGTTTTTTTTTAAAAGGATTCTATTTCTTGGGTAAAATTCACCATGTTAATTATTTTTATTTCTCTACACATTAATCATATTATTTTTAAAGTCTGTGGATGATAACGAACTTCTGGAGCAATTGTGTTTCTAAAACTTTCAACTTTTATTTTGTTCCTATTTCTTTTTTTTTTAATGACCTTTTTATTTAAGAATATTTTTAGATTTATAAAAAAGCTGTGAAGATAATGTAGAGAGTTCCCACATACCCCACACCTGGTTTTGTTTATTGTTATAATCTATGCCATCAAATAGATTCAGACTCATAGTGACCTTGTAGGACAGAGTAGAACTGTCCCATAGGGTTTCCAAGGCTGTAATCTTTATGGAAGCAGACTGCCAACCTTTTGGTTAGCAAATCTTACGTTGGTATATTTCTCACAACTAATGAGCCAATACTGATACATTTTTATTAATGAAAGTCTATACTTCATTCAGATTTCCTTAGTTTTTATCTAATGTTCTTTTTATATTCCAGGATCTCATTCAGGAAAACTCATTTCATTTAGTTATCATGTCTCCTTGGCTTCTCTTGGCTGTGACAGTGTCCTTGACTTTCCTTGTTTTCAATGACCTTGACAGTTTTGAGGAGTAAAACTCATGTATATTGTAGGATGTCAGTTTATTAGAATTTGTCTGATGTTTTTCTCATGATTAGGCTGGGGTTATGGGGTTTTAGGAGAAAAAATATATTGGTAAAATGCCATTCTCATCACATCATATCAAGTATGCATGCTATCAACATAACTTAACAATGTCGATGTTAACATTGAGCACTTGGCTAAAGTAATGTACACAAATTTCTGTACTCTAAAGTTACTCTTTTTTACCTCTTTCTATTCTGGAAGGAAGTCACTATGTGCAGCACACCCTTAAGAGGTGGAGGAGTACTGTTCTACCTCCTTGTGAGAGAGGTATTTTTAAATTATTTGCAATTTTTGTGAAAGGGCAATTTTTCTATTCTCTTCCATTTGTTCATTTATTTAATTATTTATTTATATCGGTATGTACTCGTGGATATTTAAATCCAATTCTATATTATTTATTTTCTTTCTTAAATAGTTCCAGATTTTTTTTTTTTTAAAGTCTCTCCTTTGCTCCTTATTCATTTGATATATTCCTTATCTCAGTCCTAGAATCAATCATGTTTCCAAGAAGCTCTGGTTCCTTTTATTGCTATTAAAAACTAAAATCTGGGTGCTAGGTGTGCTTATTGCTACTAGGGTATCATTCCTTTTAGTGTTGCTTAGCAGATAGAGCAAGGAAATATGCTTGCATACTAACCTGTACCCTATTTAATAAAAAACAAAACAAAAAAACTTAGTAGTGCTTGATCAATTCCTAGACATTGTATATTAAACATTATAGAGTCTCTAAGTGATATTGTCTTTCAACATAGAGGATATTTTTAAATTGAAAAAAAAAATAGCCTCTGGCAAGCAGATAAATTATAGGAAATAATCAAAATCAACTTCAGGGCAACTGATTATTTTTTTTTATCACCTTTATCCAAATAGGGATTGAACTGTGTTAAGAATGGATTTTATTATTTGTGACACTTGGTCTAATTTTTGCTTTGTCCTTACAAAGAGAGTCCCATTTAAGAACCTGGAGTACAAGTGGACATTCCTTATGGTGGAGCCTGAGTCTTCTCTCCTCAGCATTGTGAGACAACCTATGTTCACTAGTTCACAGCCATTTTGTTGTTGCCTTCTGCTGAGTTGGTACCACTTGGGAATTGGCAAGTGTTTCAAGCAGGAAGAATCCACCCAGTGTATCAGACTCAGATTTGGATTCCTTCCACTCCAGGATCCTATCTCCTCAAGTTCTGGAAGATTTTGTAGCTCCCAAATTCTATTATTATTTTTCTAGCCCAGTGAGGCTTCCAAAATCTCTGCTTGGCTACTGCTTTCAGCTGTGTGCCGTGCTTGGGACTTTTCATGTCCTTGTCCTTGTCCCATGCTGCATAAACAAGGGGCAGATGCCTGAGGGAAAATGTGGTATTGAACGTCAGGATCTACTCAGCAATCTTGACTGCTCAAGTCCTAGCCTTAGTAGCTCTCTGATATCTTCAAAGAGATATAGTTTTTAAATATATGTTATCCACTTTTTTTAGTTGTTATTGGTGGAGTTTGTCTTCTGCCAATTATTTGGTCAAAGCCAAAAGAGAAAGCCTTAGGATCATTTTTTAAAATAATGATATATACTTGAGCTTGAGAATTTAAGGAATACTGTTTAATAGTTACTTTTTTTCTTTTTATAGTGGACCTGGAGTCTTGAATCCTGAAATTGTCTGAAAAAGGAAAAAAAAAATTCATCAAAGAAAATTTATTTAATATCAAATCTCTTGATTAATATTTGAACATTAATTTAGTCACATGTTCTGAATATACTTTTAGCAAAAGAACTGTTTATTTTATTAATGAGTAATCACAATGAGATCCTGATGACTGAGCTGAATATTTTTTATAAAAGTATTTTTTGCCTAAGAGCTAGTAAGTAATAAATGAAATAAATGATCATGTTATGTATTTTTAGTAATTTTTAATCAGTTGTTGAACACTCTGCTTGAAAGAGTGTCATGGCCTCATATTCCTCTAAGAGTAAATCAATATTTTCATTCATAAATGATCTGACATGTCACATTATTATCTCTGGGTTTTTGAATCAACTAAAGAATAGCCTCTCCCGGTATGATCGATTCAAGGAAATAAGCTCTTTATGCTATTTTAAGTTAAGAAGGTTAAATAAAATGTCAGTCAGTTATTAGAGAATTTCAGTACTTGGTTGATTCTGAATGGTCTAATACAGTAAATAACACTTGAACTGAACTTTCAGAAAGACAGCATTTTGCAGAATATAAATTAAATCTTTGTGATGGCTCTGAAAAGTTCAGTGGTGATACCATTCTCAGTTCCATAAACATGAATGATTGTAGTAGTGAAATAATTTTGTTTTTATGGAGTCTCATTTTCTTTGTGTTATTTAAAAATAAAAAAAAAAACCTCACCATATTTTGAATATCTAGGTATGGATAGATTTATTTATAATATTTAAATAAAATCTTGATCTTATTACATTATTATATTTTTCATCAACTGCAAATGAAATTATTAATCTGTTCCTATGTTTTTAAAATGAAACATATAAAACTCTCAATTAGAGTTATGATCACAAATAATAGCCATTATTAACAAGCATTCAGAAGCATGGACACTTCTTGGTTTAGTGAATATAAAGTGTATCATTTCTTAAGTTCTAAAAAGTACAATTTTTTTTTTAAATAAAGTTTAATTGTTATTTATTCCTTAGTTAAGGAATCCTTTTTTGTTTTATCTGAAATCTTAAAGCAAATTCAAAATATAAAATTTGAGAAAACAAACATATGTCTTAGAACTTCTTCCTGATCCCTGATCACCCAAATCTCCTCAGAACATACTTTAGACTGAAGAAGTATCATCCATATTTCATCTTCGAATCAATGTTTAAAATTCATGCAATTATGATAATAGAGGGTCAGTGAAAAAGAAGACCCTCAACGAGATAGATTGACACAGTGGTTGCAACAATGGGCTTAAGCGTAACAATAATTTTGAGGATGGCACAGGACTGGACAGTGTTTCGTTCTGTTGTTCATAGAGTTGGTATGAGTCAGAACTGACTCGACAGCACCTAACAACAGCAACATGATAACAGAAAGTTGATGTGAATTTCTCTACTGAAATTTGAGTTCCTTGAGAGTAGAATCTTAATAAACTTTTTTTACTTATCACCTACAAGAAAGACTGGCATATGTACTTTGTTCTGTAGATGCAAGCATAAAAGTCACATTATACAGTTGTGGATTTTATATGACAAAAGAGATACTAGAGGTTATCCAAAATAATCTTATCAAAGACAGATACAATCCAAGGCTATACTCTTTGTTGACGGAATAGTTTGTTGATTGAGTAATCTGGATCTTTTGACTTTCAGCTCAGAACAATATTAAATTGCATTTTCAATAAGACAGATCTTTTTAATATACTTTCAACATGGGAACATTCTGCTTTATGTAAGCTGCGAAATCTTTTGACATATTTATACAAATCATCACATGACAATCATAACTTCAATAATCTCTCAAAATGTATTGTTTTTCAATTACTTTGGAGAGACACAATTTATTTTTTCCAAGTCCTTCTGAACTTTTAGCCACTTTCTGTGTGTTTGTGAGGCCCTTTAGAATGTAATGTGGGGCTGAATGTTCATTTCTTTACTCTGTTTAGTCCTATCAAGGACGGATTTTCTTGACATATGTTTGGCAAGTGATGTATATTTTCTGTATGGTGTCTAACATGTATGATTCTAGAGCTAGAAAATCATGCCCAGGCAGTAGTATAGAATGAGAATGATTTCTTCGGTATTGATTTAAGCAGCTGGTGGTTGCATTGGAGAAGGAAAGTCATTCAATTGTATCAAAGGACTTTCAGTAAAAAACAATTGGTTAAGGCTGTACTAAATGACATCTTCAAAAGTTGTCTTGAGTAATAACTTTAAATTTAATCCTAAGGTGTCTTCTACATTATAGCATTGTACCTTCTCTTTAGTTAAGAGGATTTTAAAGAAAACAAAAATTATTTTTGCCATTGGTGCCTTGCCAAGCGTTAAATTCACTAAGAAATACTTGTTTTTTTTTTCCCAACTAACATAAATATTCTAATCTGGCATGTGAGTTTGGTGGATATAATAGTAGTCAGCTTTCTTAGAGCATAACACAACAGTCTGTTCTTTGGTTCTTATTTTGAGGACAGTTTAGAATAGTCACTTGCTATGATTTTCTTACAGAAAAGAACTTTATATTCTGGAATCTTGTTCCAGTTTGCTAATTTAGAATTATTCTCATCAAATTGAGTCTATTGTACCAGCCACAGTTTCAGTGATTTCTAAGTTAACAAAAATCTGTGAATTTTTGTATGTGCGAAATTTGGGCAGTATTTAACCCTTAATAAAACTTTCCTCATTGCCTTTTGTTGTTTATTGTGCTGACTGACAAGGCAGGATAGTTTTCCTCCATCTCTCCCCTGATCCCAATGAGCCTCCTCTTGCCCTGGCTTGTTGTTTTTATTTTTTCTCTGTACTTATCATCTTTAATCTGCTACATCACTTATTCTATTAATTGCTATTCCAAAAATCCACTGCCATCAAGCTGATTCTGACTCTTAGTGACCCCATAGGGTTTCCAAGGCTGTAAATCTCTACGGAAGTAGACGGACACGTCTTTCTCCCTCAGAGCTGCTGGTGGCTTCGAATCGCTGATCTTTTGGTTAGCAGTCAAGCTCCTTAACCACTTCACCATTAGCGAGCTTTATTAATTACAGTTACTTATCCTTTATGATTATTATTTATTGCACATCTCTCCCATTAAGATGTCAGCTTTATGAGGGTGAGAATCCTTGTATATTTTGTTTAATCATATATTTCATGTGCCTAGAAATGTTTCTGGCACAGAAGTCACTTGATAAGTATTTCTGAATAAATGAATTGTTCAATCATTAAAGCACGAATAACAATGGTATTCTTGACAAAAAGTATTGATTAAGCAACACGTATGTAGATATTTATACATTATGGCTAATGAAGAAATGATGGTGAAGAGATGTCCATATTCTGAAAGTTGTTACTGGAATAAATACAAAATTAAAAACCAAACAAAACAACAACAACAATAAATAGTATAATAAGGTTTAAAAAGAAAATTCTGAATAAAGGGAGTTTTCACTTTCTTCTTAAAGAAGTGCCAGGAAAAGTTTTATGATGGAACCAGCCAAGTACAGCCTTGGAGTGAGTGATACTGTCAAATTTTTTCAATAGAATGCTTTCGTCCGTGCCTGTTTCTGTGTGAGGTTCAGAATTCTTGAACCTCTTCTTGTGGGAAGAGAGGGGGCAGTAATAATCTTCTCTCCAGTCTCCTTTTTATGACAAGTATACATTATCAATTTTGGTATTTTCTTTATGTTCACTTTTCATTATTAAAGTATTACCTAAACAACATTTTACCTGTACTTCATTAGATGCTTAAATATTGTGATGCCTACTGTCATGGTTTGAATTGTGTCCCCCAAAAATATGTGTATCAATTTGGCTAGGCCAAATTGTGTGATTGTCCACCATTATGTCATCTGACCTGATTTTCCTATGTGTTGCAAATTCTATGATGTTAATGAGATGGGGTTAGTGGCAGTTATGTTAATGAGACAGGACTCAATCTACAAGATTGTGTCTTAAGCCAATCTTTTTTGAGATATAAAAGACAGAAGGGAGCAGAGAGACGTGGGGACCTCATACCACTAGGAAAACAGCTCTGGGAGCAGAGCAAGTCCTTTGGACCCAGGGTTCCTGTGTGGAGTAGCTCCCAGTCCAGGGGAAGATGGATGACAAGGACCTTCCTCCAGAGTCGACAGAGAGAGAAAGCCTTCCCCTGGAGCTGACGCCCTGAGTTTGGACTTCTAGCCTACTACACTGTGAGAGAATGAACTTGTCTTAGTTAAAGCCATCCACTTGTAGTACTTCTATTACAGCAGCACTAGATACCTAAAACATCTGCTTATATGAATCTTCTCTATGTATCATTATTTAAAACTCTTAGGTTTGTTGAGAATTATTGTAAGATTTATTTAAAAGGGATGTATTGATATCTAATGTATATCTATATTTTTATTTAGATATAAAGTATGCGTGATATATATTTATAATAGGAGGGCGAAGATGTTCCATTTCACGTATATCATGTACATTTATAAAGTACATATCATATATTTATATAAATGTGTCATATATATTTATAAAAGGGAGTGAGAAAAAGAGAAAGAGAGAGAAATTTAAACAGGGATAGAGAGGAAGAGTAAGTGCATGAGCCTAAGATCTTGTCCTTAAAAAACAAAAAAGTATTTGTTTCAGGGGGTCAGAGACCTATACACGTGAACAACAGTGTGACCGGCTAGCAAACACTGTACAGCTATATGCTGACATAGAGTGGACCACATGGAGAACACTTTACCTAGGTTACGGTCAAGCTAGGGTCCTGAACTAAGGTAGGCTGAATGATATATTTGTGCTTTTTCTAAGCTCACAACCTAAAATAAACATGTGCATAAGATTTAATTTATGTTCTGCAAGTGAGGGAAGAATGAAACAAAGACAGAGATAAATAATGGAGTCTTTTATGAAGCAGCAGCAGTAATCCCAGGCTCTTTTTATATCTCCGGATCCCAGGGGATAAGAAGGTAGGAAGATAACTACCCTCTCTAGACTCTGAGCCTTAATCTATGTCCCTGAACTTTTACAGTAAAGTTCAATTCTTCTCCAGGAAGGTAAAGTAAATGAGGCAGCTAAATAGAAGGGTAAAGAAGTCCCATTTCATTGGGGTCTGATACCGGCAATACGGTTGTTGTAGTTGTTAGGTGCCATTGAGTCAAATGGGAAAAAAAAGTTTGGGTTTTTAAAAATAATGTGGGAGGAAAGTGAGTAAAGGCCAACTACTTTCTCTGGCCCTCTTGCCTGTCTTTGGACCTTTTCTTTTACTTCTTCCTTTCTAGAAAGGCTGTCCTTGTTTTTGGAATGGCAAGGTCTGATGTTATATTGTGGGCTTGGGAGAAATACATAGAAAGCACACGATAGGAAATTTCATCTAATAAGCGTGGCTTTAACCCTTATATGCTAACACAAATTAACAACTACAAAAAATATCAATATTATCTAATATTTTTAATCCTTACATTGCTTTTCCTAACATTTGAGTAAGTTTTATAAGCTATTTTACACATTGGGAAACTTAATATTTTAACAGATGTTATCTACCTAGATTTTACTCACGTATTGACTTCAATGTCTTATTCACTGCTGGTAACTCATTATATTGGATCCATTTCTGATCAGTTGTTCATATAAATTAAAAATAGATTGACATATGCAATTTTTTCCACAGTGAAATGGACTAAATAATGTACTAGTGACCTGAAAAAGTATACACATAATTTATTATCAGAAATTGAATTATAGATATTGGGAATTAGGGTCCAGTTTTCCCTTATCCATTACATTGAATGACAAAAATAAATAGTTAAAACGTATGCAGTGAAAACACATATTGTTCACTGTGTAACATGTTTGGTTCCTTCTTCTGGGGTTTATCTTATCTTCAGTGTGATAAAATAGTTTTTCCTTAAAGTATGCTTGGTTTCCAATGAAAGAGGAATAACTTTTGAAGTGCCTTCTGGTCTTAGTTCTGATATATGGATGTAGAGAAACATTACTTAGGGAAGGGAGGCTCACATTTTGGTAAGAATATTTTTAAGATTGATTTTCAAAAGGATATTTCAGAAGAATAGAGTATTATTAAAAAATTCTAGATTTTAGATTGTTTCTTATTCATGTGTTTGTGGAGTAGCCAGTCTCTAAAATGTCCCTACAAACCCTCATCTGGTATTCATGGTCTTGTGTAATCTCTTCCCTTTGGGTAACTTCTTCCAATCAATAGGATATGGCGATGTCCAGGGAGTTTCAGTAACATGATTTACAGAAGATTGTGATTGTCGCCATTCTCCCTATTGCTGTAAGGCCAACATCGTGAATCAGAATCAGCATAAGGCTGGTTCCTATGAGGCGAAGGTCAAATATACCTCCACCTTCCCACTTCTGCTGGGTTCAAAAATTCACTGCAACAGTCACACAGAACTCTCAAGAACTCATAGACTATACGTATGGTTAAGTGGTTTATTAGGGTAACAGTGCAGATGTAACAATATACAATTCGGGAAACAAGTCAAGGTCAGTGTCAGGAAATTCAGGACACAACTCAGGGTGAGCATCAGGAAACTCTGGATACTACTCAGGGAAAAGATACACAAGTGAGATCTGTGAAGGTTCCTGAGCAGAAAGCACATCTCTGACTTCTGCAACCAGGGCAGCTTCAGACAAGCTCCCCGCTGAAACAGGTCTCAATCAGGGCAACTCTTGGACAACTAGTCTCTCCATCAGGATAGCTCTGTCTTCAGGTTTGAGTTCCAGGGTTATAGGCTAGTCCATATACTCTTTGTCGATTACACAGCAGGCTCCCTAACAAATCCAAATAAAGTTCAGACTGGGTGCCCCCTCCAGCCAATCCCCAGAAAAGTCAACTACAGGGTGGGTCATAAACTGACCAGTCTTTGCTAGCTGCTTAAGCAGATAGTAAACCAATCAATTCCTTGCAAGACTGCAGCCCTACCAATCATTTTGGGAGAGTTATAAGCCCAGGGCCAGAAAGGCCATATAAGAGAAATCCATTGCACCACAATTGCCTTTTGGTTTGCATCCTTTGATGAAGTAAGCTGCCATTTTTGAAGGACAGCCTCATGTGGCAAGGAACTGGGGGTGGCCTCTGGCCAACAGATTGTAAGGAACTGAGGTCTTCAGTCCAACAACCCATGAGGAATTAAATACTGCCAACAACTATGTAAGCTTGGAAGAGATGACTACAGCCCAGCAATACTTTGATTGTAACCTGACAGATGCTTAAGGGTAGAGAATCCAACTAAGCTGTGATTGGATTCCTGATTCACATGAATTGTTTGTTGTTTTAAGGCATTAGGCTTTGAGACAATTTGTTATGCAGTGATAGATAACTAATACACTGAAATATAAATATGTTTCTTTATCTTGCCTGTAAGGTATATAAGATAATACAGTACTTCATTATAATTTATGTAAAATTATTATTTAATACATACAAGTAATTGAAAGATAAACGTGGCAGAGTTTGCAATGGTTAAATATCATAATTCTATATTTAGCATGGTGTTTTTTATTTGTGTGCTCATATTCCATTTAATTTTCATTATTTCTGAAAGCATTAAATATGAAAATTGAATTGTGCTTATTACTTTAGAATAGTCCCACTAGATACAGTAGAAGTTGTTGAATAGTATATAATATTTTGGGATACAGCTATTATAAATCTAAGGTTCTATAACCAGTTTTTATTTTAAAATTCATACCATATGGTTAAAATAAGAATTAGTGTGGATAATACTTTCCAACATAAACCCAAGATCAATTTATTTTAAGGTAACAATCACTTCCTCTATTTAAGAATGTTTTGCTTAGTTCCAAGATAATTTACTCAGACTCTGAACACAAATTTGAAGGTTTGAAACTATTGGAATGACATGTGATTGGCGTTTTGCTGAAACAGGAGAAACAGCATATGTAGCAATAGTATTTAAAACGCACAGCATACATTTGACTGTGTGACAACTAAGTGACAATGATCGATCCAAGTGCAATCCTGACTTAGAGCATCAGTTAGGAAAATGGTGAAGGTCTCGTCAACATTATAAATTACTCTGTGAGTGCCGGTAACAAAAGCTATCACTATCTATGTTGTGTCACAGAAATATCAAACTCTTTTATGATTCTGCACTTTATAATTTTATGATCTGGAAAGAGAAAGAAAAGGAGGTTGAGTTAAATAATTTTTTAGTTCATATCCCAAGAAGGAAATTACATTTCCAGCCAAATAAAGCTCACATAAACATTCTTTGCACTGATAAAATTCACCAGAGCCCGCCCTTTTAGATACTGTGGACACATGGTCAGAGAAGAGAGAAATGGAGAGTTTTCTCTGTGTTACCTGGGTTTGGCTGAGTCCCCTTGAAAGGCTTCTCTATTTATTTTGAGCTAACTTTGAAGTGGAATCTCTGAGTGTTGCAAATGGTTGATGTGCTCAGCTGCTAACTGCAACAGTTGGTGGTTGAAGTCTACCCAGAGTTGCCTTAGAAGAATAGTCCAATGATCTACTTCCAAAAACTCAGACATTGAAAACCCTATGGGGCACCCCAGTCTGACACACATAGGGTCTCCATGAGTAGGATTCGACTGAATGGCAACTTTTTTCTTTCTTTAACCTTGAAGCCGGCCTCAGAACTGCTTTACATTTCTACCAAATAGAATTACTGAACAAGAGGGAAAGTACGCAACAGTGTTTTAGAGAAAATATTCTAAGAGAGATTAAGGAGAGGTGCCCTCCAAAAATTTAAAGTAGACTTTATCTCAAGCTATTTTTCTTAAATAACAGCCTCCAGGTCTTTCTTTTTTTCCAACAGACACTCTCTCTTCAGAGTAGTTTAGGTCTACTTCAGGGTATACTTTAAAAGTATAATCACTAACAGACACACAGGCTTTTGAGGTCTAGCTTCTTTCAGAGGTACATGTTGTCATTTGAATTCCCCAGGAAGGAGACTCTAAAATGTCTATTTTTGGTGCAGGAAGTTTATTAGGAAATGCTTTCGGGATTAACATGTGTAGGGAAATTAAAGAAGAAAAAGGAGAAAAAAGTAAAAGTCAGGATACAATGTAGTCAGAACAAAAGACTCAGTCAGTCCCAAAGGGAGCTGTGCACCTGGCACAACCCTTCCACTGTCCTGAATTGGTGCAATGGACCAGAGCCTTTACACTTCTCACATAGTCTAGTCATTGGATACAGGATGCCCCTTGGATGAGGAGGCTGTCTTCCTCTGGCAGCAACCACCAAGAAGGGGAACTCAGCTATAAGCTGTCAGCCATTAACACTCTCAACAGCTGGTGGAACAAGTGTCTTAGTCCTAAGAGAGGGAGACCTGGGTGTGTACCGCAGTGCCCGCTATAGGGGGGATAGTAGATTCTCCTACTAGTAACAAAAATTAAATTTTGTGCTATATTGTTCCAGCTTTCCCTAAGAAAACTTTTTTTTTTTTTTAACTTCTGACAAAATCTAATACATTCTCTTTGAGTCGATGCTAAGGAGAAGACTTAAAACGACTTTATACGTCCTGGACTAATTCCCTTGCTCCTAATTTTATGAATTCAGGCATAAGACATCTTTGAGTACCCCCTTTGGAGGTCTCATTACTTAGTTTACTTATTTAGGTATTTAGCAATGGTTTTTCCTTTCTCTTCTGGGGCACCGCCTCCACACTCACCAAGCAGGTGGGAGCTCTCGTTTGTCAGCGATGGCTTCAAGTTTTTTCTTCCTGTGGAATTTAAAGAGTAGATAACTCTTGATGGTCAAACTCAATGTTAGACTGCAAGGGTGCCTGGGTGATCAGGAGAAATTCATAGTCTGGCTTTCCAGATCTCTTCCAAATAAGAAATAAGACTCACTCCTATGTCCCTGACCCCCAAAGAGTGATACCACATTATTGTTGCCAGAGTACACTGCTTCGAGGATATTTACCTCCTGTAAAGGAGGGAGAGTGTTCATCTATTCTTTTTTTCCAGTTATGTAGCCAGAATAACTCAATACACTGCACTTTCACTCTTGGTTATTTCTGAACTGGACAATCCAGATAAAGATTTTCTCAACCGTGAAATCCGTTACAAGACGCTGAAAAGACAAACTCATACAGTATTTATTGGGTGCTCATGTGATATTTTTTTCCCCTAAATCCTTTGATACCACTTGGGCCTTCAGTTATGTGGGATGAAGGTTTTCACACCAAAAGAATATTAAAGTTCTTTGTCTTTGACCCCAAGCTTGCTAACCTTCTGATAAGAAATGGGGAACCTGACTGCCCTAAGTGGGTAGGATCACAACAACTTCGGCAGTTCTTTAACATGAAATGATACATCCAGTCAAAACCTTTCTGTTCAGTATTGTTGTCTGACAGAAGTCAACATTGCCTTCTACTTTTCAACCTCCAATCTGGGTGGAAAAAAACCAGATTTCTTCAAAAAGACTTTATTGTGCATCAGTGTCACAGAGACTTGTGTATCTTAGCCTGATTTCCATACCTTGCCCCACAGCATCTCATCATATTGCTCTTGGTGAAAAAAAAAAAAAAAAAAACAACTTAACACTTGTGCAATCCCTCTCTCCTTGCTATTAATATCTGGTCAGAAACTTGACATAAAGTCACCATAACTGCCTTTATTACTGAAAACTCATTTCAAATGCTATTAGCCACAGTGTCAGAGTCATTTGTAAATTTGAGAACATATATAATCCTAAAGGTGAACCTTGTAAAAAAAATTATCAAATGCCATTGCTTTTCCCTTCTGAAGCCTGGTACCTACCTTATGTTATAGGAGCATGCTTTTACTATAACTTAGTCACTTTCTTTAATCTCTGGCAGTCTATACATACCTCATGTGTTTTATTTAAGATAGTACATAGTTTCAATCATTGGTTCCAAAATCCTTGTTGTTGTTGTTCTTTTTTATATTATTGTACTTTAGAAGAAGGTTTACAGAACAAACTAGCTTCTCATTAGCAATTAGTACACATAGTGTTTTGTGACATTGGTTACCAACCCTACGACATGTCAACATTCTTGCCTTCTTGAACTTGGGTTCTCTTTTACCAGCTTTCCTGTCCCTTCCTGGCTTCTCATTGTTGCCCCTGGGCTGGTGTACCCCTTTAGTCTCATTTTGTTTTATGGGCCTGTCTAATCTTTAGCTGAAGGGTGAACCTCAAGAGTGTCTTCATTATTGAGCTGAAAGGGTGTTGGGGGGCTGTACTCTCAGGGTTTCTCCAGTCTCTGTCAGACCGGTAAGTCTGGTCTTTCTTGTGAGTTAGAATTTTATTCTACTTTTTTTCTCCAGCTCTGTCCAAGACCTCTATTGTGATCCCTGTCAGAGCAGTGCGTGTGGGGAGCTGGGTACCATCTAGTTGAACTGGACTCAGTCTGGTGGAGGCTGTGGTGGTTGTGGTCCATTAATCTCATTCCAAAATCTTCTTGACAGTTATGTCACAATCCTGTCTTAGCAGATAAAAATAAATAAATAAATTACAAAGTAGGCATCAACTCAAGCATAATTGCTCTTGTGAGGGAAATATTCAAAACTGTAAGAAATGTTGAGTCAAAGCAGAGTTGAAGACCAATTTAGTCTGTGACTTCATGGGAGCTTGTTGGACATTCTCAAGTTAGCTCACAAAATGTTTCATAAAGCATGATTGTGTTTCAAAGTTGAAATAAGACAAAAACAGAGGACCTCAAAGCAGTAATATGCCTCTTCAGAATCATATTCCTTGACTTATGACATTAAAATCACATTCAATTCAAACTCCCATCTGAGAGTTTGGAAGTCATATTAAAGATGTATCTTGGTTAGCTGAAGTGATTTAAAACAAAATGCCACTAAGTGTTATATCTAAATTTGCATATTTTACCTGGATTCTCAATAAACAATGCAGTTATCACTGTCCACCCAAAGGTAGCCTCTGTTTTTGTCTTATTCCAACTTTGAAGCACAATACAGATATTCTTTAATTACCTCATGTATTAAGTAAGGGGGCAAGTGGGCAAACCTACCCTGGTTGCTAACTGTGTGATAAAGATCAGCATGAATCCAATCCCCAAAATGTGGGGATAGATCCAGTCTTCTCCTTCCCACTTCACCCTTGTTGCCAGCCACTCATGGGGCACTCTGTCTCCTACCCTAGCCACCTGGAGCTGGGTCAGAGCTCACAAGTTAGAAGGATGCCTTCTTTCAGATTGCCAAATAGGCATATGCCAGTCCCTGTTGGCTCTCACTGCCCCTGTGAGTTTGTTAATTCACTGGAATGACTTAAAGAAACTCACAGAGAGTATACCTTACTTGCGGCTTCAGATTTATGATAACCAAAAAGAATATAAATGAAGAGATCCATAGGGCTAGGTGGGAGGGGTCCCAGTGTACAGCTTCCGTGTTCCACAAAGGAACACGTTACCTTCTTCTGTGCTAGTCACCAGTGAGGAAGCTCTCAGGAAGCTCATGTGAACCTTAGGTTTCCATACTCTTCTTAGTCTCCCTATGTGGCTGTGATAGATTATACCATGCCTCCTGAGGCTTAGTCAACATCGGGCTCCCAGGTGGTCTCTCTTAGTCTGGCCAGCCCCTACTCATTAGCCTCAGGTGTAGTTCAGCTCAAAAGAACTGAAAACAAAGACCAAACTGCTTTCTCTAAGATGATTCATCAGTTCACACCCCAAAAAACCATATTTTGCACAAGTGAGTTAGTGAGCTATGTGGATTTTACTGAAGCTTATCATAGGAAACACTTAGGTAGTCTTCATTGCACAGCTCCAGAATTTCACTCTTAAATACACACACACACACACACACGTATATATACACACATACGTATATATGCATTATTCGTGTCTATCATGTATCTATCAATCTGTCTCATAAGGCTTGTTTCCAAAAATTTTCTTATGGTCACCAATAACAGAGCCTTTCTCTCTTTTCTCCATTTTCCATCAAATTTCCAGACACTAGAATATCTCCTTTTCTTTGTAGAACAATTCATCTCACTCTCAGCTTTTATTGTACTATTTTTTGACTGTCATTTTCTGGAGTCTCAACTTCCAAGTTTCCAAGGAAGCTTATTATTCACCCAACACAAGTAGATCTAATCCTGAGTAGGTGTGATGGGGGTAGATTATCCCACTGGTTACAAGAAAAAATATAATTGTTTTTAAACTATACTATCAAAAGTAAGCAGCAACAGATTGTGAACAAACAGACATTTTCTGGTGTAGTGAAAGAAAGTCTTTAGCAATAAAATTCAGACAAGCTTTTAAAACAAACTTCGAAAACTTACAGGCTAATATATCAAAAACCTTTAAGATGTAGTAAGGACTAAAATCAGAGAAGCAAGGGACAGGTATCGCATATTACAAAAAAAGAGAATCAGTGAAACTAAGCAGAAAAGAAGCAAAAGCAATTCAGAAAAGGAATCTCTCTCATAAGAACTTTCAGATAAACATTTTTATAATGTATTATATACAATTTTGTTTTTAATAGTAAATTAGACCTAGTTATTCAATGAGTGTAGGTTTTCAACTTATTGTGGTTTTATAGACACACAGATATTTTTATAGATTTGTGCACAGATTAAACGTACTCTATCTGACTACGATAGTCAAGATTTGGGGTCTAAATTGAAAATGTAGCTCTGCAACATGGTAGATGTGTGAACGTGGCTTATTTATATACAAGGATGTGCTATGTGTTATACAAACAACAATGATAATGTTTTTCACTCTTAGGACTCTACTTTTCCATGCTCCTTTTCTCTTCTACTCTATTAGCTTATTTGAAATAATCTTATGCATAATTCAAGCAAACACGCTATACAGTCTCCATGAACACAGCAATTTCATAAACAGCAAATTTTAAGAATGAATGAGGCTAATAGAAATATATATACTGGCAAAGCAAGAAGCAAGAAATGATGAACAGCCAGCAAAGGTCTTAAAACTTCAGAAAATGAGACTTATCATGGGTTCATGTAGTACATTTAGTAAATGTTGTTTTTGTTGTTACAAGCCATTGAATCAATTCCAACTCTTAGAAAAACTATAGGATAGGGTAGATCTGACCCATAGGGTTCCCAAGGCTGTAATCTTTACAGAAGCAGACTGCCACAACTTTCTCCCATGGAGGGTTGGTGGGTTCCGGTCACCAATTTTTGGTTAGCAGCAGAGTGCTTAACCACTGCACCACCAGTAAATAGGATTATTTAAATATAAGATTGTTAGCTGTTGAGGTAGACTTCATACATTAATTGCTATTAAATTTAAGAGATTTTTTTTTTTTTTTTTTACTTTATTGATGTGTTGTAACTCTAATTACTGTTAATCATGACATGAAAAGATAATACACTCAGCATATATTTTCAAAGGAGTGTCAGGACATAGCGACCATGGCTTTGACTTACTTTGATGTATTAAAAATTCATTTTAAATGAGTGTTCAATTAGATTGGACAACCAAGGAGAAATGCTTTGCCTGACTCTGAAACTATCAATTTGTACTTTGTGGGCATTTGAAAGTATTTACATTTTTGGGAAGCAGTGAAAAATTAATGTTTCTTTTTCACAAGACTACCTACCAAAATGTGATTTCTTTCTTTTAATATTAACAGTTTATTGTTTTATTTTTGATGTAAGAAGATGGTACATGGTATATAGTCCATATGACATAACTATTATACCACAAGTACTTTAAAATCTGATATCTGGATTATATTTCATATCTCTTTCTTGTCATTTTATGTTTATTTTGAATGCAGCTCTAGTTTGATCAATAAATAATCAAATGATATTTTTGTTGAAATACGGACTTTTTTGTTTGTTTTTTGTTGAATACTACACTTTCAGGCAGTATTTTATCACACTGCCTATTGTATCATCTAAGTCTTCCATTTTTATTAAAATAAAAAAAAACTTGAAAAAGTGTTCATGATATCGGATAACCAAGACTTAAATAATGAAATGGAATAGATACATGTATATATGTATGTGTGTATATATATGTATATGTGTACATATATGTAAGTATATAGACACTGTAAAGGTAACTTCTACCTATGAAAATACATTTTCATATACTTCTTACATATGTATTAAGGAACCCTCAGTTCCAGTTTATCGTGGTTTGTCCTTGCTTCAGTCTTGACAGCTTACAAACTATTTTCTACTCTTTCATCACAGAAATTTTTCTAAAACACAAAGATTCCCATATGTCCCCTTTATGTGCCAAATCTTATGGGATAGAAGTCCAAACTTTAGAGTGTATCTACAAAGGAGGGAATCACCACTGTTTTCATCTCACTGACATCAGTCCCCACTTGCATTGTAACGTGCCTTGATTTTCCTCTTGCCATTTGCCCTGTCTGCAATGCATCCAGTCTTATTGGCACTTGAATCTTGTTATGGATTGAATTATGTCCCCCAAAATGTGTGCCAACTTGGCTAGGCCATGATTGTCAGTACTGTGTGCTTGTCCACCATTTTGTGATCTGATGGGATTTTCCTATGTGCTGTAAATCTTACCTCTAAAATGTTAAAGAGGCAGGATTACAGGCAATTATGTTAATCAGACAGGACAAAGTCTACATGATCAGGTTGTACTTTGAGTCAATCTCTTTTGAGATATAAAAGAGAGAAGTGAGCAGAGAGAGAGGGATCTCATACAAGAAATTAGTCCAGGAGGAGAGTGCATCCTTTGGACCCAAAGTCCCTCAGCTGAGAAGCTCCTAGACCAAGGGAAGATGGATGACAAGGACCTTCCTCCAGAGCTGACAGAGAGAGAAGGCCTTCCCCGGGAGCTGGTGCCTTGAACTGGGATGTCTAGTCTCTTAGACTGTGAGAAAATAAACTTATGCTTGTTAAAGCCATCCACTAGTGGTATTTCTATTATAGCAGCACTAGATAACTAAGACAAATCCTATGGGATAGAAAATCAAACTTTATAGTGTATTCATTCCCAAAGAGGGTAATCTGTAGTCTTCATCAGACCAACATTTATCCTCACTTGCCTGGTAAGGGTGCAGTATTTTGATTTTGTGATTGACCCCCCCTGCAATGCATAAAGTCTTAGAACTAGGTTGGCCAAGTAACACACACTAGTACAATCAGTCTCTACCTTCAGGAATTTAAATTTTGAGGGCAATTACAAAAGAATAAAAATACAGTTGGCACGGTTGAATCCAGGTTCCCAGATTGTTCTTTAGCTCTTGCTGCCTCTCACCTCTCGTTAAATCCTGTCGCCTCTTGTGACAAGCCCTCAGCTTTTTATTTGTTTCTCAAAGATATATCATATAATTCAGTTAACTTTTATTGTTATTGCTGTTTTTTACTTAAGTAAGCTAGCTAGTTGTTGTTGCTTGTGATCAAAGGATCCTAATGAATCCAGGGTCCATGATGGGTGCTTTTGCTTACCTCTACTGCTGTATCTGGGACCACTAACAATAAGGTCCTCCAGTAGTGCTTACTAATTTCCACGCCTTCCTATAGGCTATTCTTTTGCCTGGAATGCCCTTCCTGGCTCCCTTCCACTTTTTGTGCTCGATTACTTCTTTCCTTTCTTTCATCCTTTCCCAGGGTTGTTTCCCCTGGGAAGCCTTTCTCGTAGCACTTACTTCATATTAAAATAGGTGCCTCTTATCTATAGTCCAGTTGCAAGCAAATTATGAATATGTTAATCATAGCAATGCTTACTTCCTTATTAGTCTCTCCTCACCAGAAATAGTTACTCCGGAGGAGGTTTGGTATCTTAATCTCTGTGCCTTCAAGGCATGCTTTCTGATAATAGCAAATATAGTAAAATATTTGAGTCTCTGCTTATTGAAAATAAAAAGAAAGCACAGAAACTTATGGATATTATGATTACCATGTATTAAATGCTTGGATGCTCCTTTCCTCTAATCTTGGAGTTACTTTCATATGCCAATGAAAGCTTCACACTGACAAATCAAGGGATGTTTGCTGACACCCTGAATTTGGTATACTGGTATACAGTCAATAAGTCTGAATAGATGTCATAATTGGAGGGCTCATTATTTATTGTCCAAACTGTAGTACTTTTGTTACTCCTGAGCAGTTGGTAATAACACTGGAATTGTTCCAGGTAAACTGGGATGCCTGGGCACCTTATATAATTAACTGACTATACATTGATGGAAGCCTTGATGGCGTAGTGGGTAAGAGCTACAGCTGCTAACCAAGAGATCGGCAGTTCAAACTCACCAGGTGCTCTTTTGAAACTCTATGGGACAGTTCTACTCTGTCCTACAGGATCGCTATGAGTCGGAATCGACTCAGGGGCAATGGGCTTTTATATACATTGACACCACATGATCTAAATGTTTCTATGACTGTTGTTTAGATAGTTTCAGTGCATCCGGAAGCAGCAATGCTTCTACCATTCCAGTCTGGCTATGAAATAGATGTTTAGCATAAAATGTCTTTAAATGATTATTTTTTTAAATTTTAGTTTCAATACTCTGTGTGGATTATTTGGAAGACATGAAAGACATGAGTCAAGCTTTTCCTACCACCACCTCTTTTTCAGGCCTAGCCTGTTGAAGAAAGTTATTTTAATGGTTTCTCTTGTGGAATCTTTTATTTGTTTTCAAAGACAGTAAGGCTATTAGTTTATAATATCTCTATGGTCAGATCACTTTCTTTCCTCAAATATATTGAAAATTCTTGGGTTTTGGATAGGCATCTTTTAATTTCGGTTGGCTCACAGCCCTATTTCTAGTGAGCTGAATAAATATTTGTCCTGAATTCAGTACTGCTAAGTCTGTCATTAATGCATGGCTGAGAGCTCTTCAGGGTGCATGGAACCATGAACTTATACTACGTAGCCCTTAAATAAAAATGCTTTAAGCAACACTTGCCCTCCAGTCTCCTCTATCTCTTTCCACATTCTACATTCCTGCTCCAGTTTTTTTTTTATATATATATATATATATATATATTTTATTGTACTTCAGGTGAAGGCTTACGGAACAAATAGTTTCTCATGAAACAGTAGTACACATGTTGTTTTATGACATTGGTTAACAACCCCACAACATATTAAGCCTCTAAACTCTCAACCTTTTTTTTTTGATAAAAATACAGATAGCCAAAGATACACCGTTTCAAAAATTTCTACATACACAGTTCAGTGACATTGACTACGCTCTTCCAATCGTGCTGTTATTCTCACTTAAGATGAAGGCTTACAGAACAAATAATTTCTCATTTAACAGTTACTACACATGTTGCCCTATGACAATGGTTAGCAATCTCACAACACATCAAGAATATCCATACTCCACCTTGTGTTCCCTATCACCAGGGGACTTCCTTGTCCCCTTCTGTCTTCTGGCCCTTGTCACTGGACTACTGTACCTCATTAGTCTCATTTGTTTTTGTTTTTTTTTTTAACACCATTTCAAAACTTTTTACTTACACATTTAAGTGATATTGACTATGCTCTTCCAATTGTGCTGCCATTCTCGCCTAAGATGAAGGCTTGCAGGACAAAACCGCCTCCCATTTAATAGTTACTACAAATGTTGCCCTATAACAGTGGTCAACAATCTCACAACACATCGACAGTGTCCTTCCTCAACTTGTGTTCCTTATCATCAGTTTCCTACTCCCCCTCTGCCTTCTGGCCCTTGTCACCGGACTCCTGTACCTCGTTATTCCCATTTAGTTTTACTGGGCTGTCCAGTCCCAGGCTTAACATCGAACCTCGAAGGTAACTTCACCTCTGAGCTGAAAGGGTGGCTGGGGGCCACACTCTTGAAGTTGCTCCAGTATTCTTTAGGCCAGTAAATCTGGTCTTTTTTTTGGGGGGGGGGGGGAGTTAAAATTATGCTCTACTTCCTTCTCCAGCTCTGTCCAGAACCTCTGTTGTGATCCCAGTCAGAGCAGTCAGTGGTGGTAGCCTGGTACCATCTAGCTGTACTGGTCTCAGTCCAGTGGAAGCCTTGGTAGCTGTGGACAATTAGTCCTTTGGACTAATCTTTTCATTGTATCCTGTTCTCTTCATTCTCCCTTGCTCCCGAAGGGATGAGACCAGTGGAGTATCTTAGATGGCCGTTCATAGGCTTTTAAGACCCCAGACTACTCACCAAGGTAGAATGTAGAGCATTATCTTCATAAGTAGTGTCATGCCAACTGAGCTAGATGTTCCCCGAGATCATGGTCCCCACAGCCCTCCGTCCAACAACTCAGTCCCTCGGGGGATTTGGATGTGTCTATAGGGCCTCCATGACCTTTCCTTGTGCAGGTTGTGTTAGTTTCCCCTGTACTGTGTACTATCTCACCTCTCAACCAAGGTACCACTTATCTATTGCCTATTTAGTATTTCCCCCCCCCCCCCCTCCCATCCCTGGTAACCAACAAGGATTGTTACATTTTGCATGTGAATTTTTTCATGGGTTTTTACAATAGAGGTCTCATACAATATTTGTCCTTTTATGATTGACTTATTTCACTCAGCATAATGTCCTCCAGTTTCATCCATGTTATGAGATGCTTCACAGATTCATTGTTGTTCTTTCTCATTGCATAGTACTCCATTGTGTGTATGTACCATAGTTTGTGTATCCATTCATCTGTTGATGGACATCGAGGTTGTTTCCATCGTTTTGCTATTGTGAACAATGCTGCCATGAACATAGGTGTGCATATGTCTATTCGAGTGATGACTCTTATTTCTCTAAGATATATTCCTAGGAGTGGGATTGCTGGATTGAATGGTATGTCTATTTCTAGCTTTCTGAGGAAACGCCATATCATTTTCCAAAATGGTTGTATCATTTTGCATTCCCACCAGCAGTGTATAAGAGTTCCCATCTCCCCGCAGCCCCTCCAACATTTGTTATTTCCAGTATTTTTGATTCGTGCCAGTAATGCCGGGGTGAGATGGTATCTCATTGTGGTTTTAATTTGCATTTCTCTAATGGCTAGTGATCGCGAGCATTTCGTCATGTGTCTGTTGGCCATTTGAATGTCTTCCTTGGTGAAGTGTCTGTTCATTTCCTTTGCCCATTTTTTGATAGGATTGTTTGTCTTTTTGTTGTAGAGGTGTTGGATTTTCTTGTAGATTATGGAGATTAGACCTTTGTCTGACTTGTACTGTCCAAAAATTTTTTCCCAGTCTGTAGGTTCTCTTTTGACTCTTTTGGTGAAGTCTTTTGAAGAGCATAGATGTTTGATTTTTAAAAGATCCCAGTTATCTAGTTTATCTGTTGGATTTTTTGTGTTGATATTTATGGTTTGTATCCTGTTAATGCCATGTATTAAGGCCTGAAGTGTTGGTCCTATTTTTTCTTCTATGAATTTTATAGTTTGAGGCTTTATATTCAGGTCTTTGATCCATTTTGAAGTAGTTTTTGTGTATGGTGTGAGGTATGGGTCCTGTTTCATTTTTCTACAAATGGATAAGCAGTTTTGCCAGCACTATTTGTTAAAAAGACTGTCTTTTCCCCATTTGATGGACTTTGGGCCCTTGTCGAGAATCAGGTGACTGTAGGTGGATGGGTTTACATCTGGGTTCTCAATTCTGTTCCATTGGTCAATGTCTCTGTTGTTGTACCAGTACCAGGGTGTTTTGAGTACTGTAGCTGTATAGTAGGTTCTCAAGTCAGGTAGTGTGAGTCCTCCAACTTTATTCTTCTTCTTCAGTAGTGCTTTACTTATTCGGGGTTTCTTCCCTTTCCATATAAAGTTAATAATTAGTTTTTCCATCTCTTGGAAGAATGTTGTTGGTATTTGTATCGGGATTGCATTGTATTTGTAGATTGCTTTAGGTAGAATTGCCATTTTCACAATGTTGAGTCTGCCTATCCATGAGCATCGTATGTTTCTCCGTTTATGTAGATCCCTTTGGGTTTCATGCAGCAGTGTTTTGTAGTTTACTTTGTATAGGTCTTTTACATTCCTGGTCAGATTTATTCCTAAGTATTTTATCTTTTTAGGGGCTATTGAAAATGGTATTGATTTCCTGATCTCCTTTTCATCATTCTCTTTCCTGGTGTATAGGAATCCAACTGATTTTTGAATGTTTATCTTGTATCCTGCCACTCTGCTGAATCTTTCTATTAGTTCCAGTAAATTTCTCGTGGAGTCTTTAGGGTTTTCTATGTATAGTATCATATCATCTGCAAACAGGGAGAGTTTAACTTCTTCATTACCAGTTTGGATGCCCTTTATTTCTTCCTCTTGCCTTACTGCTCTAGCTAGAACTTCCAGCACAATGTTAAATAGGAGTGGTGATAAAGGGCATCCTTGTCTTGTTCCTGTTTTCAAGGGGAATGTTTTCAGCCTCTCTCCATTAAGAATGATGTTGGCTGTTGGTTTTCAATAGATGCCCTTTATTATGTTGAGAAATTTCCCTTCTATACCTATTTTATTGAGAGCTTTTATCAGGAATGGGTGTTGGACTTTGTCAAATGCCTTTTCTGCGTCAATTGAGATGATCATGTGATGTTTTTCTTTCCTTTTATTTATGTGGTGGATTACTTTGATGGCTTTTCTAATGTTAAACCATCCTTGCATACCTGGTATGAATCCTACTTGGTTGTGGTGTATTATTTTTTTGATATGATACTGAACTCTATTGGATAGAATTTTGTTCAGAATTTTTGCATCTATATTCATGAGAGATATTGGTCTGTAATTTTCTTTTTTTCTGATGTCTTTGCTTGGTTTTGGTATCAGCGTTATGGTGGCTTCATAGAATGAATTTGGAAGTGTTGCTTCCTCTTCTATGCTCTGAAATAGCTTGAGTAGAACTGGTACAAGCTCTTCTGTAAATGTTTTGTAGAATTCTCCAGTGAAGCCATCTGGGCCAGGGCTTTTTTTGGTTGGGAGTTTTTTTATTACCTTTTCAATCTCTTCTCTTGTTATGGGTCTGTTCAGATTTTCAATATCACTTTGTTGTAGTTTGGGTAGGCCGTATGTTTCTAGAAATTTATCCATTTCCTCTAGGTTTTCAAATTTGTTGGAATATAGTTTTTCATAATATTCTGTTATAATCCTTTTTATTTCCATTGGATCTGTTGTAATGTCCTCCATTTCATTTCTTCTTTGGGTTATTTGTGCCCTCTGCTGTTTTTCTTTCGTCAGTCTGGCCAGTGGTTTGTCGATTTTGTTGATTCTTTCAAAGAACCAACTTTTGGTTTTGTTGATTTTTTCTATTATTTTTCTGTTCTCTATTTCATTTATATCTGCTCTGATCTTTACTATTTCCTTTCTTCCCGTGGTTGTAGGCTTTTTTTGTTGTTCTCTTTCTATTTGTTTGAGTTCTGTAGTTAATGTTTTGATTTTGTCCCTTTCTTCTTTTTTGATATGTGCATCTATTGCTATAAATTGTCCTCTGAGGACAGCCTTTGCTGTGTCCCAAAGGTTTTGGTATGATGTGTTTTCATTTTCATTTGATTCTAGGAATTTTTTAATTCCATCTCTGATTTCTTCTATTACCCTTTGATGTGTAAGCAGATTATTATTCAGTTTCCATGTGTTTGGTTTTTTTTTCCTTGCTCTTTCTTGTGTTAATTTCTACCTTGATGGCATTGTGGTCAGAGAAGATACTGTGAATTATCTCAGCATTTTGGATCTTGTTGAGGATTGCTCTGTGGCCTAAGATGTGGTCTATTCTGGAGAACGTTCCATGTGCATTGGAAAAGAATGTGTACTTTGCAGCGGTTGGATGGATTGTTCTATATATGTCTATGAGGTCCAGTTGGCTGATTGTGTCCTTTAGGTCTTCTGTATCTTTGCTGAGTTTCTTTTTAGTTGTTCTTTCCTTTACTGAGAGTGGTGTGTTGAAGTATCCTACTATTATTGTGGAACTGTCAATTTTTCTTTTCAGTGCTGTTAGAGTTTTTTTAATGTATTTTGGAGCCCTGTCATTGGGTGCATCCATATTTATTATGGTTATGTCTTCATGATGGATCATCCCCTTAATCATTATATAGTGTCCTTCTTTGTCTTTTATGGTAGATTTTGTTTTAAAGTCTATTTTATCTGAGATTAGAATTGCCACTCCTGCTCTTTTTTGATAGTTGTTAGCTTGATATATTTTTTTCCAACCTTTGATTTTTAATAAATTCACATCTTTGTTTCTAAGGTGTGTCTCTTGTAGACAGCAAATTGATGGATCCTGTTTTCTTATCCATTCTGCCACTCTCCATCTCTTTATGGGTGCATTGAGTCCATTTACGTTCAGTGTAATTATTGATAGATGGAAGTTTGTTGCTGTCATTTTGTAGTGCTTTTTTTTGTCGTGCTGAAGTTTTCTTTGTTCTTCTTACTCTTTTGTGCTGAGTTACTTTTGTTTGTGGATTTTGTGTTCATTTCTTTTGTTTTTGTAGGTTTTGTTTTTGTTGAGACTTTATGTTTTTTGTCTTTATTTTTATGAGTTGGTTTATTAACTTTCTTTGGGGTTACCATGAATTTTACCCTTATCTTTATAATTTTGAAGCAGTCTACCCTTACTTGGTATCGCCTTGCCTTCCTCTCCTTTAGAAGGTTCTATAGCTATGCCGTTTTTTCCCTCTTTCATTGTTTTGATGTGTTGTCATCCTTTGATTGATTTCTCTGATTCCCTGTTGTATTTCTTTTGTTTTTGGAAAGTCCTCTTTAGTTCAGTTCCTAGAATGGTATCTGGTTCATGTGAACCTGCGTCCTAGGTCCTAGGTCCTGCCTGAGGGCTGAAGCTGTTTGTCCTCAGATTGAAGAACTTCCTTTAATAATTCTTGTAAGTTTGGTTTGACTTTTGCATATTCCTTTAGTTTCTGTTTATCTGGAAATGACCTAATTTCACCATCAAGTTTGAATGAGAGTTTTGCAGGATATATTATTAGTGGCTGACAATTTTTTTCTTTCAAGATTTTATATATGTCATCCCATTGCCTTCTTGCCTGCATGGTTTCTGTTGAATAATCTGAGCTTAGTCTTACTGTTTCTCCTCTGTATGTGACTTCTTGTTTTTCACGAGCTGCTCTCAGGATTCTTTGTTTGTCTTTAGTTTTAGCGAGTGTGAATATGATATGTCTTGGTGATTTTCTTTTGGGGTCTCTTCTATATGGGGTTTGTTGAGCTTCTTGGATGGTCAGCTTTTCATCTTTTATGATATTGGGAAAGTTTTCTGTCAGCAGTTCCTCAATGATCCTCTCTGTGTTTTCTGTTTTCTCCCCCTGTTCTGGTATGCCAATCACTCGTAAGTTTTTGCTTTTAATTGTGTCCCGTATAACTCTCAGGGTCTCTTCATTTTTCTTTGTTCTTTTTTCTGAGTTTTCCTGAAACGGAACTTGTATCCAAGTGTTTGTCTTCAGTTCCACTGATCCTGTCTTCCATGGTTTCAAATCTACTTCTCAGCCCTTCTGTGACACCGTCCATTTCTGAAATCTTGTTGTTTATCTCCCGGATTTCTAATTGTTGTTTTTGTATAATTTCAAGTTGTGAATTTATTTTGGCATTTTGTTCCTGCATTATCTTCCTGAATTCTTTCAATTTTTTATCTGTGTTTTCCATAAATTTGTCTATTTTTTCCTCATGTTTGTCAGCTTTTTGCCTCAGTTCTTGGAAAATTCCGAGTATTAGTGATTTGAGTTCCCTATCAGGTACTTCTAGTGCATTTTCTTTCACAGGAGAGTTATCTGGTGTTTTAATTTGGACGCCTATTGGAGCCATCTTGTCTTGTTTTTGTAAATGTTTTGATATTGTTTGCTGTTTTCGGGGCATTCAGTAGATATTTCTCTCGTTTATTGATTGTAGATTTTTTTTTTTTTTTTGTTTCGTCCTTGTGGTACAGCTGGGCAGATCTAGCTGAAGAGGAGCCACTGGGACGGGTTGTTTGTGGCACTCACCACAGCCACCAGGATGGTCGGTAGTCAGTGCTGGGCAGGTTCCAATAGGGTGTGCCTGCACAGCTTGGTGGTGTGATGTCAAGTGCACGGTGCAGGTAGGTAGGGTGCAGTGGGGAAATGGTTATGTGTGAAGCTAAGCTGGATATGGGAGAGAGGAGAGAGGAGCAGGAGCATAAAGCGTACAAACATAAAAGAATGCTAGGTGAGCTTGTCGTTGGAATGTACAGATGAGAGACTATGGGATGGAGGAAACCAGAAGGGGGAAGAGAAAGAAAAGGAAAGAATGAACAAATAAAAATCAGAAAAGTTAAATAACTGCAAAGTTCCCAGGGATCCCACTGATGCAGCTATGAGGTCTGGGTGAGTCGGTCTCAGTTTTCACAACACAGCCTGGCCTGACGGTACAGAGGCATACATCGCCTGGTACTCAGGGATCAGAAAGAGAAGGAAGAGATAGAGAGACAAGAAAGTAAACAATGAAGAAAGACAAAAGGGAAAAAGAGGGAAAAGATGACAAAACTAATCAAAAAAGAAGAAAAATAAAATTTAAAAAAAAAAAAAAAGCAACACCAGCAGTCAGTGCCAACAAATGGGACCCAGAGAGCCCCCACTCAGGGGCGCGAATTCCAGCAGCCGGCAGTCTTGGGGTTAAGAGACTGTGGCCACGGGAAGCAGAGGGGCCAATGAACAAAGGCCCTGGGGTCTCACCAGCGCGGCAGCCCAGACCTGGAAGCCGCCACACGCCCGAACGCAGCCGTGCAGCCCCGCAGGAGAGAGCAAAGACAGTGCTCGAAACCAGGCACCCGAGCAAAAGGAGGGGGAGGCAGCGAGAGGCAAGCGAGAAGCCAGAAGAAGTAGAAAATGCCACACCAACAGCCAACAAATGGGACCCAGAGAGCCCCCACTCAGGGGCGCGAATTCCAATCAGCCGGCAGTCTTGAGGTTAAGAGACCGTGGCCACGGGAAGCAGAGGGGTGAACGAACAAAGGCCCCAGGATCTCACCAGCGTGGCAGCCCAGACCTGGAAGCAGCCACACGCCCGAACGCAGCCACACAGCCCCGCAGGAGAGAGCAAAGATGGCGCTCGGAACCAGGCCCCCAGGCAAAAGGAGGGGGAGGTGGCAGAAAAAGCTTCGCCAGCGGCCAACAAACGGTTCTCAGAAAGCCGCCAGCCCGGGCGCGCGGAATCCACGCACCGGCGCCCCCCAGCCCAGGGACCCTGGCCACGGAAATCAGGGGAGCCCCAGCCGAGGCGGAGAGGGGTGGGGGTTGGGAAAGCACGCACCGCAATTTACCGGTCATTCTGTCTCCCACTGGATGCTCTGCGAGGCTGCTGTCCCGTTCGCTGGTCTCCGATAGGAATCCAAGATGGTGTATCTGTGCTGTGTTAGCTGGTAAGGAATCTCTGCATGAGTCTCTCCTCGCTCTCTGTTCTCTTTTAGTATTCTCACTCCGTTTGGTGTTTGGCTGAGTTCTTTATCTCTTCATTTGGTGTTCTAGGGTTTCAGGATTTTTGATTCTCTGTTAGGCTTAGTTTTTCGGATCTTTGCTGTGAAGGGACGGCGTGGTGCTTCTGCCTAGAGCGCCATCTTGCCCCGCCTCTCCTGCTCCAGTTTTGAATGAAGTCTGTGAAAAAAATAGACACTTGACATTGACTTTACCCTCTGCCCAAACTCAGGGCTTGAAGAAACGTGTCTGAAAGTATTCTGATGAACTTTATGTTGACATTTAAAATTTGCTAGATACTACACTATTCCCAAGAGGAGTTCTGCCACTGGGGTTGAAATCTAATTTGACTGTCACAAAATTTGGAGATTAAAAAAAAAAATAGAGATCTTTAACTCTCTGGTTAGCAATAACATTGTCTCCAAATAGCAATCATCCTTTCTCAGGCATATGTAATAGGGCCCTGGAGGAAATCTGTGTAATCCTTGGAAGAAACAAATGTAACTAGTCTAATAACACAGGAAGGTAATATAGAGTGCTATGAGGTTGGATAACTGAGTGGGCATATGTTTCTTTGGAGAAAAAAAAGAGTATGAACACTAGGGAAATTCAAGTCTCAGTTCTTCCAGGGATATCAGAGAGGTTTTTTTGGCTAGTGTATGTCCCTAATGGAGAGAAAACATGATTTGCCTCATCAATATAGCATGTGGCTCCTGGATGCTGGAAGGAAAATGTTAGAGAGAATATTCGAAGGCACATGCAGTAATGGTGAAAAAAAAAGGTGGGGCTTGTCTTAGAAAGAGCTGAAAGTATTTCTTGACACTCTGAAGACTCAGCACATGCCATGTAGGCTTGGGAACCCCAGCAGACTAAATACAGAGGTAAGTAAACCCTGAAGTGTCACATCTAAGTTTAAGATAAGTAGTAAAGCTGCCTTGATTGTGATGAGTGAATTGAATAGGTTTTGAATAATATGATTCTCCAAGAACTTTGTGATTACCCTCTTTAATGTTGATATAGTTCCTATGTATTGAAATTCATAATCAAGCATTTGTAATTTTTACTGTGATACCAGGTTAAAAAATATGAAACATATTTGAAAGGTGTATGATAGCAAGGTTATTTTTCATAATGAAAAAATTTCCATATAATAGGCTATCTCTAAGAAGTTGTAAGATTCTATGACTTCCTAGTTTGGTAAAACTTTCACATATTCTCTAGCCAAAACACAATATACTAGAGAGAAAGAACTATTTGTATTGCTGCCTCCTTCTGCTACAATGAACAATTAATACACTTCTGAGCGTATCAGATGCTCTCAATAAGTACTTAATAAATGGAGCATCAATAATTAGAATGAAATTAGAAGTTGGACCAAGAGATCTGTTTCACAACAAGTTTATCCGTATATATATAAATTGTGTGCAATATTCTAGGCCATTTGATAAGGTCTGGAGATTCAGATATAAGACAAAATTTATGCTCTTAATAAAGCTAATTGCTTACTACCTAGCAGGGAAGGTAGATATAAGAAATGAAAAGTAATATTTTGTCAAATGCAATAAACATTTATATATAAGAAAGAGAGAGTATATAGGGGAGGAAGTCTATGTTAGTAAAAGACAGAGTTAGAAAAAGTTTTTTATAATAAATAGTATTATGAAAATAGAACAGTAATTATCCAGTCAAGAATAGAGGGAAGAATTTATGCAGAAACAAATGAGCAAAACAGCAATGTTTGCACCTGGAAGTACACATAAATCAGTATTGTTTTAATGTAAATGAGTCTAAAGATTATCTCCATAGGCAGAAAAGAGCATATCATGGGGAGTCTTCTATGCAATGATAAGGTACTTGACCTTGGGCCCGTACACAGTGGAAAACTATTAGAATGTGAATGTCTTGAAGGCAGGCCACCTTGTTTTATTTATTTTTTAATCCCTAGAGGCTGGAACACTGTCTAGTGCATAGATGAGCTACAGATTTCTGTTTATTAAAGTGTGTTATTTGTTTTTACTGAATGATGGCATGAATAGGTTACTATATCAAGTGTTTTTATTGGAGTGAATTCATTAGGTGTGTATTTTACATCAGTCTTTTTGGCAGTTAAGCATAAAATATAGTAGGAAGTTTTAAGGCTGGAAACGGGGAAAAAGATAAAAAGCTAATAAAATATTCCTTGTGAGATATGATAAAATTGTAGATTAAGGTAATATCAGTAAGGTGGCCAAAAGGGGATGGGTTTGTAATGTATTAAAGAAATAAAAGCTATTTGGTGATTTGCTGGAAATGGGGTCATAGGATGTGAGAGAGAGAGAAACAAAGGGTAACTCAAGTTTTCTCACCTAAATGGCTGAATAATTTCTCACCAGCTGAGATAGGGATTGCAAAGGAAGAACTGGTTCCTGGAGAAAATCAAGTTCAGTTTAAGTTATGTGTTGAAACAAGTAATGCTTATGTTATACCTAAGCTGAAAATCAAGTTTTCATTTGGTCAGACTTAAAAGATAACAGAAATTATGATTTATTCTATTGCTGTTATTGTTGTTGTTATGTGCCATCAAGTCGGTTCTGACTCATAAAGACTGTAAGGTAGAGTAGAACTGCCCCATAGGGTTTCCAAGGAGCAGCTGGTAATTAGAACCACTGACCTTTTGGTTAGCAGCTGAGCTCTTAACCACTATGCCACCAGGGCTCTGATTTATTCTATTAGTGCCTGAAAATTTGAATGAACTTATACACAAGGGGTAACATGGCCACTTTGGATCCTGATTTTAATTTACGGCATAACTTAGTAGCTTCATGTATAGGAGATTAGACATATATCTTTGGAGATCAGCTAGCTGGATTTTCTGAACATTGGTAAATTCCTCACGAGACCAAGAAATGTGGACTATGGGCTATTAGAAACAAAATTAATTAAACAATACCTCTCAATGTTCTGGGGGGATAATTCAGCATTAATTCCTTGCACTGATTTCTGATATGTACACTTATTTTCTCACTCAAGGGAGTTACTTTAGGAGTTCTTTTTATGCCAGATATGCTCCTTGGACAGTTTCTCTCTGTATTGTATCTCAGTGCTTTGAAGTGCTTTCTAATTTCAGTGAAGATACAAGCCTATAAACAACTTCAGAGTTCTTCTGTCAAGAGTGTGAAAACGTGAGAATTCAAGGAGAGGATGAGGAAAAGACACAAAAGATTCAATGAAAGGATTAGAAGACAAAGTCTGGTAAAACTATTAAGTGCTTTGAACAGACAGGAGTAACTTTAGACAACGCAGAAATGCATTGCTGGAGAATCAAAAGTGTTATTCACACAACAACGAAAAGACGATGGCGCGAAAGCTCTGGCCGTTACTTGCTTTATTTTTATAAGGATTTCCTTGGGTTCTTTTTTTGTACTAATATTATAATATCACATTAAGAACATTAGTCACATTTTGTGGAGGCGTTTATGGTTAAAATATAGAGAAATTATTCTAATTTATGTAGACATTTATAGCTAAAAACAAAGAAAAAGTGCTCAGTTACTGAAAAAGCACAAAGAAGAGCTGCTTAACTTAAATTTGCATTATTGTTTCCAATAAACATGACTTTTTGCATAGGAAAAGACTTTCAATCAGTAGCAATTATATTTTATTTTTGCATATTTGAGAAAGAGCATAATAAACTTAGATCTTAAAATTTCTATGAATAACAACCCGAGTTTGTATGCTATAGCAGAATAGTAATAATCATATCAACAACAACAAAAGAAGAATGTGAGATGTAGTGGGATGTAGCAATAAACTTACTACAATAATCTGGCTGCGTTTAGAAGAAATTCTTCTGAGGTTTAGGGAGTCTCATTGTTATCAAAACACTAAATACTTGGAAAAAATGATGCAATTATCCTTCCTACCTTACCTAAATCTGCAGATAATTGCTAACAGAATCCATAGTCATGCAGCAGGTCATGGGGAAAGAAATCTCCTTAGATTTTACTTTGCTATAACTTTGTTTCTCTCTCTGTCTCTTTTTCCCCTAAAGCAATAGTAATTTTCATTGTTTATCATTCGTTTTTCAGGCTTACTTGATGGAAGTTAAGGATATATTCCCTTAGAAAAATGCTAACATGCACAATACTTTGCTTAATATTTAAAGAAAATCATAGAACCCCCTGAAGCCTATCCATAGATGACAGGTCAAGAATTTCTAAATTATTACTTGTCTATTGAGCATTAGAATCTCTGTCATCATCTAGTTTCTCTCTTTTAAGTCAGTTCTCAGATACCTCACCTGAAACAGTCTTGTTTGACAGTCATATTATGGGTTTGTTTTTTGAAATGAGATTGTTGCATGTTCAATTATGATGGTTTAGCTCATACCATTTTACAGAATCCTTGGAGAGCAAAATTTATTTTGAAAATGTGATGAGTTAAAAACTTCTACACATTCTTCTTAGGAATCACTCACTCAATCAGACAATCAATCTAATGAAAGAAAGAAAGGAGGAAGTAAAGAGAGAGAAAGGAAGGAAGGAAGAATGAAAGAAAGAAAGAAGAAAAAATAAATTAGGGTGACAATGAGTTTCGCAGAATTCTTTGAGCCATCCTATCTATCAAGGCCTGTTAATAGACTTTAATACTCAAAAGTAACTGCTAGTTCCCAAATTCAGCCTCAGTAAAAAAGGAAAAGATAGACTTATTTCATTCAGCATAATGTCTTCAAGCTCTGTCCATATTGTAGCGTGTTTCAAGATTTTGTTTCTCATACTGACTGAGTAGTATTCCACTGTATGTATGTACCACATTTTGCTTATCCATTCATATGTCGATGGGCATTAAAGTTGTTTCCACCTTTGGCTATTGTCAATAGTGCTGCAATGAATACTGGTGTCCAAGTCTCTGTTTGAGTTTCTGCTTTCAAGTTTTGTGTGTATATACCTAGGAGTGGAATTGCTGGATCATATGGTAGTTCTGTTTTTAGTTTTTTGAGGAACTATCACACTGTTTTCCACAACAGCTATACCATTTTTCATTTCCACCAGCAATGGATAAGGGTTCCAATTTTCCCATATCCTCACCACAAATATTGTATGACCTCACTTATATAAAAAGACAAGAAAAGACAAATGTATAGAGACCAAAGCTACCAGGGGCTGGACGGAAGGGAAAAAGGGGTGTTAATGGTGATGGAAACATTGCATTGATTAAGGGTAGAGTTTCAAAGGTTATTACTGTAATTGCTGTCAATAAGTTGTACACCTCTAAAAAGTTGAATTGACAAAAGTGTGATAGATACATTTACAATGACACACACACACACAAAGAGTTGCTGCTGAGGTTGTTTATGTACAATCAGAAACCTCATGGGATTTGGTTTCTTAGTTTGAAGGTTTAGAGTTATGGTTTCATGGGACATACCAATTAATTGGCTTAATAATGTGTTTAGTGCTTCTCTTCTACCTCCTAGTTCGTTGCATACTGCTTAGGGTCTTAAAAGCTTGTAAGCAGCTATCCAAGACATGACAATTGGTCTCTATTTGCCTGGAGGAAGGAGAGTCAGGAATAAGAGGAGGATATGGAATGTGAAGCTAATTGTCTCCATGAACAACTGCTTCCTTTGTCTCCAGACCAGAAGAATTGGATGGTGCCCAGCTATCCTTACTGAACATTTTGATCAAAGATTCTGTAGAATAATCCTGATCAAAAGAGGGAAAGTAAAGAACAGAATTTCAAAATCTCATGGACTCCAAACTTTCTAGAGACATGGAGGTTGGATGAACCCCTGAAACTATTGCCCTGAGATAATCTTTAAAATTTAAGTCAAAAATATCACCTGAAGTCTTCTTAAAACAAAACAATAGTTTAGTTTAACTAGTAAAAAAATGCCTGCCTTGACCATTATGCTCTTTTAAGAACCATCGATAAGAGATCAAAATTACAAGTTGAAAGATAAGATAGGCACCTTGGAGAGCAGTGAGTTTATGTTAATGGGAGAGAAACAACTTAGAAAAGGAGGGTGAGACTTGTTGCAAAACTCAAAGAATGTAATCAATGTCATTGGATTGTACACGTAGAAATGGTTGAATTGGCATATGGTTTTCTGTGTATATTCTCAACAACAACAATAAAAAAGGAACAGATCATGAAAAAACTCTAAGACTGAGGAGAGCACGACATAGTCAAGGAACAGAATGAACTGCTAAGGCATGACAATGATGGGCAAAACCAAGAGTGGTTTAATTATAGATTCCAAAATAAGCAGTATCAGACCGTATGAGGCTTTGTAAATCAGGATAAGATGCCTAAATTGTTTTCTTAATGGAATATGACAAGACTTTGGAGGGTTTTAAGCAAAGGTATCATGTGTTAGGATAATCTAAATAACACTTTGGAAAGATCATTCGGTTTCTGGTAAGAAAGAGTCGCAGAAAGGCAAATAGTAAAGAAAGGACACAAGTTAAGAGACTGATCACACCTTGGTCAAGTGAGAAATGACGGTGACTTGGTCCCAGCCACAGACAGGGCAGTGGAGATGGATGGTTCAAAAACAATTGCAGCAATACATTGACAGAACTGCCAGAAATTCAAGCGGGATTCAGAAGAGGACACAGAACAAAGGATAGAATTGCTGATGTCGGATGGATCTTGGTTGAAAGCAGAGAATACCAGAAAGATGTTTACTGTGTTTTCCTGACTATGCAAAGGCATTTGGCAGTGTGGATCCTAACAAATTACGAATAACATTGCAAAGAATGGGTATTCTTAATTGTGCTTATAAGGAACCTGTACTCAGATCAAGAGACAGTCATTCAGACAGAACAAGGGGATACTGCATGGTTTAAAATCACGAACGGTGTGTGTCAGGGTTGTATACTGTCACCGTACTTATCCAATCTGTATGCTGAGCAAATAATCCAAGTAGCTGGGCTATAAGGAAAAGAATGTGGCGTCAGGATTGGTGGAATACTCATTAACAATCTGCAATATGCAGATGACACAACCTTGATTGCTGAAAAGGAAGAGAACTTGAAACACTTACTGATGAACATCAAGGACTACAACCTTCAGTACGGATTACACCTCAACGTAAGGAAAACAAAAATCCTCACAACTGGACCAGTAAGCAACATTATGATTAATGGAGAAAAGATTGAAGTTGTCAAGGATTTCATTTTACGTGGACCCACGATCAACGCCCATGGAGGCAGCAGTCAGGAAATCAAATGACATATTGCGTTGGGCAAATCTGCTGCAAAGGACATCTTTAAAGTGTTAAAAATCAAAGATGTCGCTTTGAGGATTAAGGTATGCCTGACCCAAATCATGGTGTTTTCAATTGCTGTATATGCATGAGAAAGCTGGAAAACAAATAAGGAAGACCAAAAAAGAATCGATGCATTTGAATGATGGTGTTATACAATAATATTGACTATACCATGGACTGCCAGAAGAACGAACAAATCTGTCTTGGAAGAATTACAACCAGAATGCTCCTTAGAAGGGAGGATGATGAAACTTCGTCTCATTGAGTTTGGACATGTTATCAGAAAAGATCAGTCCCTGGAGAAGAACATCATTCTTGGTAGAGGGTCAGAGAAAAAGAGGAAGACCCTCAACGAAATGGATAGACACACTGGCTGCGGCAATGGTTTTAGGCATAACAAGTCTGAGGATGGCGCGGGACCGGGCAGTGTTTCTTTCTGTTGTACATAGGGTTGCTATGATTCGGAACTGACTTGATAGCACTTAACAATGACAACAACATTGTTTGAATTGATTCTATTTTTCTTATTCAGGAAGCTTTATGTATTTTCTGTTGCTGATATTCTTTAATCCAATTGTACGTAAACTATATTTACCTCCTCCAGAAGCTTTCAGAATTTTCTGTTTATCTGTGGTATATAGTTTACATAGTTCAGTGAGGGTCTTTTTAAAATTGATTGTGCAGGATACAAGGTCAGCCCTTTCAGTTTAAAAAACATTTCACTACTTATCGCATCCTTCATGTAATTCCTCTTTCTCTAAGCCACTAAGTCAATTACCTCATTCTCTTTTTTTCCACTTACTCATGTTTTGATTTGATGCCATATACTAATATTTTCAACTGGTAGGCTGTTATCATCTGTCCAAGTTCTCTTTTTTATGCTGAGTTTATACATTTTTAATTTACTTACTGTGATTTTAAAAGGGTTGGGAGTCAGAATGAAAGATTAAAAATTGTGTCTAAGATGCCCCTTTAAAAAAACCATCAATTAATTTTTTTCTTTCAGAAAATAGCCTTTAAGGCAAAAAAGGGTCAGACTAAAAAGGGAAGGATTAGAACCAGTAAAATGGTTTTATCAGCTCAGGAATAAGTTGATGAGGACCTGCAACAGAAGTGGTGATAAAGAACAGATCTAGAAATTGTCCCACTCTAACTGGGCCAGCCGTTAACCAAAAGGTCAGCAGTTCAAATCCACCAGCTGCTCCTTGGAAACCCTATAGGGCAGTTCTACTCTGCCCTATAGGGTTGTCCTATTGACTCTACAGCAATGTTTTTTGCTTTTTTTTAACTGGCAGGAAGGAGTTGAAGCTAGTGTTAACTCTGAAGCAGAAGGAAGGATAATATTAGTCCTTGATGATAAATTTTTAATAGCCTTTTGAAGCTGCTAATTTTTCTCTTCTACCTTTCTTTACTAATTATGAAGATATTTCTGTAGTATTTTTGTTGTGTGCCATCGAGTCAATTACAATGCATAGCAACCATATAGGATAGAGTAGAATTGCCCCATAGGATTTTCTAGGCTATAATCTTTATGGGAAAAGATTGCCAGTCTTTTTTCCTAGGGAGCATCTGGTGGGTTCAAGCTGCTTGTGGGTTTGAACCACTGGTGGTTTGAACACCTAACTTTTGACTAGCAGGCAAGCCCTTAGCCATTGTGCCACCAGGGCTCCTTATTTCTACAGTACCTAAACATACATACATTATGTAATTTGTGCAAAGATAGGACTATCATAGTAATTGTCATTCGTTTACTGATAAAACCTGTTAATGTGGAGTAGATTCCCACTCACAGAGATAAGATCCCTAAAATACACTTTAATCAAGTCCCAAAGTGTTTTGTGTATTCCTCAGCCTTATTCCTTCCCCATTTTCTTAAGTTAAAAAACTTCTTAGGGGTTAAATACTTAACAGTGACAAAATTGAGAGAGATCTCTGAAATGTCATAAATTTGCCTATTTAGATTTTTTTAATGGTGCTAATTTCCTTTCAATCCCAGGTTGACAGGACTACAGACCAAAGAGCAGACACCACCCTCTCTCTCAAATATTGCTCTCTCCTCCACCCTCCTTTGTCATCTGTTCTGTCCTTTTTTTTCTTCTTCATAGCTTTTCCTTCTAAACTGTTATGAACAGATAGAATCATAAAGAAGTACAGTGGATGTAAAATACTTTTATGTGGGGAAATTTTGACCTCATGAAATTTATTATAAAAAATAATATTCAAATTTTAGTTCCAGACCGGTAAACTCCTTGTGAAGGCTACATGGTCAATTTTTGGTTTTTCTCTGAATTAGATTGTTTTATTGTCAGTCTGGTTACATTTCCTGGAAACCCTTTCCATGTATGTCCTGATTTAGAGTTGAACAAAAGTATAAGTTGTGTAAATGTGGAAGGCAAAAGTGAAACAGCAGCCATAAATATCTGACAGACTTTAGGGTTGGTGTGGTAACGGACAGGCACCAAAGTGCCCAGCAAGTGGAAGCGTGTCCTTGCTTTCCTCCGCTGTTGCCAGGTCTTCTTCACGACTTTCAGCCTCACCTTGCTGACCAACAGCAAACCCAGGCCCAGGACCACACACATGGCCAAGGGCCCACAGAGGCAGTAACTACCTGCAGGTAACAGTTTTCCATAGAATCATAGACGGCAGACCAACCACCCTTCCTGGTCCCTATCTTGCTTCCCAGATTTCCCTTCGAGCTCCTACTTGTCTACTTGTCCATAGGCTTAAGGAGAGTTTATGATTTTTTTTCCTGCTCTTCCAACTCCCTTTCTGGACTTTTACCTACTTACCTCTCCCAATATTGTGTAACCTCTCAGTTCTATTATAAATCTTCATTTCATAAAGACCAAATCGTTTTTCTGTTCTAACAACCCTGAATGATACATTCACCCGAGTCCATTTCTCCTTCTTTTATATTATAAAATTTAGAAGAGCCACCTGTTTGCAAGGAGGAAGGAATGTCAATTCAAGTCTGGGTTAATGCCAAGTTTCACAAACGACCAACTTTCAACAAACTTAGCAGCAGAATTTACATCCAAGAGTAGGGGAAAATTGCTGCATCTATCTTTAGTATGAACACCCAGTGACTGTTCTGTCTGTAGACACAGTAGTGAGAGAAAAAAAAAAAAGAAAGAAAGAAAAAGGAGAAGGTTACAAACTGAAAAAAAAAAAAAAAAAAAAAGCAAAATAGTGTGGGAAACCACAAGTTATCTCAAAACAAATATTTGCCAATATATAGTTTCATGGGTTGAAGTAACATGCTAAAAGCATCTAGATATAACTAATCATGGCAAATGCTTCAATAGTCACAAAGCATGCCTTTTTATGGCGGGAAAACCATTGGTAGTATAGAACTGATGCTTGTAAAGAGACAAGAATAAGGTAAGACTTGGTTGCAACAAGTCTACAAACCATGAGACAAAATATACTTCACATTAAATAGACTTGAAACACTAGAATGCACCAAGTGATTAAAATAATTAAAGTGGGGCAATTGAGATGTAAATTTGAAGGTGAAGTCTCTTAATGAAGGCAGTGTAGCAACCATTCTCCTAGTCAAGGATGCATAGCAGTCTTTGTTCTGAGAGAGAAGGAGCTTGGTGCCAAGGCTTTACCTAGGGCTGCCTAGCAACAGGCTCTTCTAGGGAGGGAAGTGCTGAAGTTAATCTCTTTGGTACACATTTGTAGCTATTAATTTAATTTGCAAAGGCAGCATAGCATGAATCATCCTGGTGCAATACCAAAATATTAATGAAGATTTTGAAATTCTAACCTTGAACAGGCACACTGTAGGCTGTTCTCCAGTTGGAGTGAGCCAAAGGAAACTCATGGAAAAAAAAAAGTCATTAATGCAGAATTTGCCTTTACAATCAGGTTCTGTGGGGTTGTCTGTAAGCAAGTGCAGCTTAGATTGTCTTTCTCTCTTCTCATATTACCATATTATGCAGGAACTTGTTGTCCAACTTTGGACGTGGGGTTAGGAATGAGGTATTCCTAAAATTCTACGAATCCCTTCCATTTCCTAGTTTTAATTGTACTGTTCCTGAGAAAACCCATGGTTTTGTCAACATAACTGTCTTCAAGGAAAACTATATTGGATAGCTTTCAAAGGCTATTAATGCTCTTCTTGTTAGCCAACTAGAAGGGTACTTTTCAGGGATAACAAGAGATGTTCTACGGCTTTGACTCAGAAACTGAGCATTCTATTCCCACAAGGCTCATGCCGAAATCTCTGCTTTTCAATTTAATAAGAGACAGTTGTGTTTTAGATGCTTCAGAAAGTCAAGTTTCACCAAAGGCGGATCACCTAGCATTTTATGTAGTTTATTGAACAACTTTTTCCTCTGGTAAAATGCTTTAATGGGGTACTAGATCTTGACCTCACAAAAAACATTGTGTGATAAAGCTTAAATGTTGTTTCAAGCTTTAACAAAGATGCACTGGAAAAAAATCCAAAATCCTTCTTTTTAATAGAAAAATAGAGGCCAACAATTTTCTAGTTTCTGCAAGGAAAGACAATAATTCTCTCATTTTTTTTTCCCTCTGGCTACTACTGTGAGTATGATGACCTTCCACTTTCTAAGAGGATCTGAAGTTAGAAATTATTTCTGTACGGTGCTTTTGGACTGATTATGAACAAGGTCAAGGATGCTAAATGCCTAGAGAAAATCATAAGTCAAAAGAAAAGGGAAAAATAACCATTACAGTAGTAGAGAAAGTTATTCAAAATCAGAAAGTCAATGGACTATCTATGAAAATGTAATGTTTCCATGAACAGGAAGGAAATGTGTGTGTCCTAATGCTTAACTTCATACCCACTGCTGTCAAATCGATACCGACTCAGAGTGACTCATAGTGACTCTGCCCCGTAGGGTTTCCAGGGATGTAAATCATTACAAAAGCAGACTGCCACAGCTTTCTCCTAGGAGAGGCCGGTAGGTTTGAACTGCCAATCTTTGGGTTACCAGCGGAGGGCTTAACCACTGTGCAACCAGGCTTCTTCAAGTATGTTTGAATAAAACCCAAAACAAACCCATTGCCGTCCAATCGATTCTGACTCATAGCAACAGTAGGATTTGAACTGCTGACCCTTTGGTTAGAAGCTGAATGCTTAACCACTCTGCCACCAGAGCTCCATGTTTAAATAGGATGGGTATACAATTATAAGAACAAAGATTTTAATTGGAACTAACTCTTCCTGGCTTCAATTCCTTACTTATCAATAATGTATGGGAAAAGAAAAAGAGGCATAAGGGCAAAACTCTGAGCGCCTTTTGAGCCCTAATTTGGCCAAAAGAATAATTTTTATCAAATTTTTTAACAAATGATTTTTGAAATTATAGATCCAAAAGTAAATTCTTATCTTGTGGTGCATGCATCAGGCAATTTAATGTATTTGTCCTCAGAGTGTGCTCTTGGACCAATGGCATCAGCATTATTTGGCAAATAGTTGAAATGCAAATTTTGGGGTCACTCGATGTAGGGCTTAGTAATCTGTCTTTTAAGTTCTTTAGGTAATTCTGATGCAGAATAAAATTTGAGAAGCACCGCTTTAATATGTCATGAGATATGTATTATACATCTCTCCAATAAGATTTTCTTTTCTCTCATTTTCTGGCAAGTATTATAATAACATTCTTGCTTTAGGACCAGGCAATGTTTCATTCTGTTATACATAAGGTCACTATGATTGGAACTAACTTGGCAGCACCTAATGACAAATTATGATATCATTTTTATTTTAGATAGGTTATATTTAAAATAATTTTTTAAAACACTGTTCTTATTTTATTTTATTTTTTAATAAGTGGAACATTGTTTTTTTTAATTCACCAAGTCTCCACATATTCAAAAGATACCAGGAAAACTACAAGAAAAAAGAGGGAAAAACTGACACTCAGATAACCCACAAACAACACTTTATTAATGAATGTTCTAGATGCATCTCTATGTGTATATAAACGTATACATGTATAATCTCAATTCATGATGCTAGAGGGGGGAAAGCATTTTTTTTTTTTTTATGTCCTGTCACTGAACTTTTTTTATGGTTATGTGTAAACTGAAAAGATCAGCAATGTACAATAATAAACTTTTTTTTTTTTTTTTGGTTCAGATTGCATAAGGGCTACAGAGTCTTTGTGGACGGCCTGAGCTCCATGAATTTACTCACACTGGGGCCTAGACTGAGGGATAGAGAATATGCTATTTTTATGGTTGAGAGCAGAAATACAAGCTGAACCATACAAATACACATAAATATTTTGCATAGAGTTAGTATACATCACAACTATCCCATTCCACTGACCAAAGCAAGTCACCAGGCCACCGCACATATGGAGCCAGGGCGAAGTCCTCCTACAGAAAAGTGCTGCAAGTCACATGGCAAAAGTCTGTGAATGTAACAGTAACAATTTTCCACAGATAAGTGTCCCTTTCCGGTATTTCTAGAGAATCTCATATCACTACCCTCTTTGTTCTCTGCACTCCCACTATCATAAAAATGTTATTTCACTTTCTTCAACAGTCCATTTCTCTTCCTTCAAAACTTTCAGTCAAGTTGCTTCCACTGCCTGAATTGGTTTCTCCTCATCCTCACTATCAAATCACTGCTCTCTTCTCTGAGACCTTCCCTATTCCAAGGCCAAAGGCCACTTCAGACCCTCCAGTTACATCCTTTTAGACTTTACTTTCATTACATACCTGTCTTTGATTACTGATTTAATTTTCATTCCCCAGTTAGGTTCTACATTCCATGAAAACAGGTATATGGCTGACTTTTCTCACCATTGTATCCCTAAGCAGGGTTTCAAATATAGTTGTAGCTTCATAAGTATTCATTGAAAGACTGAATAAATATTTCTATTTTTTTAACCCTTTATAATATACTTATTTCCTTATTTTTTGTTCTATAACTTGGGAGATATGTAACGTATGTCATTCATTCCTTATTTTTATAATTTTAAATAAAATACTTGAGCCCATACTTTTTAATTTATTTATTAACTTTATATCTGAAACAATATTTCTTATTCCCTGTATGAAGAATCCACCACCCATCTGTCAGTTTGGTGTATTGTGGTGGCTTGTGTGTTACTATGATGCTGGAAGCTACACCAAGGGTATTTCAAATACCAGCAGATTCACCCGTGGTGGACAGGTTTTCATGGAGCTTCCAGACTAAGAGTAGGAAGAAAGCCCTGGCAATCTACTTCCAAATATTAGCCAGTGAAAACCATATGGAACACTACAGAATATTGATTGATATAATGCTGGAAGATAAGCCTGTTAAGATAGAAAGCTCTCAAAATACACAGCGACTGTAATAATGGCCTTGAATATACCAACAGTCACAAAGATGACACAGGATTGGGCTACATTTTGTTCTATTGTACACAGGGTGGCTATGAGTCAGAGCTGACTTGACAGTAACTAACAACAACATGTGAAAGACAAAAGAAATTGTGCCCTTACACCTTCTTCTCCAATTACCTTTCCAGATTTTTGTTAAATCTTTTGTTATGTTTGTTTCAGCCCATTTTGTCTGTTATTTTTATTGCATTGTATTTTTCAACAACTTTGAAATCTTTGCTCTTATTTGTACATGTAATTACTAAAGTGTCTTGGAAGAAGTACACCCAGAATGCTCCTTAGAAGGAAGGATGGCAAGACTACGTCTTACATTGGTCACGTTGTCAGGAGGGATCAGTCCCTGGAGAAGGACATCATGCTTGGTAAAGTACAGCGTCAGTGAAAAAGAGGAAGACTCTCAAAGAGATGCATTGACACAGTGGGTGCAACAATGGGCTCAGATGTAACAACTGTTGTGAGCATGGAGCAGGACTGGGCAGTGTTTCATTTTGTGGTCCATAGGGTCGCTATGAGTTGGAACCAACTTGACGGCACCTAATAACAACAATTACTAAAGATTCTTAGACTTAGTTTTTTTTTTTTTGCTTATAGACGTACTGCTTACAGTTGTCCTTTGTAATACATGTCCTCATTTGTGGCTTCTTTATTTGGGCTTATCTTTTAGTTAGTGCTGCGTAGCATTAATAAATGGGGCTTTGTGGGAAACTTATATATGGGATAGAAATCCTGAGCCCTCATGTTTACGAGAGTGTCTTTATGTTAGTATTACAAGTAAACTATAATATTACTGCTAGAGAATTGAAGTATATTCTTTTCACTCAAATTTCTACACATTCATCCAATTTATTTTGGAATCCATTGTTGTCAAAGGGCCTCATATCTTTTGAGGCCAATGCAGAAGTCTTTATTTAAAATCTCTAGCCTCTAATCTAATGCCTGCCTGGCTGCTATAGGACGAATTCTGATGACTCATATTTGACCCAAAGCCTCCTTTTCATGCCAGTTTAATTATTGACAATTGCTCATAGAATGCAGACCAAAATTCTCAACACAACCAATGCATAATGCAATCCCAGCCTGCATCTCCAGCTCAAATTTGCCAAAAGCAAACAGACTTCTCTGTCCCCAGTCACATAAACAAAAGGAGATGTATTACTTTTAACCAAATATTTTTGCAACAGGAATATAATAGGCCAAAGTATGGTCTAAGACATTCAATAAGGTATTGAAATTCCCTGAACTAATAATGCTTCTTGTCTCATTGCCACTCATTCAACCTTAGGCTGACCACAACTGTCAGTATTCACAAAAGAAAGAAAATCAAAAGTTCTGCTGTTGAAGTGACAAATAAATAAAATCCTAATCCCAGTGGCTCCAAAAAGTCTCTTCTATGCAATAATTTTAGCCACCATGACCATCATTTGCCCTCGAGTAGATTATGACTCATTGAAGTCCCATATGTATCAGAGTAGAACTGAACTCCATAGAGTTTTTGATGGCTGACTTTTCAAAAGCAAATAACCAGGCCTTCCTTCCGAGGCACCTCTGGGTGCACTCGAACCTTCAACCTACTGGTTAGTGGCCAAGTACATTAACTGTTTGCACCACCCAAGGACTCCAATAATTGTATACTTTCTGTCAAACTAGGGATTAGCACTCAGAATTTTTATTCTCTCTTCTTACCTGTTGTGCAATCTGGAATGTTACTAAAATCACTTCTCCAATGACTGGCAATCAAGAAAGAGGCAGTAAAGCCTTCTATTGGCTGGTTTTGGAGAACTTAAGAAAGCCTGGGATAGGTTGCTAATGTTTCAGCATTGGTTAATGTCACTGTTGTAAAGCGAGCTAGCAGCATAGCAGGAATTTGAGGTGACGTGCATCATCCAAGAAATAGGGCAGCTAGATAAATGGAAATATAGTCCTATTTCTTAACTTCTGCAGAAATAATTTACTGTTATCATCCACATCGGTTATTTTGCATCTAATCATTCCTCTCTTTATCTATTTCGTTTGCATTTAGTGTGATTTTTCTTAGTCCTATTCTGCACATAACTGAGATGGTTTTATGTGTTGTTAATTTTACTCCTTGTGTTTCTAATCCGGGGTTTGGTTGAGAAATAGTATTGTTTTACTTTCCTGCCAGCTTTCTTTAAACTTCTTTCTCTTGTGTTAGCATCTTACCCTTGAAGCCTCATTTCATTACATTCATGTTCTTTATTATTTCTTTGACAGTACAAAGTAGTTGATTAGATTTGACATTGGAATTTGAGGGCAAACCTACTTCAAAATGGGCTCTTTCTTTTTATTTTGCACATGTCGTTTCCTTATTTTTGTATGGTCATGGGTTGCTAAATGTCCGTGATATTCTGTGAAATAAGACGTTACTTGATTTGGATGTCGTGCAAACACCATTATCACATATAGGCAGTCCCTGAGTTATAAACATCTGACTTGCATATAATGTGTGGTTATGAACCAACTTCTATAAAACCTATTATATTTAAAATTTGAGGTACTTACAATGGTTCACAAAAACAAACAGGCGCTACTTTGTGACATGCATAAAAACATTATTATTACTGTATTATTATGTTAAAGATGTTTTAGTATATCTGGAAGTGTTTCTTTAATTTTTTTATACATAGAAAGGTACACTATATACTATATACTAAGACAGATATTTGACTAACTGATGTAAGATACATCCACTACATCTCATTCTCTCATTGGGATTTCTGAACTCTATTATAACCTTCTGGGACCACGGACTTACATGCGGTCAGACTTTGCCTGAACAGGCATTATGTGGCACATGTCTGTACTTCTTATGGATTTGTTGTATATTCTTGTATTAAATAAGCCTTATTTATTTCTTATTGCCCATTTATCTTTGACTGGGGGTAATCAGCCTCTGTTGTTAGCCTCTAAATAGTGTGAATGAATTAGCTTTTACCTTGCTTAGCTGGATGATCTTTAAAACCCACTCTTGAGGTTGGAGCTTGAAGATGTTGCTGGTTGCTATTCATTTCCTAATTCTGCACCAGACTCTACTCTCCCTAATCTGGTGACTATCTCATCTTGTTCATTTCTTCTGCTTTTCTTCCTCTTAATTGTGGTAAACATGTATATAACAAAACATTTGCCACTTCAACAATTGTTACATGTACATTTCAGTGGTATTGTTTCAAGTCCTCACCTTGTGCAGTCATCACCCCTATCCTCTTCCAGATTGTTCCACCACCATTAACTGAGTTATTCTCCTTTAGCTTGTGTAAAAGTGATACACACATTCATTTGTATGATGATACATTTTACATTATAAACTTGTTGAAAAAGAAACAGAGTTTGGAGACAGAAAGAAGGGAGAAAGGTCAGCATGAACAACACCTCTTCTCCTGTGTTAGTGGGACAGTGTTTTATGGCCACATCTCACAGGCAGTGAGGCTATAAAAGGGAATAAGTGGCGTTTTAGCTTCTGTGTTGGAGGTAAGCCAGGGAAAATAGGGTTGAGTCTGGATATTGTGTATGCTAAAGTGCAGCGTGTGCCACAGGGTTCCTCTTATCCTCACCCCAATTTACGAAGTCTGCTACTAAGCAAAACCAAACTAATTAAAATTTCCTGAATGCCCTGCACATTTCTTTTCCAGACCATGTCCTCACTAATTCTGTTCTGTGCCTAGAATATTCTTTACAGCTATCCCTACCTGTGAAAATTACATTAAGTCTTCTAGGACCAGCTGACATATCAATTACTCCATGGACCCTTCCTGGTCTTACTTATTACTCTCTGTTAGAACTTTCTTTCCTTCTGGTAGATACCATTGCATTTTTTAAAATATCTTTTAGAATGTTTGTGTTCTGATATGTATTAAGTTTTTTTTTTACATTTATTATCATTCCCAGTACATTGCAAGACCATAAAGCTGATTTTTTTTTAGCTTATGTGTCTCAAAGTATACTGCAACAAGCTTGGCACAAAGTAAATAGACATTTTGTTTGTTTCCAAAAAGTTGTTCAATTTGACGTGTCTTGTTTGATCAGAAATTTGATTAAACACTTTTTTTGTTTGTTTTCTGAATATGAATTTATTGTCCATGGGGATTAGCACTGAGAGCCTTTTGATGCTGTGCTTTTCCCTTTGCTATTATTATTATTTTTATTGTACTTCAGGTGAAGGCTTACAGAACAAGTAGTTTCGCATGAAACAATAGTATACATATTGTTTTATGACATTGGTTAACAACTCCACAACATGTCAACCCTCTAACTTCTCAACCTTTTTTTTTTTTGGTGAAAATACACATAGCCAAAGATACACCATTTCAAAAATTTCTACATGCACAGTTCAGTGACATTGACTACGCTCTTCCTATTAGTGCTGCTGTTCTCACTTAAGATGAAGGCTTACAGAACAAAATAGTTTCTCATTTAACAGTTACTACACATGTTGCCCTATGACAATGGTTAACGATCTCACAACATATCAACAATATCCTTACTCAACCTTGGGTTCCCTATCACCACCTTCCTTGTCCCCTTCTCCCTTCTGGCCCTTCTCACTGGACTACTGTACCTCATTAGTCCCATTTGGTTTTACGGAGCTGTCTACTCCCAGGCTGAATGGTGAACCTCGGAGATAACTTCACCACTGAGCTAAAAGCGTGTCTGGGGGCCATACTCTCAGGGTTTCTCCAGTCTCTGTCATGCCAGTAAGTCTGGCCTTTTTTTTTTGACTTAGAATTATGCTCTACATCCTTCTCCAGCTCTGTCCAGAACCCTCTGTTGTGATCCTGGTCCGAGCAGTCAGTGGTGATAGCCAGGCACCATCTAGCTGTACTGGACTCAGTCTGGTGGGGGCCTTGGTAGCTGTGGTCCATTAGTCCTTTGGACTAATCTTTTCCTGTTCTCTTCATTCTCCCTTGCTCCCGAAGGGATGAGACCAGTGGACTATCTTAGATGGCTGCTCAGAGGCTTTTAAGACCCCAGACACTACTCACCAAGGTAGAATGTAAAACATTGCCTTTATAAACTGTGCTATGCCAATTGAGCTAGATGTTCCCCAAGACCATGGTCCCCACAGCCCTCCGCCCAGCAATTCAGTCCCTCAGGGAGTTTGGATGTGTCTATGGGGCTTCCATGACCCTTCCTTTTACAAGTTGTGCTGGTTTCCCCTGTATTCACCCTTCACCCAAGATACCACTTATCTATTGCCTATTTAGTATTCCCCCCCCACCCCTCCCATCCCTGGTAACCAACAAAGATTGTTACATTTTGTGTGTGAACTTTTTCATGGGTTTTTACAATAGAGGTCTCATACAATATTTGTCCTTTTGTGACTGACTTATTTCACTCAGCATCATGTCCTCCAGTTTCATCCATGTTATGAGATGCTTCACAGATTCATTGTTGTTCTTTCTTGTTACATAGTACTCCATTGTGTATATGTACCATAGTTTGCTTATCCATTCATCTGTTGATGGGCATCTAGGTTGTTTCCATCGTTTTGCTATTGTGAACAATGCTGCCATGAACATAGGTGTGCATATGTCTATTCGAGTGACGACTCTTATTTCTCTCGGATATATTCCTAGGAGTGGAATTGCTGGATTGAATGGTATGTCTATTTCTAGCTTTCTGAGGAAGCGCCATATCATTTTGCAAAATGGTTGTATCATTTTGCATTCCCACCAGCAGTGCATAAGTGTTCCGATCTCTGCACAGCCACTCCAACATTTGTTATTTCTAGTGCTTTTGATTCGTGCCAGTAATGCCGGGGTGAGATGGTATCTCATTGTGGTTTTAATTTGCATTTCTCTAATGGCTAGTGATCGCGAGCATTTCTATATGTGTTTGTTGGCCATTTGGATGTCTTCTTTGTTGAAGTGTCTGCTCATTTACTTTTCCCATTTTTAATAAGATTATTTGTCTTTTTGTTGTAGATGAGTTGGATTTTCTTGTAGATTATGGAGACTAGACATTTGTCTGACTTGTACTGTCCAAAAATTTCTTCCCAGTCTGTAGGTTCTCTTTTTACTTTTTTGGTGAAGTCTTTCGAAGAGCATAGGTGTTTGATCTTTAGAAGATCCCAGTTATAGCTTATCTATTGGGGTTTGTGCATTGATGGTTACGGTTTGTATCCTGTTAATGCTGTGTATTAAGGCCTGTAGTGTTGGTCCTATTTTTTCTTCTTTGAACTTTATAGTTTTAGGCTTTATATTCAGGTCTTTGATCCATTTTGAAGTAGTTTTTATATACAGCTTGAGGTATGGGTCTTGTTTCATTTTTTTGCAGATGTATATCCAGTTTTGCCAGCACCATTTGTTAAAAAGACTGTCTTTTCCCCAATTGATGGACTTTGGGCCCTTGTCAAAGATCAGGTGACCGTAGGTAGATGGATTGACATCTGGGTTCTCATTCTGTTGCATTGGTCAATGTATCTGTCGTTGTACCAGTACCAGGCTGTTTTGACTACTGTAGCTGTATAGTAGGTTCTGAAGTTAGGTACTGTGAGTCCTCCAACTTTGTTCTTCTTCTTCAGTAGTGCTTTACTTCTTCAGGGCTTCTTCCCTTTCCATATAAAGTTAATGATTAGTTTTTCCATCTCTTGGAAGAATGTTGTTGGTATTTGGATGAGGATTGCACTGTATTGGTAAATTGCTTTGGGTAGAATTGTCATTTTCACAATGTTGAGTCTGCCTATCCATGAGCATGGTACATTTATGTAGATCCCTTTGGGTTTCATGTGGTAGTGTTTTGTAGTTTTCTTTGTATAGGTCTTTTACATCCCTGGTCAGATTTATTCCTAAGTATTTATCTTTTTAGGGGCTATTATAAATTGTATTGTTTTCCTGATTTCCTTTTCATCGTTCTCCTTACTGGTGTATAGGAATCCAACTGATTTTTGAATGTTTATCTTGTATCCTGCTACTCTGCTGAATCTTTCTATTAGTTCCAGTAGATTTCTCAAGAAGTTTTTAGGGTTTTATGTGTATAATATCATATCATCTACAAACAGGGAGATTTTAGCTTCTTCATTACCAATTTGGATGTCTTTTATTTCTTTTTCTTGCCTTATTGCTCTAGCTAGAACTTCCAGCACAATGGTAAATAAGAGTGGTGATAAACGGCATCCTTGTCTTATTCCTGTTCTCAAGAGGAATCTTTTCAGCCTCTCTCCATTAAGAATGATGTTGGCCATTGGTTTTGCATAGATACCCTTTAATATTTTTAGAAATTTCCCACTGTACCTATTTTATTGAGAGTTTTTATCAGGAATGGGTGTTGGGTTTTGTCAAATTCCTTCTCTGTGTCAATTGAGATGATCATATCATTATTTTCTTTCATTTTATGTATGTGGTGGATTACGTTGATTGATTTTCTAATGTTGAACCATCCTTGCATACCTGGTATGAATCCTACTTGGTCGTGGTGTATTATTTTTTTGATATGATGCTGAATTCTATTGGTTAGAATTTTGTTCAAAATTTTTGCATCTATATTCATGAGAGATATTGGTCTGTAATTTTTCTTTTTTTGTGGCGTCTTTGCCTGGTTTTGGTATCAGCGCTATGGTGGCTTCATAGAATAAATTTGGAAGTGTTGCTTCCTCTTCTATGCTCTGAAATAGCTTGAGTAGTACTGGTACAAGCTCTTCTGCAAATGATTTGTAGACTTCTCCAGTGAAGTCTTCTGGGCCAGGGCATTTTTTTGGGGGGGAGTTTTTTTATTACCTTTATAATCTCTTCGCTTATTATGGGTCTGTTCAGATTATCAACATCACTTGGTTGTAGTTGGGGTAGGCCACATGTTTCTAGAAATTTATCCATTTCCTCTAGGTTTTTGACTTTGTTGGAGTACAGTTTTTCATAATATTCTGTTATAATCTTTTTTATTTCAGTTGGGTGTGTTGTAATGTCCCCCATCTCATTTCTTATTTGGGTTATTTGTTTCCACTCCTGTTTTTCTTTTGTCAGTCTGGCCAGTAGTTTGTTGATTTTGTTGATTCTTTCGAAGAACCAACTTTTGGTTTTGTTGATTCTTTCTATTGTTTTTCTGTTCTCTATTTCATTTATTTCTGCTCTGATCTTTACTATTTCCTTTCTTCCGATGGCTGTGGGCATTTTTTGGTATTCTCTTTCTGTTTGTTTGAGTTCTGTAGTTAATGTTTTGATTTTGTCCCTTTCTTCTTTTTTGATGTGTGCATCTATTGCTATAAATTGTCCTCTGAGGACTGCCTTTGCTGTGTCCCAAAGGTTTTGGTATGATGTGTTTTCATTCTCATTTGATTCTAGGAATTTTTTTATTCCATCTCTGATTTCTTCTATTACCTAGTGATGTATAAGCAGGGTATTATTCAGTTTCCATGTGATTTTTTTTTTCCCCTTGCTCTTTCTATTGTTAATTACTACCTTGATGGCATTGTGGTCAGAGAAGATACTTCGAATTATCTCAACGTTTTGGATCTTGCTGAGGATTGCTCTATAGCCTAAGATGTGGTCTCTTCTGGAGAACGTTCCATGTGCATTGGAAAAGAATGTGTACTTGGCAGCAGTTGGATGGAGTGTTCTATATATGTCTACGAGGTCAAGTTGGCTGATTCTGCCCTTTAGGTCTTCTGTATCTTTGCTGAGTTTCTTCCTAGTTGTTCTGTCCTTTACTGAGAGTGGTGTGGTGTTGAAGTCTCCTACTATTATTGTGGAACTGTCAATTTCTCTTTTCAGTGTTGTTAGAGTTTGTTTTATGTATTTTGGAGCCCTGTCATTGGGTGCATAGATGTTTATTATTGTTATGTCTTCATGATGGATTATCCCCTTAATCATTTTATAGTGTCCTTCTTTGGCTTTTATGGTAGATTTTGTTTCAAAGTCTATTTTATCTGAGATTAGTATTGCCATTCCTGCTTTTTTTTGGTAGTTGTTAGCTTGATATATTTTTTTCCAACCTTTGACTTTTAGTAAATTCACATCTTTGTTTCCGAGGTGTGTCTCTTGTAGACAGCATATTGATGGATCCTGTTTTCTTATCCATTCTGTGACTCTCCATCTCTTTATGGGTGCATTGATTCCATTTACATTCAGTGTAATTACTGATAGAGGTGAGATTGTTGCTGTCATTTTGTAGTACTTTCTTTTTGTGGTGCTGAAGTTGTCTTTGTTCTTCTTACTCTCTTGTGCTGAGTTTCTTTTTGTTTGTGGATTTTTTTTTCATTTCTTTTGTTTTTGTAGGTTTTGTTTTTGCTGAGACTTTATGTTTTTCCTCTTTTTTTATGAGTATGTTTGTTAACTTTCTTTGTGGTTACGATAAATTGTATCCTTATCTTTCTAAGTTTGAAGCAGTCTACCATTACTTGGTATCGCCTTGCCTTCCTCTCCATTAGAAGGTTGTATACCTATGCCGTTTATTCCCTCTTTTATTGTTTTGATGTAGTTGTGATTTACTGATTAACTGCTCTGATTCCCTGTTGTATTTCTTTTGGTTTTGGATAGTCCTGGAGAGGTCATTTCCTATATTGGTATCTGGTTGGTATGATCCTGCATCCTAGATTCTGCCTGCGAGCTGAAGTTGTTTGTCCTCAGATCAAAGAACTCCCTTTAATAATTCTTGTAATTTTGGTTTGACTTTTACATATTCCTTTAATTACTGTTTATCTGGAAATGTCCTAATTTCACCATCAAATTTGAACAATAGTTTTGCAGGATTTATTATTCTTCGCTGGCAATCTTTTTCTTTCAAAATTTTATATATGTCATCCCATTTCCTTCTTGCCTGCATGGTTTCTGCCAAATAATCTGAGCTTAGTCTTATTGTTTCTCCTCTGTATGTGCCTTCTTATTTTTCATGAGCTGCTCTCAGGATTCTTTGTTTGTCTTTGGTTTTGGTGAGTGTGAATATGATATGCCTTGCTGATTTTATTTTGGGGTCTCTCCTATATGGGGTTCTTTGAGCTTCTTGGATGGCCAGCTTTTCATCTTTCATGATATTGGGGAAGTTTTGTGTCAGCAGTTCTTCGATGATCCTCTCTGTGTTTTCTGTTTTCTCCCCCTGTTCTGGAATTCCAATCTCTTGAAAATTTTTGCTTTTGATTGTATCTCACGTAACTCTCTGGGTCTTTTCATTGTTCTTTGTTCTTTTTTCTTAGTTTTCCTGAAACAGAGTTGTAGCCAAGTGTTTGTCTTCAGTTCCACTGATCCTGTCTTCCACCATTTCAGATCTGCTTCTCAGCCCTTCTATGACACTGTCCATTTCTGAAATCTTGTTGTTTATGTTTTGGATTTCTAATTGTTGTCTTTGTATTATTTCTAGTTGTGAATTTATTTTAGCATTTTGTTCCTGCATTATTTTTCTTAATTCTTCCAATTTTTTGTCAGTATTTTCCATGAATTTGTCTATTTTTTCCTCATGTTTGTCAGCTTTTTTGCCTCAGCTCTTGGAGAATTCTGAGTATTGGAGATTTGAATTCTTTATTAGGTAGTTCTAGTGCCTTTTCTTCCGCTAGACAGTCATCTGGTGTTTTATTTTGGATGTCTACTGGAACTATCTTGTCCTGTTTTTGTAAATGTTTTGATATTGTCTGCTGTCTTCGGGGCATTCAGTAGTTATTTTTCTTATTTATTGATTGTAGATTTGTTTGTTTTGCCCCTTTAAAAAAAAAAATTGACTATGTCTGAGCAGGCGGACTGTGTGTTCTTTGTTGTTTGCTCGTCTGTGGGCACAATACTTTTTGCCTCCTTCTCCAACTGGCAAGATCAGTCACTCAGACATGGTATGGCAGGGCAAGTCTAGCTGAAGAGGAGTTACTGGGACGGGTTGTTTGTGACACTTACTACAGCCACAAGGGTGGTTCGGTTATCAGTGGAGGGCAGGATCCAACTGGCCGTGCCAGTGCTGCTTGGTGGTGTGATGTCAAGTGCACAGTGCAGGTAGGCAGGATGCAGCGGGGAGATTGTTATGTGTGGAGCTAAGATGGATATGGAAGAGAGGAGAGAGGAACAGGAGCCAAAAAATACAAACAAACAAAAAATGCTAGGGGAGCTTGCCATTAGAGTGGAGAGATGAGAGACTATGAAATGGACAAAAACAGAAGGGGAAGATGAAGAAAAGAAAAGAATGAATAAATAAAAATTGGAAAGGTTAAATAACAGCAAAGTTCTCAGTGATCCCACCAGTGCAGCTATGAGGTCTGGTGAAGTCACTGTCAGGTGTTGCAGTACAGCCTGGCTAGAAGGTATAGAGGTATACAATGCCAGGTATTCAGGGAACGAAGAGAAGGAAGATATAGAGAGATGAGAAACTGAGTAATAAAGAAGACAAAAAGGGAAAAAGAGGGAAAAGAAAAGAAAACAAATTAAAAAAAAAAAAAGAACAAGAAAAGCTCCCATAAATGCAGGAAAAGAAAAAGAAAATAAAAACCCAGCTAACAAAGAAATGCTCTCAGGGATCCCTCTGCTCATCTGTGCAAGCCGAGGGGGTGGTCTCCTTGCCATGCAGCACCACCTGGCCAGAAAGGGCCCCTGATTCAAGAAAAGGAAAACAAACAAACAATTCAAAACAAACAAACAAAAGCCCAGGGATCCCACCCACGCAGCAGCCCAGACGGGGAAGCCTCTCCACACTCGAACAGATCTCCACAGCCCCTCAGGAAGAAGCAAAGATGGCACACGGAGCCAGGTATTTGAGCAAAAGGCGGGGGAGGTGGTGAGAGGTAAGGAATAAATCAAAAAAAGCAGGAAAAAAAGCATCACCAGCAGCCAACAAATGGCAGTCAGAGAGCCAGCTAGTGCGGGCTGGTGGAATCCAAGCAGCAGGTGTTTCTTGGACCAGAGACTGTGACTGCGGGAAGCAGAGGGGGCCGCGTGTGGGTGAAGAAGAGTAGAGAGTGGGAAAGCGTATATCACAAATTACCAGAGCTTTGCAGCCCCTCAGGAAGAAACAAAGATGGCGCACAGAGCCAGGTATTTGAGCGAAAGGAGTGGGAGTTGGTGAGAGGTAAGGTAGAAATAAAAAGAAGCAGAAAAAAGCAACACCAGCAGCCAACAAATGGCACTTAGAGAGCCGGCCTGTTCTTGAGTGTGGAATCCAAGCAGCTGGTGTTTCCCAGACAAGAGATTGTGGCCACAGGAAGCAGAGGAGACTGAGTGGGGGTGAAGAAGTGTGGAGTGTGGGAAAGCATACATCACAAATTACCAGGTGTTTTATCTCCCGCTGGAAGCTCTGTGAAGCTGCTTTCTCATCCCCCCTGTTTGCTGGTCTCCAATAGGAGTCCAAGATGGCGGATCCGTGCTGTGTTAGCTGATAGGGGACCTCTGCATGAATCTCTAATGACTCCCCATTCTCTTTCAGTTTTCTCACTTCATTTGGTGCTTGGCTGAGTTCTTTATCTCTTCATTTGATGTTTTAGGGTTTCAGGATTGTTATTTTCTCTGTTCTGCTTAGTTTTTCGGATCTTTGCTGTGGAGGGACGGCGTGGTGCTTCTGCCTAGAGTGCCATTTTGCTGAAAGTCTGATTAAACACATTTTTGGAAATAAATGAAAGACTATAAATATATATCATGGTTTGTAATGCTTCAGTGAACACTTAGGTTAAATTTATCCATTTAGATACTTTTATTTATTTTATTTTTTTCCTTTAAAAACATGAGTAGGAATCTACCCTTGCATAATTCCAAGCACTTCAGTTACTGAAGAGACTCTTCAGGAGAGTGGATGATTTACAAGAGGAAGTGTCAATTTGATTCATCTTTCTTTTGCTTACTGACTGGGTGTCATTGTGGCTGTGCTTTATCAAGTGGATGGCCTGCTGAACAGGGCTTCATCGAGTTCTTCACTGACAAAAAATTGTGACATTATGTAGTGACTGCCTCTATAGATGATAAATACTACCACACTCCACGCTGCCTTTATATGTCTTTCTGGAATACAGACTAACCTTTAATGCTCTAAGTTACAATTTCCCACTGTCTACTGCTCTCTGCTAACAATAGAATTGTTCCCCTGTGTTCCACCCAGCTAACCAAGATTCTAAAGTTCAGAGGAAAGATATGAGGTTTCTTGCTTTAGTGTTAAATTCTACTTTTTTTTCTCCTCTTTTAAAATCTTATACATAGCTACTTGTTGGAGCTCTGTGGCTTGTTACACATTGTTGAACATTCAGTGCACAGGTTAAGGTAAACACAATTCTTTATAATCCTTTCGCAGTCCCTTTTGATTAAATACTGTTCCATGACTCTGTCTAAGTGAGAGCAAAGGGGCCAGTAAAGCTGCTTCAGCTTAATTGTTGTTGACATTCTTTTTCACTTGGGGCCTTGATGGGATGTTTCTCTTTGAGTTTGTTTTTTTTTAAGCAGTAAACTGCCTTGAATTTCCACACACTTTACAGAAATGTTTGTTTTAGTTTGAAAGTCTGGATTTTTTTTTTTTTTTGGTCACTAAATTAGTCCCTAAAAAGGGAATAAGAAATAGGTATAGGAATGCTTGGTGAGAATTACAGAGCCCCGGATGTCATCATTATAATTTTCAAATATTACAGGCTGACTGAGGGGGAAAAATATATATGTGTGTGTGTGTGTGTGTGTGTGTAAGTATTTTAAAGATTTATAGAATGCATTTATATATGTGCATATTGATTAAAACACAATTTCAATATCTGTATTAAGACTAGATTTATGGTGTAGGATATATATGATTTAATGTTTGCATTTTGTTTTGTTTTGTTTGTTTAAATAGTTCGTTGGTTTGGATCCAGTAATATAAGTAACTTCTTTATTTGACAGTTAAAACAAAACCAAAATATTTTCAGCTAAATGGATTAGTGACCTCAATCTCCTATGTATGCACTCCACAAAAAAAGAAAAATTCCAGCAGTGTGATTCAATATTAACCAAGAACACATACTACTTCCAACTAGGTTTCTGTTAGGCTCTGTCAATCAGAAAAATGCCAGAAGACTAGAACCTTCCAGTTAATAGAAAATCAATCAAGGAGTGTCTTTCGTCTAATAAACTTTAAGTTGTATGGACTGTGGGAGTCTGTAAGAAAAATTAGATTTTTAAAAAAAAAATTTCTGGCAGTTCTTACGAACTGTACGTATGGATGCTTTTGATAATTTTAGCACCAGCTCTATTTAAGATATAGTTTAGCTCTTAAAATATCTTATTATCTATTAACGAAATCAAAATAGTAGCTGTATACAATTTTGTACAAAGCAATGATTCAAAACACCTGTTGAATTAAAGAGAAACTTATATTGACACCTTCTGACTAGAAACTTCTTTTCCCAGATAATTATGCAAAACTAATATTCTGTTTTTTCTTCAAAGCTAATTAACTCAAAATAAAATCTAATATTTACTCACTGTAGGACTAAATTATCTATTCTACTTGGAAACATACTTTTCAAAAAAGGTAGATGATATTCTGAAGTATATTTTTTAAAACAATTATTTATATAAATGAAGCATATGCTCTGTTATCATAAGTGTGTGAAAATACTATAAGGTATATTTCATTCAAATATGCAAATTACCATGACTTCACGTTCATGTGTCCATTTAGGAATTTCACTTTATCTAATTCTTGTTAGTGAAAGGAGAAGCGAGCCTTTGCTCAGGGACTAGCATTGTTTTCAAGAGCAGAGCATTTTACTGTAGTTCTTTTCCAGGTTCGTGCTCAGTTTTGGGGATTCAGTCAAGCCCTTTTACCCTACAAGCCAGAAGGGGTTTAATAGTTAACATTTAGTTTTTTATTCTGTTTTATAAAGTCTCCTCTCAGGACCAAAGTCAATTCCAGGAACACAGAATGAGAACTGCTTCTGGATTCTGTTACGTCACAGAACTTGAGCCTCTGACCTCCATTTCCAACTCGCAGTGAATTTAACTCCCAAGAACTTGTGCAGGCTTTTGTTTTTGTTTTGTTTTGTTATTAAGTTTTAGTTGAAAAATGTGATGTAGACTTTTGTGACAATATTCAGTTTCGGAAGTATCTAAAAATAGTACTGCAAAGATATCCCTAAAATTTAAAGGGAGCTGATGTTTATTTTTATTTTAAATAATGAGAGATCAATGCTTCCATTAAAGCTTTGACCTTGAGATTTGTTTCTTCATAATATAAGACCAAACAGAAGTCAGTATTGGAAAATGACATCGAACTACTGGGGTGAATTTAAATACTTGAGTAATGTGGACATTTGCCTTCACAGAAAAATATTAATCTTAGTACTTTGTATGTTAATCTTTAAATCATGTCTTTTATCTTTGAAATAAAAATGCAATGAGTTTTCTAATATTGCAAGTAATACCTGAAATGTGGAAGGTCTGTATGACTAAGTCAAGAAGCTCAACTTTATTTGGCAGAAAAAGTATATACGTAATCATATTTTTTTAATTTAGAAGGTTAAAATAAAAGTACAAATAAATACGATGGATTTCATATCTCACAGCCATCAATAATCACCTAAGATATGATTACAGAGAAGAAAAACTATCTTGGTGTTTGTGGTTTTTGTTAATTTTTGAAGTTTTGATTATGTGTGGGAATTTCAAACTAGTCACTTGCCACTACAGGGAAAAGTTCATTTTACAGAACACATTTTTGATAAACTTTCTCAGCATCTGTCTGGAAATCTTCATATTATAACCATTATACAAGCAAGTACAATCATGGTGTATTAATAAAGAAAAGTAATGTTTATCTCTCCTTATTTTTTTTTATCTCCTTTGTTCTTTTAGATGTATTTTATGGGGTAAGATATTTATTTATTTTTGTCCATGGATGAAAAAATAAGCAGGACCAGGGCTTCCCTGGTTACTTGTAAGTAATAAGATGTCCAGTTTTTCTAACTTTTGTGTCATATTTGAGTCTGGTGTTGTCTTTTGGCTATACGTTGTGTATCTTGCTTTTTCAAATTTTTAAGCCAGACATCTTCTGTAAGACTGTGGAAACTGGGGAAAATATTTTATATGCCTAAAATGGAGATTAATTTTCTTCTGCTGGGCCTTTAGTGAGGGAGTTTGAGTTGCTCTAGTCAAGAGTTTCTGTATTGCTAGTTTCTCTAGCCACTTGCCCACCACATATGTCAACGGTTTCTGGAGAAAGATAACACAATCCTAGAACTTGAATATTTACATATTTTTAAATACAATATCCATCATAATAAAAAATGACAAAACAATGAGGAGAAAGACCATATGACCAATCAAAAGCAGAAACAACAGTCAGTAAAACATCCCTAGAGGGATTTTAGATATTAAAATTATCGGACAAAGACTTTAAAATAACTTTGTTTGCTATTTGCATAGGAGTAAAAGGAAAATTTGACAGAGAATTGGAAACAAACAATCACAAGGACACAAAAAGTATTTCAAAAATAAGAAATATAGAAATTTAAAAACTGAAAATTAAAATAAAATAGGCCCTCAAAAAACAAACAAACAAACAAACAAACAAAAAACCCCACAACTCAATGAAACACCCCAGGAGCAATGAACACACCTAAAACCCACATCTTAGTTTCTAGTATCATTCTTCCACAAAAAAAAAGTGGGTCCTTGGAGAAATGGATGATTCTAGGATTCCAGAGCCTGGAATATCTTGTAATAGCAGAAAGTAAGGAGACTGGCAATTTACTTAAGCATTCTTTCTCCCAAAAACCCATAACCCCAGTCTAATCATGAGAAATAAGTCAGACAACTTCCAATAAAGTGGCATCCTACAATATACTTGGGTTTGCCCTGAATCAGAATAGATTCAATGGCAACTAATAACAACAAAACAATATACATGAGCAGTACTCCTCAAAACTGTCAAGGTTAAAAAAAAGTCAGGGAAAGTGTCACAGCCAAGCAGAGTCTAATACTTGACAAGCACATGTAAAGCAGTATCCTGTATAGGATTCCGGAACACATAAAGGATATTAGGATGAAACAGAGAGAGACAAAAGGGTGAAAAATGAGGAAAAGGTGAGAGATATAGAGGACACAGAGAAATGGTTGAACATAAATGTAATTTGATTTATTATTGCAGAGAGAGAAAGGGGCAAAAGCAATGAATAATGAAAAATGGTTAAGAATTTTTCAAGCATAATGAATAAAGCCAAGACACAGATTTAGGAATATTTTAAATATTTAAATAATTTTAAAACAAAGAAAATCACATCATAGAAAATCACAATCTCAAAAGCTCTTTTGCTGAAAGGAGAAAAGAATAAGTGAGCATATTAGAAGCAGTCAGAAGGGAAGAAAACAGTCACATTATTTTTAAAGGAGTGATAATTAGACTGAGCAGACCTTTCCACAGAAATAATAGAAACCAATAGACAATGTCTTGATATCTTCAACGTAATAACAAAAAAAGAAAGCTAACTGAAAACTTAAAATTCTATTTCCAATAAAACGTATCACTTTAAGAATACAAGCAACATAAAGATACTTTTGACAAACAAAATCTAAGAAAATTTGCATCAGCACCTTCCCCTAATGGAAATGTTAAAATGTATTCCTCAGGCAGAAGGGATATGATCCCAGATGGATGGTGTAAGGCACATGAACTAATGAGGATAAATGAGAATAGTAAAAAATAAAGTAAATAAAAATGGATATTGACAGGAAGAGTTTCTTAAAATTCTTTGTGCAGTTTTAGGTTATTTAAACTATTTACATTAAAAAAAATTACAGTGCCCTTGTGATGCAATGGTTAAACACTCTGCTGCTAACAGAAAGGTTGGAGGTTCAAAACCACACAGCAGCTCTGTGGGAGAAAAACCTGGCAATCTGCTTCTGTAAAAATTACTGCCAAGAAAACCCTATAGGGCAGCTCTACTTTGTCACATGGGTTCGCTATGAGTCGACTCAATGGCACCCAACAACGGCAACAACACTGTACACTGGTCTGTGGGTGGTGGAAACAAAAGTTTGAAGGCTTGAGTTCAACCAGAATTGCCTTGTAAGAAAGGCCTGGCAATCCACTTCCAAAAAATAAATAAATTATTAAAAACTACACTAGAATGTTGGGGACACTCTGATGCATCTTTTTGGGATTTAACAACAACAATAGCATTTAAATGAAAGATACATGTCCTTGGTGATGGTCAAAAATATCAACTAATACTTGACTTTTATAAGTGAAGGCATAATATAGATTCTGGCTCCATTTTTTATGTTGACCACTAACAGCATTTAAGCTTCCAACCTTCCCTCTCCCACCACTGGACATCTGGAACTTTAGATAAGGAAACCTACAAGCACTTATTGAATCTTCTGCCCTGGTGGGGAGTTTGAATCCCACAGTCCTAGCCCATGTGTGCTAATCCGTCTCTAGCAGCCCTCCTCACTACTACAAAAGTCCAGCCCACTAACTGCTCTTTGCTCTTGCCATTCTAGGCTGAATTATACCCGTCCTGTTTTCCCCACAAGGCCCTTCTGTGAGTAAACACACTTTCTTTCAAATTCTCAAGGCACGTGAAGTGTCATCAGTCTTGACATGTGACCTATAAAGTATCATCAGTTTTGACATGTGACCTGCATGATGTGACTGCAAACGGAAGATAATCCTTAGAGTAATGACTAAATATATAGTTAAGAAATATATAACCCCCATGTTAATGAAAGTCACAATGGAATAGTAAAAACTCCTTAACTGGTGAACAAAAGATAGGAAAGGGGAAAATTAACATAGCACAGGAGGAGAAAATAGAATTCAAATAGTAATATGGATTATTTAAACCAAATATATTAGTTAGTACATTAAATGTAAGTCATCTTAATGATTTTATTAAAAGATACAGACTGCAAATCTTAGAGAAAAAGTATACAATTTGAAAGGAACAACCTAAAACATACTACAGAAAAGTTTTAATTGACAAGCAATGTAACAATTACACATGAGTATGTCCCTAATAATATGACCCAAATGTGTAAAATAAAAATAGAATTTCAAAGGGATGATCAATATTTGGTTTAAATAATCCATATTACTATTTGAATTCTATTTTCTCCTCCTGTGCTATGTTAATTTTCCCCTTTCCTATCTTTTGTTCACCAATTAAGGAGTTTTTACTATTCCATTGTGACTTTCATTAACATGGGGGTTATATATTTCTTAACTATATATTTAGTCATTACTCTAAGGATTATCTTCCGTTTGTAGTCACATCAGAGTCTGCTTCAGGAAAACCCAGCTTGCTACACTGCTAAAGTTAAAAGCATGTATATTCAATGACCCAATTAATCAACTGTTTTTGCGTCTTATGTTAAATAACTCTTTACTCCACTACTGATTTCTAGGATGTATCCTTTTCATTATATTTGTAATTGTTTTGTATTTTACGTTTGGACTCCTTGTTTTTAACACATCCTTTCTTTTTCTATGTTTGTGTCTGTTGTTCTTAGAGGCCATTTGGTCGGTTCTGACTCATAGCTACCCATGTACAACAAAATGAAACATTGTCTAGGCCTGCACTAGCCTCACGATTGTTGTTATGCTTGAGCCCTTTGTTGCAGACACTGAGTCAGTCCATCGCATTGAGGATCTTCCTTTTTCTTGTTGACTTCTACTTTACCAAGCATGATGTCCTTCTCCAAGGTCTGGACCCTTCTGACAACACATCCAAAATACGTGAGACAAAGACTCACCATCCTCCCTTCTAATTAGCATTCTGACTGTACTTCTTCCAAGATAGATTTGTTGGTTCTTCTGGAAGTCCATGGTGTAGTCAATATTCTTCAACAACACCATAATTCAAAGGCATCAATTCTTCTTCAGTCTTCCTTATTCATTGTCCAGCTTTCTAATGCATATGAGGTGATTAAAAACACCATGGCTTATACTTAGTTCAGGTGCACCTGAGTCCTCACAGTGACATCTTTGCTTTTGAACACTTTAAAGAGGTCTTTTGCAGCAGATTTGCCTGGTGCAATGCGTTGTTTTATTTCTTGGTTGCTGCTTCCATGGGCGTTCATTGTGGATCCAAGTAAAACGAAATCCTTGACAGCTTCTATCTTTTCTCCGTTTATCATGATGTTGCTAACTGGTCCAGTTGTGAGGATTTTTTTTTGTATGTAGAAGTACAATCCATACTGAAGGCTGTAGACTTTGATCTTCATTAGTAAGGGCTTCAAGTCCTTTTTACTTTCAGCAATCAAGGTTGTGTCATTTGAACACCTCAGGTTGTTAATGAGTCTTCCTCCAAATCTGATGCCACATTCTTCTTCATATAGTCCAGCTTCTTGGATTATTTGCTCAGCATGCAAAATGAATAAGTATGGTAAAAGATACAACCCCGATTCACACCTTTCTTAACTTTAAACCACGCAGTATGCCCTTGTTCTTTTCAAACAACTGCCTCTTGGTCTAAGTACAGGTTTTTCACAAGCACAATTAAGTGTTCTTGAATTCCCATTCTTTGCAATGTTATCCATAATTTTTATGAGCCACACAGTCAAATGCCTTTGCATAGTCAATAAAACACAGGTAAAGATCTTTCTAGTATTCTTTGCCTTCAGCCAAGATCCATCTGACATCAGCAATGATATCCTTGGTTCCACATCCTCTTCTGAATCCGGCTTGAATTTCTGGCAGTTCCTGTCAAAACACTGCTGCAGTGGCTTTAGAATGATTTTCAGCAAAATTTTCTTCTGTGTGATATTAATGATATTGTTCAATAATTTACATGTTCTGTTGGTTCACCTTTCTTTGGATTGGATATAAATATGGATCTCTTCCAGTCGGTTGGCCAGGTAGCTGTCTTCCAAATTTCTTGGCATAGACTAGTGAGCACTTCCAGTGCTACTTCTGTTCCTTGAAACATCTCAGTTGGTATTACTCAATTCCTGGAGCCTTGTTTTTAATCAATACCTTCAGTGAAGCATGGGCCTCTTCCTTCAGTACTATGGGTTCTTGAACATATGCTACCTCCTGAAATGGTTGAACACAGACCAGTTTATTTTTGTACAGTGACTTTGTGTATTCCTTTCATCTTCTTTTGATGCTTCCTGTGTCATTTTATATTTTCCCTTAGAATCCTTTAATGTTGCAACTTTAGGCTTGAATTTTTTCTTCCCTTTTGGTTTTTTATCTCTAGGTCTTTGCACGTTTCCTTACAATACACTACTTTGTCTTCTCAAGCCACCCTTTGAAATCTTCTGTTCACCTCTTTTACTTCACTATTTCTTCCGTTAGATTTAGCTACTCAACCTTCAAGAGCAACTTTTAGAGTCTCTTCTGACATCCATTTTGGTCTGTTCTTTATTTCCTGTCTTTTTTTAATTGCCCTTTAGATGAAGGTTTACAGAACAAACTAGCTTCTCATTAAACAGTTAGTACACATATTGTTTTATGACATTGGTTAACAACCCCACAACATCTCAACACTCTCCCTTCTCAACCTTGGGGTCCCTATTACCAGCTTTCCTGTCCCCTCCTGCCTTCTAGTCCTTGCCCCTGGGCTCGTGTGCTCCTTTAGTCTCATTTTGTTGTATGGGCCTGTCTAATCTTTGAATGAAGGGTGAACCTCAGGAGTGACTTGAGTACTGAGTTAAAAGTGCTTCTGGGGGCCATACTCTCAGGTTTTCTTCAGTCTCTGTCGGGCCAGTAAGTCTGGTCTTTTTTTTTTTTTTTTTTTTTTTTTGAGTTAGAATTTTGTTCTACATTTTTCTCCAGCTCTGTCCAGGATCCTTTATTGTGATCCCTGTCAGAGCAGTTAGTGGTGGTAGTCGGGTCGGGCACCATCTAGTTGAACTGGACTCAGTCTTGTGGAGGCCATGGTAGTTGTGGTCCATTAGTCCTTTAGACTAATCTTTCCCTTGTGTCTTTAGTTTTCTTCATTCTCCCTTGCTCTGGAAGGGGTGAGACCAGTGGAGTATCTTAGATGGCCACTCACAGGCTTTTAAGACCCCAGACACTACTCAAAAAAGTAGAAGGTAGAACATTTCCTTTATAAACTATGTCATGTCAATTGAGCTAGATTTTCCTGGAGACCGTGGTCCCCACAGCCCCCAATCCCAGTAATTCTATCCCTCAGAGAGTTCAAATGTGTCTATGGAGTTTCCATGACCTTGTCTTTCCTGTCTTTTTAATGACCTCCTGCTTTCTTCATGTATGATGTCCTTGATGTCATTCCACAACTCATCTGATCTTTGGTCATTAGTGTTTGGTGCCTCAAATCTATTCTTGAGATGGTCTCCAAATTCAGGTAGGATATATTCAAGTTCATACTTTGACTCTCTTGGACTTGTTCAAATTTTCTTCAGCTTCACCTTGAACTTTCATAAGAGCAATTGATGATCTGTTCCATAGTCGGCCCCTGGCCTAATTCTGACAGGTAATATTGAGCTTTTGCATTGTTTCTTTCGGTAGATGTAGTCAATTTGATTCCTGTATAATCCATCTGGCGAGGGTCAAGTGTATAGTCATTGTTTGTGTTATTGAAAACAGATATTTGCAATGAATAAGTCATTGGTCTTGCAAATTCTTTCATGCGATCTCTTGCATTGTTTCTATCACCAAGTCTGTATTTTCCAACTACCAGTCCTTCCTCTTTGTTTCCAACTTTTACATTCCAATAGCCAGTAATTATCAATGCATCTTAATTGCATGTTTTATCAATTTCAGACTGCAGAAGTTGGTAAAAATCTTCAATTTCTTCATCTTTGGCTTTAGTGGTCGGTGGGTAAATTTGAATAATAGTTGTATTAACTGGTTTTCCTTGTAGGCGTATGGATATTATTCTATCACTGACAGTGTTGTACTTCAGGATAGATCTTGAAATGTTCTTTTTGGAGATGAACATGATGCCATTCCTCTTCAGTTTGGCATTCCTGGCATAGTAGACCTTACAATTATCTGATTCAAAATGGCAAATACCAGTCCATTTCAGCTTACTAATGACTAGGATATAAATCTTTATGAATTCCATTTAATTTTTGACAACTTCCAATTTTCCTAGATTTGTAATTGGTACTTTCCATGTTTTGATTGTTAATGTATGTTTGCAGCTGTTTCGTCTCATTTTGAATCATACCATATCAGAAAATGATGTCCCAAAATCTTGACTTCATCCACATAATTAAGGTTGACTCTACTTTGAGGAGGCAGCTCTTCCCCAGTCATCTTTTGAGTGACTTCCAACCTGAGGGGCTCATCTCCCAGCACTATATCAGACAATGCTCTTTTGTTATTCAAAAGGTTTTCACTGGCCAATTTTTTCAGAAGTAGACTGTCAGATCCTTCTTCCTATTCTGTCTTAGTCTGGAAGCTCTGCTGAAACCTGTCCACTAAGGGTGACCCTGCTAGTAGTTGAAATACCGGTGGCAAAGCTTCCAGTATCACAGCAAGACATAAGCCATCACAGTATGAAAAACTGACAGACGTGTGATGGTTGTTTGTGTCTTCATTTCAGTTAAACCTGTTCTTGAACTGTAATACTTGTTGTAGTTGTTTTAAATGACTTAAGTATGTAGTGAGGCAACTATCACTTAAAAGTGTCCTTTTGTGAGAGACTTTCAGCAAAATAGCACTCTAGGCAGAAGCACCATGCTGTCCCTCCACAGCAAAGATCCAAAAAACTAAGCCAAACAGAGAAAACAGCAATCCTGAAACCCTAAAGTATCAAATGAAGAGATAAAGAACTCAGCCAAGCACCAAATGGAGTGAGAAAATTGACAGAGAATGGACAGCGGGGAGAGATTCGGTCAGAGGTCCCCTATCAGCTAACACAGCATGGATCCGCCATCTTGGACTCCTATCGGAGACCAGCAAATAGGGGGTATGAGAAAGCTGTTTCACGGAGCTTGCAACAGGAGATAAAACAACCGGTAATTTGTGATATGTGTTTTTCCACCCCCCAACCTTCTTCACCCTCACTCGGGCTCCTCTGCTTCCTGTGGCCACAGTCTCTTGTCCATAAAGCACCGGCTGCTTGGATTCCAACCGCCTGCACTGGCTGGCTCTCTGAGTGCCATTTGTTGGCTGCTAGTGTTGCTTTTATCTGCTTCTTTTGATTTCTTCCTTACCTTTCACCACCTACCCCTCCTTTTGCTCAAATACATGGCTCTGTCTGCCGTCTTTCCTTCTTCCTGACAGGCTGCAGAGCTCCGTGCAAGTGTAAAACAGCCTCCCGGTCTCAGCTGCCATGCTAGTGGGATCCAAGGGCTTTCGTTTGTTTGTTTGTTTTGAATTGTTTGTTTACTTTTCCTTTTCGTGAGTTGGGAGCCCGTTCTGGCCGGGTGGTGCTGTGCAGCTTGGAACATACCCTATCCGCTTGTGCAGATGCACAGACGGATTCCTGGGAGCATTTCTTTTTTCGTGGTTTTTTTTGTTTGTTTGTTTTTTCTGTTCTTCTTGGGGACTTTTTTTTTTCTTCTAAATTTCTTTCCCTCTTTTTCCATTTTTGTCTTTCTACATTCCTCAGTTTCTCGTCTGTCTATATCCTCCTTCTCTTCCTGTTCCCTGAATACCTGGCACTGAATACCTCTATGCCTTCTAGCCAGGCTGTACTACAACTCCTGAAAACAACTTCCCCAGACCTCGTAGCCACACCGGTGGAATCTCTGGGAGCTTTGCTATAATTTTTCCTTTCTGATTTTTATTTATTCATTCTTTTCTTTTCTTCTTCTTCTCTTTTTGATTTTCTCCATTTCATATTCTCTCATCTCTCCACCCCAACAGTAAGATCCCCTAGCACTTTTTAAGGTTTGTTTGTATGTTTTTGGCCCCTGTTCTTCTCTCCTCTCTCCCATATTCATCTTAGCTCCACACAAAACAATCTCCTCCCTACATCCTGTCTACCTACACAGTGCACTTAACATCACACCACCAAGCAGCACAGGCACGGCCTACCAGAACCTGCCCTGCACTGATTACTGACCAGCCCTGGTGTTTGTAGTAAGTACCAAAAACAACCCAACCCAGCAACTCCTCTTCTGCTAGACATGCCCTGCTATACCATATCTGAGCTACTGACCCTGTCAATTGGAGAAGGAGGTGAAAAGTCTCATTCCCACAGACAAGCAAGCAACAAAGAACACATGGCACACCTGCTCAGACATAGCCAAATTAAATAAATGGACAAAACAAATATACAATCAATAAATGAGAAAAATAACTACTGAATGACTGGAAGACAGCAGACAATATCAAAACATTTACAAAAAAAGAACAGGATGGTTCCAGTAGGCAGCAAAAATAAAACACCAAATGACTTTCCAGTATAAGAAAAGGCACTAGAACGATCTGATAGAGAATTCAAATCTCTAATACTCAGAATTCTTCAAGAGTTGAAGCAAAAAGCAGACAAAAATGAGGAAAAAATAGACAAATTCATGGAAAATATAGACAAAAAATTGGAAGAATTCAGGAAAATAATGCAGGAACAAAATGCCAAAATAAATTCACAACAAGAAATGATACAACAACAACAATTAGAAATCCAAAAGATAAAGCACTAGATTGCAGAAATGGACAGTGTCATAGAAGGGCTGAGGAGCAGATTTGAAACGATGAAAGACAGGATCAGTGGAATTGAATACAAACACTTCTGTACAACTCTGAGGAAAACTCAGAAAAAAGAACAAAGGAAAGTGAAGAGACTCCAAGAGTTATGTGGGATACAATCAAAAGCAAAAATCTGTGGGTGATTGGAGTTCCAGAACAGGGGGAGAAAATAGAAAACACAGAGAGGATGATTGAAGAACTACTGACAGAAAACTTCCCCAATATTATGAAAGATGAAAAGCTGGCCATCCAAGAAGCTCAATGAGCCCCATATAAGATAGACCCCAAAAGAAAGTCACCAAGGCATATCATAATCACATTCACCAAAGCCAAAGCCAAAAAAAAAAAATCCTGAGAGCATCTCGTGAAAAATAAGAAGTCACATACAAAGGAGAAAAAATAAGACTAAGCTCAGATTATTTGGCAGAAACCATGCAGGTAAGAAGGCAATGGGATGACATATATAAAATCTTGAACAAAAAAAATTGCCAGCCAAGAATAATATATTCTGCAAAACTCTCGTTCAAATATGATTGTGAAATTAGGACATTTCCAGATAAACAGAAATTGAGGGAATACGTAAAAGCCAAACCAAACTTACAAGAACTATTAAGGGGAGTTCTTCAATCTGAGAACAAACAACTTCAGCTTACAGGCAGAATCTAAGATGCAGAATTGTACCATCCAGATACCAATCTAGGAAATGAACTCTCAAGGACTATCCAAAACCAAAAGAAATACAACAGGGAATCAAAGCAGTTAATCAGTAAATGACAAGAACATTAGAACAATAAAAGAGGGAATAAATGGTGTAGGTATAGAACCATCTAATGGAGAGGAAGGCAAGGTGATACCAAGTAATAATAGACTTCTTCAAACTTAGAAATGTAAGGGTAAATTTCATGGTAACCACAAAGAAAGTTAACAAACATAAAAATAAAGAGGAAAAACATAAAGTCTCAGCAAAAACAAAACCTGTGAAAACAAAAGAAATGAAAAAACAACCACAAACAAAATTAATTCAGCACACGAGAGTAAGAAGAACAAAGAAAACATGAGAACCACAAAAAAAAAAAAGCACTACAAAATGACAGCAACAAACTGACATCTATCAATAATTACACTGAATGTAAACAGACTCAATGTACCCATAAAGAGATGGAGAGTGACAGAATGGATAAGAAAACAGGATCTATCAATATGCTGTCTACAAGAGACATAACTTAGAAGCAAAGAAATGAATTTATTAAAACTCAAAAGTTGGAAAAAATATATCAAGCTAAAAACTAACAAAAAAGAGAAGGAATGGCAATACTAATCTCAGATAAAATATACTTTAAAGCAAAATCCACCATAAAAGACAAAGAAGGACACTATATAATGATTAAGGGGATGATCCAACATGAAGACATAACCATAATAAACATCTATACACCCAATGACAAGGCTCCAAAATGCATAAAACAAACTCTAACAACACCAAAAAGAGAAATTGACAGTTCTACAATAATAGTAGGAGACTTCAACACACCACTCTCAGTAAAGGACAGAACAACTAAGAAGAAACTCAGCAAAGATACAAAAGACCTAAAGGACACAATCAGCCAACTTGACCTCTTAGACATATATAGAACACTCCATCCAACCGCTGCAAAGTACACATTCTTTTCCAATGCACATGGAACGTTCTCCAGAAGAGACCACATCTTAGGCCACAGAGCAATCCTCAACAAGATCCAAAACACTTAGATAATTCAAAGTATCTTCTCTGACCACAATGTCATCAAGGTAGAAATTAACAACAGAAAGAGCAAGGAAAAAAAATCAATTACATGGAAACTGAATAATACCCTGCTTACACATCAGTGGGTAATAGAAGAAATCAGAGATGGAGTCTGAAAATTCCTAGAATCAAATGAGAATGAAAACACATCATACCAAAACCTTTGAGACACAGCAAAGGCAGTCCTCAGAGGACAATTTATAGCAATAGATGTACATATCAAAAAAGAAGAAAGGGACAAAATCATGACATTAACTCACAACTCCACCAAATAGAAGGAGAACAGCAAAAAAAGCCCACAGCCACTGGAAGAAAGGAAATAATAAAGATCAGAGCAGAAATAAATGAAATAGAGAAGAGAAAAATAATAGAAAGAATCAACAAAAGCAAAAGTTGATTCTTTGAAAGAATCAACAAAATCAACAAACCACTGGCCAGACTGACAAAAGAAAAACAGGAGAGGACACAAATAACTCAAATTAGAAATGAAATGGGTGACATTACAACAGACCTCGCTGAAGTAAAAAGGATCATGACAGAATATTACAAAAAACTATACTCCAACAAATTTGAAAACCTAGAGGAAATGGATAAATTTCTAGAAACACACTACCTACCCAAACTACAGCAAAGTAATATTGAAAATCTGAACAGACCCATAACAAGAGAAGAGATTGAAAAGGTAATAAGAAAAAACTTCCAACAAAAAAAATGCCCTGGCCCAGATGGCTTCACTGGAGAATTCTACAAAACATTAACAGAAGATCTTGTACCAGTACTACTCAAGCTATTTCAGAGCATAGAAGGGGAAGCAACACTTCCAAACTCATTCTATGAAGCCAGCATAATGCTGATACCAAAACCAGGCAAAGACATCACAAGAAAAGAAAATTACAGACAAATGTCTCTCATGAATATAGATGCAAAATTACTGAACAAAATTCTAGCCAATAGACTTCAGCATCATATCAAAAAAATAATACACCACGACCAAGTAGGATTCATACCAGTTATGCAAGGATGGTTCAACATTAGAAAATCAATCAACGTAATCCACCACATAAATAAAAGGAAAGAAAAGAATCACATGATCATCTCAATTGACGCAGAAAAGGCATTTGACAAAGTCCAACACCCATTCCTGATAAAAACTCTCAATCAAATAGGTATAGAAGGGAAATTTCTCAACATAATAAAGGGCATCTATGAAAAACCAATGGCCAACATCATTCTTAATGGAGAGAGGCTGAAAACATTCCCCATGAAAACAGGAAGAAGACAAGGATGGCCTTTATCACCACTCCTATTTAACATTGTGCTGGAAGTTCTAGCTAGAGCAATAAGGCAAAAAAAAAAAAAAAAAAAAAAAAAGAAATCAAGGGCATCCAAATTGGTAATGAAGAAGTTAAACTGTCCCTGTTTGCAGATGATATGATACCAAACACAGAAAACCCTAAAGACTCCTTGAGATAGGTACTGGAACTAATAGATTCAGCAGAGTAGCAGGATACTAGATAAACATTCAAAAATCAGTTGGATTCCTATACACCAATAAGGAGAATGATGAAAAGGAAATCAGGAAAACAATACCATTTTCAATAGCCCCTGAAAGGTTAAAATACTTAGGAATAAATCTGACCAGGGATGTAAAAGACCTATACAAAGAAAACTACAAAACACTACTGCAAGAAACCCAAAGGGATCTACCTAAATGGAAAAACATACCATGCTCATGGATAGGCAGACTGAATTGTGAAAATGACTATTCTACCCAAAGCAATTTACAAATACAACGCAATCCCAATCCAAATACCAACAACATTCCTCAAAGAGATGGAAAAACTAATCATTAAATTTATATGGAAAAGGAAGAAGCCCCGAATAAGTAAAGCGCTACTGAAGAAGAAGAATAAAGTTGGAGGACTCACACTACCTGACCTCAGGACCTACTATACAGCTATTGTAGTCAAAATAGGCTGGTACCTGTACAATGACAGATACATTGACCAGTGGAACAGAATCCAGAACCCAGATGTCAATCCATCCATCTACGGTCACCTGACCTTCAACAAAGGCCCAAAGTCCATGAAATGGGGAAAAGACAGTCTTTTTAACAAATAGTGCTGGCAAAACTGAATATCCATCTGCAAAAAAATGAAACAGGACGCATACCTCACGCCATATACAAAAACTACTTCAAAATGGATCAAAGACCTGAATATAAAGCCTAAAACTATAAAGTTCATAGAAGAAAAAATAGGACCAACAGTACAGGCCTTAATACATGGCATTAACAGGATACAAACCATAACCATCAACACACAAACCCCAGAAGATAAGCTAGATAACTGGGATCTTCTAAAAATCAGACACCTATGCTCTTCAAAAGACTTCACCAGAAGAGTAAAAAGAGAACCTACAGACTGGGAATAAAATTTTTGGTTAGTACAAGTCATACAAAGATCTAATCTCCATAATCTACAAGAAAATCCAACACCTCTACAACAGAAAAACAAATAATCCTATGAAAAAATGGGCAAAAGAAATGAACAGACACTTCACCAAAGAAGACATTCAAATGGCCAACAGACACATGAGGAAACGCTGGCGATCACTAGCCATTAGAGAAATGCAAATTAAAACCACAATGAGATACCATCTCACCCCGGCGTTACTGGCATGAATCATAAACACTGGAAATAACAAATGTTGGAGGGGCTGTGGGGAGATCTGAACACTTATGCACTGCTGGTGGGAATGCAAAATGATACAACCATTTTGGAAAATGATATGGCACTTCCTTAGAAAGCAAGAAATAGAAATACCATATGACCCAGCAATCCCACTCCTAGGAATATATCTTAGAGAAATAAGAGTCATCACTCGAATAGACATATGCACACCTATGTTCATGGCAGCATTGTTCACAATAGCAAAACGATGGAAACCACCTAGATGCCCATCAACAGATGAATGGGTAAACAAACTATGGTATATACACACAGTGAAGTACTATGCAACGAGAAAGAACAATGATGAATCTGTGAAGCATCACATAACATGGATGAAACTGGAGGACATGATGCTGAGTGAAATAAGTCAATCACAAAGGACAAATATTGTATGAGACCTCCATTGTAAAAACCCATGACAAAGTTCACACACAAAAAGTAACAATCTTTGTTGGTTACCAGGGATGGGGTGGGGGGAATACTAAATAGGCAATAGATAAGTGGTATCTTGGATGAAGGGTGAGACAGTACACAATACTGGGGAAACCAGCACATCTTGTTCAAGGAAAGGTCATGAAAGCTCCATAGACACATCCAAACTCCCTGAGGGACTGAATTGCTGGGTGTAGGGCTGTGGGGACCATGGTCTCGGGGAACATCTAGCTCAATTGGCATAACATAGTTTATAAAGACAATATTCTACATTCTATCTTGGTGAGTAGCATCTGGGGTCTTAAAAGCCTGTGAGCAGCCATCTAAGATACGCCACTGGACTCTTCCCTTCAGGAACAAGGGAGAATGAAGAGAACAGGCTACAAGCAAAAGATTAGTCTGAAGAACTAATGGACCGCAGCTACCAAGGCCTCCAACAGACTGAGTCCAGTACAGCTAGATGGTGCCCAGCTACTACCACTGACTGCTCTGACCGGGATCACAACAGAGGGTTCTGGACAGAGCTGGAGAAGGATGTAGAACAAAATTCTAACCTACACAAAAACTACCAGATTTACTAACCTAAAGGAAACTGGAGAAACCCTGGAAGTATGGCCCCCAGACTCCCTTTTAGCTCAGATGTGAAGTCACTTTTGAGGTTCACAGTTCAGCTGGGGAGTGGACTGCCCCATAAAACCAAGTGGGACTAATGAGGCACAGCAGTCCAGGGACAAGAGCTAGAAGGCAGAAGGAGACAGGAAAGCTGGTGATAGGGAACCCAAGGTTGAGTAAGGACAGTGTTGTTGTGTTGTGAGGTTGTTAACCATTGTCATAAGGCAACATGTGTGCTAACTCTTTAATGAGAAACTATTTTGATCTGTAAACCTTCATCTAAAGTGAGAATAGCAGCACAATCGGAAGAGCATAGTTGATGTCACTGAACTGTGCATGTAGAAATTTTTGAAATGGTGTATCTTTGCTTATGTATATTTTCACCCCCCCCCCAAAAAAAAAAACGGTCAAGAAGGGAGAGGGTTGACATGTCGTGGGGTTGTTAACCCATGTCGTAAAACAATATGTGTACTACTGTTTAATGAGAAACTCTTTGTTCTGTAAACCTTCACCTGAAGTACAATAATAATAATAAAGTGTCCTTCTGTGACTTTTTTCAAATGTAATTTTTTAAACATAATGGGAGATTTATTTTGATATTGTACCCATGCAGGAAATTAAGTAGATGATAATTCAATCTTTAGAATATTGATCTAAAATAGATGAAGTAAATGTGTTCTTATTTAATTTGTTTTAAATATGATCATCTTATTTGTTCTTTTTCAAATTTTTATGTAAGTTGTTTCAGACTTTTTTAAAGGTCGTTTGGTTCCTTTTAGAGAGATGATAATAACTAAACTTACTTAATTTTTCAGTTAATTCTCTCTCTTTCTGTATGTGTGTATATAAGCATATGTATATACTAATAACTAAGATATACATACATATGCATTTTTATACAAATATATGTGTATGTGTCTTAGTTAGCTAGTGCTGTATAATAGAAATACCACAAGTGGAAATCATTAACAAACATAAATTTATTCTCTCACACTTTAGGAGGCTAGAAGTCCAAATTCAAGGTGTCAGTTCAGGGAAGGCTTTCTTTCTCTGTTGTCTCTGGGGGAAGGTCCTGGTAGTAGTCAATCTTCCCTTGGTCTTGGAGCTTCTCAGCACAGGGACCCTAGGTCCAAAGGACACACTCTGCTCCTGGCTCTTCTTTCTTGGTGGTAATGAGGTCCCTCTCTTCTCTTCTCACTTCTCACTTTTATATCTCAAAAGAGATTGACTCACGATACAATCTAATCCTACTGATTTGTCCTATTTCATTGACATAACTGCTTCTAATCTTGCCTCATTAACATCATAGAAGTTAGGATTTACAACACATAGGATAATTACATCAGATCACAAAATGGAGGATAACCACACAATACTGGGAATCCTGACCTAGCCAGGTTGACATAAATTTTTGGGGGACACAATTCAACCCATAACAATATGTGTGTGTATATATATATACACACACAAACATACATATATGCATATATATACACACACACTTGTGCATGTATTTATGCATGTCTAAAAGGTATGATACTAATTAATGGAGGTGATTATACCAAATAAAGGAGAAAAGATTTATTCAAAAGTTATAAACTGCTGAAATCAAACAGATCACAAAGTACCAGTTCTGAAATATAATGATAAATATATTATGAATAATATTATTATATTTGACTTTTGAATTTAGATGTTGTATCATAAGGAATGCAAAAGCCAGTAAAACAAGTAACAGTAATAGAAATAGACTGTGTGTGTGTATGTTTAGATGAACATTTTACATTTGAATAACCTTGGAAAAGTTTGAGTTTTAAGTAATAGAGGGACATCATCATATATACATACACACACACACACACACACACACACACACACGTAATGGGAAATTGAAAATCTTTTTGTTCTTTAAATATTCAGCCTAGAGAAAGTCGGGAGACTGTCTCACTTCCAACAATAGCTATACAGTACTGGTGGCTGCTTTCTGTGCTCCCATATGTGGGAACTGTCAAAACCATCAGCCCTTGAAAATTCCTCCTCCTACTTATCCTATTATTCTGTTTAATCTTTTAAGTATTTTTATTCTTGTAAGAGTAATAAATGCACATAGTTTAAAAAGTCAATAAAAAATAAAATAAAAATCTGTTGCCTTACTTATCCTGCTCTCAGTTTGACTTCTTACAGGTAAATATTTTTGCTTTTTTATTTTTTTAGAAGTTTGTTATGTTTGTTTTCACATTTTAAAATAATGTACTTTACTGCTACTTTTTGAGTTAGCTGCTGCACACGTTATCTTTACATATATCTGTCTGGTTTTTTTTGAAAGCTGAGGAATTAGCCCTCTTAATCACCATTCTGGTTCCCTTGCTTGCATCTTTCTGAAAGAACGGTATAGTTTTTCACTGAACCAAAATATTCTTTGCTGCATCATGATAAACTATGTAAATATTGTAAGTATTGTACCATGATTGTATTTCCTTTGTGGTTTTTCCAGTAGCTAATTGTTTTGTTTTGTTTTTTTATTGGATATTTTCTGATGTGTCTATCACATAACTTCCCAAAGTTACATAAAGAACTATGGACTCCTCTTTATATTATTTGCCACTTAGACAAACATTTCATGAAATCTGTTAATTAACTTTTTTTCAAGATCACTCTTCTGGTTCCCTTTGTCTTCTTATTCAGTCTGGATGGATTGATTTCCAAGGCTGCTATAGAGCTGACATGGTAAGAATTCTCTTTACCTTATACTTTGCCATTTGCCTATGGGGAACATACTATTTGCTGGATAACTGGTCTTTATTTTTTTTTTATTTAAATTTTCATATTTGGGTTATACATCTTCTAGTTGCTTCTTAAGATGAGCTGCAAGTAGGTAAAGTTTTCACACCTTCCCTCTCATTTTGAAAATGCCTTTCTTTTGCACTTTCACCTTATAATTTGTCAAGTTGCAGAAACTCTAGGTTGAAATTTTTTTTTCTCAGAATTTTGACTGTTTTGTTTCACTGCCCTCTAGCTTCCATTGTTAGCGAAGTCCAGTGTCATTTATTTCTAAACTACTTTTTCTGTGACCTGTTTTTTTTTTTTTTTAATTCTTTTTTAGTAATTTTAAACTTTTTACTTCATTTCCTTTCATTAAATGTGCACTTGTGTATGTCTGGTTTTATTAATTTTTCTAGGCCACTGGTTAGTTATTTAACTTAATTTCTTAAAGTAATTGTAAATTATTTCTTTGATAATTCCATCATTTTCATTTATTCTACCCCCTAGGTTTCTATTAATTTTGTATTAAACTTCTTAGATTAATCCCCTCAACATTTCTTTTCTATTTACCAGTTTCTATTTCTTTTGGTTCCATTGAACCTGTGGTACTTTTTTATTAATTAATTCCCACAAACTATTTTTTTTTTTTGCTTCCCTAGCTGCACTTTTAAAATTGCACCCCCTTCTTTTTTAGGGGATGCATCATCTTCTCTGCAGTGCTATTTCTCATTAGAATTCTTCATTCAGATGTTCTGCTAAGTCATTCTCCATCCACTTCTCACCATCCTAAAATGTGTGACTTCTCCCATCTCTCCTTGCATTTGTACACATTATCATCGATACTATGACATTATAGATATAGATAGCATTCATTACATCTTTGTCTGTGTGTATATAATGTTTATTTCTTTTATCTTATTGGAGTCCTGGTTAAGAACTTGGCAGCTAACCAAAAGGTCGGCAGTTCGAATCCACCAGCTCCTCCCTGAAAATCCTATGGGGAAGTTCTACTCTTTCCTATAGGGTTGCTAAGAGTCAGAAGTGACTCGACAGGAGCGGGAATGGGTTTTATCTTATTAATCCATAGTACTTATATCGAAATCTAAAATTCATCATCCTCTTCTGTTTTTTCCGTTTCACCTTTTGTCACAGTGTTTCATTTCTTGTTCTGTTTTCTTTATAAAGAACGTCACTGTTGACACTCCTTTCCTTATTGCTATATCAAACCCATGACAGCATGGACTTTGCCTCTTTTGTACACCCAAGAGTGCCTGCTACATTGTGGCCACTCCATGTATTTGTGTAAGATGTGGAAATCTGTGGTGAACACAGAGACAACTTTCCAAATTCACTTACTTACTTGATATTTTGGGAGTTTTCTTATGTACTTATTTAGTTATTTTGATCATCTGAAATGTTGAAGGTGTAATTTTGGAATCCAATCTATATGTAAGCTAAATGTTTCTAACTATTAAACTTAAACTAGGTACCATCTTTATCACTAGTAATAAATTAAAAATTAGAAATACTAAAATTTTATGAAATGTACATGATTAGCACTTATTCAACATAAATATATTGTCCAAGAAAATGGGATAATGCTAAGTCAGATTCATAATAAAAATAATAATGGCTTATTACCTGCCATCAAGAGGCTTATACTGATAGAAAAATGATAATGTATACATGAATACATTATATGTATGTAAGGCATAAAATACATGTTATAATGGAATGATATATAAAGTACAATGACATTCATAAATAAAAGCATATATTCCACATATGAACTAAATTTTGCACTTGCTAAAAAAATATATTGAACTTAACAGTTTTCACTCTGTTTCACTGTTTTAAATTTGAAATATAAGTAAAAACTACAAATGGTTGCATAGATTTATAAAATTAAAGTAACTTGAGTTCTGTTCTGTTATCTTTACAATTATGGTGGTATTATTTATTATGATTCTACTGTTCAAATGCAGGGTTATAAGTACAACTGTGACAAAAGCAAGCTCAACATTATTGAATAGTTACGAACATGTTCTTGAAATGGACACATTTTCTTAGTCCTCATATGTCCTGGCTGACTGTATAACTGGGAGTTCTCTGAGTTAACGTCCATATAGAAAACAAGGTTTGTTAAATGATAAATAAAAACCAAAAAAAGTACTAATTTGAAGCTTGTTGTTATTGTTAGGTGCCCTCAAGCCCACTCTAACTCATAGCGACCCCATGTTTAATAGAATGAAAAATTGCCCAGTCCTGGGCCATCCTCACAATTGTTGCCTTGTTTGAGCCCATTGTTGCAGCTACGTGTCAATCCATGTCATTGAAGGTCTTCCTCTTTTTAGCTGACCTTCTATTTTACCAAACATGATGGTCTTCTCCCAGTTTGGTCCCTCCTTATAATGTGTCCAAAGTCAGTGAGAGGAAGTCTTGCCATCCTTGCTACTAAGGAGCATTCTGGCTATACTTCCTCCAAAACAGATTTGTTCCTATTTCTGTCAGTCTACAGTATATTCAATGTTCTTTGTTAACACCATAATTCAAATACATCAACTCTTCTACAATCTTCCTTATCTTTGTCCAGTTTTCTCATACATGGCTTAGGTCAGGCACATATTAGTCATCAAAATGACTTCTTTGCTTTTCAGCACTTTAAAGAGGTCTTTTGCAACAGACAAAACACCTGTTTTTTAATTATCTTCAGCAAAATTTTGCTTGCATGTGACATTAATGATATTGTTCATTAATTTCCACATTCTGTTGATCACCTTTCTTTGGAATGGGCACAGACATAGATCTCTTTCAGTCAATTGGCCAGGTAGCTGTATTTGAAATTGCTGGCATAGATGAGCATGCTTACATTCATATTATTAAAACATAACTGCAGCAACCATTTAGAACTTAGGTCACCAACTATTTTTTCAGGGAAGAATATTGTATTTCAGATATTATTTAGAATTTATAGATCATGGTGTTAATACATAGCACACAGACTTTACTAAGTAAAAATCACTACAGATTATACACACACCACTCTACCTTGTCCTCCATGCCCCTCCTCTTTACCTACATTCAGGAACAGACTGTTCCTACCACCTGGTGATTCCTACACCATGGAATTTTGTGTAGATGAAGAGGAGGGCAGGCCAAATCATGGAAACATCTTGAAAATATTACAATCTGGTATGGAGAATGACTATATTAAGGCTTCAAGCACTCAAGTGTTTTCAATAGTCATGGAGAGCCAACAAGCTTTTGAGCAGGTCAGTATATAGAGCAGTGACTTTGGAAAGATTTATCTGATAGGAATGAGTAAGCTTTAGTGGCGAGAGAGATACTGGAGAAGAGAGAAAATAGGCATGGAGTCCATCTTGTTACAACTAAAATAAGAGAGATGAGTAAAAAATGAGTGATACGGTTGTTGATAGTTGCTATTGAGTTGACTCCAACTCATGGGCATTGATTGTGTACCCAATCAATGAAATCCAGGACAACTTTAATATTTTCTCTGTCTATCATGATGAACTTTCTGGATTAGATAAAGAAGTAGGGCATGTTTCCTTTGGATCAACTTTGAATATGAGGAGTAATTAGTTGCTAAAATAAAATGCTAGTTTTTCCAAAACAATGATACCAGAAGCATATTAGTATAATTATACTTTTATCCTAGACTTTAAGAATAGAAATGTTCAAAGAAACTATAGATAGAATTCTATAATATAAAACTTTCAAAAAATCCTAATGCTTTCTGGTGTAAATTTAAATATTATCGCTGTGAAAGAAAATGTAGAAACCCAGAATCTTGGAATTCTGTTAGTAAATTCTCTAATGAGCTCACATTTTCAAATTATAAGCTATGACTAAGAACAAATTTAGAGGACCTGTAAGAATAGTGACATTAATTCTAAAACCCCAGATGAACTGAGACTCGACAAAATGATCAGATAAAAAGGTGGATATCTTGACTCTTTTTCCCTAACCTCACTCTGCCTAGGCTATAATCTTTCGGGCTCTATGTTTAGTCAATAATGATCCAATCCTTATGGCTAGGGAAAATTACATGCTGCCAATGCACAAACACATCAATTCATGCTTATGATAGATTTCAATAACCCAAGGGAAGAGTAGAGCTGTATGTTATTGACATTATCATAAATCGTTCAGAACTGGTTCAACCAAGGGTGTCATTATTTAATGCACAAATAAACCAGTACCTGCTATCTTTCCCAAATCAAACTGAATGTTACCCACTCTTCAAAATGCCATGCTCTTCTGTTTCTGCTCCCACGCTGGCTGAAGTAGTTGGCAGGTTTCAACTATCCCACTGGGTCATGTTAGTTTCCATTCAAGGGTCATATGTGTCAATTCAAGATGTTTTATTTTTGTGTGCCTGTGTCTTTTAGTGTATTCATTTTTGTTAATCACGTGGCCATCAGATTTGTTGTGGACTTATTCCATGCAAGACATTTGTTCAATGCATTGGAATACACAGACGAAGAATAATAAACTTCATCTTTAAGGAGATTTAAGCATATTTGAAGAGAAGGATGTTTACAGAGAACACCAGGTATGCCGTAATAAAAAATATGAGAGGAATAGACAGGTTTACATGGGAGTTCAGCTTTAAAGGAAGCAATTTGTGAAATAACATATCATGATACACAAAGTATTTTTAAAATTTGGATGTTAGCTTAAAAGGGTGATTGAAATCAAATTTATGATTGGCTTTATATCATTTTTAAACTTTTGACACAAAATATTCCCATTTTTAGAAATGGTATTTAAAATGATTAGGAACCCTGTTGGCACAGTGGTTAAGAGCTCTGTCCTATAGGATCACTATGAGTCGGAATTGACTCAAAGGCAACGGGTTTGGAGCCCTGGTGGTGCAGTGGTTAAGAGCTCGGGTGCTAACCAAAATGTCAGCAGTCTGAATCCACCAGCTGCTCTTTGGAAATGCTATGGGGCAGTTCTACTCTATTCTGTAGGGTTGCTATGAGTTGAAATTGACTTGATGACAATTGGTTTGGTTTTGATTTGAAGATGTAGATGAGTACAATCAGTGAACAGCCCATTTTAAAATTTTGTATTCATGAAATGGAATCTTGATTTCATGTCTTTTAGGAACTTATACATAGAAAAATAATGTTAAAATATTTTATTGGGGAACCACATTGATTCATGGGTTTAGATCACTTTCCATGCATTGGTAATACATTGTATAATATTGAAGGTTAGCAATTAATTCCTAATACTGAACCCAATGAATTTTATTTTTCAATTCTTATGTGGTTTCTTTTTTTAAGTTTTAAAGTTATATTTTTTTCCTTCAGATTTTCTTTTCTTTTGGTTTCCGTTATGTCACAAATTTTTTAAATTTTATCTCTCACATCTATCTCTTTTTTTCTTGTTAACTTGTCCTGAATTTCTGTCTATGTATATCCCTAATATATAGATACCAAACCAAAACCAAACCCATTGGCATTGAGTTGATTCCAACTCATAGTGACACTTTTGGATCCTAGAGTAGAACTGCTCCATAGGATTTCCAAGGAGCTGCTGGTGGATTCGAACTGCCAACCTTTAGGTTAGCAGCTGAACTCTTGACAATTGTGCCACCAGGGCTCCAGTATGTGGACAGTCCTGAGTTTTTCTAGCCTCAATAACCTCTTCTTCTTACCGTCCACTCTCCCTGGGCACTTGCATTGACCTTTGTGTTTATAACTTCTATTTGTGGTGATCACGCCTAGATTTTATCTTCAACATAGATCTTTCTTTTGAATTCTTCATCTATTTTCCAATTGTGTATTCAAATGTATCACAGGCATCTCAAACTCAGTAAAAGAAATCTACTAGTCACACAGAATGTGCACTTTTTATTAATGACCCCACAGTATCACCAATAACCTGAGGTAGAAAACTGAATTTAATTCAAAAACATTATCATCCTTATTTCTCACATCCACTTACTCATCATCTTGCATTTCTTAAATCAGTCCTATCTTCTTCATATCCAATGACACTATTCTCTCTCGTCTAGATAGTGTCTACTACTTCTATCATCACGTATGGCTAGGCTTAGTCTTTCTCTCATGGTGGTACCAAAATGATCTCTTTGGATTACAAATCTTATCATGCCATGCCCATACTCATGCCCAGCCTGATACCCTTTCTGATAAAATCTAGTTCCTTTTGTCTGGCATACAGAGTCCTCTCAGATCTGGATCCAGGCATGACTCATGCCTCCTTATTCCTTATACTTTAGGCTACATTTGTATTGAATTACAGCTAGTACCTTGATGCATTAGGTTATTTTGCTGAGCTTTTTCTTTTGCCTGGCCCTTTTCTATCTAGTAAACTCCTATGAAGCCATCTCCCTTCTCCTTTCATTCGAAGATTTCACTTCTACTTGTATTGTGCCCTTTATGTACTGTCTACATTCTATTTATACAGCACTTATTAGTGCTGGACTGTGAGTAAAGATATCCCCAGAATCTTTTTCCCAATTCTTAGCACTGTTGTCCTACCAGTTTACAGTTTCTCAAATATATCAATATGTTTAATATGTTCATCGTTAACAGATGGTCAATTCTACTGGATTAAATTTTCTTAATAAAATAAGCTATCAACACAAAGTCAGTCTTTGACATCTGATCAGGACTAGCAGCTCTGGAGTGAATGCTGAGGTAAATGGCTAAGTTGAAGAAAGTGGTTAACTAAATAAACTCTAGATTCTTTTAGGAAAGAGGAAAGGTAGTGGAGAGAATGGTACAAAGGCAATGAACAATACTGTCACAATGGCATTACTTTGGTGACAATTACTGAGTGATGTCAAAGCATTGAATATTTATGGCATCAAAATGATAAGAAAAGTGAGACCCCCTGCTTTTATCATAAATATACATCTACAAGTGCATGCATAATATATAGCTCTTGGATGTTACTATATTCTATAATGCATTATATTATATAAAAATTTTCTTTTTGTTCAGATTTATGTCAGCTGCTTCCCACTACTAGGGAAAATAGACTCTTGAATAAGAGGAATGTAGGAAAGAGAGAAGCAATAATATTCTGGCAGTGATTCAGTGGCTGAGCCAGCTGATGCTCAGCTATTCAGCAAGAGAACAACTCTTGAAGAAGGTTGTGAATTAGGCTGGCTGAAACTCAATTCTGGAGGGGAAAAAGAAAACAGATTTAGCCAAGAGGAAGTAAAGGACGGAGCACTATTGAAGACTTAATGAAAGAGATGACCCACTGTTTTGCAACACAGCCACTACAATCAAGTCTGTTTTTACCTCATTTTAAAGACTCATGCATTGATGTTTTAAAAAGTAGACTCTAATCCTAGACAATCTCTTAAGAAATAGTATTTTTGTCCTGAACAGCTGAGTGATAGTGATGTACAAAACACTGCTTAGAAGTATGATTTTTCTAGGGACTCTGCTTTTTTTTTTTTACATCTAAGATACTTCAAGTTCTATCTTGGATACATTTCCCAGTGAAAAAATGTGGAAGCACAGAATAGGAAAAATATAACATTAATCAGTCGTGCCTGTCTTAGTCATCTAGTGCTGCTCCAACAGAAATACCACAAGTGGATGGCTTTACAAAGAGAAATTTATTCTCTCACAGTCCAGTAGGCTACAAGTCCAAATTGAGGGCATCAGCTCCAGGGGAACGCTTTCTCCATCGGCTCTGGAGGAAAGTCCATGTCATCAGTCTTCCTTTGGTCTGGGAGCTTCTCTGCACGGGAACCTCAGGTCCAAAGGATGTGCTTTGCTCCCAGCACTGCTTTCTTGGTGGTATGAGGTTCCCATGCATCTCTGCTGGCTTCTCTCTTTTATATCTCAAAAGAGATTACATTAAGACACTAATCTTGTCAACCTCATCAGTATAACCTCTTCACAGTGATAGAATTTACAACACATGAGGAGATCACGTATAATCTCATCATAGTGGTAGAGTTTACAACACATAAGGAAATCACATCAGATAACACAGTCATACAATACTAGGAATCATGACCTAGCCAAGTTGCTACACACATTTTTTGGGGGACACAATTCAATCCATGACAATGCCCAATTTCTATGTTGGTAAAATTGAAATAACTACAAACTATGATATCCTAATTAACTGAAAATATACAAAGGCTATTCAATGATGCTTCATTTTATAACTATTTATCATATGAAAACTAGTCAGAGCAGTTTGGTTAGATCAAATTCTGACTTATTCTATTCACTGGGAGAGAATCTACCCCTCAGTTTAGACAGGAAAATTTGCTGCAGAATATTCTTATTATTTTTCTAAACTTTCTTTTCACCAGCCTTAAATTTTTATTTTTTTATTTTTTAGGACACATTCTTAATACCTCAATTACCTATTGTTGAAGTATTGATAATAAATATGGTATTTATTCTCTCATTTATTTATTCATTCAAAAATGTTTTTCTTGAAATCAGGGGTAGAGTCCGATACTAGCCCCTTCTTTTGCCATAAATGCTCACCCCCAATTTTCCTCTATTAATACAATAACACAAAAATACTTTTAGTCAATTGTTTGTCACCTTTAATGACAAGGACCTGCATCTTTAGGAAGCAGAGTACTGACATTGGGTAAATGATGGGATTACTTCTAGATCCACTGCTCTATATTTCTCCTCTCCTTATTCAAAATATTCTTGACAGAGTTGTCTATACTCATTATCTGCACTTTTACAAATGCCGTTCTTTGCTCCAAACTGTCTGGATTTTGCCTCACTCACTGTTTTGGCCTTGTCTTAGTTCTCCAATTTATTTAATTCCAAAACACAAATGTTTCTTCTGAGATCTCATCCTGCTTTAAATCTTTGCTACATTTTGATTAGTCCCTGACTTTTATGTCTTTTCAAGTGAGAAGAACTGTAGCCCCACTTAAAGTTTCAGCCCCTTACCATTCTGGAGCTAGCCAGTGACTTCCAGTGCAAGATGATTATCAATGGCTTCAGCTCTCCAATCTGTGAAGTTCAGTCTTACTGCCATAGATCTGCCTTTTAGGATGAACCCTAAACCCTCGTGAACCTACTGAATTGTAGTCCTTTCAAGTATTTTGCTGTCTGAGAAGCTAGATTCAAACTCAAATCCCTGTCTATACTCTCCCCACCCCTATTTTGTTGAGATTAGCATCCTAAACATAACTCTAGCTCACTAGACCCAACATACGTATTTTAATCTGCATAATTTTAATCTGCATAAGAATTTCTTTGAGGTGGCTTTTAAAATGCAGATGCAGGGACCCTAACCTTTATTGATTGGGAAGAGGTCAATCAAGAAATTTACATTTTAACAAGTATCTTCAGGTTATTTTGATTTGCCTGACCTGGAAGCTACTTAGAAAACAAAATAATGACAAAATACTGAGATGCTTCCTAAAATTATGGCAGTTTTAGTTGCTTGAGGGTGAACATCCCCTTCCATCTTTCTTTCTTGCTATAATCCTCCTGCAACATGTGAAATCACCTTGGAAAAAGTCATTTGGCTTTTGATCTTGGTTCATGAGAGCTGGGCCACACATGAGGTATGGGGTCTGACCAGAACAAGAGGGACCATTTGGAAGCCTGATGCTGGCTGAACTTCAGGAGGCATGGTGTAATCTACCATGCCAAGTGTTAAGGCTATTAAAGCCTTGGAAGATGGAGGCTCAGAGAGCTTCCTGGTTAGTGACTGTGAACTGGAGAGGGTGGCAAGTCTCTCTTTGGGACGTAGAAGCTTAGTGCCGTGTCCCCTCTCAGACCTCACCTTGGACTGACATCTCATGTCCTTTTGAAAACACGTACATTCTGATGCCAAAATATACGTAAATAAAGTTTGCTTCCCTTTTGTCAACATTTTGTCATGCATTATTGCATTACTTCAAATGTTTTGAGCTGTAAGTAGCAGAATGTCTGACTATAAGTAGCTTAAACAACAAGGATATATATTAACCCTCATGAAAAATGTCCCGAGTTAGTAGCACCAGTATTCCTTCAGGTGGCTGAAGTTCCTCAACCTTTTTACTATTTCATCATTGTTGTTAGTTGCCATCGGGTCACCTCTGACTCATGTTGATCTTGTGTACAATGGAACAAAACATTGCTGAGTCTTGTGCCATCCTCTGAATCACTGGTATACTGGATTCCATTGTTGCAGCCATTCTGTAATTCAAGGGCCTTCCAACTCAGGGGAATCATCTTCCCACACTGTATCAGAAAATATTCTGTTATGATGCATAGAGTTTTTGTTGGTTAATTATCTGAAGTAGATCCTCAAGCCTTTCTTCCTAGTCTGTCTTAGTCTGGAAGTTCTGCTGAAACTGGTCCACCATGGATGACACTTCTGGTATTTGAAATACCAGTGGCGTAGCTCCCAGCATCATAGCAACACACAAGCCACCACAGTACTACAAACTGAGAGATGGGTGATAGATTTCATCATAAGTATGCTGATTTTTGTTTTCAGGCTGAACCTCAGAGGCTCAAAACAGAAAATCCAACACAGGTAAGACACTGCCACAGCTGCAGGCACCCTGTCCTCCAACAATTATGTCCAAAGACAGGAGCGAGGAGGGGGAGCCTTTTTGTTCATCTCCTTTTGTCAGAGAGATCTTTGTTTTGCTTTGTTTTATTTTCACAAAAGCACAATCTCATGAGTCTGAATACCCCAAAGTAGTCCACATGCTCATCCCAGACAAATCAGTATAATAAGAATATTAGGATTGTTTTATACAAGAGGTCAGAGAGGATTCTAGGCTCCTGGAGGAAAATTGTCTACAAACATCCAAACAAAATAAATATTGTATTCATCTGATAATTTTATGAGAGTAGGAAATTTTTTAAAAAAATTAATACATTGTTATATATTATTTTAATCAAATATGTGTATAATTAAGTTAACAAATTAAATATAATTAGATATTTTTCAATATTACCTAAAATCCTGGAATTTGTATGTTCAAGTTGGCTAAAACACTTTATAATGAATCTTCGCAATGAGAAAATAAAATTTGGCTTATATTTGATGTCCCCATATGGTCAAGATTGTCATATGTCACTTGTCATATGTCTTTTATATTTGGAGTCTAAAAAGTTAACATATCGGTCATTCTTGGATACTTCTTGCTAAAACTCTTTTTACTTTTCTACAGAAACATTCTTTTCTTCTAGCTCTGTCCTACTTCTTTAACAGATTCTGTGTATATTCATAACCTCAACATGCTGCAAATTTTCAAAGATTTTGTTCTCAGTTTTCTTTTCTTTCTGGTTACACATGCCCACTCTAGGAATTTCATCTAATTACATTATTCAACTAACAAACTATATGGAGTTCCGAAATCTGTTGCTCTAGCTATGATGTGATCTCTTTTCCATATTTCTGTCTACTGACTATACTAAACATATATATATATATATTTTACTTTCTCAACTTTTTATTATAAAAGTATTCAGGCGTACAGAAAAGGTGAAAGAATGGTATAATGCACACGCATATGCCCACTACTTGGATTCAAACATTTTAATATTTGGCAAAAAAATTGTAGACCTTGTGATAATTCACTTCAGATATCCTATGACACATCTTCTAAAAAGGAATAGCCTCAGACATAACTGTAACACCACTATTATGCCTAACAAAATTAATAATTCCTTTGTCTTTAATACCACCAGTTTCTGTACAGTTAAGTCAGACTCATGGTGATCCCATGTGTGTCATAGCAGAACTGTGCTCCATAGGGTTTATTTTTTTTTTAACCTTTTATTTACTTTATTAATAATATTTTACTGTATTTTGGGTGAAAGTTTACGGAGCAAATTAGGTTTCCATTTAAAAACTACTATACAAATTGTTCAGTAATATTGATTACATTTTTCACAATATGTCAACATTCTCATTATTTCTGTTCTGGTTGTTCTGTTTCCATTAATCTAGTTTCCCTGAACCCCATTATCATCTCACCTTTGCTTTAGAGTAAATGTTGACTGTTTGGTCTCATATTGGTGATTTTTTAATATATTAAATATATTCTAAACTCAAGATGTTGAAAGCAGGGATCTTTGTTTCATCCCAATGGTCCCATTCACATGTGCTTCTTTAACACTATGACCATGGTTCTTCAATCCCCATTGTCATCTAGACCAGCAGTTTTAGGGCACTCATTCTAGTTAGATTATACTGCTTTAGTTATTGTGAGTAAAGACAAATGAAAAAGTTATTTTCTGTGCCATCAAGTATTTTCAAATCTCATAAAGGAGATCAACTATGTCTCTAAAAATTATAATAAAAATTATAAATTCAATGATTTATCCCACATTCATTTCATTAGCAAATTTTATTGGCTCCTTATACAAACTAAAATCCAGGATTATTTGATAAAATAAAGATAATGTTGGTTTCTACCTAGTTGATCAAATAATCACAACTAGGTAGAAACCAGCATCATCTCTAACCTAGGAACCTGCATTGTTTTGACTGACTCTTAACTAATCTGGCTGTTTTCATCATTTTCTCCCCTTACATCCAACTTCAGCAAACAGAGCAAACCTTTGGTCAAAATCCAATCATCTCCATTCTCACTCAGAGAAAAAGTGGAAGTTTTTACAATGGCCTGAAAACCCTACTTGAAAAGGACCTCCATTATCTTCTCAGTTCAACTCTTAATCAAAACCCACTTTGATGTCTCTGCTGTAGCACACAGGCCATCTTGGCCAGAATCTTCACAGTTGATATTTTCTCTGTTTAGAATATCCGTTCCCCATATATCTTCAAGGCTTCCTTCCTCAATTCCTTTAGACTTTTGCTTAAACTATGCCTTAACAATGAGACCTGTCATGAACTCCGTATTTAAAATAATACAACCAGAACAATGCTTCCTAACCTGTTTACCCACATGCAATTTTTCCATTGCACTTAATGACCACTTAAGACATATTTATTTATATTACTGTATGCCACCTCATAAAGACTGAAATCCCTATGAGGCCTTTTTCTATTTTGTTCATGACTGTATTTCCAATGCCTAGCACAATGCCTAACATATAAAAAGTACTCAATAAACATTTATTGAATAACTGAGTGTTTTGGGGTTTTTTTTTGGCTCTTGTTTTACTGATTCTGTTAGGTCACGTTTACAAGTATCCCAATCTAGGAATGATTGCATTGCTATGTACATTTCTCCAAAAAAATAAAAGGACATCCTATAAAATGAAAGACTCCATAAAGGTCCACAATGAGATGTTCCCTATTTTCAGAGAGTTAATTTTTCAAGGTTAAAAAAACCTCAATATTTGGACATATATAGTAATTTACCTCATTTAATATCTATAGCGTCTCTTAGTTGGATATTGCGGCCCAGGAAAGAGAAGAAGACCAGGGAGTTTTCTGCTGTAAGAATTTAGAAGTGTTTTGAGGAAAAGGTGCAAAAGCGTAGATATGCATTAAATAAAGAAATGATAGTCTGGGTCATTCCAGGAGGGGACAGGATAAGTAAAAGCATGTCTTAAGAGAGAGGCATAGGTTAGGAGTGAACGAAATGCAAGCCCTCTCAATCAAATGCTGGTATTTCTGGTTTGCTCAAACCTGGAATGGGGACAGGTGTGTTTTCATGCTGCAGACTGTGGCTGTCTTTGTAAGGAAACTGGTCTTTAATCCATAGAGAGTAGGGAAATATTGCAAATCTCTATGAAGTTAGGGTGATTATGGTTCTATAACATGTTTGTCCACATATTACATTATTTAATCATTAAAATAACCCTGACAGATGAGCATTATTTTCGTTTAGAAATTAAAAAAAAACCTTATAAAATAAAATATTTCCCCAAGTGACACTGAGATATACCAATGTCTATCTTAATTTCTTATCTGTTAAGTACCAAGTCACCTTACATCTCTGTCTTAGGAAGACAGCAGTGTCTAGAATGAATTGGAGTAGAAACAGACTAACTGTGGAACAAGGAGATTACCTGGGAAGCGATTTAAATAGCCTATGTAAGAGGGACAGAGAGACTGAACGAAAATTAAGGACCAAGTATAAGACAGTCTTATATGTACAGGTGAACAATTTATCAGCTATTAAATTTAATTTTGTAGAATATTGGAAAATATTGGTGATGAGAGACTTTTTCAATCTGAAGGTAAGTATACAAGATTATTAACCCAAATAGTAACCTCATTAAAGGTTGTTAAATAGTTCTTTTGTATGTTAATCACATGAAAGTAAGTTCAGGAAGAATTATATATTCAAGAGTAATAAAACTGTGTATATCGCTAGGTTTCCTTTTGTTTATTTATATTTGTTTTTGTTCACACATTGGAATGATAGTGCCAATTTTCATATTAGTAATATCCTGAGAAGTGTTCTTTAAAATTATTATTAGCAATGTAATAACAACAATAGGCACTTTATTTCAAAAGCTCTTTTCATCTAAAGAACTCAAAGTTATCATAAACATAAACTAATTACATTAAAATCCCTTATATTCATTTATGTAAGTGTCACTGACAGGATCACTTACAGGTAATGGTGCTAAATAATAATATATTTGCTAATCAGACAATTTGAAGAACAGGGTTAACATGAGTCTCGAATCAGGATGCTGATAGAGAATTTTATTTTATGATGTCAATTTTTCATTGTCTGCGCAGTCTTCATATAATCCTTGCTGAGAGTTACTATGAAAATCTCATAGAGCACATACCAAGAATCAGAGGCAGATTTTCTCAGTAACCAATAAAGTGCAAGCTTTTGGATTGCTCACTTGTACATCATCTTCCATGGCCCTGGGAGGTGCTCTAAACTAAAACACCCTGTTGCCATCATGGCGATTCCAACTCATTGTGACCCTATAGCAATATGGTATTCATAAAATCATAGGCAAATCATACCCTTGATGTGTGTGGAGAATGAAACTGCCCTGATACTACTTCCTGGGTAGGTGTGTTGACATTTGTGGCCTTAGTTTGAAAAAAGTTTACATCTCAACATATGTCATGAGCAAGCATACATTCCAGCCCAAAGTATCAAACAATACCAAAAAAAAAAAAAAAAAAAAAAAAACAGTTTTAAGCTCTGTACGTTCAATGGATGAATTTTTACTTCATGTTTGGAGTAAAAACAATGTTAGAGAAAAATGCTAACGCTCTAAAAGGGAGAAAATGCAGAACGGAATTTCAAATTCTCATATACTCCAGACTTTCTTGAGTCATGGAGGCTGAAAGAACCCCTATGGCCCTGAGATAATCTGTAAACCTTAAACCAAAACTATCCCCTGAAGTCTTCTTAAAACCAAATGACAGTTTATCTTAACTAGTAAAAAATGCTTTCCTTGAGCATTATGCTCTTTAAAAAACTATTTATAGAAGATCAAATTGACAATGGCGACTGGAAAAATTAGATAGGAAGCATAATGGGCAGTGAATTTATGTTAATATGAGAGGAACAACTCAGGAAATGAGAATGGTTGTACAATTTGAAGATAGTAATCAATATTACTGAATTGTATATGTAGAAACTGTTGAAATGGTGAATGTTATGTTGTGTATATTCTCAGCAACAACAATGACAAAATAAATAAAATTAAAAAAAATAAGTCTTTTACAGCTTAATCATTTATCTGCTAGTTAGCAATTTCCAACCTAATACAAACCTTACAAGAGCAGGAGAAACATTATGAACTAAGAATCAAGGTCTGTATTTCTTGATAAGGTAAAAATTATAGTAGTAGATAATTAATAGTCCTGTGCAACATGAATATTGTAACTTGAGTAAAGAAGAAAAGAGTAAAATTTTTCTGAAGATAATTTAAAATCAGTTGCAGAGTACATCAACAAGGAATTGCCAGAAATTTAAGCCAGATTCAGAAGTGGACATGGATTGAAGGATATCATTGCTGATGTCAGATGGATCTTAACTGAAAGCAGAGAATACCAAAAAGATGTTTTCCTGTGTTTTATTGACTATGCAAAGGCATTCGATGGTATGGATCGTAACAAATTATGCATAACATTTTGAAGAATGAGAATCCCAGAATACTTAATTGGACTCATGAGGAACCTGTACATAGACCAAGAGGGAGTCGTTCAAAAAGGACAAGGGGATGCTACGTGGTTTAAAGTCAGGAAAGGTGTGTGTCAGGGTTGTATCCTTTCACCATTCTTATTCAATTGGTGTGCTGAGCAAATAATCTGAGAAGCTGGTCTATATGAAGAAGAACGGGACATCAGGATAGGAGGAAGACACATTAACAACCTGTGATATGCAGATGACACAACCTTGCATGCTGAAAGCAAAGAGGACTTGAAGCACTTACTGATGAAGATCAGACTAGAGCTTTCAGTATGGATTACACTTCAACATTAAGAAAACAAAAATCTTCACAACTGGACCAATATGCAACATCATGATTAACAGAGAAAAGATTGAAGTTGTCAATGATTTCATTTTACTTAGATCCATAATCGGCACCCATGGAAGCAACATTTAAGAAATCAAATGGCATGTTCCATTGGGCAAATCTGCTGTAAAAGACCTCTTAAAGTGTTAAAAAGTGAAGATGTCACTTTGAGGAGTCAGGTGTGCGAAATCTGGACAATGAATTAGGAAGACCAAAGAAGAATTGATGCATTTGAATTATGATGTTGGTAAAGAATATGAATATACCATGGAGTGCCAAAAGAATGAACAAATCTGTCTTGGAAGAAGTACGGTAAAGGTGCCCCTTAGAAGCAAGGATGGCGAGACTACATCTCACATACTTCGGGCAAGTTATCAGGAAGGACCAGTACCTGGAGAAGAACATAAAGTAGAGAATCAGTGAAAAAGAGGAAGACCCTCAACATGATAGATTGACAAAGTGGCTACAACAGTGAGCTCCAGCATAGCAACAATTGTGAGTATGGTGCAGCACTGGACAGCGTTTCATTCTGTTATTTATAGGTTTGCTATGAATTGGAACTGAATTCTACAGGACCTAACAACAGCCACAAAGGAAAAAATGGACGGTACTAGGCTTTCCTGCCCTGCCCACATGCCCTGCAAATGGAGCAATGGATCTTTATTTTCCCAGTCAAATGTGATTGGACAGGGATGGACACCTGACTCCAGCAAGGGTTCAGAATCTTGCATGAAATGTCTCCAACAGAATTGAGAATTTGAACCAAGAGACACAGAAATTATAAAACAATACATGGTAGACAAAGAAGAATTGAAGTAGCATTGTTCAATAGAACTCTCTGCAGTGATAGAAATGTAGCTATTGCACATTTGAAATGTGGCTAGTGAGACATAGAAATTGATTTTTGCATTTTTATTCAATTTAATTAATTTAAATGTAAATTGTCCTTCCTGGGCAGTGACTGCCTTTCTAAACAGTAGAGATGTGGAAGCTCTGCTGAGCTACGTGTACATTGAGTAAAGGAGGCCAAATGAACTAGAATACAGCTGCTACTCAGAAAAACAAGTATAGAAGAGAGAAACCACGTGGTCCTAGAGAAGCAGAGAACATAATCTTGGTTTCTAATTTGCAGTTCCGGTTTGCATATGACCCAGCTCTTCTTGGCCCTATCATTGAGTTTAGCGAGAAATCTGTTCCCTCCTAGTACACCCTATTTACACTTTGAGTTATTTTATATGGATTGCTTTTAAACAAACTTGACTTGGAGAGAGAATTACACAACAAATGAAAAATGTCTCCAGAATCTCAGGAAAACTACAGAGAGAAGCCCAGCCCAACATGGCCTGCACAGTCTGTGAAGTTATTTGCTTTGCCTCCAGGGTTATGAAGTAGACAGAGCTTGAGTTCACATGTTTTACAGATATAGGCTGACATCTCAGCTCAGTCACCATGTTGTGTAAATTTGGTACAATGGTTTGGTGTCTGTTAGCATTATTTTATCATCTCTGAAACGGGGTGGGAAACAATCAATAATAGTACCTACTTCATACAGATGTGGGAATTGTACACAATCATGCAAGTGCAGAATTTGCACTAGTATCTGGCATGCATTTGTTGTTGTTAGGTGCCATCGAGTCAGTTCCAACTCATAGCGACCCTATGTACAATGGAACAAAACACTGCGCAGTCCCGTGTCATCCTCACAGTCATTATCATGCTTAAGCCCATTGTTGCAGCCATTGTGTCAGTCCATCTTGTTGAAGTTCTCTTTTTCGCTGACCCTCTACTAAGCATGATGTCCTTCTCCAGGGACTGTTCCCTCCTGTAACATACCCAAATTACAGGAGACAAAGTCTCGCCATCCTTGCTTCTAAGGAGTATTCTGGTTGTACTCCTTCCAAGACAGATTTGTTCTGGTAGACCATGGCCTATTCAATATTCTTCACCAACACCGTAATTTAAAGGTATCAATTCTTCTTCAGTCTTCCTTATTCATTGTCCAGCTTTCTCACGCAAATGCGGTGATTGAAAACACCATGGTTTGGGTCAGGCACACCTGAGTCCTTAAAGTTACGTCCTTACTTTTTAACACTTTAAAGATGCCTTTTGCAGCAGATTTGCCCAGTGCAGAGTGTCATTTGATTTCTTGACTGCTGCTTCCATGGGCATTGATTGTGGATCTAAGTAAAATGAAATCCTTTACAACTTCAAATATTTTCTCCTTTTATCATGATGTTGACAGTAACCAGTTAGTATTTTCCTCTCATCTGGTGCTGATACTAAGAGCCTGCCATAGTGTTATAGTTATCGAGTGTTGCTATAGCAGAAATATCACAAGTAGGCGGCTTTAACTAACATAAATGTATTTTCTCACAGTTTAGGAGGCTAGAATTCTGAATTCAGGGAGCTGGCTCTAGTGGAAGGCTCTCTTTCTCTCATTTCCACTTTGGGGGAAAGTCCTTTCTCTTTTTGGCTTCTATTCCTAGTTTCCCTGGCAATCATGTGGCCTGTATCTTCTCTGTTTTGTGCTTGCTTGCTCGGTTAATCTGCTCTTTTATACCTCAAAAGATATTGACTTAAATCACACCCTATGCTAATATTGCCTAATTAACATAACAAAGAAAACCCATTCCCAAATGAGATTATAACCCCAGGTATAGAGGTTAGGATTTTCAACACATATGTTTAGGGGACACAATTCAATTCATATCAGTAAATACTAAACAGATAATATTTTTATTCATAATTCTTTTCATACATACCATCATATTTGTTACAGGAAAAGGGAGGATATGGAATAATTTTTAATATTCATATTGTAGGGAATAACTTAAAATTTGGAAGTTGTATATATAAATTTCCTCATAGACTGTTTTGTTGCCTAATTATTAGTGAAAGCCAATACCTCTGAAACATTAAAAAATATGTCATAATTAAGTTTGGATTATCTGCAAGATTCCACAGCAATTCCTATACAATTTCTCTTTCTTATGCACTGCTATCTCCTTACCTAAACTTTGGTAAAACTAAATAAATAAATTCATGAAAACATAAATGTCCACATAAAGGAACACATCTTCCTTGGGCTAGATACAATCTTTCTGAAAATGAAAAGAATCACATTAGAAATTGTAGTGTGCTACTTTCATTCCAGTCTTAAGCATTTTTGAAACAACAACAAGAAAAATTCCAATTTCTACAATAGTGTTCTCTAGGCTATCATTTGCATACAGTTGCAATGTATATATTATAGATATAGAAAAATAAATATTTGACAGTCAAATGAGAAATGGAAATTCTAAATATATCCATGTTTATATGTTGGTCATATTATCAATTAGATTAATGAAATACCGTTTACATTTTCTAAGAGTATTATTTAGATAAATAACCTACAAAATCACAATCAGTTATTTTAACAACTATAGCTTAGCATGGCTGATGTCAAATCTATTACTTTTGCTCAAGGTGCTATACCTCATCTTGATATGGAACATTAGGTTAGGTGTTTTAATGTTTGTTTAATTTAATAGAAGTAATTTCTGTACTTCTTTGTTAAATGAATTTTTAATTTTTTATATGTCTAGAGGCTAAACAAATCATAATTAAATAGGCAATCCAGCCACTACTGTTTTTAACTAAAATAAAAGCATCACAATTTAAATTGTGTGTAGACTTCTTTCAAGGTCTAAAATAATGGAATTAAATGAAAAACATATATCTAACAGCCACGTGGCCTCTCAGGCACCTCAAGATCCACATGATCTTGCTCCTAAACTTCCCTCTCCTCCTTCTCATATTATTTAGCCAGATCATAGGTGTCATCACTTGTCCCCCAAACTCAGTAAGCAAGACTCAACCTCAAATTATTTCTTTAATCTACAACTCCTCTGCCTCTAATCCATAATCAGTTCCAGTCTATTCTCTCTCATTAACGTCTGTCAACTTTCTTCCTCTGCTCCATCATCTCTGCTCTTCTCCTACTTCAGGCTCTCACCATAACTCACATTGCATGTCAAATGATAACTCTGATTCATTCTCCACAAAGCAACTAGAATGACTTTCTATAAAATATAAATCAAATTCTATCACTGCTACAAATCAACCTGATTCTTGTCTGCATAGCATGGCTTCCCTTCTCTTATAATGGGAGGTATGTCCCTTTACACACTTGAGCTTGAAGCTTCCATTGAGCTCTGTACTTCTTGGCATCTGAGAACATTCTCCTTCCTCCCTTTTTATTAAATTGAATGTCTCTCTTGATTCCATATTTTGCTGTAAATACTATCCTATTTTTATTTCTTTCCCTTGACATTCTGATCTGAACTTGTTTCCACTTCCACACTCACCATTCCGTCTTATACCTGTGCAAGAAATTCATTGAAATTACTTTTGTCAAGATCAAAAATAACCTTTGTGTTGCCAACTCCAATGATACTTCTCTGATTTTATCTTATTTGACATCTCAATATTCACCCTGCCTCACTTCCCTTTTGTAGATTTTGTCATCAATCAGTCCTGACTTTAGCCTCACTGTTCACTTCTTCTTAGTCTTTTTTTGCAAGTTCTTCCTTCTAAAACTTTAAATGTAGCCATACCCCAGAGTTGTACCTGTACCCTCTTCTGTATATATACTTATTTCTTAGGAGCTCTCATCCAACCCTGGATACTTAAATATCATGTAGCCAAATTTAAGTCTATAGTACTAATATTTCTCATGAACATGGAACATATACCCAATCGATTCATCTCCAAAATAGAGAAGAGTTATTTGAAATCTAAAATATTCAAAATTGGACTTCGTTTTGTGTTTCCAAATTATAAGCATTTTCCTTATCACAGGAAATGATCATACAGTAACTCAAGCCAAAAACTCAGGCTTCATTCCTGTTTTTCTTTCTCTAGGCCAACTACATGCCCCACTGAATCACTCCATTTCCTTCATTTTCACTGCTGCCACCCTACTCTGAGCCTCATCTCCTCTCACTAGCATTTTCCTAAATGGTATTTCTCCTTTCACCCTTGACTCCTAATATCTAGTCTATAAAGAGTTACTCAGATTTAAGGTAAATCATGTCATTTCTCAGTCCTATTCCACTAAGACTAAAAATCAACCTTGGTTTTAAGACTTAATGTAAAAGGGTGGATAAAGTGTACCATACAAATACTTGACAAAATAAAATTGAGGCTACATTAATGTATTTCATCATAAAGTAAAAGCACGGGAAAAGGTATATTATGCAAATACTAAAAAACATCCGGTGTACCAGTATTAGTATTAGATAAAATAATCTCTAAAACAAAATATTTGAGATAAGATGTACATTCATCATTAAAATATAGAACTTCTAGTTTTGCATCGAATAAAACAGGCTCAAAATACAAAAATCAGAAATTGATAGTATAAAATAATTAGTACATCCTTCTCACTAACTAGAAGCAGATAAAAATCAGTAAGGATATAGACAATTTGAACATCATACTAATTTTGATATAAAGGATATGTATAGAACATGCAAAAACAACAACTAAAATTACAACAACAACAAAAATACTTTCTTATCTTGGCCACACATAACAGTTACCAAAATTAAAAGTATACTGAGCCAGAAAGAAGCCTTAACTGATTGAAGATTGAAGATTGAAGGGTTTTTTGTTGTTGCTGTTGTTGACCACCATAGAACTAAGACAGAATTTAAAAAATGGTAACTAGAAAATCTGTATGTTTAGAAATTTCATTAGTTATCTATTACTGTAGAACCAGTGTTCTTCTGTGGTACAACAGGTTTATGAGCTTGGCTGCTAAACAAAAGGTTAGTGGTTCTGGTTTACCCAGGATTCCTTAGTAGAAAGTCCTGGCAATCTACTTCTGAGAAAAATCAGCCATTGAAAATCCTATGGCACACAGTTCTACTCTGACACACCTGGGGTCGCCTTGAATCAGGGTCAAATCAATGACACCTTTTTTTTTTTTTTTTTTTACTGCAATCAGTGTAATTGATTTTAATGTGATCAATCATCCCAATAATTAGCAACCTAAAACAAACATTTATCATATCACATTTTCTGTGGAACATGAATCTGGGCACCACTTAGCTATATCCTCTGGCTCAGAGCACAAGGCTGCAATGAAGGCATCAACAGGAGCTATAGTCATCTCAAGGCTAGACTGAGGCAGGAACTACTTCCAGCTCACTCAGGTGGTTGTTGGCAGGTGTCAGTTCTCCGATGGCAGTGGGATGAGGGCTTCAGTTCCTCCAGTTCTTCACTGACTGTTGTCTGGTCTGAATACACCCATTCCTTACTACAAGGGTTATTTCAATAGTTACAGTATACAACCTTGCAGCTGGCTTCCATTAGAGCTAGCAAACAAGAGGGCAAGAGAAAGCAAGAAAGATGGAAGCCAGAGGTTCTTTTTTCTTTTTTTAATTGTACTTCGGGTGAAGACTTACAGAACAAATAGTTTCTCATGAAACAGTAGTACACATATTGTTTTATGACATTGGTTAACAACCCCATAACATGTAAACCCTGTAACTTCTCAACCTTTTTATTTTTTTTTTTGGTGAAAATATACATAGCCAAAGATACACCATTTCAAAAATTTTTACGTGCACAGGTCAGTGACATCAACTAAGCTCTTCCAATTGTGCTGCTATTCTCACTTTAGATGAAGGCTTGCAGAACAAAATAGTTTCTCATTTAACAGTTAGTACACATGTTGCCCTATGATAATGGTTAACAACCTCACAATGCATCAACACAATCCTTACTCAACCTTGGGTTCCCTATCACCAGCTTTCCTGTCCCCTTCTGCCTTCTGGCCCTTGTTCCTGGACTGCTGTGCCTCATTAGTCCCATTTGGTTTTATGGGGCTGTCCACTCCCCGGCTGAACAGTGAACCTCGGAAATGACTTCATCACTGAGCTAAAAGGGTGTCTGGGGGCCATACTCTCGGGGTTTCTCCAGTCTCCTTTAGGCCAGTAAACCTGGACTTCTTTTTTGTGAGTTAGACTTTTGTTTTACATCCTTCTCTAGATCTGTCCAGAATGCTCTGTTGTGATCCTGGTCAGAGCAGTCAGTGGTGATAGCCAGGCACCATCTAGCTGTACTGGACCCAGTCTGGTGGAGGCCTTGGTAGCTGTGGTCCATTAGTCCTTTGGACTAATCTTTTCCTTGTATCCTGTTCTCTTCATTCTGCCTTGCTTCTGAAGGGAACAGGCCAGAGGAATATCTTAGATGGCTGCTCACAGGCTTTTAACACCCCAGATGCTACTCACCAAGGTAGAATGTAGAACATTGTCTTTATAAACAGTGTTATGCCAATTGAGATAGATGTTCCCTGAGACCGTGGTCCCCACAGCCCTCCACCCAGCAATTCAGTCCCTCAGGGAGTTTGGTTGTGTCTATGCAGCTTCCATGACCTTTCCTTGTACAAGTTGTGCTGGTTTCCCCTGTACAGTGTACTGTCTCACCCTTCACCCAAGATACCACTTATCTATTGCCTATTTAGTATTTCCCCACCACCCCTCCCATCCCTGGTAACCAAAAAGATTGTTTCTTTTTGTGTGTGAACTTTTTCATGGGTTTTTACAATAGAGGTCTCATACAATATTTGTCCTTTTGTGATTGACTTATTTCACTCAGCATCATGTCCTCCCGTTTCATCCATGCTATGAGATGCTTCAGAGATTCATTGTTGTTCTTTCTGGTTGCATAGTACTCCATTGTGTGTATGTACCATAGTTTGTTTACCCATTCTTCTGTTGATGGGCATCGAGGTTGTTTCCATTGTTTTGCTATTGTGAACAATGCTGCAATGATCCTAGGTGTGCATATGTCTATTCGAGTGATGACTCTTATTTCTCTAGGATATAGTCCTAGAGTGGGCTTGCTAGATTGAATGGTATGTCTATTTCTAGCTTTCTAAGGAAGCACCATATCGTTTTCCAAAATGGTTGTATCATTTTGCATACCCACCAGCAGTGCACAAGAGTTCCGATCTCCCTGCAGCCCCTCCAACAATTGTTATTTCCAGTGTTTTTGATTCATGCCAGTAATGCCGGGGTGAGATGGTATCTCACTGTGGTTTTAATTTGCATTTCTCTAATGGCTAGTGATCGTGGCATTTCCTCATGTGTCTGTTGGCCATTTGAATGTCTTCTTTGGTGAAGTGTCTGTTCATTTCCTTTGCCTATTTTTTATTGGATTATTTGTCTTTTTGTTGTAGAGGTGTTGAATTTTCTTGTAGCTTATGGAGACTAGAACTTTGTCTGAGTTGTACTGTCCAAAAATTTTTTCCCAGTCTGTAGGTTCTCTTTTTACTCTTTTGGTGAAGTTTCTTGAAGAGCCTAGGTGTTTGATTTTTAGAAGATCCTAGTTATCTAGCTTATCTTCTGGGTTTTGTGCGTTGATGGTTATGGTTTGTATCCTGTTAATGCTGTGTATTAAGGCCTGTAGGGTTGGTCCTATTTTTAATTCTATGAAATTTATAGTTTTAGGCTTTATATTCAGGTCTTTGATCCATTTTGAAGTAGTTTTTGTATTTGAAGTGAGGTATGGGCCATGTTTCATTTTCCTGCAGATGGATATCCAGTTTTGCCAGCACCGTTTGTTAAAAAGATTGTCTTTTCCCCAGTTGATGGACTTTGGGCCCTTGTCAAAGATCAGGTGACCGTAGGTGGATGGATTTACATCTGGGTTCTCAATTCTGTTCCATTGGTCAATGTATCTGTCGTTGTACCAGTACCAGGCTGTTTTGACTACTGTAGCTGTATAGTAGGTTCTAAAGTCAGTGTTAGTCCTCCAACTTTATTCTTCTTCTTCAGTAGTGCTTTACTGATTCGGGGCTTCTTCCCTTTCCATATAAAGTTAATGATTAGTTTTTCCATCTCTTTGTAGAATGTTGTTGGTATTTGGATTGGGATTGCATTGTATTTGTAAATTGCCTTGGGTAGAATTGACATTTTCACAATGTTGCGTCTGCCTATCCATGAGCATGGTATGTTTTTCCATTTATGTAGATCCCTTTGGGTTTCATGCAGTAGTGTTTTGTAGTTTCCTTTGTATAGGTCTTTTACATCCCTGGTCAGATTTATTCCTAAGTATTTCATCTTTTTAGGGGCTATTATAAATAATATTGTTTTACTGATTTCCTTTTCATCATTCTCCTTATTGGTGTATAGGAATCCAGCTGATTTTTGAATGTTTATCTTGTATCCTGCTACTCTGCTGAATCTTTCTATTAGTTCCAGTAGATTTCTCGTGGAGTCTTTAGGGTTTTCTGTGTACAGTGTCATATCATCTGCAAACAGGGACAGTTTAACTTCTTCATTACTAATTTGGATGCCCTTTTTTTCTTTTTCTTGCCTTATTGCTCTAGCTAGAACTTCCAGCACAATGTTAAATAGGAGTGGTGATAAAGAGCATCCTTGTCTTGTAGCTGTTTTCAAGGGGAATGTTTTCAGCCTCTCTCCATTAAGAATGATGTTGGCCATTGGTTTTGCATAGACGCCCTTTATTATGTTGAGAAATTTCCCTTCTATACCTATTTTATTGAGAGTTTTTATCAGGAATGGGTGTTGGACTTTGTCAAATGCCTTTTCCACGTCAATTGAGATGTGATTCTTTTCTTTCTTTTTATTTATGTGGTGGATTTTGTGAATTAATTTCCTAAAGTTGAACCATCCTTGCATACTTGGTATGAATCCTACTTGGTCATGGTGTATTATTTTTTGGATATGATGCTGAATTCTATTGGCTAGAATTTTGTTCAGAATTTTTGCATCTATATTCATGAGAGTTATTGGTCTGTGATTTTCTTTTTTTGTGATATCTTTGCCTGGTTTTGGTATCAGCATTATGCTGGCTTCATAGGATGAATCTGGAAGTGTTGCTTCTTTTTCTGTGGTCTGAAATAGATTGAGTAGTATTGGTAAAAGCTCTTCTGTGAACATTTTGTAGAATTCTCTAGTGAAGCCATCTGGGCCAGGGCTTTTTTTGATTGGGAATTTTTTTATTACCTTTTCTATCTCTTCTCTCGTTATGGATTTGTTCAGATTTTCAACATCATTTTGTTGTAGTTGGGGTAGGTGGTGTGTTTCTAGACATTTATGCATTTCCTCTAGGTTTTCAAATTTGTTGGAGCGTAGTTTTTCATAATATTCTGTTATAATCCTTTTTATTTCAGTTGGGTCTGTTGTAATGTCCCCCATTTCATTTCTTATTTGGGTTATTTGTGTCCTCTCCTGTTTTTCTTTTGTCAGTCTGGCCAGTGGTTTGTCGATTTTGTCGATTCTTTCAAAGAACCAACTTCTGGTTTTGTTGATTTTTTCTATTGTTTTTCTTTCTCTATTTCATTTATGTCTCCTCTGATCTTTACTATTTCCTTTCTTCCAGTGGTTGTGGGCTTTTTTGATGTTCTCTTTCTATTTGCTTGAGTTCTGTAGTTAATGTTTTGATGTTGTCCCTTTCTTCTTTTTTGATATGTTCATCTATTGCTATAAATTGTCCTCTGAGGACTGCCTTTGCTGTGTCCCAAAGATTTTGGTATGATGTGTTTTCATTATCATTTGATTCTAGGAATTTTTTTATTCCATCTCTGATTTCTTCTATTACCCAGTGATGTGTAAGCAGGATATTATTCCGTTTCCATGTAATGGATTTTTTTTCCTTGCTATTTCTGTTGTTAATTTGTACCTTGATGGCATTGTGGTTAGAGAAGATACTTTGAATTATCTCAACGTTTTGGAGCTTGTTGTGGGTTGCTCTGTGGCCTAAGATATGGTCTATTCTGGAGAATGTTCCATGTGCATTGCAAAAGAAAGTGTACTTTGCAGAGGTTGGATGGAGTCTTCTATGTATATCTACGAGCTCAAGTTGGCTGATTGTGCCCTTTAAGTCTTCTGTATCTTTGCTGAGTTTCTTCTTTATTTATCTGTCCTTTACTGAGAGTGGTGTGTTGAAGTCTCCTACTATTATTGTAAAACTGTCAATTGATCTTTTCAGTGTTGTTAGAGTTTGTTTTATGTATTTTGGAGCCCTGTCATTGGGTGTGTAGGTGTTTACTATGGTTATGTCTTCATGATGGATCATCCCCTTAATTATTATATAGTGTCCTTCTTTGTTTTTTATGGTGGATTTTGTTTTAAAGTCTATTTTATCTGAGATGAGTATTGCCATTCCTCCTCTTTTTTGTTAGTTGTTAGCTTGATGTATTTTTTCCAACCTTTGACTTTTAATAAATTCACATCTTTGTTTCTAACGTGTGTCTCTTTTAGACAACATATTGATGGATGCTGTTTTCTTATCCATTCTGTCACTCTCCATCTCTTTATGGGTGCATTGAGTCCATTTACATTCAGTGTAATTATTGATAGATGTGAATTTGTTGCTGTCATTTTTTAGTGCTTTTTTTGTGGTGCTGAAATTTTCTTTTTCTTCTTACTCTCTTTTGCTAAGTTACTTTTGTTTGTGGATTTTTTTTTTTTTTTTTCATTTCTTTTGTTTTTGCTGAGACTTTATGTTTTTCCTCTTTTTTTATGAGTAGGATCGTTAACTTTCTTTGTGGTTACCATGAATTTTACCCTTATCTTTCTAAGTTTGAAACAGTGTACTTTTACTTGGTATTGCCTTGCCTTCCTCTCCATTAAAACTTTCTATACCTATGCTGTTCATTCTCTCCTTTATTGTTTTGATGTTGTTGTCATTTACTGATTAACTGCTCTGATTCCCTGTTGTATTTCTTTCGGTTTTGGATAGTCCTTGTGATTTCATTTCCTTGACTGGTATCTGGCTGGTATGATCCTGCGTCCTAGGTTCTGCCTGTGAGCTGAAGCTGTTTATCCTCAGATCAAAGAACTCCCTTTAATAATTCTTATAAGTTTGGTCTGACTTTTACATATTCCCTTAATTTCTGTTTATCTGGAAATGTCCTAATTTCACCATCATATTTGAAAAAGAGTTTTGCAGGATATATTATTCTTGGCTGGCAATTTTTTCTTTCAAGATTTTATATATGTCATCCCATTGCCTTCTTACCTGCATGGTTTCTGCGGAATAATCTGAGCTTAGTCTTATTTTTTCTCCTCTGTATGTGACTTCTTGGTTTTCATGAGCTGTTCTCAGGATTCTTTGTTTGTCTTTGGTTTTGGCAAGTGTGACTATGATATGCCTTGGTGATTTCTTTTGGGGTCTATCGTTTATGGGTTTCGTTGAGCATCTTGGATGGCCAGCTTTTCATCTTTCATGATATCAGGGAGGTTTTCTGTCCGCAGTTCTTCAATGATCCTCTCTGTGTTTTCTGTTTTCTCCCCCTGTTCTGGAATCCCAATCACTCAAAAATGTTTGCTTTTGATTGTATCCCACATAACTCTCAGGGTCTCTTTATTCTTCTTTTTTCTTTTTTCTGAGTTTTCCTCAGTGTTGTATCCAAATGTTTGTCTTCCATTCCACTGATCCTGTCTTCCACTGTTTCAAATCTGCTTCTCAGCCCTTCTATGACACCATCCATTTCTGAAATTTTGTTGTTTATCTTTTGTATTTCTAACTGTTGTCTTTGTATAATTTCTAGTTTTGAATTTATTTTGTCTTTTTGTTCTTGCATTATTTTCCTGAATTCTTCCAATTTTTTGTCTTTATTTTCCATGAATTTGTCTATTTTTTCCACATTTTTGTCTGCTTTTTGCTTCACATCTTGGATAATTCTGAGTATTAGAGATTTGAGTTCCCTATCAGGTAATTCTAGTGCCTTTTGTTCCACTGGAAAGTCATCTGGTCTTTTATTTTGGATTCCTATGGGAAGCATCCTGTCCTGTTTTTGTAAATGCTTCGATATTGTCTGCTGTCTTTGGGGCATTCAGTAGTTATTTTTCTCATTTAGTAATTGTAGATTTGTTTGTTTTGTCCCTTTTTTTTTTTTTAATTTGGCTTTGTCTGAGCAGGCGGGCTTTGTGTTCTTTGTTGTTTGTTCATCTGTGGGCACAGTACTTTTCTCTTCCTTCTCCAATTGGCAGGGTCAGTAACTCAGATATGGTATGACAGGGAATATCTAGCTGAAGAGTAGTTACTGGGACGGGTTGTTTGTGGCACTTACTACAGCCACCAGTGCGGGTTGGTAATCAGTACTGTGCAGGTTCCTGTAGGCCATGCCTGTGCTGCTTCTCATTGTGATGTTAAGCCCACAGTGAAGGTAGGCAGGATGTAGCAGGGAGATTGTTATGTGTAGAGCTAAGATGGATATGGGACAGAGGAGAGAGGAACAGGAGCCAAAAACATACAAACAAACAGAAAAGAATGCTAGGTGAGCTTGCTGTTGGAGTGGAGAGATGAGAGACTCTGAAACGGAGAAAAACAGAAAGGGGAAGAGGAAGAAAAGAAAAGAAAAGAATGAATAAAGGGAAAAGAAGAGCGAAGTTGCCAGGGATCCCCCCAGTGCAACTATGAGGTCTTGAGACATTGTTCTCAGGGGTTGCAGTACAGCCTAACTAGAAGGCATAGAGGTATACAATGCCAGGTATTCAGGGAACATAAAGAGAACGAAGATACAGAGAGATGAGAAACTGAGTAATAAAGAAAGACCAAAAGGGAAAAAGAAGGAAAAGAAAACAAAACAAATAAAAAAAAAAAAAAAAAAGAACAAGAAAAACCCCCCCAAAAAACAGGAAAAAAACAAAGCAAAACAATAAAAAATGAAATGCCCTCAGGTATCCCTCTGCAGGTCTGTGCAGGCAGAGGGGGAAGTGTCCTTGCCACGCAGCACCGCCTTGCCAGAAAGGGCTCCTAGGTCAAGAAAAGGAAAAGAAAACAAACAAACAATTCAAAACAAATGAATGAACAAAAGCCCCAGGATCCCACCAGCACAGCAGCCTATACCAGGAAGTAGCTCCACACTCAAACTCCACTGCCCCTCAGGAAGAAGCAAAGATGGCTCACAGAGCCAAGTATTTGAGCGAAAGGAGGGGAAGTCGTGGGAGGTAAGAGAGAAATCAAAAGAAGTGGAAAAAAAGCAACACCAGCAGCCAACAAATGGCAGTCAGAGAGCCAGCTAGTGCGGGCTGGTGGAATTCAAGCAACCGGTTCTTCCCTGACAAGAGACTGTGTCAGCTGGAAGCAGAGGAGACTGAGTGTGGGTGAAGAAGGGTAGGGTGTTGGAAAGCATATATCACAAATCACCGGAGCTCCACGGCCCCTCAGGAAGAAGCAAAGATGGCAAACGGAGCCAGGTATTTGAGCAAAAGGAGCGGGAGGTGGTGAGAGGTAAGGAAGAAATCAAAAGAAGTGGAAAAAAGCAACACCAGCGACCAACAAATGGCACTCAGAGAGCCGGCCCATTTGGGTGGGTGGAATCCAAGCAGCCAGTGATTTCTGGCCAAGATTGTGGCTGTGGGAAGCAGAGGAGGCCGAGTTGGGGTGAAGAAGGGTGGGGGGTGGGAAAGCGTATATCGCAAATTACTGGTTGTTTTATCTCCCGCTGGACACTCTGTGAAGCCGCTTTCTCGTACCCCCTGTTTGCTGGTCTCCGATAGGAGTCCAAGATGGCAGATACATGCTGTGTTAGCTGATAGGGGATCTCTGCATGAATCTCTCCTCGCTCTCTGTCCTCTGTCAGTTTTCTCACTCCATTTGGTGCTTGGCTGAGTTCTTTATCTTTTCATTTGATGTTTTAGGGTTTCAGGATTGTTGTTTTCTCTGTTCAGCTTAGTTTTTTGGATCTTTGCTGTGGAGGGACGGAATGGTGCTTCTGCCTAGAGCGCCATTTTGCCAGAAGTCTGGAATCCAGAGTCTTTTGGTAGTCTAATATTGGCAGTGATATCCCATAACTATTACTATGTAGGTAGTACCATACCACTGACTCTCATATGAGTCAGTTCTGAGATAAGTCAAATAACTTTTTTTAGTTCTAATTATTATTGCCTTTTATTATCAGTATCTTTATAAATCCAATCTCTGAACATCTGCAAGTGAACATCTGAGAATGATAACATCAGCAAATTGTGTGCTGCAACATTGTATGGAGTACATATTACTAACAAGATGTAGAAAAAAACAGAAACAAAAAACAGATGGTCATGAGTGTGGTTTGTCATAACTAGAGTATGTCGTAAATCAGAGTGTATTTGTATTTCACTTGTTAGAAATAAGTCACTAAATGCAACCTACAGTAGAGGAGTAGGGATACAAGGGGCATAAAATCAGAAAGCAGAGGCAACTGGGATTCATTGAGAGAGTGCCTACCACCACGAAAATTAAGAAATGAAATTTTAACAATGTTTTATTATGTAAATTTTATACATACACTAAAGAGAACAAAATAGTACACCCACTCCTAACTTTTTGATTATCTTGTTATCTGATATTTTGCATTTATGACAATAGTAAAAAAATCTGCTCTTTGATTGTTTTGCTGTTTAACAAAGTACTCTGGCAGTAACGAATGCTGAGGCGTGAAGCGAGAGTGTAACACTGGCTGTGATGGTTATGATTATGTGTTAACTTGGCAGGGTCATGGTTCTCAGTAGTTTGACGGTTACATAATGATGTAGTTTGACAGTTATGTAATGATGAAGTCATCCTCCATTTTGTGATCTGATGTGGTCATCCTCCATTTTTGCATAATGATTATTTTTGCATATCGACCTGGTCTTTGGAAACTAACCATGTCGATAAATGATGACTGGGTATGTATTGAACCTCCATAATTCAATCACCAATTCCAGCTACTCTTAACCCATGGCCAATCCTTCCTCATCCACAACCTCATTCATATTCATCTTAATGTATTATTTTAAAGCAAATCTCAGATATCATATATTTCAGTCAGTATCTGTAAAACATATGTAATCTTTTTTTTAACATCACATCTACGAGAAGATGAACAATAAACCCTTATATATTCAAATATATAGTCAGTATTCAAATTGCCCATCAAAAATAATTATATATCACACATAAGGGTTTGTTTGAATATGGAGCAAATCAGGAATACAAAAGGCAACAAATGAGGAGTCTTTTAAGCTATTTTAATATCTCTGTTTTCTCTCTCCGTCTCTCCGTTTATTGAAATGTGTTTGTTGAAAATGCATGATTGCTTCTGAAGATTTTCTGACAGACTAGATTTTGCTAACTATATCCCTGTATCATAATTTTGTACGTTTCTATGTCCGTGGATTTTCCAGAGATTTTATTTATTTTTAATTTGGCAAGACTTCTTCATAGATTGTTACTTTATTCTTTCAGAGGAAAAAATACACACACATAATATCTTGTGTTGCCTCTTTTTATGAGGTTAATAATCATTATGACCCAATTTTTAGATCTATTACTTCAAAAGGAGTTAAGAAATAATCTAAATAATCCATAAATCAAAGGAGAACTGAAAATAAAATGTAGACCATGTTTTTACTGATATTAATAAAAATAAAATCTGTTACAGCTGTGGAATAACTGTAATAGCATTCTTAGATAAAAAATGCATACTCTTAAATATTTTAGTAAGACTATCAATCATATAAGTGTCCTTATCAATAAATTTGAAAAAGAAAGGTAACTTAAGTACAAAGAGAGTGGAAGAAATTAGTAAAATCTAGGGAACAATATTGAACCAGTAAACATAGAAAACAATAAAGGATAATGCAATGTATAAAATACATGGCAAAACTCAAAAAGAAAAAGAAAGAAGCAATACACAGATAGTAACATCAGGAATAAAAAAGTGGTCATCACTACAAATAAAATATTAAAACTGTTTGCATTGATAAATATTAAAACTTTTGATGAAGTGGAATGTACCTAGAGAAGCAAAAATCGACCACAATTGACAAGAAATAGAAAATCTGAATGCTCTCATGTAAACTAACAAAGTCAACACATACTTAAAAACCTTCCTAGAATAAACAAACAGCTAAACATGAACCCAGAACAGCAAAAACCTCAGCTTCAGTTGTCATTACCTGTGAATTCTACCAAGCACATAAGAAGGAACTTCATTTTTTTTTAACGTAAACTTCCAGTGAATGAAAAAATATGGAAATTATTTACTCATTTTATGCTTTCAACATAACTTTGATAGCAAATCTGACAAAAACATTTCAAGGAAAAAAAAACTTACCATCAAACTCCTCTTGTGAATATACATAAAAGTATCTTTTAAAAGTTATTAGCAAATATAGTCCTTGATATGTACAAAAAAGTGTAAGGTAATATGATGGAGCTGGGTTTATTTTAGGAGGGCAATTGGGCTTAATGTGTAAAATCATTCAATACATTTCACCACATTAGCAGAGTCATGAAGAAATTCATTATCACTTGCTAAGGTATGAGAAAAAGAAGCTTCCAAATAATATGCAAAGAAATGTTTATAATTGTTTGTTTTTACAAAAAAGCACAAAGCAATGATATGGCAGAAACAAATAAAAATGGTGACATATAGAAGGTGGGTGGTAATTGGCTTGAGGTGATAGGGATGAAAGGGAGACTTCTCAGAACATATATTTTTATATTGTTTTGACTGACGCATGAACATATTTTGCATATTCAAAAGATGAAATTAGAGCAAAAAAGGAAAAACATCTAAAACTGAATATAAACTTAAATAAATCTAACACTATATAAAATTAGTAATTTTATAGCTAAGTAGGAGAAAAATGAATATTTCTGATATTGAATCTAAATACAAAGGTAAGACAAAAGAGCAGCATCTATATATATATATATATACCAGAATATCTTCATGACCTTGGGATAGGCAAGGAACACACTGAAAACACACACATACACACACACACACACAAAAGGGAATTCTTTCAAATTACCAATGCCTGTTCAACAACCTAACTAATAAAAAAGTGTAAAGGCAATCCAGAGAGTGGAAAATTTAGACTACACATATAATTGACAAAGCATATGTATCTATCAGACATAAAGAACCACTATTAATCAAATGAGAGGCAATAATAGAAAAACAGGAAAGAGATTTGAAATGCTAATTTACAAAACAAGAATGTGCAAATGCATAATGATCATATGAATGGATATTCAGCCCCATTAATGACCAGGGAAATTTACATTATGCCACTTTCAAATAATACTATGCATCCACCACAATGGCTGTATAAAAAAGAAGAAGGAAATCTGATGACTCTAAAATGTAAATTGATATAACCTCTTAGGAAATATGTTTCACGAAGTCTCCGAAATCTGAAGTTATGCGTACCCTTTGACCCAGCATCATTTAGAAAGGGGGTATACTCAATAGAAATGAGTATATCTTTATTTCAAAAAATATTATAAATAATTTATATCAAAACTATTCATGATATGTAAAAATTGAAAAAAAAGTTCATCAAGTGTAAAATGGATAGATTTTGTCTTATTCAGTGTTAATTTTGTGATAATACATTGATCGATACACTATATAAAATGTTAACTTCATTACAACATTTATTTAAAAGGACCATTTTTTATTTCAGAAAGCTGTCTATTAAATTGACTACATTTCAAGAAAATTTGTTATGATGTGAACCTGCGTTAAAAAAAGTGAAAAGGAACTAGAACACAAACTAATGCTTTATTAAAATTTATGATTATTTTGAATATGGAGTCCCTGGGTGGTACTAACTGTTAATACACTTGACTGCTAAGAAAAAGGTTGGCAATTAGCGTTCACTCCGAAGCACCTTGGAAGAAAGGTTTGACAATCTACTTGTGAAAACTCAGCCATTGAAAACCCTGTGGAGTTCTGCTCTGAAACAAATAAGGTCACCATAAGTCACAGTTGACTCCACAGCAACTTTTTTTTCTTTAATGAACATAGATGATCTAAATAGCTTACCATTTTTATCTTTATCCTTTCTTTTTATAAATATTTATCTAATGTTCTTAATTTAATCTACCAAGTTTTTGGACATGTTATCAGGAGAGATCTGTCCCAGGAGAAGGACATCATGTTTGGTGAAGTAGAGGGTAAATGAAAAAGAGGAAGACCCTCAACGAGATGGATTGACACAGTGGCTGCATCAATGGGCTCAAGCAGAACAATTGTGAGGATGGCACAGGACCTGGTAGTGTTTCATTCGGTTGTACATAGGGTTGCTAGGAGTCAGAACTGACTCAATGGCACCTAACAATAACTACAACAAGTTCTAAAATGTGATACACTCATTTTCATGGAATTACTATACTGGTGTATCTTTTTCATCTGTCTGGAACTTTATTGATGGCTCTTTCTGGTTTTGAAATTTTGAGGATTCCATTAAACTCTAATATATATAATGATCTCTTTATTGCTATATAGCCCAGTTATAATAACATAACAGTATAATAAGTAAAAACTCTCACGGCACACTTACTAGTATAAGATAATTTGCATTACTTCAATATCATTTAAAGTTCACAAAAGATCAGGGAACGCAGACTTCACTATTATTTTTAAAGACGGAAAAACCAAGTTACAGAGAACATAAGTTACACAGCTATTAATTTGGGGGCTAGGTTTGTGTGTAAAATGGTCTGACCCTAGATCCCAATGAGTTCTTTGGTCATAATGTTGTTTTACCTGTTTCTAACGACTTTGGATCTGTATGCTTCACAGAAATGAGTTATCCAATTTCCTTTTCCCATTATTTTTGTTATTTTGTGCTTCCACATTTTTTGTGGAATTGATCAACACATTAGGTGAGAAAATGACTGAATCACTTTGGAAATTTGTAAGCTGGGCTTGATTTTTTTTTTTTTTTTTTTTTTGGTAATAATGGCATAATGGATAATTTTTTACTTTTGTATTGAGCCTGGAAATGTAACTTTTCATCACACATAAATTTCCCAGTTATGGTGGAATGGCTTTCATATTGAAATCTGGCGGGCCTCTGGTTTACATTTTCAATGCAAATTCGGAAGATGTGGACAAACCCACAAAAAATATCATGTTAAACTTCACATATATCTCCAACAAAATTTCTGGCAATGATAATAATTCCAGAAAACCTTTCCTGTGAGTGGAAATAAGGGTAATAGAATAGACTACCCTCCCATTTTGGGAGGGGATAATACCAAAAAGGAAAATATTTTGACAAAAAGTAGACAATCTGCAATATTTAAGTCAGATGAAATAAGCAGGGCCAGGTGGCCACCACTACCTTCCTCACACATATGCACCCTCATAGAGTCATATGGAACACATCTCTCCTGCTCTTGTCCTTATTTCAATGAGTGGTACTATTCAGTTGCTCAGGGCAAAAAACGTGGGTGCTTGTATAGATTCACTTTTCCTCCCATACCCAGTCAATCACTAAGTGCTTTGCACTCGACTTACTTAGCATCTGTTATAAATGTTGCTTTTCATTATCCTATTTTATTTTCATCTATCTATCTACCTATTTTTTGCAGAATTTTTCAGTACTTCTATTTCTCTGATCGCAAAACTTCTCTTTTTTTAATTTCACTCACCAGAATCTTACCACAGTGATCTGTCTAAATTTCTTATCTAGATAGGGAGAATCATAGATAATGAAGATCAGTTGTGGAGGTGATAAATTCTACTAGAGAAGTACTTCCTGGAATATGGGAATGAAGACATTGAGATTTCATAAATGCAAGGAATAAAGCTCAGTTACTGAGAATGAAGGAGAGGGTCAGAATTTAAGGACTCATGATTGAAGAGAAGGTTTAGAACTGTTTTTGTACAGAATTAAAAAAAATGTTTTTATGATTCTACTAGATCAAAATTGAAAAAAAGAGAAAACTCACTTGAAGCATACTTAGTAAGTTACACCATAGTTTAGAATTAATTGCTTTAAGAATTATTTTGCTAAACTTTCATGTAACTGATTAGCTATATTTCTTTTCTTTCAATCTACTGTTATTGAATTTGAGGAATAACTTGTTATTGAAGACTAACTTGATGACATTGTTATGATTTTTAATAAAATTTTACCTACTACTTTTTAATGTTTTACTTTTTACACATTACTCTCACAGATACTGTAATTTGTAATTAAAATTTGTGATTACATACAGATGATCTAAGAAACAACATGTCTTTAAAGAAATGACTTGAAATACTTTTGTTTTATTAGTTAAATATAATTACCTGATGAATGCTTCATAAAAAATATTCAATGTTTTAAAAAAAGTTAATAGTGTTATAACTGATAGAATTTTTCAAACACAATTATTTGTCCCTAAAATATAGCCAGAATGCTTCTTAGAAGCGAGGATGGCGAGACTTGAAAAAGAGAAAGACCCTTAAATAAGATGAATTGACACAGTAGCTGCAACAATGGGCTCAAACATAGCAAGGATTGTGAAGATGGCACAGGAGTAGGCAACATTTCATTCCATGGTGTGTAGGGTACCTATGAATTGGAATCAGCTTAATGGTACCTAACAACAACAACGTTTTCTAACACTTTAAATTTTGAATTTACCCTTACACTTTGTACCATAAGATCATCAATGTTATGGAGATATCTTTTCACAATTTTCCGAATATTTATACATTAAATAAAATACACTGGGAAGCCGCTTAACATCATCTCTTCAGGCTTGAAAAGCAGTTGGCATAGTTACTGGTTCAGAAATTTCCAAGGGAATGAATCAGTTGACCAGTATGTTACTGCAGAATGGCTTTGGGGTTCGCTTGAATCTTTTACAAAGTGCCAATTTCATTATCCTATAGGCCTCCAGGCTTTTATCTCTGGAAATTTATTTTATGTTCAAAGCACTTTTTCCTTTGATGTAGATAATCTTCCAATGAATGAAATCAGCCTCCTTGTGTACCATGGATTAGTTCATAGGGTAAACATCATTCCTATCTCAGAGAGAACTTCAGGGATAAGGTTGTATTTTAGGGTATCACATAAGTATGTTATATCTAATATCAAGCACTTCAGCTATCTATGTGATCAGGGCTCAGTTAGTCTTTTCATAATCCTCTAGTGTAGCCCTCAGGGCATGGCAATCAGAAGGGCCAGCCTTCACTGCTCCCATTTCTGGGTTCTGGATGCTGTTCTTCTCTCTCATTGACTATTTCCTCCTATGACCTAGTCAGTACGATTTTTTTTCTTCTAAGTTCTTTTCTTTTTTTTAACTTTGGAGATAAAATTAATAAGTCAAATCCTCAGTCTTTCTCTTTTTCTCTCTCTCTCTCATTATCTCTGGACTTTCACAGAGTTCAGGAAACAACTTGGATACTCTACCCACAACCCCATGGTACTTAGCATCTATGTGCATACTGACCCAATTTCCAGTTGCCATCACCTGAGACTTGTTTAAGGGCTCTCTATGGCTTCCAGAGTCCTCTGCACCTATGCATGCACGTCAGGACTAAAGTAATGGACAAATGGCATTCCCTAGTCTAGGCACCAATTTCAACCAATAACTGATGAGAGTTGATAGATAAATACCCCAGGAGTAAGGATGTTTCCTCTCTTACTCGGATCCAGTCTTTCATCTCTGCCTTACTCTGTAGATCTCTCCATTCTGCTTCTGTCTGCTGAACAGATTTCTCAGTTTTACACCACTTAATTTTTCTTACCAGAAATTTATCCCATCTAAACATACACTTGATTCAGTGTAGTCAAACCATTGCCTTCAGCGTTCATTCTGCATAATTTTTTAGGTTTGAGTGCTCTCTAAATTCTAACTACCTAACTGGCTCAGTCAGGGTGCTATAACTACAAATTCCCAAGATAATAAAATCAATTTATCCCATGAATTAGTTCACTGGGAATGAGTGGCCATCCAGATCCAATCATCTAAGGCCTGCTGACTTAGGGTTCTCTGGAGAAAACTATTGTCTAGTGTCTCAAAATCCGTAGGGCAGGCAACAGAAAAAGTGAATGGTGAAGAAGTTCTGGCAAAATGTCTATTTATAATCTGGAGGCAGAATACACCCTAGGGAAAAAATCCTGCTTTTGCTCTTAAGGCCTTCAACTGATTGGACGAGTCCCAGGCACATTATGCTTTACTTAAGTCCAGCTGATTCAATCAAATGTAACTACTTCATAACAGCTTTCAGACCAGTGTTTGGCCAAACATCTAAGGAACTTAGCCCAGACATCTGAGGACTGTGGTCTGCTAATATGATCATAGCAAATGGATTTTATCTTTCAGTGAGACTGGATCTGTAACATTCTTAAAAGCTGATTGGGCCCAGAAGCAATAGTTAGACTATCTAATACAAGGAGGCAGAAATAATTTTCCATAGGTAAACTTTTTAAAGAGGCCTGCTAACTTAGTTTCCCCTACTATGTGCACCAGTGTCTTGATGCTACTGAAAAGGCCAGGTAATCAGATCTAAGTATCTATTTGTAAATTCTATGTATTTTGGTCTATAAAGTCAGATGTATAAGAAATAACAAATTTTTATTATCCTCTTAGAACCTCTTCAGTGAAGAAATACACACATACACAGCCTGCTGAAATCATAAAAGGTTTTACCTCATTTATTTCTAGTAAACCCCTAACAAGCCTGAAGTCATATTAACATTTCACCTAGTATTTGTTTATTATTCATTCTTTCTCCATGGTCCTTCCCTACCTCAAGGATTTCTGCTGTTTTCATATCACCTTTGGGACACAGGAATCTTTTCAAAGCCTGCAAATCCCAGGGGCTAAAATCCTATTTCCATAGATACAGCAAAAATTCCTTTTTTTTTTTTTTTTTAATGATTTGTCTCCTCTGTAGAGTATTTCTGGGGTCAAAGTCTGCATCTTAGCTGTCCCAGAGCATACAGAACTCTTTTCATTCCCAGCTCAAAGATTTTCTTCCTACTCATGTAGGAAATTCTTCCATACCTTTTCTGCATCTTCTTGCAAACTGTATCTTCCACAGTAGGCTTAGACTTTTGCAAAACTCAAATTAGGAAGTCTTGGAGTGTTTCCATCTGATCACTAGAGAGAAGCCAGTGAGGCACTCAACTTGAGCACAAAATGTAAGGAGACATCAAAAATTTAATAATCAAGATAAATGATATTTTATGCAACTTTTTAAAATAAAGTCAATGCTAACAATCCATTATGAACAAAATATCAAAAATTTAAATGACCACAGGATCAGTATTACCGATTTTTCTTTTTGACACAAACTCCAATATGGCTCAAAACAGCATTGCTGGCCAATACCTTCCAAACATGCTACTTAATAACATGAAGAAGAAGGAAAAGAAGGAACTACATACATTAACTTCTCAAAATATTATTCAGCTAAACATGGAGGAGATGCTCTTTAAAGAATAATCTTCTGAAAACAGCAGCCTGAACTCATGTATTTAGGACCTAATTCTCTTGAAATTTCTTGTTAAGATGTGTTATGGATTAAATTGTGTTCCCCTAAATATGTATTGAAATCCTTACTCCTATACCTGTAGATGTAATCTTGCTTGGAAATAGAATTTTCTTGTTATGTTAATTAGATTAGACTTAAGTAGGGTGAGTCCTAAACCTAATCCCTTCTGAGTTATATAAAGAGCAGATTAGACACAGAGATACACACATATGGGAAGACAGACACCATGAGAGGATTGTCTACAGGCCAAGGAACTAAAGAATGCCTGGGACTACCTACAAGGAAGGAATTGACATGGCCAGGACAATGGTTTGGACTTCTAGCTTCCAGGACTGTGAGAAAATACATTTGTGTTAGTTAAAACGACCCTCTTTTGGTATTCCTGTTATAGCACAATAAGATAATTAAGACAGATGACTCACATGATGAAATATCTAAAAACAAATACTGAAGTCTGGCAAAACATTTGAGACCCCACATTCTTTGGAAGAGGCTACTGTGAGATGTCTTTGTTTATGAAGCCTTGGGTGAACTACGAACGTTGTGGCTTTGACATAGACTGCTATACCACTAAGACCTAAAAAGAAGTCCATAGTTCCCAACTCTGTTTATGTTGGAAGGTGGTGGATAGCAAGTTGACCCACGTAATTTTTCTCTAAGCAGTGAGGGGAAAGTCACTTTATGCATCTTTTGGAGGTCCAAGATTTTTCCCTCCACCCAAGGAAGTCTTAAGCTGTGATATGAAAGAAGGTTGGTCTCCTCCAAAAAAAGTTTCAGAGAACAGAGAGGGCTTCCTCTTTCTCAAGACTCAGCAAAGGTGTTTCAGCTTCCCAAACAAATTGCTGCTGCATCCTAGATAAGCCATCAAACTGATAAACAAATGATCAAAGAACCTCTTTCCTATCTTACACTGCATGTGAATAACTGAGTTTTCACTTTCTGAAAACAATTCAGTGTTGCTTACTCACTCAGCATTTTTTTTGTTTAACCTGGGTTAAGTTTTCATTTTCTGATCTTTAAAGAACTGAAGGTAGCAAAAGTGATCAAGCACTTTGTGGTTGACAGAGCAGCAGCATCAGTATCGACTGTTAGAAATGCAGAATTTTAGACCACAACCTGCATCTTGTGAATCAGAATGCACGTTTAACAAGAGACTCAAGTGATTTATGTGCACATTAAAGTCTGAGAAACACTGATACGATGTAGTCTGTTTTTCTTTTTCTTCAGTTTATAGTCATATTGTTCTAAACTCTCTACTGTATACTTTGATGTCCAGTTCTTGCTTCCTGTTTTATATTATTCACCCCTCATCGTTTCCTTGTTTTTGTTCAAAATTGAACATTTAAAGATATAGATAGTCAACATTTAAATTTTATGGTATTTTCTCCCTACTGAGCAGCCCTGGTGGTGCAGTTGTTAAAGTACCTGGCTTCTAACCAAAAGGTTGGCAGTTTGAACCCACCAGCAGCTCTGCATGACAAAGATGTGGCAGACTGCCTCCATAAAGATATACGGCCTTGGAAAACACTATGGGGCAGTTCTATTCTATCCTATAGGGTTTCTATGAGTCAAAATCGACTCAGTGGCAGTGGGTTTGGTTTTGTTTGGTTTGAATCTCCCTACTCTATTCTATCCTGAAAAATGCTTTTCAGGTCATAGACTTAAATTGGAGCCATCTGTGTAAACTGGTCATCTGGAATTCACAGTCATTCTGTGGGGTCATAATTTTTCTGTGAGATGCTGTGATGTGGGGAGATTTTTTTGCTACTCGTGGGGTAAGTTACTTCGTACACTGAGCACAAGCTGATAAAGAATCCTCTACTGGGTAGAAGCAGCGATGTGCTGGAGCCAGCTTATACTGGCTCAATGGAGCCAAATGTCTTCATCTTTTGCCAACACCATGTTGATGGAAGTCACTGGTAGCTTGAATTCACCCATGGTAGAAAAAAATCAAAAAAACAAAACAAAATCCATTGGCTTCAAGTTGATTCCAACTCATGGTGACCTCATGGGTTTTAGAGTACAACTGTGCTCTATGGGGCTTTCAATGGCTGTAATCTTTCTGAAGTACCATATTTTTATGAAAATAACATGCACCTTCTACATTTGTTTGCCAGCCGTGCCCTCCCTCCATGAGGTATTTTCATAAGTGTCACTATGCCATTTTTTCACATGTTCTGTGAAAAAAAAAAGCATAACATGCTTACAAAAATACCTCACAGGGATAGGGCACAGTTGGCAAACAAACGTAGAAAATGCACGTTATTTGCGTTAAAATATGGTAGATTGCAATGACTTTCTTCTGAGGAGTCACTGGATGGATTTGAACCACCAACTTTTTGATTAGCAGAGCACAAACTGTTTGTGCCACCCAGGAACCTATTTACTTCACAATAATAAAAAAAAAAAAAGATAAAAATTAAAATGTATACCACAGAAGTAGCCAAATACCACATACTAGAGTTTTTTGTTTCTTGAAAGCTAGTTTACCCATACACCACAGGGAGTATAAATATCCCACACTGTCCTAAGTAGAACTAATAAACATTTCCCCTGATTTATCTCCTTCATAAGTGTGCCAGAATTAACTACAAGATTAAAGGCATATTACAAAATTATAATCTTAAAATATAGTACATGGTAGATGGTTATGGGTAAAAAATTGAGTCTTAAGCATGTTAAGTAGATTTTCCAAAGATGTATAACTAATAAATAATTAAACAAATAATTACATATTTTTCTGTCTTTCTCCAAAACCCATGCTGTTTTTGACATAAGTCAATATAAGACTTGAAGCAGGTCTATAAGGACTTCTGTGTTTGCTAGTGTTTTACCAGCCGATTTTATGCCGTGAGAAATATGTGTCAGAAAAATCCCCTTAGTAATAAAAGTAAAATAAGATCTAACACTTAAGAGTAATTGCTGTGAGCCAAGTACTTTTTTAAACATATCATAAGTATTAGTTCACTTAATCTCATGGAACCCAAAGAAGTGACTACCTGCGTTTTTAAAATGAAGTTAAGAAAACTTGACCAAGGTCTGACAAGCAGTAAGTAGTTTATTTGGTATTTGGTCCTAGGTCATCTAACATTACAGCCCTCAGAAACAGATTCTTAGTTGGAGAGGTCAATGAACCCAGCACGACATTGTTATAATCATATGACCATACATTTTAGGTAAATAGTTTTCTGGATATGGTTTCTCTGTATAAAGCTTTTATAGTTCTGGTTTCCAAGCTGTAAATTTTAAAGACATTTTGTAATATCTGTGATGGTTAAGGTTGTGTGTCAGCTTGGCTAGGCCATGATTCTCAGTGGTTTAGCAGTTATGATGTAGTTTGGCAGTTATGTAATGACGTATTTTGGCAGTCTTCTAATGATGTAGTCATCCCTCATTTAGTGATATGATATAATGTAAGATCTGATGATAAGGTCTGATATACTGTAATCACCTCCATGACTAGATCTGCTATGAGCAGTCAATCAGTTGAAAGAGAGTCTTCTGTGGGTTGTGGCCTCTGTCAATACAAAAATTGATGTTCCAGCAAGGATCTCACTTGCTCTGGGTCTTGCATCTGGATCATCTGACCTCAGGTTCTTGGGGCTTGAGCCAGTGGTCTTCTGTATTGCCTGCCAAACTTGGGATTCATCAGCCTCCACAGCCCGTGAGCCAGCAGCCTACTGTCTGACCTGCCAATCTTGGATTCATCAGCCCCTGCAGCTATGTGAGTCAGGAGATGCCTCCAGTCTGATGCCTGACCCACAAACTTGGGACTTGTCAGCCTCTACAATTACATGAACTACTTCCTTGAGATAAATCTCTCTCTCTCTCTCTCTCTCTCTATATATATATATATATATATATATATTGCACTGGTTTTGGTTCCCTAGAGAATCTAAAACATTTAGTACTAGGAGTGGTTCTAGAGAAACTAAATCGTAAGGATGAGTTTTCTAAATTGCTTCTCAAATCTGACTAGTCTTAAGGGTGCTGGTGATGCAGCACCCAGTCGTGAAGAGAGTGCTGCTAATCCATAACATGAGGTGGCAATATTAATACACAAAATATCACCACCAATAGATCAAGTAATGATGAGAAATGAGGCTGTGGGTGATCAAATGTTTAATAATATTTTACAATTTTGTCAGAATAAGAAGTGTAGGGAAGCTGATTTGTTGGTACTACTTTCGCTGGAAAAAGTGGTAAAAGAAAGAGATGACCTCAGGGCTTCAGAGTCACAGCTCAAGCACCATATACAAGACCTCAAAGTTGCCACTTGTGCCCTAAAAGAAATCCTTATTTCTTGTAGTAACAGAGCTGATATTGCTGAAAACCAAACCCAGGGTCTTATCATAAGAGTAGTTGAATTACAACACCACTTGAATTCCCAACCTTGAATGGTGTATGAAATTAAAGTGAGGGCATTGAGTGGGAAGAAATGGGGTACTGAAAATAGGGAGGAGGGCATATGGGCAGATAATCAGGAAGCTGGGGACACTGAGCCCCTAAATTCCTTGAATCACTCCTTCCAACTGAACCAGCCCTACTACTCCCATATGAAGAGATTGTTCCATCATTTTCTGCTAGGCTACCCTCCCCAGTAACATCATTAATTCTTCCACCTACATCTGATGAGATTAACTCACCTGTTCCTGAAGAGTCTCTGTCTGTGATATCACCTGGGGAAGCACCTGGGGTGTTGCCTGGGACATCGTCTGAGGTAGATGCCTTACATGACATTGCTGAATGTTCCCAAGATGCAAGCCCACTACTTGTTTCTAGACTTATAATTAAAGTAAAGTCTCATCGAGCCCCAAAGATGAAGTACAAAGTGTGACCCAGATCCAGGAGGAGGTACACTACACTCCAGAAGAAATGCTTGATTTTTGTAATATGTACAAACAGAAACCTGTAGAATATGCATGGGAATGGCTATTAAGGGTGTGGGGTAATGGTGCAAGGAAAAAGTTGGGTCAGTCTGAGTTTATTGAAATAGGTCCACTAAGCACACGTTCTTCATTCAATGTTTCTGCTTGAGAAGGACCTAAAGGCACAGGTAAGTTGCATGAGGAAGTAGACCAAATGCCCATGGTCTCCACTTCTATCACATTACCTTCTCCTTCCCAGTCGGCACCTATTGCCTCATGGGGAGTTCCTTATGATCAGTTGACTGAGGAACAGAAAACTCAAGCCTTGTTTACAGATGGTTCTGCACGATATGCAGGCACAACTTGAAAGTGGACAGCAGCAGCACTGCTAGCCCCTTTCTGGGATCTCTCTGAAGGACAGTCATGAATAAAAATCTTCCCAATGGACAGAACTTCAAGCAGTGCATCTGGTTGTTCACTTTGCTTGGAAGAAGAAATGGCCAGATGTGCAATTGTATACAGATTTATGGGCTATGGTCAATGGTTTGGCTGGATGGTCAGGGACTTGGAAGGAACATGATTGGAAAATTGGTGACAAGGAGGTAAGGGAAAGAGGTATGTAGATAGACCTCTCTGAATGGGCCAAAGAAATGAAGATATTTGTATCTCGTTTGAATGCTTACCAAAGGGTGATCTCAGCAGAGGAGGATTTTAACAATCAAGTGGATAGGGTGATGTGTTCTGAGGCAACCAGTCATCGTCTTTCCCAAGCCACTCATATTATTGACCAATGGGCTCTTGAACAAAGTGGTCATGCTGGCAGGGGTGAAAGCTATGCATGGGCTCAGCAACATGGACTTCTACTCACCAAGGCTGACTTGACTACAGCCTCTGCTGAGTGCCCAATCTGCCAGTAGCAGAGACCAACACTGAGTCTCCGAGATGGCATCATTCCTCAAGGTGATCAGCCAGCAACCTGGATGCAGGCTATTACGTTAGGCCACTTCCATCACAGAAAGGGTGGCGTTTCATTCTTACTGGGATAGACACTTAAAGTCTAGACATTGATTTTGCCTTCTCTGCATGTAATGCTTCTGCCAAAACTACCATTCGTGGACTCACAGAATACTTATTCAGCAACATGTTATCCCACATAGCATTGTCTCAGAACAAGGGACTCACTTCATAGCAAACAAAGTGCAGCAATGGGCATATGCTCATGGAATTCACGAGTCTTACCATTTCATCATTCTGAACCAGCTGGATTGACAGAATGATGGAATGGCCTTCTGAAAATACAATTACAGCACCAGCAATGAGGCAATATTAGCAGGGTTGGGGCAATGTTCTCCAGGAGGCTAAATCGATGTCCAACATATATGCTGCTGTTTCTCCAATAGCCAGTATTCATAGGTCCAGAAACCAAGAAGTGGAAATGGGAATGCCACCCCTATTATCCCTAGTTATCTATGATCAAAATTTTTGCTCCCTGTCCCCATGACCCTACACTCTGTGGGTCTAGAGGTCTTAGTTCCAAAGAGAGGAATACTCCCATCTGGAGACACATCACAGATTCCATTGAACTGGAAGTTAAGAATGCCACCTAGCCACTTTGGGCTCCTTATGCCTCTGGATCAACAGGCAAATAAAGGTGTTACCATATTGGCTGGTGTGGTTGATTCTGATTACCAAGGAAAAATAAGATTGATATTCTGTAAAGGAAGTAAAGAAGAGTATGTCTGGAATGCAGGAGATCCCTTAGGGTGTCTTGTAGTACTATCATGCCCTGTGATTAAAGCAATGGGAAATTGTTGTAATGTGCTGTCGAGTCAGTTCTGACTCATAGTGACCCCATGCACAACAGAAATAAACAATGCCCAGTCCTGCACCATCCTCACAATCATTATTATGCTTGAACCCATTGTTGGCAGTCACTGTGTCAATCCATTCTGTTGAGGGTCTTTATCTTTTTTGCTGACCCTCTGCTTTACTGCTCCAGGGACTGATACCTCCTGATAACATTTCTGAAGTATGTGAGACGAAGTCTTACCATCCTAGCTTCTAAGGAAAGTTCTGGCTGTACTTCGTCCAAAACAGATTTGTTCATTGTTTTGGCAGTCCATGGCTTATTCAGTATTCTTCTCCAACACTATAATTCAAAGGCATCAATTCTTCGGTCTTCCTTATTCATTGTCCAGCTTTCTTATGCATATGAGGCAAGTGAAAACACCATGGCTTGAGTCAGGCAAACCTTAGTCTTCAAGGTGACATCTTTGCTTTTAAACACTTTAAAGAAGTCTTTTGCAGCTGATTTATCCAATGCAATGCGTTGTTTGATTTCTTGATTGCTACTTCCATGGGTGTTAATTGTGGACCCAAGTAAAATGAAGTCCTTGACAACTTCAATATTTTCTCCCATTGTCAAGATGTTGCTTATTGGTCCAGTTGTGAGGATTTTTGTTTTCTTTATGTTGAGGTGTAATCCATACTGAAGGCTGTGGTCTTTGATCTTCATCAGTAAGTGTTTCAAGTCCTCTTTCAGTAAGTAAGGTTGTGTCATCTGCATTTTGCAGATTGTTAAAGAGTCTTCCTCCAATTCTGACGCTCCATTCTTCTTCATATAGTCCAGCTTTTTGGATTATTTGCTCAGCATACAGTGTGAATTAGTGTGATGAAATGATACAACCCTGAAACACACCTTTTGTGACTTTAAACCACGCAGTATGCTCTTGTTCTGTTTGAATGACATTACAACAACCCAATTCCAACATAACTACTAATGGCACAGGCCCTTCAAGAATAAAGGTTTGGGTCATTCAACCAGGCAAAGAATGATGACCAGCTAAGGTGCTTGCTGAATACAGAATGGGTGGTAAAACAAGGTAGTTCTAAATACCAGCTACTACCAAGTGACCAGTTGCAGAAATGAGGACTATATTTGTTATGAGTGTTTTTTCCTTTTATGCGTGTGTCAAATGTTTCTGTTTTCTTCACTCATAAAATGTAAGATGTAAATGAAGCTAGTGCATTATCAGTTGTGTGCATGTTAATTGTATCACGTTAGGCACAAGTATGAATTTATAATTGTCTTTATTTATAGATTATGTATGGTTTAAGGAGATGTGTAGAGGTGCCATGTTGACAAGAGGTGGACTGTTATGGTTAAGGTTTCATGTCAGCTTGTCTGGGCCACGATTCTCAGTGGTTTGACAGTTATGATGTAGTTTGGCAGTTATGTAATGATGTAGTCATCCTCCATTTAGTGATATGATATAATGTAAGATCTGATGATAAGATCTGGTATACTGTAATCACCTCCATGATGAGATCTTCTATGAGCTGTCATTCAGTTGAAAGGGAGTTTTCTGTGGGGTGTGGCCTCCAGTACGTAAATGGATGTTCCAATAAGGGTTTCACTTGCTCTGGTTCACTTCATCTGACCTCTGGTTCTTGGGGTTTTAGCCAGTGGTCTACTGTATTGCCTGCCGATGTTGGGATTCATTAGCCTCCACAGCCTGTGAGCCAGCAGCCTGCTGTCTTACCTGCTGATTTTGGGTTCGTCAGCCTCTGCAGCTAAGTGAGTCAGGAGAAGCCTCCAGCCTGATGCCTGACCCACAGACTTGGGACTTGCCAGTCTCTACAGTCGTGTGAGCCATTTCCTTGAGATAAATCTGTGTCTCTCTATATCAGCTTCATTAGTTTTTCTTCTCTAGAGAATTCAGCCTAAGACAACATCTGTTAGACTTCATCTTATTTCAAAATAAAAACTTTCTTTATCCATAAGTTTGAATATTCATTTTTCCATATCCATGCCCTAAAAAGATACATTTTCTTAAATTTTAAAATTCTAGAATAAAAACATGCTCATTATTTACATGACCATTAACAATAATTTTAAAATCTAAACTTTAATTTTATGGACTACATCCACCTTATTGTTTTTTTTCAGTAAAGCCTTTATCCTTTAAAACATTTATCTTGAAAATTATGGATACCCTTTAGTACTAGGCCATATGAAGCCAGAAATGTATTCTGATGAAAGAAAGGCAATATACGTAAATTATCCTGTAAGAAAACATTCTATTAACTATAGACAGATGACGTTCATTGAGTACAAAGTGATTTATAATGTAGGAGGTTTTTCAAAAGAGATTCTGAGAGAGGCAACAGTTAGCTAGATCTTGGCCCTGGTTTGGAGCCATTTAATTGAGCATTAGATTTATGAAGTCAATAACCTAAACAATGTATTCTGATTTTATCTTAATTGGATGCAATTAGACCTAGGTATGTGTTTTTCATAAAATTAAAAGTTATGAAACCCAGCAATATCAAAGATGCCCAGTGTTCTTTGCTCTGCTAGATTAAACAAACTCAGCTATTGTATGCTATTGGGATTCCATATATTTATGGAGATAAATGCTAGGAAGTAGTTCATGTTTACCTTCTCAGGTTTTACAAGAGCAAAGATATGTATTACCTGAGAATTCAGTCTTCATTCATTTGCCTAAGAAATATATTTTGAGGACCACTAAGTGTCAAGCACCTGTCTAGGTTATTGGCATACAATGTTGAACACAATAGACAAAGTTCTATTATCATAGCCCTACTAGACATTTGAGGAAGACTGACAATAATATAAATTAATACAGTATATAATATAGTGTGGAGTACCTGGGTGGTACAAACGGTTATGCATTTCCTTGCGATAAATCTGTCTCAAAGGTTGGAAGATTAAATCCTTCCAGAGACACCTTGGAAGACCAGCTTGGTGGTCTGCTTCTGAAAGCTCACAGCCTTGAAAACCCTATGGAGCAGGTCTACTCTGCACACATAGGTTCACCATAAGTTGATAGCAGCTAGCAACAGTAACAATAATATAGTATAATATATAATATGATACGATACAACACAGTAAAACACAACACAGTATAATATATGATATAATATAATATGATAATATTATTGTTGTTGGTTACCACTGAGTCAATTTCAACTCATGCTGACCTCATACTTTACAGAGTAGAACTGCCTCATAGGGTTTTCTTGCTGTATCTTAACAAATAAATGCTATAAAATATAAAGTGACTTCAGGAACTATTGAAGATGGATGGTCAAGGAGAATCTCTTGGAAAAGTTTCAACTTAGTAATGGAAAAGAGGTTGTTTGGAGGAGACATTGCCTGCTTGGGAATTCACGGTGAAGGGGTTAAGGAAGAATGAGTATGTTATACTGGAAAATGCTGGAAGGGAAACAGTCAAATTTCAGTTAAAGTCAGAAGATAGAAGAACTGTACTTGTGAAGAAGAAATGGGATTAGAGTGTTTGCTTATCAAAAAGGATGGTTTCCAGAAAGAACTATGAATGCATTTTGGAGTAAGCTGAGCGAAGGGCTATTGAGTGAGGAACAAGCAAGCAGAGAGCTCTGGGGGATAAGAATGTTATAGAGAAAAAAATGACCAGGGAAATGGGACACGTAGTTGTCATAATATAATTCTTACAATAACTGTTAGGTATGCAGTAGGATTCCCATGTGCTTAGGGGATAATTTGTTTAGGATTACATAAGAAACAAAATTAGTATCCAGGATTTAAACAAAGTCTATCTAATTGTGGTACAGATTAGAATGTGATTTTTAACTGGATAGCTCTACAGTCAGACTAAATCTTGGGTCCACCATTTAAACAAAAAACAAATCGCCATTGAGTAGATTCTGACTCCTAGCAACCCTGTAAGACAGAGTAGAACTGCCCCATAGGGTTTCCAAACAGTGGCTGGTGGATTCAAACTGCCAACCTTTTGGTGAGCAGCTGTAGCTCTTAACCACTGTGCCATCAGGGCTCCTTCCACCACTTACTTGGTATAAAAACTTTATCAAATTTCTCGATCTCTCTCTGCCACAGTTTCATTACCTGTAAAATGGGGCCAAAATACCACCTACTCCAGGAAGCTGGTGTGAGGACTGAATTATGTAATTCATTTTATTTACCAAGAAGAATATCTAGACTATCATAAGAATGCAACTGAATTTAGTTGATGATTTTTCCATTAATTATAATTATTTTACTTTTGAATCATAACTATGAAAGACATGCTACCTATGTCTTTCAGTAGCATCAGGAAAGGAATACATGCCATAGATAAAAATCCTGCTCAACCACTAGCAACAGGCTACTACAGCTGACTCTGCCTAAATTTTTCTCAGTTACAGGTTCAGGGGGAATGGTTGCTGATACAATTTTAAGAGACTATTGAGTCACAGTTACTATTAGGCAGTTCCACTTGTGCACAGGTTTACTGTGGATTGAAAGATGAATATGTGTGTGGGGTACTACGCTGCGTTTTCTCCTTCTACAGAACAAGGTTAGGCAGGATCTTTATGGCAGGCTGGCTATTGTAGTCTCTTATTTCTTTTCTATCTGCGTTGTACATACAACTTGATGCATGATTCCATAGATCAGGTCATTTTGTCCACACCTCCCTCTCCACTTTGAGCTTGTTTCATTAAATTCTGTTTTGTTTACTTTCCTATATGCACCAACACAGAAAATGGTAAAATCATATGATCTAGATTTGGGTTCAAGAAGAGGTGGATGCTATGTCTGGCAGTTTGCCTGGGGCCACCTACCTCAGCCCTGCTTTGATACAGTAGGTGGTTGTGGAAATTTGACTCCCATCCTAATATTCTTCCCTGTGTGGTAAGTACACTTAAAAAGTGCTATGGAGGTGGTGAGCACAGGCAAACATTTCAACACTGGCTCTCAGTCACATTCTCCAAATGTTACTTGTGTCTCCCATTGTTGGCCAACTCTGTTTACCTTTGAGAGCCATCACATATTGCTTTTTTGAGAATCTCAATTTTTTCTCATTCAGAGTGCCTCAATTAACTGAGCAGATGACTCCTTAAGGGGAACAATTTTCTAAGAACATTTATGAGTGTGTTTGAAATTTCAATTGGATAGACATCCACTACAATAATACCGCTTGCAATAAAAAAAATAAAAATTAGAGTACTATTATAAAAAAATATGCTAACTGAAAGGTCGGAGGTTCAAACCCACCAGCTATTCTAAGGGAGAAAGATGTGGCAGTCTGCTTCCGTCAAGATTTATATCCTTGGAAACTCTATGGGGCAGTTCTACTCTGTCCTATAGGGTCGCTATGAGTTGGAATTGGCTCGATGGCAGTGGGTTTGTTTATTTTTGGTTTGGTGAAGAATACATTTATTTGTGTTATATAATAATATAAAAGTGAAGAAATTATTACTTTCTTATTTTATAATTAAAAAACCAGTTTCCATAGAGTCAACTACAACTCATTGTGACCCCATGTGTGTCAGAGTAGAACTGTGCTCCATAGGCTTTTCAATGGCTGTTTTTTTGGAAGTAGATCATGAGGTCTTACTTCCAAGGAACATCTGGATGGCACATCTCGGTTAGCAGTTGAGGTCATTAATCATTTGCACCAGCTGGGGACTCCTTACTTTATAATAAGACCTATAAAGATAAAGTTTTATCTTCATATAAGGTATAGAAAGATAATAAAGATAAAATTTTAAATATCTTAAAGTAATTATCACTTATTCAATAAAATTATGTAACAGTTTCAACGTGTTGCTAGATAATAAATTATATAGTTATAATTCATTTATTTTTATTTTAATATTAGGATATACTTGTAATCCAATATAGGCCAGTTTTTTTTAATATGCAGTTACAGATTTTTAAAAAAATAATTTCTGTTTCAAGAAGTTAGATTTGCCTCTAAGTTTCTCTTCATTTTCTTTTGTCTCTTCAAAGTTTAAAATACAAAGACCTTTTTATGCATCATAGTCAGAAGCATAACTATTATTATCATTAGCAATTATATTTAAGACAATTGTCAGATCCCACTCTTTTCAATTTGTAACACAAATTCTATGCATACCCTCCAAATCACCACTCTTGAGATAATCCTCTGTAGCTCTGTCTGCCTCAGAGATGTGCTGCTCCTTTTTCTGAGCCACTTACGCTAACCAAACTATTAGCACCTGCTGAACCTCCTCTCCATCAGCCATCAATCATCAGCAATCAGGCAGTTACTTGATCATTAGTTGAGAGGGGAAAAAACACTTCAAAGTACAAAAATATTCCCACAGTGACTTTGTGCATAAAATAATTATTTTCCCTCTATTAATCCACTTATTGCCTCTATGCATTAGGGAAACTTAAAAATGCCATGTGCATGCACCAATTTAATTCAATGTATGATAGGCTTGTTTATGCACAGTTACTAGGAAAGCAATGCATGGCACATGCAAACAATACTAAGATATTATATATGTTATTTACATTTTTTATTTTTTACATATCATTTTTATCACCTTTCTTGATAAAAGAAGACCATTAAAAAATAAAACGAAAACAAAATGAGGCCACAGGCAACACACACACACACACATACACACACACACACACACACAAAACAAACCCGTTGCCATCAAGTTGATTCGACTCTATAGGATAGAGTAGAACTGCCCCATAGGGTTTCCAGGGAGCAGCTGGTGGATTCAAACTGCCAACTTCTTGGTTAGCAGCCAAGCTCTGAATCACTATACCACCAGTGCTCCTCAGACAGGACATAGCTAAGTGCTATTTAATATTCAGTGCCAAATAGGGCTCTAAAATCCTTACGTATGTTAACTCTGAATCCTCAAGATCATCCTATGAGGAAGGTGTTGCTTTTATCCCCACTTTACTGATGAAATCTGAGACAGAGAGAGATTAATTGATTTGCCTAAGATCATATAGCTGATAAATGGCATGGCTGGGATTCCAGCTGAAATAATCTGGCCTTAGATTCCATATCCTTAGCCACAAGGGACAGCAAGACATAAAAATACATGAAATGTTAGACACACACAAGCAAATTAATGAGAAGCTCATTGTGTTTTTGTTCCTATTGTTTTGCTGAATATCCATATAAACTTTATTCATATTTTCTTGAGACATATGGAGATGTCATCTAGCAACAAATTAATAATAGCAACAATAAAGATAATAAAGACAATAGCGAAAGTAGTTGTTGTTGTGTGCGGTAGAGTTAATTCCGACTCACTGAGACCCTATATGACAGAGTAGAACTGCTCTGTAGCATTACTTTCCTAGGCTGAAATCTTTACAGGAGCAAATCACCAGGTCATTGCAAGACATGGTAACGTTCTCTACATATCTCATCTCTTGTGACAGGTTACAAGCCCCACACTCACAGTTGCTCAGATGAAAAAATTGACTATATTTAAATCATCATTTAAATGATCATGCCAAAATTTAGGTGAGACATTTTCAGTGTGACTAATTAAAATATTATTTTGCAATACTGTGTAATTTGCTTGAGTCTTTCATTGTTGTTGTTAGCTGTTATCAAGTCTGCCCCAGCTCATGGCGACCCTATGCACAACTGGATGAAGTGCTGCCCTGGCCTGGGACATCCTCATGATCCACTGAGGCTGGAACCATTGTGATCCACAGAAGTAGATCACCAGGCCTTTCTTCCTAGTTCTTATTAGTCTGAAAGCTCTGCTGAAACCTGTTCAGCAGCATAGCAACAGGCAAGCTTCCACAGGCAGACAGGTGGTGGCTGCACATGGGCCCATATTTTCCTACATTTGGGAATTTGCTCCTTAAAAATATCTTTACAGGATATGAAAAATGTAGAGAAACTTTCGCATAGGAATATTTATTCTTGACTCTTGTCCACATATCACTTGCAATTTTAGTTGCTAAATGTATTTATGCATGTACAGATATATCGGCTCTGCATTTGACAACTGTAGAATCCATTGCACCTAGTAGATGAAAAATATATAAGTCTATGTAGGCGTGAATTAGAAAAGCTATAATGAAAATGTGTATTTCTCTTCATTGGTTCCCATGACATTAGAAAAGCTGAACAGGTATTTTAAATATCTACTCTTAGGTTTTAATGAACTGCACTTGCCCAGCAGCTGTGCAGGCATGTCTAATGCGGCTCTCTGTTTCGGCAACGCAATATCTTCTACAAAGAGATGCAAATGAAGAGAGAACAGAAGCTGGGAAAAAGGATAGATGAATTTCACATGCATCTGTTTTTTTCCTGCAGTTATGGCTTAATTGAGTAAGCCATTCTCTTTAAATGAGTACTTTTTTTTATCATATTCTTTTGTGATCAGTGATTATGCTTTTATTTATAAATAAACATAAATATGCTAAGACAATAAAATATTGGAATGGGAGAAAGAATTGATGAGTAGAAAAATGATGGCTCACAATGCTAACACTCTCTCTCTCTCTCTCTCTTTTGAATGACCACCGAGAAGGGGCTTTGAAAACAAACACTCTTTAAATATTTAGGTGTATATGCCTTTCTGAGTAGAAACCATTTTCAAACGTAGAACCTTACAAGCAAAATTATTGATTATTTTTTGTTTTCTTTTCTGAGATAGGAATTCTTATATTTTTTATACTTAGATAAAAGTAGCTCTAATAGTACTAATCCAGATTCTAATTCTCTTTCCTGATATTTTTACAGGCAGAAAAGTTGTAAATTAAGATCTCAAAGCATAGTTGGGGAAGAAAGGTGGAAAGGAAGTAAAAATGGGGAAACCCTGGTGGCGTGGTGGTTAAGGCTTACGGCTGCTAACCAGAAGGTCGGCAATTTGAATCCACCAGGTGCTGCTTGGAAACCCTATGGGGCAGTTCTCCTCTGTCCTATAGGGTCGCCATGAGTTGGAATGGACTCGACGGCAAGGGGTTTGGTTTTTTGGTTTGGTTAGGGCAGGGATGTCATGAAATGTACAATTCATACACTTATATTTCGTTCATATATGTATGAAGAGAGAATTATATACATTAAAAACGATAAAGAGGTGCATAAAACTTAATTCAATAATTACTAAAACCTCTACCTATTTGTTACAAAGCTAGTTCAGGAGAGAGATCCAACAAGATTAAGAAGTGTAGGGAAAAAAAAATCTGAGAAAGTGAAGTAGAAAAAAGAGGAAACACAGCAACCACCACATAGAGAAAGTGTGACAAGGAATCAACTAAGAAGGGGGAGAAATAAAGAGACACAGATATTCCAAAAGATAAATAAACCTTGGGGAAAGAGAGAGGAGTAGTATTTGAATGTTAATGTCAATATTAATGTTGAATCCCATATAAGCTTGCGTCTGGCGGGTCCATCACTCACTAAATGTGTCATGTTTCACGAGACATTCATCTTAACACCATTTTTCATGTGTAACGATCAGCCTTATATTATCTATGTTAATAAGTTATTCTGAGAATTAAATGGTACAAATACATGGAAGTGTCCAGCCCAGAGAATATTTGAAAATTACTTTTAAAAGTAATTTACTTAACTGATTAACCAAAATGGGAAAATAATACCTAAGGCCATATTTAGAGGAAAGAGTTAGAGAGGATGAAGAAAAATAAAAGATGACATTAAAAAATAATAATCAGAGAGTTAAACATACATATAAGAAGAGAAAGAAGACACACAGTTAATTTTAACTTAAGATTTTTACAACCACAGAAAATAAATATTTTTAGCTTAATGGACATTATTGCAAATCATCCTGATGAATTTTGGGAATACACAACCATAACGTTTGCCAAAGCATTGAAAGATCAAGATCAAAGTAATTTTCATTTTACTCCTTTATTAAAAGGAAATACTTTCCCTCAGATTAAAAGCAAGGGCAAATTTGCCGGAATTTGCCAATAAATGTGCCTGTTCCCATACCTGTGATTAGGCACAGCTGAACATTCAAAAAACTTATCTTTTTCTTTTCTCAGTGGAAAAATGCTAACATTCTCTGCTGTGAAAACTAGAAAGTTGTCCCTCAAAATGCAAAGTAAAAAACAGAAAGTTATTTTCAAATAGAAGCCATCAAGTTCTTTCTACCAAAGGCACTTAAAGTCATTTTTAATTTTGCAGTTACATATTGAGATCTCATTTATTTTTGTCTTAATAAATTAGAAAAACTTAAGCAGATTGCCAAATTGAGTCTAATGTTCAGAAATTTTCCTCCCTCCTTTAAAATTCCTGAAAATTTTAAAATTCTAGTCTTTTTTAAAATCCTTGATGTTTTTTAAATTGATCATTCATTCAAAAAAATCTTCAAATTTCAGGTAAGAAACAAAATACATTAAAAAGTAAGGATAATTCTTACATAGTGTTATGTACTGAATAGGTGATAAGTAAACTTGCTTTGATGATATCTATTTAAATATTATATAAATGTGCAAGCATGGCATTTTGACCCAAAACATTATATTTAAATATGTTAATAAGCATATAAGGCCTAATTAAGAATTTATTTTATTAAAAAAGGTGACAATTTAATGAGAGGCATTTTGATTTAGCTATTCATTTATACACTAGAGTTAGGCTTTTATCAGAATCCTTATTTCAGATAGTAAAAAATGTTGAATAGAAGACAGAATTAAGTATTTATCTGGATGATTCTTGCAAATGATGCATATATTAATTATCCAAACTGAATGAAATGTATAATTCACTTCATTTTTCTTTTCAGCCTGCATATGTTTAAACAAATGCCTGTTTTACCAGATTTTTGGCAATAACAATCATTAATTATTTCCTAAAATGTTAATTTTATTTACATGCACATTGACTGCATGTAAACATTCAAAATAGCCCTTGCTCTTGTATCTAATATCTGCATTGAGCTTCCCTCCTTTTAAATTGCTTTTACATACATTATTCTGTTGCACATCTCAGCAAACCTGTGAGATATATAGTAATGATCCCTCTTTTGCAATAAAACTTTGATTCAGAGTAACTTTAAGGGGCTTTCTCAGAAACTAAGTGGAGGGGCAAGGACATCCCCCATGTCTTATGGTTTTAGGTTCTATGTTATTTCCACTATATCATACTGTTTGATGTAGAGATTAGATCATAGAGTCCAGCAACTTATTGCCTGGCTTCAAATTCTTCCTTCTTCATTTACTAGCTGCTTGACATTGAGAATGTTAATTTATTTCTCTGGGTCTTAGTTTCTTCATCTGCAACATAGAAAGGATAGTGATAATATCTGTCTACAGGGCTAACTATATAATATGCAGAGTCCAGTGAAAAGTAAATATGTGGGGCCCTTTGTTCAAAAAACAGGAAAAAAAATTACTGTTACTGGTATTAAATATAAACTCTTTTCCTTTCTTTTACAAGGTCTCTTTATTTGTCATAATGTTTTTTTGTATCCAATTTGATATCATTCTAAGTAAAGCAAAAATCAAAATCTTAATTTATCAGCATGAATTATACCATTCATATTTATATGGTACAATTCCAGTTTTAAATACAAATGTAACAGCAGTTAACTTGTATATGGATCACTGATACATAATTCTTTCACAGCTCTTACACAGATACATATTTTACTTTTATCAAAAGAGTAGAAATGCTGAACAAAACAAACTCAACTGTTATTTTACTTCTTGAAACACATTCTGTCAACTCTACCTGTGGCTAACTGATGAGTAAAGAAATATTAAAAGGAAAAATGACTTGCTCTATCTTTCCCTTTCTTTCTATGTCATCCTTTTAGCATTAATGACTCACTAGTACAGGGGAGTAATATGAGTAAGAAAGGATATGCTAGGGCTCCTTAGTTGTTCATGTTTCCTAGAACACTACTGCCTTCTTTTAGTGTTCTAAGCAAGTTCTTGTTGGAAGGGAAAGCATGGTCCCAACAACACCTCCGCTTACTTGGTAGTAGATACAGCACACTACCTTACCTTGTACTTGCTCTGAGTCTCTGTGAACTCCCATACTATTGTGGGTCCACTGGAATTCTGGACTCTTGGGACATTGTGAATGCTGTATGTAAATAAGGTGGCAAGAAACAGGGACAAACATATTTGGTGTTCCTCTACTCGGGTGCATGCTTCAATGTCCCACAGGACTTCACTTAAAACACATATTCAAAGGTAAAATTATTTAGAGTATCAGCATGGTAGCAGCAGGATACTAAACCAAGCACAGGGCTCTTTTGAGCATGAGGTCTTGTACAACTGCACTGTTCTCACATCCATGAAGCTGGCCCTGTCTACCTCAAAGGGTTGTTACTGGAAAGATTTCATGAGCTAATATATATGGGTTATCCAGAAGAGTTCTTTATTCTTAGTCGACAGTTGGCAAATGTCAACCTAATATTATTAAGTAAACAGAGGTAAATCCTTATTTTATTGTATTAGGGATACCTGGGTTAAGTTAATCAGTTTATATTATCTGGGAAACTTCAGCTGAAATGGGTAGTTCCAGATTGCATGTACAATAAAAAATAGCAAGCCTTATATAAATGATACAGGAGCCATTGAATCAGGAATCCACTCAGAGTTGAGTCATAATTTTTGGCAGCACTAAAAGAACAACTGAGACAAAACATTCTAGATTACATTAGAAGAGTTTACCCTAGATGTTGAAAATACATGCTTAAGAGTCAGAAAAACCTAAGTCTATAATTTGTATAATCTTGGTTAGATCCTGTGCAATCTCTGTAATCTCTGGCCTCAGTTTCATTGTCTGTAAAATGCTAATAATAATTACACATACCTAAGGAGTTCTATGTGTCAAAATCAACTTGACAGAAATGGTTTAAGGAACCATGGTGGCACAGTAGTTAAGCCTTTGTCTGCTAACCAAAAGATTGGCTGTTGAAACCCACTAGTTGCTCCATGGGAGAAAGATATGGTAGTCTGCTTCCGTAAAGATTACAGCCTTGGAAACCCTAGGGGGCAGTTCTACTCTATCCTATAGGGTCACTATGATTCAGGATCAACTTGAAGGCAATGGGTGGGTTTTAAGGTTTGTTTTAAAATTAAATCAGGTAATGAATGTTAACCATTTATTCAGCTATTCCTACTATTATTGTATTTGTTATTAAATTTACAATTTTATAACAATTTAATTAGCACCTGCATCATATAAAGCATTGTACTGAGTAAAGGGAAAGGACTATTGAAAATAAATAAAACACATTCAGGATATACATATCTAATTGATTGTTTTCTCTGGTTCAAAAAATATACTAGCTATAGAGACAATCAATAAATGCACCCTGTATTGTTTCCAAAATTCTGAAGCCCGGTACATTCTTTTTCTGAGCAGACCTCCATAAGCCCACACTGTGCTGGTTTTGTCACTTCTACACAACCGGTTCAGTGACATTGTAATGCAAAACTGAATCCTGCTCTAAAGGATTCACAAATGAATAAGTGAAAAAGGAAAAGGGTAATTCATGCACCAGAACTTATGTCAACTTCTAGGAAAAGGAAATTAAAAAAAAAAAAAAGAAAACTTTTAGATGTAACATTTCTCTTTTGGAATACTTACCATCTAATCTAAATTCATTGATAATATTTTAACTATTCCTCCAAAATGAAAGAAAACAAATCTAAAGTATCCAAATGATTTGATTTGTGCTTTGCTTATTCTCAAAATTCTTTGGGTAATTTTGTGTATAATGCCATGTTTTCATTTCCTTTCCATTCACCAGTTACACATACTGTTCTGTACTCCAAATCTAGATCTAGATCTGTATTTTGGTATTCTACTCAGGGACCTTCCATTTGATCTGATTTCTCTCAACCTTTCACTCAATCAAGTAATGTTCTCATTTTGAAATGCTAATGTTCAGCTTTATATAGCAGTTAGTTGAGAACTTGTGAGAATTCCATTTAGCCTATGGTAAATATTTCAGGTTTTTCTTTCTTTTCTTTTTTAAGGTCCCTCACCTTACAGCTTAATAAATTGTCACAGTTGATACAGAAACACACAATAGTTGAAAAACCTTTTTTATTTCTATTTACTTCTTATTTTACGCTGTTTACTGGCTGTTTAAAATCCTTTTTCCTAGACCCCAACAACTGTTACATATAATCACATTAACATCCCCAAATAAGTACTAATTAAATGAATCAATTACTAGTTAAATATTTTAAAGTTACTATTGTTTTAAGATGTGTATATATATAAATGTGTGTGTGTGTATATATATATATGTATATATAAATAAATTTATAAGCCTATAAATTGTTGTTCTCTTTAGTTATAAGTTTCTTCTCAAGGAGAAGTTAGGAACTTTCAAGTAACCAAGCTTTTCACTATACCTTGATAACATTTTAGTAGAAATACAGTACTTATAATTCACAAAAAAACACCAAACTTACCAGTCTGACAGAGACTGGAGGAACCCCCCAAACTATGGCCCTGAACACTCTGCTAACCCAGAACTTAAACCATTCCTGAAGTCCACTTTTCAAAGATTAGACAGGCCTATAATACAAAAAATAACATACACGAGGAATATGCTTCTTAGTTCAATCAAATATGCAAGACCATATGGGACCCTACTGTCCAAAAGCAAGATGACAAGGCAAGAAGGGACAGCAATTGGACAAATGGGCACAGAGAACCCAGGGTGGAAAGGGGGAGCATGCTATCACATTATGGAGATGGCAACCAATGTCACAAAACAATATGTGTACGAATTTTTGAATGAGAAATCAACTTGAGCTCTAAACTTTCACTAAAGCACAATGAAAGAAAAATAAAAATCAAAGAAATGCCAATAAAAACAAACCAAACCTTTTGCTGTCGAGTCGATTCCCACTCACAGTGACCCTATAGGACAGAGAACTACTCTATAGGATTTCCAAGGAGTGGCTGCTGGATTCGAACTGCGACCTTTTGGTTAGCAGCCACACTCTTAATGCCGTACCTATAATTCCATCAGATTTTACTTCATTAATTTATTCAAATCTTGTTTATAGAACATCTTTTGTGTCAAGCATTTTAGTAGAAACTAAGATTTAAGAGTGAACAAATTGAAAATCTTTCTTTATAGTACTTATTTAGAATTTACTTATTTGTTCATTTTATAATTATTTTTAGGCTATTTACTTCATTGGAAGTCATTTGTTCAACCTTAATCATAAAGTTCAACTGCAAATGTTTGCATGAAGTTTTTTGTTTGTTTGTTTTTGCTTTTTTTTGTATTTTTTTAGTAGCTTATCAAGCATAAAATACATTAGGACAAACATGTTCAAATTCATGTCCCCGGACTGGTACTACAGCTCTGTTTTAGAGTTCCATAGCAAAAAAGAAAGAGTAACAGTAAAGGCAACACTGCACAAAGCTTAATTCAATTTAAAGTTCTTTTGTTTTTAATTGTATGAATATGATTATTATACTTTTTAGTTAAAGTGTCCTTTTTTATGAAATGATAGTGGTATAGACAGTGTTTGTGTATTAAACAATGAAATACATAATCACTCTAATTTAAAAAAAAATTTTTTCCTTAAAATTCAAAGGAAATAGAATAGTTGTTATTTCAGGAAGAACTGAGATAAGTAGTTCTTTAAGGTAGAAATGATTTTTCAAATTGAATAATTAACCTCTATTTTATACATGGTGCCCTGGTGGTACCGTGGTTAAGAGCTTGACTTCTAACCAAAGGGATGGCAATTCTAATCTACCAGCGGGTTTTTGGAAACCCTATGGGGCAGTTCTACTCTGTCCTACAGGGCCACTATGAGTCAGAAATTACTAGACAGCAAATGTTTTTTTTTTTTTTTTCTGGTTTTATTTTATAGATAACTTGTATATCATATTTTCACAGACATCAAGTTAAGGACAAGTAAAGTATTTTGAGGTATCCTACTCTAATTAATATTTCAATCCTAATAGTTTAAGTCAGATTTACCCACATATACGCTCATGCCCTAAATATGAGATATTCTGTTAAAATAATGATAATGAGGATACTAGCTGACCAGTCATATTTAATTAGCTATATAGCTTTGATGGCCTGTTTGGAAGCTTGAATGTTGGCATGATCGGTTGGCACAAAAAGATATGGGATAAAGCCAAGCCTCTCCCATACACATGAAAAGTGCCATATTCATGATCTCTACACCGTATGTTGGATATTACTGAGATGGAAAATGAAGCAAGTTTAAACGTCTTTCTCTCAAGTTAAAAAAACATTAAGCCAAACAAAAGGTCTAATCAGCCTTTGAAACAATGTCATTAGATAATGCCTGCAAAAGTACAAGATATTCTATTTCAAGTATAATGTTAGCATATACATCACAGTGAAAGTTTACCTTGGATCTTGCTTCATAAACTATTATTTTAGAAATTTAAAAAATTGCCTAAAGTTCATTTTCTCATACAGATGTGTTATATTTCCCTACTTTAAGGCAAATCTTCCTGGCAAAGTTTAGAGTGATTAGGATAGACTGAAGAGAGAATTCATTCCAGAACCTTGTCGTTGTAAACATTAGAAATTTTTAAACAAATCATGAGAGAGAATTTTCTGTAACCAAGTTTTCTTATTTTCAAATTCTTCAAATATTGCTTTTCTGTGCTTTTTTCCTGCTTCCTATGGTCTTGGCCAGATATGTTAGTATATTAGTATGACCTACATTTTCCTTTCTAAACCCATTTTCCCACTTCCCCTTAAAAAAAAAAAAAAACCCTTATAGATTAGCAAACTGGCCTCAGTGCTGCTCCCAGAATACATTCATACTTCTTCCATATGTGCTTTTTTCTAATTTCTCTCTGAGATGCCATTTCAACACAGGGGGAGGCAATGGAATACAATGATCCTAGAGCAAGACTCCGTGAGTTTGAATCCCATCTCTGTTATGTACAACTGTGAGTCCTGTCATAGTCTCTCTGAGCCTCAGTGTCTTCATCTATAGATTATGATAGGAAAGTTGCTATGAGGAATAAGTGAGAAAATAGAACCAAATCACTCAAAGCAGTGCCTGGCTCACAGTGTGCATATAAAAACCTTAGCAGTTACCATTGTCTGCTGAGATCCTTTTTATTTTCCAACCCCCTTTTAAACCGTGCTTTCCAACACCTCAGACTTCATAATTTGCCCTGTGGCCCCATATGCTACTCATCTATAGTCTCGTATTCAACCTCTTGTTACTGTTATTGCTGTGCTAGTCTTTGCTTCCTAATAGATTATAACTGTCTTAGGGTAGAAAAGAAAAACAAAACAAACCCGAGTCTGACCCATAGCAACCTTGTAGGACAGAGTAGAATTGCTCTATAGGGTTTCCAAGGAGCAGTTGGGGGATTTGAACTGGTGACCTTTTGGTTAGCAGCTGTAGCTCTTAACCACTGCACCAAGAGGTCTCCTCTTAGGGTAGAGCCTATTTTCTTCATAAAATTTTAAAGTGTCTTCACATGAGAAACGTATGGTAAAATGAAAGGTTAAAGATCCAAAATTTGCAATGATAAGCCATTGATACCTGCAGTGGCTTGTAATCTGCCAGTACTTGTTCTGGTGCATATATGTAATTATTCTCTTTCTTTAAACATATGACAGAGGGGGCAAGTATTTTGTTAATTGTTCAAAGTAGTTGTAACAAATTCATGAAAGTTTGCAAGATTACAAACTGCTGATGTTTCTGTGAGTGAAAGAAATGTCTCTGACATGGGGCCAATGCATCAGTTTCAGATATTGTCAACCATTTCATGATCATGGCTGTTCACACATAAGCTGGTTTTCTTCTTTGTGGGAACATGACAGTTTTGAACTTCTCCACCCATGCTGAAGGTAGGCATTGCCAAGTGACTTATTGAAATGTGAGCAGATATGACATGTGTCACTTCTTGGTGAACGTTTTTTAAAGCTAGCATGTAATTTTTTACGTTACTTCCTCCAGCTGCTGTTATCAGTGACACATGTATTGAGAGGAAGCCTTGGTAAGCCTGAGTCCCTGACTGACCCCCACCCCAATGCAGTGTATTAAAAATATGGTGCAAGTGAAAAATAAATCTTGGATTGATTAAGCCACTGAGGCCTTTTTTTTTTTTTTTTCCTTAGCATAACCTAACTAAGCCAGACTAGACACCAGCTTTCTTCAGATTTCAGGTAGGTGGGTAGTGATGATTGCTATTGCTCCAATAATATTACTCCTATTTCTAACACTACCACTCCCATCAATATCATCCCGCCCAAGTAATTATGACATTTGTTATTAGAGTGCTAGCTATGAAACAAGCTTGAGACAAGTTTTTCCAAATTCTGCAAGATAAATAATGTCATAAACACTGCTGACCTGTTCGGCACCGTCATATTCATTGAATGGAATTGTGATTGTCCACTTGAAGTTGTGCTTGAAGAGAAAGGCAAGGGATTTTCTAACATTTAAATTAGTGAACGCTTGCTTTACCTGCCTGGAGATGGAGGTATTACTCACAGCCTCTACTGAAGTCATTAGTTGGCATAACTGGAAATAAATTTTTATCAGGGATTAAGGACTGGCCAACTAGAACACAGATGCAATATAGATATTGTTTTACAACAATGAAATGTGTGTTACAGAAATATGGGCAATTTTATATAAGATAAAAAATTTATGAGATTTGTCGCGACATCACGTAACAAGAGCAAAAGCAAAAGAACTCTGAGATTTTGATTGACATTCGTTGCTTTTTTTTCATGGCCAATTGCTACATCATGGTGCAGTAGAAAGAACATGAGTTTTGGAGTTAGATCTTGGGTTAATTCCAGGTTAGGCTCTCCGCTAGCTGTGTGATGTTGAGCTCTCAGTTTCCTTCTAAATGGCAGTTTCATTATCCAGAAAATGGGGATAAAATATTTAGTTCATAGGTTTTGGATGAGAAGTAGAAGAAATACAGTACATTTCTCTGGAGGGTTCATCTTCATAACTGGTACCTATCTGAAACTCCTTCATGTATTTAGCCCAATATTTACCTAGTGCCTCTTTTCCCCTAATCCCTTCCCCTTCCTTTATTCAAGATTGGACTAAGTAAAGCCTCAGAACCATTCACACACACTATGGCATTCTTTATTGATCATTTACCAAGATGGCTCTTGGACTCTAAGGCAGAATCTCACAAGTTTAGTGTTGAAAACTTTTGCAGTACACGAATATGCAGACACACTACATCAAAGTGCAAATATCCATGCAAATTCAAGCCATATGGAGAAGAACATTTCTGTCTGCGTGCTTATGTGCCCATGTCTTTCTCTCTTTCACATACAGTAGACACACACACACCCCAGGACCCATAGATAAAAGCAGGTTGATTATCTATTCATTCCCTGCCAAATTTCTGTGACTTTCTTTTTTTAGGTTTGGCAGCAAATAGAGTTGTTTTTAACAGTTTTTAAGATAGGACTTCTTACATTCCTTTCCTGTGTGGGAGAGAATCACTGACTGAAGCTATGGGCACTTGGACAGGTAGAAATAAAATAGAGATTTTTATAATATAAGAGAAGGTTATGAAAGAAATAAGATATATTGTTATATTGCTTGGATTTTCTGTATCTTTACTGTGCACAACTTGCATTATCATATTTGTGAACAGACATATTAAATGGTTTGAAATACACCTTTCCATCTCATCTATAATAGTTAATATCAAGGATGTATATCATATGCAGCGCATAGTATGGTGTTTCTTTCCAAAGTAACGAAATTGCTGGTGTCGTGAAATGAAATCTAACAAAACATTATTAACATAAAGCCTAGCACTTAGAAGACATTCAAAAATATTTGTTTAATAAGTTAAGCCCTTTACCTCACTGTATTATACTTGAAATCTTTATATGAATATTGGAATCCTAAAAAGGAAATTGGGCAGGCATATGGGCAGAATTCGTGAAAGGAACAACAAGTGGTTCAGTTCAGGATGCCTGTAAACCCACAACTCAAGACTGCCCTTCCCTACCTAGAGACACTGGGGTGGCAAGAATAATCAGTGACAGGGATCCACCCTTAGTAATTGTTCTGGCCTGAGAAACCTCTTTGACTCATGGCCCTAAGACTCCCTCTTCTCTGCCCAGAGACACCAGAGCACTTTGAGAGCATCAGAAGTTACATTCCAAAACATCCCTTCCCTCACTAAAACACCTAGTAGCCCATCCAGGGGGTAAAACTTTCCATTCCCTCTGTTAGCACCAGGAGAGACCAGGGAGACTCCAGCTGAAATAAATCATTCCAATGGAAAGAAAATTATAAAAGAATTTTGGAGCATCAGGAAGGAAGAAGGAACAATAAAAAGAGCAGAAATATATATAAATGCAATAAAATATCCTTTTCTTCATGAGTTTAATAAATTATATTTCGTGATTGAAACAAAAATTATAACACCATCTTATACTTACACTAAAAATATTTAAAAATGGGACTGAACTTCACTCCAAGTGGCAAAATGTTGATACCAGTGATTATTATAATGTTACATACACGTATTGTAATAGCACATAAGAACCACATGAAAGCTGTACAAAGAAGTATATTCAAAAACAGTATGAATAAATCAATGTAGAATTTTACAACAACATGTTGTAGTAACCCACAGGAGGGAAAGCAAAGAGAAATAGAGGACCACAACTCAGAGGTAACAAACAAAAAATGAATAATAAAATGGAAGACATAGGTGCTAACATATCAATAATTATCTCAAATGTTAATAGTCTAAGTACACCATTAAAAGACACAGGTTGACCAAGTGAGTAAAGAGACTCAACTATACTTACAAGAAACTCCCTTAATATTCATACTGAAATGCATGTTGAAAATAAAAGAATGAAGCAGGGATATACCGTGCAAACATTAATCAAAAAGAAAAAAACAAGTATAACTATATTGACAGCTTATAGAATAGACTTCAGAGTGCAAAAGATTAATAAGGATGGATAAGGATATCACATAATGGTAAAAGAATCATTCGACCAGGAAAATATAAAGATACTAAATGTGCACACATCAAATACAGAGCCTCAAAATAACAAAGCAAAAATTGAGGGAACTGAAAGTAGAAGAAGACAATTATAGAAGGGACTTCAACACCCTACTCACATGAATTGATAGAACTACTGAACAGAAAATCTTTAAAGAAGAACCGAACAAGACAATTAACTAACAAAGTCTAATCAACATACATACAACACTATCCAACAACAGAAAAACGTATTTTTCAAGCACCCATGGAACATTCAAAAACATAGACCATAGCCTGGGCCATAAAACAAACCTCAACTCATTTTAAAGAAATGAAATCTTACAGAGGTTGTTCTCTGATCTGACTGTAATCAAACTAAGAATTTAATAACAGAACAAAAACAGAAAAATCTCTAATCACTTGGAAATTATACAACAAACATCTAAATAAACTATGCATCAAAGAAAAAAACCCCAAATCTTTTGCTGTCCAGACGATTCTGACTCATGGCAACGCTGCAGGACAGAGTAGGACTGCCACATAGGGTTTCCAAGGAGCCGCTGGTAGACTTGAACTGCTGGCCTTTTGGTTAGCGGCCGTAGCTCTTAGCCACTGTGCCACCAGGGCTCCGTGCATCAAAGAGGAAGTCTCAAAAGAAACATAAAAGTACATATAATTTAGTAAAATTAAAATATTACATCTAAAAACAAATAGGATGCAGTTAAACAATGCTGACGGGAAATTTGTAGCATTAAATTCTCACATTAGTAACAAAGGTAACCTATAAATCAATAATTTAAGTTCCCACCTCAAGAATCTAAAAAAAAAAATAGCAAAATAAAACCCAAGCAGACAGAAGGAATAAAATAATAAAGATATCATTATAAATAAATAAACTTAAAAGTACGAAGATAAAGAAAATTAATAAAACAAAATGCTGGCTCTTCGAAGAAAATAATAATAATAATGCAGACTAACCTCTAACAAAACTGCCAAAAATAAATGGAGAGAAGAGACAAGTCACCAATACCAGGAATGAATAGGGAAAATCACTAATGTTTCTTCAGCTATGAAAAAGATAATAAAAATACTATAAACAACAACAACTTTATGTTCATAATTTAGAAATCTTAAATGCACTAATTCTTCAAAAACTGTAAACTACCAAAACTCAACCAAGACGTAATAGATGTATGAGAACTATACTGCTATTAAATATATTGAATTTGTAGTTAAAAATATCCATAAAAAGCATTCTACAGGCCAGAATGCTTTAACCAGAGAATTTTAGCAAACCTATAAAGAAAATAGAAGAGATAGAAGCCTTCCCAACTCATTTTATAAGGGCAATATTAATTTGATTGCATAACCAATCAAACACAATCCCAAAAAAGAAAAAGGAAAAAAAGAAATCAACAAAAACAAAAAATAATTAAAAAACAAAACAAACCAACAACAAAATCATCAAAAAAAAAATTAGGAAGCAAAATGCAACAATACATAAAAATAATTATACATCCTGACCAAATGGAATTTGGTCGAGTTATAGGGTCACTATGAGTTGGAATGGACTTGACGGCAGCAGGGTTTATTCAAGTCTCGTTTAATATTTGAAAATAAATTAATGAATCAATAATATAAACAAACTAAAAAAGAAAAAGCATATGATCATATTAACTGATGCAGAAAAATAAACATTTGAGAAATGCCCAACATTTATTTTTATTCAGTGCTGTGAGCAAGTTAGGAATACAGGTAAATTAATAATTCAATACCTTTCCTGACTTTAAACCATGCAGTATCCCCTCATTCTGTTCAAACAACTGCTTCTTGATCTGTGCACAGGTTCCTCATGAGCACAATTAAGAGTTCTGGAATTCCTGTTCTTCGAAATATTATCCACAATTTTTTATGATCCACACAGTTGAATGCCTTTGCATAGTCAATAAAACACAGGTAAACATCTTTCTAGTATTCTCTGCCTTCAGCCAGGATCCATCTGACATCAGCAATGATATGCTTGGTTCCACGTCCTCTTCTGAATCCGGCTTGAATTTCTGGCAGTTCCCTGTTGATATACCACTGCAGCCGCTTTTGATGGTCTTCAGCAAAATTTTACTTGAGTGTGATATAACGATATTGTTTGATAATTTCCACATTCAGTTGGATCACCTTTCTTGGAAATAGGCATAAATATGGATCTCTTCCAGTCAGTTGGTCAGGCAGCTCTCTTCCAAATTTTTTGGCATAGATGAGTGAGCACTTCCAGCAACGCATCCATTTGTTGAAATATTGCAATTGATATTCTGTCAGTTCCTAGAGCCTTGTTTTTCTCCAGTGCCTTTGGTGCATCTTGGACCTCTTTCTTCAGTACCATCTGTTCCTGATCGTATGCTATCTTCTGAAATGGTTGAACATTGACCAATTCTTTTTGGTATAATGACTGTGTGTATTCCTTCCGTCTTCTTTTGATGCTTCCTGCATTGTTTAGTATATTCCCCGTAGAATCCTTCACTATTGCAGCTTGAGGCTTGAATTGTTTCTCAGTTCTTTCAGCTTGAGAAATGTTGAGTATGTTCTTCCCTTTTGGTTTTCTATCTCCAACTCTTTGCATATGTCATTATTATACTTTAGTTTGTCTTCTCGAGCCACCCTTTGAAATCTTCTGTTCAGTTCTTTTCCTTCATCATTTCTTCCTTTTGCTTTAGCTACTCAATGTTCAAGAACAAGTTTCAGAGTCTCTTCTGACATCCATTTTGGTCTTTTCTTTCTTTCCTTTCTTTTTAATGACATCCTGCTTTCTTCATGTATAATATCCTTGATGTCATTCCACAACTTGTCTGGTCTTCAGTCATTAGTGTTCAATGCGTCAAATCTATTTTTGAGATGGTCTCCAAAATCAGATGGGATATACTCAAGGTCATACTTTGGCTCTCATGGACTTGTTCTAGTCTTCTTCAGCTTCTACTGGAACTTACATATGAGCAACTGATGGTCTGTTCCACAGTCAGTCCCTGGCCTTGTTCTGACTGATGATATAGAGCTTTTCCATAGTCATTTTCCACAGACGTAGTTGACTTGATTCCTGTGTATTCCATCTGGAGAGGTCCACGTGAATAATTGCCATTTAAGTTGTCAAAAAAAAAGGTATTTTCAATGAAAAAGTCATTGGTCTTTCAAAATTCTATCATGCCACCTCTGGCATTGTTTCTATCACCAAGGCCATATTTTCCAACTATTCATCCTTCTTCTTTGTTTCCAACTTTCACATTCCAATTCCCAGTAATTATCCATGCATCCTGATTGCATGTTTAATCAATTTCAGACTGCAGAAGTTGGTAAAAATCTTCAATTTCTTCATCTTTGGCCTTAGTGGTTGATACATAAATTTGAATAATAGTCATATTAATCGGTCTTCTTGTAGGTGTATGTATATTCTCCTATCACTGACAGCATTGTACTTCAGGATAGATCTGAAATGTTCTTTTTGATGATAAATGCAATGCCATTCATCTTCAAGCTATCATTCCTGACGTAGTGGACCATATGACTGTCCGATACAAAATGGCCAATACCAATCCGTTTCGGCTCACTAATGCCTACTATACCAATGTTCATGTGTGGTTTAAAGTCAGAAAAGGTGTGCGTCAGGATTGTATCCTTTCACTATACCTATTCAATCTGTATGCTGAGCAAATAATCCTAGAAGCTAGAAACTATAAAAAAGAACGGTGTATCAAGATTGGAGGAAGATACATTAGCAACCTATGTTACGCAGATGTCACAACTTGCTTCCTAAAAGTGAAGAGGACTTGAAGCACTTACTGATGAAGATCAAGGACTACAGCTTTCAGTATAGATTACACCTCAACATAAAGAAAATAAAAATCCTCAAAATTGGACCAATGAGCAACATCATGATAAACAGAGAAAATACTGAATTTGTCAAGGATTTTGTTTTACTTGGATCCACAATCACCACAGATGGAAGCAGCAGTCAAGAAATCAAAAGACAAATTGCATTGGGTAAACCTGCTTCAAAAGACCTCTTTCAAGTGTGGAAAAGCAAAGATGTCACTTTGAAGACTAAGGTGTACTTGACCCAAGCCATGATGTTTTCAATCAATCGCCTCATATACATGCAAAAGCTGGACAATGAATAAGGAAAACCAAAGAAAAATCGACGCTTTTGAATTGTGGTATTGGTGAAGAATATTGAACATACCATGGACTGCTAAAAGAATGAATAAATCTGTCTTTGAAAAAGTGCAGCCAAAATGCTCCTTAGAAGTAAGGATGGAAAGACAACATCTCACATACTTTCGACATGCTATCAGGACGGATCAGTCCCTGGAGAAGGACATCATGCTTGGTAAAGTAGAGGGTCAGTAAAAAAAGAGGAAGACCCTCCATGAGATGGATTGACACAGTGGCTGCAACAATGGGCTCAAGTATAACAACGATTGTGAGGATAACACAGGAATGGGTAGTGTTTCATTCTGTTGTACGTACGGTGACTATGAGTCAGGACTGACTGGATGGCACCTAACAAAAACAAAAGCAATTCAACATGATACAGGTTCATATGAAAATGTATAGGCCCTATGTGATGGTTAATTTTATGTGTCAAATTGGCTAGGCTATGGTGCCCAGTTGTTTAGCCAAATGGTAGTGTAGTTGCTGTTATGAAGTATTTATATACGATTAAATCAGGTGAACTTGAATAAAGCATATTACTTCCGTAATGTGGGTGAGGCTTAAATAATCAGTTGAAGGCCTTAAAGGCAAAAAGGTTATTTCTCTAGATGTATTCTGCCTCCAGGCTATAAAGAGATATTTTGGCAAAACCCCTTTTCTCTTCACTCTTCACATCACCTGATTTATGAATTTTGGACTTGCCAGCTCCCCACTGAGTCAGTTTCTTGGTAAATCAGTCTCCCTCCCTCTCTCTCTGTAGGACAAAATAGAACCTTCCCATAAAGTTTCCAAGGCTGTGAGTCTTTACAGAAAACTACTGTCACATCTTTCTCTCGTGGACTTGTTAGTGGGTTAGAACTGCTGACATTTTGATTAGCAGCCGAGCGCTTAACCGCTGTGCCATCGGAGCTCCTCCATACAAATATATATACATCTCACTGATTCTGTTTCTCTGGAGAACTTTACTACGGCAATGTAGAATAGCTAAGACAATCTTGATAAAAAGAATAAGTTGACATGTATCACTCTATCTGACGTTGTTAGTTGTATAACAGAATGAAATGTTACCTGGTCCTGTGCCAACTTCATGATCTTTGATAAGTTTGACCCCATTGTTGTATCTATTGTGTCAATCCATTTCACTGAGAGCTTTCTTACTTTCCACTGACCCTCTACTTTACCAGCTATGTTGTCATTAATTCTTACTATATAGGTATGGTAATCAAGACAGTGTGATGTAAGTGTGGTGTTATTGACTGAGAGCTAGATACATAGATCAATGGAATATAAAATAGAACCCAGATATAGGCTCATAAAAATATGTTCAACTGACATTTGATAAAGGTGAAAAAATAATTCAATGGAGTGTATGTAGTCTTTTCAATGAAATGGTACTGGAGCAATTGGAAATCTGTAGGCCAAAAATGTACCTTGACCTAAATCTCACACCCTATACAAACATTAACTTGAAATTGATCATGGATGAAAATATGAAACGTAAACTACAAAACTCTTAGGGAAACTGGAGAAACTCTTTGAATCTAGGGCTAAGCAGAGACGTGACATGAAAAGCAAATATTGACAAAACCCTTTGCTGTCAAGTTGATTCTGACTCTTAATGACCCTATAGGACAGAGAAGTTCCCCATAGGGTTTCCAAGGAGCAGCTGCTGGATTCAAACTGCTGGCCTTTTGATTAGCAGACGAGCTCTTAACCACTCCACCACCAGGGCTCCAAATATTAATATACATTCTATATATCTATTGAGATACATATATATATTGACATATATCTGGGCGTGTATATTCTGGTATCTAGACTACATAAAGAACCTTAAATATTAACAGTTTAAAAAAAAATCCAATTAAAAAGTGGGCAAAAGACACAAGCAGACATTCAGCTCTTAACCACTATGCCGCCAGGGTTTCCAAAGAGGATATATAGATGGAAAATAAGCACATGGAAATATGTTCAACATTATTAGCCATTAGGGAGATGCAAATTAAGACCACAATGAGATATCAAAACATACGTATAAGAGTACCAAACCAAAACCAAACACTTTGCTGTCCAGTCGATTCTGACTCATAGTGACCCTATAGGACAGAGTAGAACTGCACCTCAGGGTTTCCAAGAAGCGGCTGGATTTGAACCGCCAACCTTCTGGTTAGCAGCCGAGCTCTTTAATCATTGCACCACCAGGATAGCTAAAATAAAAAATAATGACAATATCAAATTCTGGCAAGGATTTGGAGAAACTGAATCATTCATACATTGCTAGTGGGAAAGTAAAATGAGACAACCATTCTAGAAAACAGTTTGACAATTTTGCACAAAACTAATGAGCGAGTACTACATGGTCCAGCAATTTGAGTTTTGGTCATATATCCCAGCGAAATAAAAATTTATTTTCACACAAAAATCCCTACCTGAATGTTCCCAGCATTATTTGTAATATTTGTTGTATTTGTAATAACTAAAAACGGAAGTCAGTTGAGATGCCCTTCTAAGGTCAATATTTAAACAAACTGTGACATAATAGGAAACCCTGGTGGCATAGTGGTTAAGAGCTACAGCTACTAACCAAAAGGTCAGCAGTTCGATTCCACCAGGTACTCCTTGGAAACCCTATGGGGCAGTTCTGTTCTGTCCTACAGGGTCGCTATGAGTCGGAATCGTCTCAACGGCAATTGTTTGGTTTTATTTTGTTTTGTGACATAATATGAAATACTACACAGCAATAAAAAGGAATGAGCTTTTAATACACACAACAGTTTGAATGGATATTCAAGGAACTATTCTGAGTGAAAAAAAAATCTGATCCCAAAAGGATATATATTGTATTATTCCGTTTATATAACCTTTATCAAATGAGAAAATTTTTTGAATAGAGCAGATCACTGGTAACCAGGGCTTAGGAATAATATGTATGGGGGTGGGAGGGAAATGAGTGCCGTTAAAAAAGGGCAAGGGCAACATGAGTGATCCTTATGGTGATACCAAAAAAAAAAAAACAAAAAAAGACAACAAAAAACCCATTGCCTTCAAGTCGATTCTGACTCATAGTGACCCCATAGGACAGAGTAGAACTGCCTCATGGTTTCCAAGGAGGGGCTGGTGTATTTGAATCGTCGACTTTTTTTTGTTAGCAACTGAACTCTTAACCACTGTGCCAGGACTGTTCAATAACCTGACTGTGATGGTGTGTACGTGGGCTTACAGAGGTGATAAAATTATGTAGAACTAAATGCACACACACACACACAAGTAAAACCGAGGAAATCTGAATAGATTGTAGGTTGTATCAATGTTAATATCCTATTGTTGGGATTATTCTATAATTTTGCAAAATTTCCCATTGAAAATTTCCCATATAAAATGTATATTGGATTTCTCTGTATTATTTCTTACAACCACATTACACTTATTTCAATAAAAACTTCAGTTTTAAAGCATTAAGAGCAAATTGAGGAATGAAAACATTATATTTTAAAAATATCTTTGGACTCAAATAATTACTCTTAACATTTTCTTCTAATGACTAGTTCCTAAAAGGTGACAGATTATCAAATTTTGCAGTGATTTGCATAACTACCTTAGAAATATTTTAAAAATTCACCTCCTTAAGAATAATCGTTATCATAAATAGAAGTTACAGTCATTAATGGTTTTCTGCATCCTGTAAATTCCCTGACATGGATTAATCCAAACTCGTTTTAGAGTTTCACTTTCCTAATGTTAACTAAAGAACATGACATGTTTATCAATTATTGCAAAATTTATTTATCAATGAAAAGGTGTGTAGTCAATTGACTGTTCACATACACAAAAGTGAGTGATCGAGAGCATTGGAGAGAATTTTAATTTTGCTTCCTATAAATGGAGCTCACGAAATGCTGGGCCATTTTGTATAATTGGCATTTTTGTAATATTTATTTGAAGCAATTAGAGCACCATTTACAAATAATAAGCACTGAAGACTATAGAGGCAGTCCCCGGATTACAAATGAGTTCCTTTCCTAAATCTGTCTTTAAGTTGACTTTGTATGTAAGTCACAACAGTTAGGTACAGTTGGTATCTAACGTCAGTCAAGTGTTTGTCTTAGTATATAGTATATAATCTACCTTTCCATGTGTAAAAACATGTTAAAGAAACACTTCTAGATACACTAAAACATCTTTAACATAATACAGTAATAATAATGTTTACATGCACACCACAAAGTAACACCCATTTGTTGTTACGAACCATTGTATGTACCTGAAATTTTCAGTATAATAAGCTCTATAGGGGCTGGTTCATAACTACAGGGTGTATATAAGTTAGACTTTTGTAACCTGGGGACTGCCTGTAGTATAGAGACCCTTATTTGGAAACCCTGGTGGCCTAGTGGTTAAGAGCTACAATGCTAACCAAAAGGTTGGCAGTTCGAATCCACCAGGTGCTCCTTGGAAACCCTATGGGGCAGTTCTATTCTGTCCTATAGGGTCATTATGAGTTGGAATCGACTGGACGGCAACAGGTTTGTTTTTTTTGGTTTTATAGGTAATCTTGGGAAGAATGCATAAGCTAAATTTACCAATAATATATAGTACTAATATATCCACTTCATAAATTTGAAAAACTAATGAGTTGAAAACATACAACACACTATATATATATATATATATGTGTGTATATATATATATATATATATATATATATATATATATGTACGTATGCATATATATGTTCTTGTTTCTTTTAAAAGCCATTTTGATGGTCAACTTAAACTTCCAGCTTCTTAATAGAGGTTCTATAAATAGATGTTGCCTTGGCCTCTTTAGTCATTTCGTTTATGTATTCTTTTTTCCCTGTTTAGCCTTTGTACTTATTTGATTTTTTGTTTCTCTAGTCATAGATCATAGCTTTTTCACTTACTGTGGTAGCAAAATTTAAGCCTCATAGTCTTTTCGATTCAAAGTCTCAATTACATTTACATAACACACAGCTGAGTGATCAAAATATACAAAAACAGAAAAAAAAAAGCCATTTGTTGCAAAATGCTGCGATTATGTGAGTATTTGTTCTGCCTACAAAGACCGGCTTTGATAAACTCTTCTGTAAAGAGTTTGAATACACTTATTTTCCTTTGGAGTTCTGTGTTCAGCTAAGGGAGGGGGCACTCTAAGCTAAAGTGGAGATTCACTCCAACTAGAAAAGCCGCGTTAAAATGAAACCAATTCTGTATCATGAGAAGAGTGGAAGGCACAGAGAATGTTTTACTCACTGGAGAGAAGGTATGACGATACATCTGAGTTTCCCTGGTATAGTCCAGCTTTATAGCTGTTAACCTAACATAATTTTAATTACTACTTCTTTCATTCTCAAAAGTGTCTCAAGTTGAGCAACAAATTATATTGCTACCCTGCTTTTGAGATACAAAATAAATGCTTGAAAGTTTGTTCTATAGAGAAGGCATAAGTATAAATTTGTGTGGACCTAGGAATAGAACTAGTTCAACGAGTAGTAGCTTTAAGAACCCAGCTATTTGGATCAGTATAAGAAGGAACTGTTTAAAATTTGGTTTAAAGATATTCAAAACTCTTTAAAAGAAGTGCTACTACGGTCATTGGAAGTGTTCAAATATAGATGAATGACAACAAGACAGGTTTCCGTAAGGGGATTCAAGCATCAAATGGATCATTGGATTAAAGGATATTTAATTTCCTTGCAAATTTTATAGTTTCTGAAAAATAAAAATAATAAGAAGAATAACATATGTCTTGGGCTCCATGATTAAATTCTTCCTAGTATTTTAACATTTAATTATCCCTCTAACTTTATGAGAGATGGTATCCTTATCCACCCCCCCTCCTTTTTTTAATGAGGAAACTGAAGTTTAGCGTTGTTAAGCAACTTGCCCAATGTCCCGGTCAGTTTTGTAACAGTGGTTGTATTTAAATCCTAACATTCTGCTTCCAAAACTTATACTTTTGACCATGTTTTTTTTCATTAATATGCTTCAAATAATAATATATATACTTATTTATATTCTTTATTGAGTGATCATTACGTCTAGGTACTCTGGCACCACTTTTCATATGTAGACGGTTGTATTTTCTTCTTACAAGGTGTTAGTCAGGATCTCTGGCATGCAGGTGATAGAATCCAACTCAGTCTAGTTTAAAATGCCAGCCTGTGTAGGTCACAGCTGAAAGCCTAGGTATGGTGCTGGCCTTGAAGTTGTTGGATCCAAGAGTTTCAACAAAATTGACACAAATCTGTATTTCTTTTCTCATATCTGGGATCTCCTTTACACTGTATGGGCTTAATTCTTAGGTAGGCTTTCTCCATGTGTGTCAGATAAGCTTCTGGAAATTCTTGGTTTATGTCATCTTCAGTGCAACAGTATCTCTCCATTGGAGAGGGAAATAATTATCACACCTGTTACATAGACAAGGAAAACTAAGTAATTTTCCCAGTGTAAATAACTAGTTAATGACAACGATGAGTTTTAAACCTAGGATTTTGTGATTACTATACCCACGTTGTAACAGCTATAGAATGTTTATTAGCAGCAAGGTAGAATTTTTGAATATATATAAGTTCTAATTAAAATTTTTCACATCAATGCCACCCTTTTTTCTATTACACTTTTAAAAGTTATTGTAGTAATGAAAATAAAATACCATATATTCAAATTACTTAAATAAATAACTTACTTTCCAAAAGCCTTAGCTCTAGAAATAAACAAATGGGGCAATTAGGATTAACTGAGCAAAAAATAATAGATGTCTGGTGCACAAATTGGTTTAATTTTACAGGACAGCAATTGTTATAATTGGTCTAATAATTGATCATAATATGTTAATAGCTTAGAAGCATACATTGCTCTCAAATTGCATACTGATTACAGTTCTCTTGTTTGCTAGTATAGTGAGCAAATCTCTTAAATACAGTCCCCTTATTTTGATAAACACTTGCAACAAATTATTTTCATTTTTGATCAAAAAACAATGGCCTTTGTGTTTCTAATTACTTCGTAAATTCGTAAACCAATTTGATCTAGTTTACACGTTCATACCGTCTCTAAAGCTTACCTCACACTCAATGGATGATCTTGCATCCTACATAATTGTATACCTTTTGAATTGTAATCTTTGGAAATGGGTCATTCTTCCTTCAATAAAATATAAACTAAGAAAAGTACTTGGCAGTGGGAGTCTTTGGGAGTCAAATGCAATTAAATTCCTTTCAAAATGTATTTTAATAATAATGCTAATTCTAGTGATGTTAAGTCTAATCAGAGGAAAATTAAGATCGTAACTTGAAAGTAGAACATTATATACACAGATGATAGATAGACAGATAGATAGAGTTTTGAGGTCAATATCCCAAGAAAGAGACAATAGACTTTATGACTTAATTTCCAGAAAGAATTTTGAAAGAGACAATAATCATTGTCTGTCTCCTCCCCCAAAAAAGAATTAATTAATTGATGAGGAAAAATGATGTCATGCTAAAATTTGAATGAAAAATTTAGTGTAAATATAATGTCACTCACTATTCAATACATGGTACCTACATCTGATTGAATTTCAAGTGACTTTCACTGAAATTCTTGGAGCTAATGGATCTGTTTATCTTCTTTATGGATAAAATGTTTCGATGTAGATATAGATTAAGTAAATCCCCCTGGACTATTATATACCTGAAAAAAGCTTCAAATAGAAAATCATTCAAAACAAATACCATAGACTTATCATCAAAGACATCCTTTTTCTTAGAATTTAATTAATCTTCTATTGATTCAATATTTATAGACACGTAACCTTAGTTAAAAGCATGAGAACAAAACAATACACCATCTCTCTAGAAACATGTATTCTAGTCTTAGAATACATATTATGTATATATTTTTGTTATTTAATTCTTAATTGTATACAGTTTTGTTATTCAAGTTTATGCAATTGCTCTTTAAAGTGTTAAAAAGCAAAGATGTGACTTTGATAACTAAGGTGCACCTGACCCAAGAAATTGTATTTTCAATGTCTTTACTTGCATGTGTTAGGTGCACAATGAAAAAGAAAGACTGAAGAATAATTGAGACATTTGAATTGCGGTGTTGGTGAAGAATATTGAATATACTGTGAACTGACAGAAGAATGAACAAATTGGTCTTAGAAGAAAAGCAAATAGAATGTTCTTTAGAAGTGAAGACGTTGGACTTTGTCTTGCTTACTTTGGTCATGTCATCAGGAGGGACCAAACACTGGAGAAAGACATCATGCTTGGTAAAGTAGAGGGTCAGAGAAAAAGAGGAAGTCCCTCAAAGAGATGGACTGATACAGTGTCTACAACAATGGACTCAAATATAACAAAAATTGTGAGGATGGTGCAGGACCGGCAAACTTTCTTCCTGTTATACACAAAGTCACTATGAGTTGGAGCTGATTCCATGACACCTAACAACAACAACCTATTGAAAACTCCCTAACTTTGGAGTCTTGTTCTTGTGTTTATTATTTTTGTTTGTTTGTATGTTTTTTGACACTCCATTCTCAACAAAATGTCAAAGATCAGGAGTGGATTTCAAATTATATGTGACAGTGAGGATCAGTTACAGTATTTAGCAGGCTCCACATTCAAATAGAAGTGCTTAAATTCCAATCCCACCACTTACAATATTAGTCAGAGCACCTTGAATAAGCTACTTCAACTCTCTAAAATTTTTTAACTCTAACATTACATTAAATAATGTAATTATGGACTAATGTTAGAAAATAAATTGGATAATACTTGGAAAACATCCTGGGAGGTAACAGCTATATAGAAAGAGAGATATTAAAAAAAAAAAAAAAAATGGGGGAGGAAGTTGAGTTTTAAAAAAGAAATTTGTACTATTTGAACTTCTGTAAAATTCCTGATGACTTTGGTTCTAAAAATTGATTTGGTTTACACTTTCATAACCTCTCTAAAGCTTCTCTCACACTCAGTAGATGATCTTGCATCCTACTTAATTGTATACCAATATTTTCCTCTATATTGTCACTTAGTTTACTAAAAGAAGTGTCTTCTTGGCCAAAGGTAATATCTCTATATGTTGTCTGAAAACCATCATCAGCTGTTTCCTGTTAAAGATAGTACTTAATGTTCCATCAAGTGCTATTTTAATCTTCAATTCTTATTTTGAATAGTTGTATCATATCCAAAGACATTTAACTTATATGGCATTCTTCAATGTATCTACATGATTTTCCCAAGTTAACGATAACACTTTTTAGTTTTTTCTTGCACTTTGCACAAAACTATCAAACTTTCTTTTTCAAAGACAACATACGCAGGGGTATTCATTACTCTACCAAAATAGATCTGATATTTCGATGCACACAATTCTCCGTCTGTATGCCAGATGCTTGAAGCGACGTGGCACTGCTCGTATTTTAAACAAATAAATGTGAAATATACAAGATGGGTAAAGGGTAGTGTTAATATTTTACACGTGTTACACCATTATTCAGTACTATATTAATCTTCTCTAAAATTTGAAATATCAGTTGAAAAACGAGTTCTGCAGAACTGGGGAATAGATACAGAAAAATAAGTCATCATATATAACTACTCAGTAATAACCTAACATATACCCATATTGAAAATCATCGTAAGGCAAAGAACAAACACTTGTACTATGTTGATATGAAACACAAAACGTAAAAAGCCATCAGATTGTAGATGCATTTTACTGGAATAAGTTAAATTAGATAAAAGAAGTATTTGGGTGAATTAAATTTCAAAATTTGTTTTGAAGGCAAAATCTTAGCTCAAAAGCATATACACGCAGGTTAATGCAACTTAAAATTATTATAAGTATGTTGTTATTACAAGTATATTGTTGTTGAGTCAGAACTGACTCGATGGCACCTAATAACAACAACACAACAATTCCCGTGTGGCAGCAAAGGAGTATATTAGGGACACTTACATACAAAGCCAAGTCCTGGGTGGCAGCAGGACCAGGGCAGATTGCTGCACCCCGCAGTGGGAGAGAAGAGGTTTTATAGTGGTGGAGGACAATAATGGCTCCCTGACATGGGGTTACATAAGAATGCAAACTGTAGTGAACTAGCAGACCACATGAAGGCACCCGTGTTTGGCCTCCCAAAGCCTGTTTCCCCTTCAGTCCACCCCTCGAGGCTGGCTCTTACAATTTAGCATGTTCCCTCTCTTGTGCCATAGTATGAGAGACTCCATTCCCTCCCCGCCAAGAACAGATATAGAAGTGGGGTTGGCCAGGTGCGAAGCGGTACCCGTGCAAATGCAAAAGACAGAGAAAGTTACTGTGTGTCCAGAACAGGGGGAAGGCTTCTCTGATAAGGAAAAGAAACTGGAAGAGAGAAGGCAGTCCAATTCCCAGCCTCCTTATGAGAGAATGCTCTGGTCTCAAGACGTTTACTTAAGCAGCCTGGATGAGAGGTGTGGAGGGAGACCATTCCCCCCAATAGTCCACACTTGGACTCCCATCAGGGTGCCAGAAAAAGAAGCAAAGCAGTACCAAGTCCTGGTATGCCCACCACCCATTTTGGACTTTGAGCTGTATGTCTTGGTTTGGTGCGTAACTCTAGTGGATGTTACATCTGTGCATCATTTGAGGCAGCATTTAGTGAGAGTTACTAATAGAACTGTATCCAGATATTTGATCAGTTCTGCTTGGAGGAGAGATCCCAACCAGCCATCCCAGTTCTGGCTTAATCTAAGCTAACCAAATAGATCAAAGGGCTGCATTTGTCCAATCTTATGTATGTATAACAAGTCCTGATTCATTTATATAAAAATAGCATATTTCTCCCAACATGGCACATTATATGAACAGTACACATTTCAGTACAAGTAATACAAAAGCTTCCTTTCTCAGCACAATTGAACAAGGTGTTACTATTGCCAGACCAGGCTAATTCAGACTTAGTGTAGTCAATGTACGACCACCTAGTCATTTTCTGCATGTTCTCCATGTCCAGAGTATACTCAAACTCAGTCTTAAAAATATCATTCTCGGAGTCAAATCACCCAGTCTCATGTCATTTACATTTTTAACACACAGAAAGAAATTTCCTTCCAAAGTTGGAGCACTATCCACGGCAGCTTTCATACTTAAAAGAAAGATTTTCATGAGTAGTGGAGTCAACCACACTCATTTATCACATGCTCTCCTTAGTACACTTGGTTGCACATTCAGTTGGTCCATGAAGTGTCTTCCTTGTTGATAAATCAGCTGGAACAACGTGAGGAGATGACTCGTCATCTTGGTTCAAATGTTGACCAAGCCAACAGTTGCTTGGATTGGTAGCTCTAGCAAAAGCCTGTATCACTAGGGCCCACAAATGAGAGCCCTGTTCATCATTGTGAGATAATCTCGGAAGAAAAAGAGACAACATTAACAATTACCCCCATACCTCCCCTATCTCCCATGGGACTTGAGGTGAAAGTTCTCCGGGTAGAGCCACCCAGGCTGTCTGTCCTAATCTTGAGACAGTGACCTCTGTGGGAACTCAGATCTTTTGTCAGGAACAGTTGTATACAACAGAAACACAGTTTATAGAATAGACAGTTTGATCAAACATACAGCTAAAATGAGAAATACACTTGCAGGGAACAGCTGTATTAAGATCCCAGACTGCTTGCCTGAGATGTATAGTTCCGGCTGGGGTGGTCTTGTTCCCTCCTATCAGCTGTTTAAGCCTGTCCATTCAAGTGCTCCACTGCCTCTATGGCTTGGGGTGATATAGAGCACGAAGAGTTCCTTCAAGATCCAGTGGAAGCCTCTGTATAGCATAAGAGGCCCTGTTATGATTTACCTGCCCAGAGCACCCTGGCTTGTCGCCTTGGGAATCTGTCCCTCGGCAGGTTTTAGCCTTGGCCAGGGCTTCACAGGCAGATCAGCTTTTCTATGCTGTTCGGCATTTTCTGATGATAGTGGCAGTCTATGCATGTAAGCCCAGTCTAGGACGTGTATGAATCTCCATGGGCTGAACCCTTGTAAATCCAGGAGGTAGTCAGTTGCACATCTCTTTCCTCTGGAGCAGAGGATGCTTCAGCATCTGCAGTCAGTTGGCAGGAGCAGTCTGTTTATTGATTGTTTTCCCCTCTTAGCATAAGGGGCTTTCTGGTGACTATCCACACAAGTAGCAAAAGCTTACAGGAGTAGAACTGATTTTTGTTTTTAATTTTTTTTGTCCAGATGTCTTATCCCCATAGAGGCTTGCTTTATATGTTAGTCTGAGGGTTGTCAGTGGCCAGATTGAATGGCTAGGCTATTAGCTATAGCCCATGTTACAGCTTCCATGTGCCCCACTAAAACGGCCCTAACTGCAGCAACTCCCATCAGGACTTGGAGGCAAAAGCTTACAGAAGTGTACATTAATATATCAACGTGATCAATACAAATAATGCGGGTTTGTAGGGGTCCCGAAGAGACTTATCCACTTGGGCAAGTGTCTCAGTGATTATGACCTCAGACTCAAGTTTTCATCATTTTCATGCCAAGTGTTATGAGATCACAGTTACCTGTGCAATGGTATCTAAAAACCCAAGATGTAATTTTTTTTTCTTTCATTTCCTCATTGAACTTTAATTGTAACATAAGACCTTTGGTCCTCCCTGGTGACAGAGGGACCTAGGCTTAATCCTCAGTCTTAATTATTTCTGAAAGTCAGAAGATCTGGCCAAAGTTGGCAGAGTGCTCAGTCATTTGTGGAGCCATGCGTCCATTATACCAAGTGCAAGCATAGTTTCAGTCCAGTTGCCTAGTAACCTGGAGGAGGTCCCTCCTATTCTAGTTTTCCACTTACAATTACAGCAGCAATGATGTCCCTGCTCAGTTATCTTGGCACAGGCTGTTATCAGAGAATTCCAGGGAGGGCCCCTAACTTAGCTTCAAGGCCATTCAACACAAGCTATCTTGAAAGGGTTTTTTTTTTTTTTCTCCTGCTGTTTTAACTCTTGCTTTGCGCTGGTGTTACAGGGTGTTCTCAGCACCAGAAACCTGCTTAGCCCCTCCAACTATTTCCAGTCCCATTGTTGGAGGGCTTTGAGCATTGACTAGGAGATTGTTCCTCTAGCCCCTGAATTTCCCATCTTTACAAACCTGCAGGTGACTGTTGCTCATCCTGTTCATGGACACGGCTGCTCAATACATCAGTCGTGCTCTTACATGACTGCTGCACATCCTTTTCCAATTGTAACTGGTTCTGCAAAGTTCTTATGCATGCTTCAGCAACTAGCTGGGCTTCAGTGGCCAGCTGAACAGCCCAGAGCAGTAGCCGTCCTATGGCTTCTACTGCACTTCTAGCTTCTTTTCCACACTATGAAGGCATGTGTCTGTCCACAACTGAGCTATGCAGCTTGGTGTTTTGGGGGCATCCCTATTCTGACACAGCACTCCACATGCATCAAGCATATGGGCCAGACTTCCCCACATGGAGGTAATTGGCTAACCTAGAATGTCCCCCACAGAAAAGCATAGGGGCCAGACCTCTCCGCATGGAGAGTGCCTGCTAACCCATGATTTCCCCTGCAGATGCCTCACTCCCACTCATCCTTTCCTTGGTCCCCAGGCTGGCTCGCCAATTGTGCAGGCATGGACCGGTAACTTGAAATTTGCCTTCAAAATTGAAGGGTGCAGAGTGACCAAAGAAAGAAGCGGGCAACTCCAATATGGAGGCAAAGAAGTATGTTAGGGAGACTTACATACGAGGCCAAGTCCTAGGTGGCAGTAGGGCCAGGGCAGATCACTGCACCCCTCAGTGGCAGGGCAGAGAGTTTTATAGTGGTGTTAGACAATAGTCATTCCATGCCGGGAGCTTATGTAAGAATGCAAACTGTAGTGAAATAGTGGACCACATGAGGGCACAAGTTTGGCCTCACAAAGTCTGTTTCCTCTTCAATGTCCAAAGTAAATCAGAGAAAATCTCATATAGTTGCTTTTAAGGAGCACTCTGGCTGTTCTTCTTCCAAGACATATTTGTTCATTATTCTGGCAGTCCATGGTATAGTCAATATTCTTTGCCAACACCATAATTCAAATGCACTGATTCTCCTTTGGTCTTCATTACTCATTGACCAACTTTCGCATGCGTATGAGGTGATTGAAAATACCATGACTTGGGTCAAGCACACGTTAGTCCTCAGAGTGACATCTTTGCTTTTTAACACTTTAAAGAGGTCTTTTGCAGCAGATTTGCCCAATGCAATGTATCGTTTGACCTCTTGACCACTGCTTCCATGGGCGTTGATTGTGGGTCCAGGTACATAAAATCCTTGACAACTTCTATCTTGTCTTCATTTATCATAATGTTGCTTATTGGCCCAGTTGTGAGGATTTTTGTTTTCTTTATGTTGAGGTGTAAATCCATACTGAATGCTTTAGCCTTTGATCTTCATCAGTAAGTGCTTCAAGTCCTCTTTGCTTTCAGCAAGCAAGATTGTGTCATCTGCATATCATAGGCTGTTAATGAGTCTTCCTCCAATTGGATGCCACTTTCTTCTTCATATAGTGCAGCTTCTCAAATTATTTGCTCAGTATACAGATTGAATAACTATGGTGAAGGGATACAATCCTGATGCACACCTTTCCTGATTTTAAACCATGCAGCATCCTCTTTTTCTGTTTGAACAACTGCCTCTTGGCCTATGTACAGGTTCCACATGAGCACAATTAAGTGCTCTGGAATTTCCATTCTTTGCAATGTTATCCATGATTTGTTATGATCCACACAGTCAATGCCTTTGTATAGTCAATAAAACACAAATAAACATCTTTCTGGTATTCTCTCCTTAGCCAATATCCATCTATCATCAGCCGTGATATCCCTCACTCCACATACTCTTCTGAATCTGGCTTGAATTTTTGGCAGTTCCCTGTCAATGCACTGCTGCAGCCACTTTTGAATGATCTTCAGTAAAATTTATTTGTGTGTGACATTAATGATTTTGTTCAATAATTTCCGCATTCTGTTCTATCTCCTTTCTTTGGAATAAGCATAAATATGGAACTCTTTCAGTCGGCTGGCCAGGTAGCTGTCTTTCAAATTTCTTGACATAGATGAATGAGCACTAACAGTGCTGCATCCATTTGTTGAAACATCTCAATTGGTATTCCATCAATTCCTGGAGTCTTGTTTTTCGGCAATGCCTTCATCACAGCTTGGACATCTTCCTTCAGTCCCATCAGTTCTTGATCATATGCTACCTCCTGAAATGCTTGAATGTTGACCACTTCTTTTTGGTACAGTGACACTGTGTATTCCTTCCATCTTCTTTTGATGCTTCCTGCTTTGTTCAGTATTTTGCTGATAAAATCCTTCAATATTACAACTTGAGGCCTGAATTTTTTTCTTCAGTTCTTTCAGCTTGAAAAAATGCCAAATGTGTTCTTCCCTTTTGGTTTTCTAATTCCAGGTCTTTGCACATTTCAATATAATACTTTATTTTGTCTTTTCGAGTCACCCTTTGAAATCTTCTGTTCTGCTCTTTTACTTCATTATTTCTTCCATTTGCTTTAACTACTCTATGTTCAAAAGCAAGTTTCAGAGTCTCTTCTCACATCCATTTTGGTCTTTTTTTTCTCTCCTATCTTTTTAATGACCTTTTGCTTTCTTCAGGTATGATGTCCTTGCTGTCACCCCACAACTCATCTGGTCTTCTGTCATTTGTATTCAATGCATCAAGTCTATTCTTGAGATGGTCTCTGAATTCAGGTTTGATACATCCAAGGTCATACTTTGGCTTTCATGGACTTGTTTTAATTTTCTTCAGCTTCAGCTTTAACTTGCACATGAGCAATTGATGGTCTGTTTTGCAGTTGGCCCCTGGCCTTGTTTTTACTGATTATATTGGGTTATTCTATTGTCTTTTCCGGAGATGTAGTTGATTTGGCTCCTGTGTATTCCATCTGGTAAGGTCCGTGTTTATAGTTGCTGTTCATATTGCTGGAAAAAGGTATTTGGTCTTACAAAATTCTAACATGCAATCTCCAGTGTTGTTTCTATCACCAAGCTCATATTTTCCAAATGCCGATCTCTCGTCTTTGTTTCCAACATTTTCATTTCAATTACCAATAATTATAAATGCATTTTTGACTGCATGTTTAATCAATTTCAAACTGCAGAAGTTGGTAAAAATCTTCAATTTCTTCATCTTTGGCATTAATGGGTGGTGTGTAAATTTGAATAATAGTTGTATTAACCTATCTTCCTTGCAGATGTATGGATACTATGCTATCATTGACAGTCTTTTACTTCAGGAAAGACTCCAAAATTTTCTTTTTGACAATGAATGTGATGCTGTTAATCTTTGCCATTCCCAGCAGAGTAGACCATATGATTAACTGATTCAAAATGGCCAATACCAGTCCATTTCAATTTACTAATGCTTAAGATATTTGTTTTCAAGCATTCAATTTCTTTTTTGACAACTTCCTGTTTTTCTAGATTCACACTTCTTACATTCCATGCTCCAATTATTAATGGATGTTTGCAGCCCTTTCTTCTCATTCTGAATTGTGTATGATTTTACTGCTACCCGATTAGTTTTGCCTTTTTTTACATAAAATTCTATTTCACTAATTTTTAAACGGTTTTCTTCCCTATAGATATTTTCCTTTTAGTCCCCCAAGATACCTGTTTTTCCTTTTCAATTGACCACCAATGGTTTCTAGTATTCTATAAATAATACTCACACATTTTATTTTAGGTTTCATATTATTCCAGATTATGAACAACAAACTTTCTTAATCCTATTTCTTAACATTTCCCCAAAACATTGACTACTCAATATGTTTGGAATTTCTCTTGAGCCTTGATTTGCTTTCAGCATCCAAAAGAATGGAAGACACCCTCATCTTTCTTATTAGACAACACTAAATGTTTCTTAATAGTGAAACTCAATGTCTTAGGCTGGGTTCTCTAGAGTAGCAAAACCAATGAAACCAGAGAGAAAGAAAAAAAAAAATTATCTCAAGGAAATGGTTCACAAGGCTGTAGAGGCTGGCAAGTCCCATGTCTGTGGGTCAGGCATCAGGCTGGAGACTCCTCCTGGCTCACATAGCTACAGGGGCTGAAGAAACCCAAAATTGGCAGGTCAGATTTCAGTCCACTGGCTCACAGCCTTCTTAGGCCAACAAATCCCAACATCAGCAGTTAAGACAGCAGGTAGCTGGCTCACAGGCTGTGGAGGCTGATGAATCCCAAGACTGTCAGGTAAGCTGCTAGCTCAGGTTCCAAGAACCGGAGGTCAGATGATGATGAACTTGATGCAAGATCCAGAGCAAGAGCTTGGAACATCCATTTATATACTGGAAGCAGGTCACATCTCCAAAGAAATTCCATTTCAACTGATTGGCTTTTCATAGCAGGTCTCATCATACAGTTGATTACATCATTGCATAACTGCCAAACTACATCATAACTACAAAACCACTGAGAATCATGGCCCAGCCAAGTTGACTCACAACCTTAAACATCACACTCAATATTCAGGTTCAAAATGATAAGTAATAATGTTTAAAAAAATGCAAATTTATTATTGGCTATTCCTCCACTGTATATGCAAATAGTACATATACATGTACGGAAAGATCATGCTCGTATGTATGGAGGAAAATATACACAAATTTATGGATCTTTGTCTAGTACAGTGATAGATGGATGTTACACTTTAAATTGTTTCAAGCTTCCTTTAATTATTAAATAGTATTATACACTGATAAGAAAAAAGGAACCGTTAAAATACAGAGAAACTGAAGAACATGCAAAAAAAGTCTTTTCCAGAGACCTAGCCACTTACCATTGTGATTAATTCAGTGTTTAATTATGAATTTGGTGGGGGTGTGTTTCTGTTTTCTTGAACAGTTATTTAAACCCTCTTGCTCATTTTTCATGAGCATATGTCTGATCTACACAACTAGATTGTTAGCCCCTTGGGGAGGTTGATATTTTCTTAGGTTATTTTGTACATTTAAAAGTAACTCACAAAGCACCCTACATAGACTTAATAAGTATATTTTTTATTTAGAATAATTTAATCTTGTTATTATTTAGTATGAGCATTCAGCTATTAGTGTATATAGAATTTATTGTCTTACCTTGTAATGAGCATATTTTCAAAACCTTATGTCACATTTGAGTGTTAGAAGAGGAAATATGTAAATATCTTTGTGATTTTAGAAAATGTCCCCTCCAGTTTACAGATTTATAAGAGCCAAAGCTGGTGATACTTTTTTAAATCAACATTAAGCCTTTGTGGCTTAATTCTTAAATTCGTCTAACAAGCTGCCTCTAAAATTAGCTAATAAATGAATATTATTTTAGTGATAAACACAAGCAGGGTGTTTTCTCAATACATAAACTGAGAGAACGAATACGAGAGTAAAGAAATTTCAATATTCAGATAAATTTATAATCTGTAATTCTTCTAATAGTAGTGAAATTTAATTTGTCTTTTGAAAAATTTTGAGTACTAGTCTAAGAGAGTCCCTGGGTTTTTCAAATGGTTAAGTGCTTGACTACTAGCCACAAGGTTGGTGGTTCAAACCCATGCAGACAGGCCTGGCAATCAGCTTCTGAATGTTCACAGCACTGAAAACCCATTGGAACAGTTCTACTGTGCACATATGGGGTCGCCATGAGGAGGAATCGACTCAACAGCAACTAACAAGAAGATATAAAATACAAACTAGTTGAAACTAAATATATACATAAAAAAGGGGGGGAGGAGGGTTTGAAGATGGGATACAAATTTTTAAAGACTTAACAAGATGGCTCACAAAAGTCAAACAAAGTGTTTCTCCATCAGGACCAGTTTTGTTTTATGATCCTTCTTTCATGGCTAAGATCATAGCTCCATGAAGGCTTTCATGTCAATTGATCAATCCTCCACATCTAGAATGTTACCTGGTTCATAGCATGGACTCAGTCAGTGTTATGGATTGAATTGTTTGCCCCTAAAATATGTATTGGAATCCTAATCCCTATACCTGTGGATATATTCCATTTGGGTATAGTGATTTCTGTGTTATGTTAATGAGATCGTATCAGTACAGGATGTATCTTAAACCTAATCACTTTGGAAATAGAAAAAGAGCAGATCAGACACAGAGACAAGTGAACACAAACTGAGAAGACAGAAGCACAGGCGAGGATCACCAAGGAACCAAGGAATGCCAGGATAACAGAAGGTAAGGTAAGGCTCTTTCCCCAAGACCAGCAGAAAGAGAGCCTTCTCCTAGAGCTGGTGCCCTGAATTCAGACTTCTACCCTCCTAAACTCTAAGAAAATAAACTTCTGCTTTTTAAAGTGACTGCCTTGTGGTATTTCTGCTACAGCAAGTGGTACTAGGTGACTAAAACAGTCAGTATTTGTTGAAATGGGTAGCAAGAGGTGGATTGTGGATCTTATTCACGGGCCTCAGGGCCAGAAAGCAAAGACACAGTCTTTTCTTGTTTGCCCAAAACAAGAATATTGAAGGACACCTCCTAGACTTGCCTAGCTCACATTCTTACTCCTGAGGTCAGGAGGGTCTACCAGAAAGTGGGATGGTGGAGGGCTGCTGGATAGACATGGCAACAGCCGTAGAAAATTATTGTAAAGTCTGTGTAACTATGTCCTCATCCTTTAATAGTGTTTGCCCAATAGCAAACACACGCACAATGCCCAGTTAGAAGTACAACATGTGAGTAATGAATTTTTTCCCTCCGAGGGAAAGCATGAGCCGTGACCTTTCAGGAGGGAAAAATGAATTCCATCTCATTTGAATGCTGTTTTCCATAACATCTCTTTGAATCCTTAAACTCATCAAAAAATAAACAACAAACAAAAAACATAATCCTCTCTCCCAGTACTTCTAATCATTTCTAGAAATTTTGGTGAACTGTATAGAAAGTAATGCAGCTGATACTCAACGATGAATCTAAGCTACATTTTAAATTCTGGAATATTTTATTTGATTTCAAGTGGCTTTCCTTTTTGTAATTTATCCGAATATGGGTGGTCTTTTTAATATTAACACCAAATCAAACAACCATACCCACTGCCGTCAAGTTGATTCCGACTCATAGCGACCCTATAGGACAGAGTAGAACTTCTCCATAGGGCTTCCAAGGCTGTAAATCTTTAAGGAGGTAGGCTGCCACATCTTTCTCCCGCAGAGCAGCTGGTGGGTTTGAAACATCAACCTTTAACCTTTAGCAGCCAAGCACTTTAACCACTGTGCCACCAAGACTCCATATTAATGTCAGGCTACTGAAACAGCAACCCAAATTAGAAAGCTAGAAGGTAGTTAAGCTTGCTCTAGGAGGTAAATTTGCTCTGTAAGTACAAAATGCCATGACTTCGATTCTTTCTTAAAACCATTTTCTAAAATGAAAGTTGCAAGTTTTCCAGATCTTTCTTCCTATTCTTCATTTATTTTCAACTTTCTAAACTCTAATTACTACTGAAAAAAGTCTTTGCAGTTAAGTTATCCATGGAATGATTTAGAATGTAATTTTTTTTGTTGCTGTTACTGAGCCTATACTTGTTATAAATGTGACAAACTCTTATTATTGCTTCGAAAAAGTCATAATTTAAATTACTCTTCACACATTTTAACGCTGTTCTGCATTGTTCTTAATGAAGGTCGAGTCTGTGAGATAATATGCTATTATTGGCTGGGTTCTAGCTATTTTGTATGCATTATACATTTGACAAGACTACAGCTCCAGAAGAAGCAATTCATTTACATAGAAAATGCTTTGCTCTAAGCAAACCAAAGCATGCCTGCATCCAAATATATAAATGTGTTGGTGGATTGATAGTTCTAGTCTGTGAATATATATATACATATGTGTGTGTGTGTGTGTGTGTGTGTGTGTGTGTGTGTGTGTGTGTGTGTGTGTGTGTATTTCCCCTCTCTTGGACACAGATGATGAAGATAAAAAGATAAAAAGCATTTTGTAACTGAGGGCATTTTTTTCCTGTCTGTCTCATTTGATCTTTTGTTCATTTGTTTTTATTTTCTGTGTATGTGTGTGTGTGTACGTGTATGTGTGTTTTATACTCAGCGTTTTACAGGTATTTTCTAATGTAATCCTCTCAACAAACTTAAATATAGTTTTGATCTGTTTTACCTATGAGGAAACTGATATTTTTAGTGTTTAAATGTCAAAGCCAGGCTATAATTCCAATATGTCTTCCATGCTATGAACCATACTGTATTTCCTACCCCAGAATGAAGGCAGAAAGAATCTGGGTCCAAATTATTTTTCCCTGTTTGAAAGAAAATATTCAGAAATTATATACACAGTTTACAGTACATTTTCTTAATGTACTTTATTTAAATCTCACATCATTTCTTGGGGCATATGAAGTATAACTTTTATAGTGAAGAATAATATAGAATAAATTTTTTTTATACTTTTAGATTATCTTTATGCATGTAAAACAAATCTGGCCGATGAAAAATTTTCCTGTAAATCTTATCAATATACAACGCAAATCTAGAAAGAAACATTACATCCTTCAAAGTTAGAACTGATGGACAATTGATTTAATTTTTCATTTTAACCCTTAAAATCAGCCTAAATCAGAGTGGGATTTATAAATTGAATTTCCCTTCCCTCGAAGTGAGTACAGATACCTGATGTCATTTCTTATATTTTGTTGCATACTAACAGATCTTTTCTACAGCCTTTTAAATTTGTTGTCTTTCTTGGTTCATTTTCAGTTTTAAAACTGAGTTGATTTGTTTCAATGTGCCTTCAAAGAGTGTGGAAACGAGAAATAGTCTTCTTTCAATAATCGTTGGTTGCTGCTTGATCCGTGATCATCAACACTGGTACGCTTGTATCTTTTAGAAGAAAAAAATAAATAAAAGAATTAAAGGTAAACTCTAGAAAGTAACTTAGATGGTTTAGAGAAAGATCGTTGGGAATAATAGGTTCAATTTTTCTATTCAGCTCAGGTACACTTGCATTTGTGACTCTGGGAGATATATCACTCATCACTATCACAAAGCTTATCCAGGAATCATGAATGAAAAGATGGAAGTTATTTTCAATAAATAAAATAATAAATATGATCAGAGGAACATTCGCTGCAGTTTTTTTCAGCCTTGTCTCTTGCTTAATTGAGACAGATGTGTCTACTAGAGCTGAGACAAATGGAAAATTTATGTATCTAAGAAAGGAGAGTGAGAGGGAATGTACTAAATACTTCCTGCTCCCAGTATTTGCCTCATACTTGAGCAGCCAAAAATTCTGAGAAGAATAGAATAGCAGAAAGAAGCAAGGAAAGAGAGAGACTTGGAACACATTTCTTCTTTGAGTCTGTAGAACAAAAATTAATGGTTTAGGCATGATACGTATTTTGTTTAGCTAATCTATGACCCTAACAAAGCCTACTCTCTTTCCAATACAGGGAATTGAAGAAAACAAAATAAGGATGTAAATTGAGGCATCTATTTCTAACTGATAGGTGAATTTTGGCTGAAATTGAATGAGAAAAAATGAGAGGGGTAATGTTGAAGATTTTGAGAACATTTCTTAGCTTCTGATGCTCAAGATTGTCATCGTAAGACTCAGCTGACTTTTTGCTTATCTCCTGGCTTTTTTCATAGGAAATACACACATACAGACATACATATACATCATGTTCTGACTTTACCAATTAGAAGTAAAACCATGTATGCTCTGAATACAATCTTTTTTTATCTTTAGAAATTAATTCAGAAAATTATACCTGCAGCCCCCCTATATCTGACAGAGATGATGTATCTCCTTTCTTTCCATTCTTATGAGGTCCGTTATTTCACAGTATTTTAAAACTCTCTCTTATGAGGTATTTTTTAATACTCACTTTGTAATTAGGGAGAGCTTAAATAAACCTAAAATGAGTTGTTAAAAATAGCACACATCTCTAGCCAAACTAGTTAGAAATCGCCTCTTAAAGTTTGACAAATTCGTGTTTGATCTTGCCAAATTTATCACCTGAACAATGAATTACCAGGTGCACTTAGAAGCTGTTATTGACACATTCATCTTTTTGTTTTTTTTTTCTCCTGCAATCCAAACTACAAAAAATATCATTCTGATTGCTCTTCTGTTAGCAGCTGTAGTGAGATTGATTACAGAGCTTAAATTTCCAGCTTCATTGCCACTGGCAGGCCTGGAGGTGAGATCTCTTTCCAATTCTTTGAAATGCTCTCACAAAATCTGTCTTCTAGTTTTATGTCTACAAACTCCTTTTCGTAGTCACTTATTTCATTTCGCTGCTGAATATTTTATTTTATAAAAGAACTCTAGTGTGTGTGCTTTTAGCCTCATCTGGCTATTCATTTTGCAGTAAAGCAGGCAGGCGGTAATGCACTCACTGGCAATAAAGAGGAGTGTTTTCCTTTCTTTTTATGCTGTCATCTCTGCTTCTAGCTGAGAAGACTGAATGATCACACTCCCTCATATTCTGTTTTAGTAATCATTTAATCTTATAAAAAACATGTACATATAAATGGTGTGTATGAAAGATGTATAATAATGTTTATATTTCCAAGAGAAAAATTAGATTTCGATATATGTGCATTAAGTATGGTCCTATTGAAAATTATTATGATATTTCCCCATTTCCCACTACTTTGCAAGAGAGGGGAAACAAGTTCACTTACCATGATTACAAGCTTGTGCTGGAATCATGTTCTCTGTGTTTCAATCCTGGTTCTGCCACTTATTTGCTGTGTAAACTTCAGCAAGCTATTTAAAATTTCGATCCCTCAATTTCTTCACATGTAGGACTGAGGAAAGTACAAGCCTTTGAGGGTTATAGTAAGGAGTAAATTAAGTAGTTGAAGTACTGAAGGCAATCCTTGACATCTATTAAGTGTTGACTAAATCTTACATGTGATGTCTGTAGTATTGATAAGCTTCCACTTATCATCATAATTGCTGATTTCTGAAGAATGGCTTTATGGTTAGAAGTTTCCAAAATAAAGTAAGCTACATAAAGAGCATATTTGTCTGCTCATGCTTGTTTTTCAGGTATTTAGGCATAAAATTGGTGTTTTATATATATATGTATATATCTTTAAATTGATTGAATGAAAGAATGAAGCAAACAGCAGTTAAGTCAATTTTGAGTCCTGGCAACCCCAGGTGTGTTAGAGTAGACGTGTACTCCAGAGGGTTTTCAGTGGCTGATTTTCAGAAGTAGATCACTAGGCCTTTCATTTGAGGCACCTCTGAGTGAACTTTAACCTTCAAACTTTTGGTTAACAGTCAAGCACCTTAACCATTTTCACCAGCAAAAGATATACATTTATACATATATATATATATATATATAGAGAGAGAGAGAGAGAGAGTGAGAGATTGAAAGAATGAAGGAAGGATGGTCATCTCTAAGAGAATGTGTATGTATACATACGATACATATGGGTGGCAAAGAAGTTAATTCAGCGGCTAACTGAAAGGTTGGCGGTTTGAACCCACTCAGAGGCTCTGTGGGAGAAAAGACCAGGCTATCTGCTCCCTTAAGACCAGGCTTTCTTCTCCCATAAAGATTACAGCCTAGAAAACCCTATGGGTTCATTCTACTCTGTCCTATAGAATCACTGTGAGTTGGAATCTGCTCAAAGGCACATGACAACATGAAAAAATGAAGTCATTCATATAACTATTAATTATCCTTTAACTAGGTACTTTAGATGGAAAAATTAGTGGAAAGAGACTTTTGAACAAGTAATTAAGAAACCCAAAGACCCAGGCATATGTTACATTCTAAGGGGCTGTAACACTGTATTCTTGCTTTTGTTTTACTGTGAAATTATACTAAATGTACTTAATATCTGTCATGGATTGAACTGTGTCCCCCAAAAATATCTGTCAACTTTGCTGGGTCATGATTCCCAGTGTTGTATGATTGTGTACCATTTTGTAAGTCTGATGTGATTTCCTTATGTGTTGTAAACTCTAGCACTATGATGAGGTTATATGTGATTTCCTTATGTGTTGTAAACTCTATCACTGTGATGAGGTTATACTGATGAGGTTTACAAGACTAGATAGTGTCTTAATCCAATCTCTTTTGAGATATAAAAGACAGAAGCAAGCAGAGACACATGGGAACCTCATACCACCAAGAAAGCAGTGCCAGGAGCAGAGCGCGTCCTTTGGACCTGAGGTTCCTGTGCTGAGATGTTCCCAGACCAAGGGAAGACTGATGCATCATAAGGACCTTTCTTCAGAGCTGACAGAGAGAAAGCCTTCCCCTGGAGCTAATGCCTTGAATTTGGACTTGTAGCCTCCTGGAATGTGAGAGAATAACCTTCTCTTTGTTAAAGCCATCCACTTGTGTTATTTATGTTAGAGTAGCACTAGATGACTAAGACAATATCTCTGAAACTCTTTTTTTTTTTCCTATTAAATATTCTACTGATTTCACTGGGTTGTTGAAGTAATTGATTAACTGTAATATTCCCTTCTAATTTATTTCTGATGTACTGGAATGGAAGGACTTTTTTCTCTTCCCAATGAGGAGACTTATTTTCCCAATGAGGAAGCTCCTTGGAAACACATTTACAATGCCCCTCACTATAGACATATCATATCATGGGATTATCTGCCCATTAAGATCTAGGTTAAGATACTTTTGAGTTCCTATTCCATGCTCTTTTGTGTACAAAAGCCTAAAGTCCTTCTTAGAAATTCTACAAATCCTTCAAACTGCCATATATCTGTGATTACTTCTTGCTCACTGTGAGTCTCATCTCCTCTTAGGCATCTTGCAGCTCTTGCTCTCTCTATTGCAGTGCCAACCCCAGTATAGACTCAGCCTGTTCCTTTGAATTCCCCCTCCAAAATCCCAAACCCATGAGGCTTTTGTGAGATTTTTGAAGTTTTTGAGGAGTTAGAAACGGTGAATTATAATACACAAACATACTCTATTTAAAGTTGAATATTTATTATTCTTGTGTTTAATATATATTTTTTAATCTTTCCTTTATGTGGCTCCACAAATCCCTTTCAGCTTTCCTATTTGTCCCATCCCAAATTCCTTAATGCCGACCAATGTCATTGCTTGTTTGGAGTCTTTTCTACTCCTATTCCATGATCACAAGCCAGTCCTTTCTAACTCAAGCTCCTTATCAAGACAAATCCTTGAAGATGTTAGTTTTCTCCCTAAAACATTTTGGTATTGACAATATTATATGCCCTCAAGATTTTGGTTAGGCATACTCACTTTTCTGGCTTTCTAGTCCATCCTCAGCTTTGTTCCAATTTCACAAGTCTTAGAACTTGATAATTATATCTAAAATGATTACTTCTAAAATAATAGTTATTATATGCCAGTATCTTCTAAAAGGTAACACTTATAACATCAGTTCTATAATAGAGATAAACGTTGGTGTTACAGATTGATTTTTGTCCTCCAAAAATATGTACTGCAAATTCTAACCTCTGCCTAATTTTATAATCCCATGTGTGATTATAACTGAGGGATCTGGGTTGCCATGCCCAATGGGCAGAGGAACTGGGCCTGCTGGGGCCTAGGGAGTGGGGTTGCCGCTCAGATGGACTAGGAGAAGGGGGCAGCCCAAGCCAAGGGAACAGAATTGCTATCCTAGTGGACCTGGAAGGCAGAGCTGAATGGAAACTCTGAATCCAGAAGGCATGGCCAGCACCCAGTGTCTGGAGGGCAGGGTCATTGCCTAGATGGTGTCAGAGAACAGAGGATTGTTTTTAAAATTTGAGAGCTAGTGTAATTTGTTCTGCTGGGTTTTGGACTTGCTTGGTGCCTGTTATCCCTTCCTTCCCTCCAATGTCACCCATTTGTTATGGAAATGTCCACCTTGTTCCTGTTCCACCACTGTATTTTGTAAACAGATACTTGTAGTCTAGATTTCACAGGTTCACAGACGAAGAGGCATTTTGCCCCAGGATGGAAAACCCCTAAAGTCTCAGCCATATTTGATTTAGATGATTCGGAAGATGAGGTTTTGGACTTGGAGTGGATTTAAGGCTTTTGTGATGATGTGAGGGGGTGAATATATTGTACATGTGGCAAGGACATGAATTTTGGGAAGCCAACGAGTGGAATGTTATGGATCAAATTGTATCTCCCAAAAATACGTGTTGTAAATCCTAACTTTTGCCTGTGGTTATAATTCCATTTGTGAATGGCTTGTGTTTGTTATGTTAATGAGGCAGAATTAGGGTATGTCAATGATGATTAGGCTACATTTATTATGTTAATGGGGCAGGAGTAAGGGTGTATCTTGAGTTTAATCTTTTTGAAATATAAGAGAACTAAATAAGCAAGCAAGAGAAGCAGAGATGGATTAAGAGAGATACCAAGCCACATGAAGATGTCCTAGGAGCAGAAGCTCAGAAGTGACAAGGACCTTCCTCCTAGTTGACAAAAAGAGAAAGCCTTCCCCTAGAGCTGGCACACTGAATTCAGACTTCTAGTCTCCTAAACTGTGACAAAATAAATTTCTGTTTGTTAAAGCCACCTTCTTGTGGTCTTTCTGTTACAGTAGCACTAGATAACAAAAACAGTTGGTATTATACAAAATCTTATTAGATAAAGATCTATGTTAAATGCATATGTATCCTATTATTCTCATGGGACCAAAAAACAAAGATTAAGCAAAAAATGTTTCAAACACTCATTATTGCTCTTGGTGGATGTATTCAGGGGTTGAGAGAGTTATTTCTAGTCAATCTTCTTCAGACATTGGTGAGTTCTCCTCTGATTTTAAAGAAGCTTTCTCAAGGAAATCTTGACTAAAATAATGTCCACCCCCTTTACGATCTCAGGAGTGGTTTCTGGGAAATTATCTGTAGTCATATTATGAAAAGAAGAACAAAATAGCGCCTTTATCTGCAAATATCCCTGTTTGCCCTAGTGAGTAAGATTATTCTTCAGCTAAGGCAGGATGTGTTCCAATGGATTCAGTCTTCCTGTGGTGAGGATGTCAGATTCCAGCCTCAGCATTTCCTCGTCACCATGAGAGTCATTAGAGCAAAACTTGCATATTCACACGTTTACCCATATAGTTTCTCTGCACTTTAAGAACCTATATTTTTCCATAAATTCTTTATGAGAATAGCAATATTGAAGAGTGAAACTGCAAAAATGTGCCTGAAATCTGCTTGCTGTATTTGTCTAATAAAATCCAGGCCTGCTGGCTTTTCTGTTGTCCTTTCTTCTTTTCCTCTTTTATTCCTTCTTTTTCTTTTCTTTTCTTCCCTTTCATGAGCACATATTGTGCGCCTAATCTATGTCACATTTTGTGAAAGAGGAAACTGGAGTAAGTGTAAAAGCACAAATCCGGTCTCCAAGCTTAAGTTGTACGAACGAAAGAAAAAACAAAAACACAACTTAATTTCTTTAATGAACTGAATTCATCAAAAGGGTGATAATTTATCCAAGTCTATTTCCGCCTCCATTTCTCCAAAGGGAAAGACTAATATCTGGGAGGGTAATGTATTCTTAGGACCTTGGTGGCACAGTGGTTAAGCTCTCCTCTGCTACCCTATAGGTCAGTGGTACAAAATCATCAGCCACTCTGTGGGAGAAGTGGTTTGCTTCTGTAAAGATTTACAGCCTTGGAAACCCTATGGAGCAGTTCTGTTCTGTCCATTAGGGTTGCTATGAATCGGAATTGACGGGACGGTAGCAGGTTTATGTATTCTTAACACATTAATGGAAAGGCATTTTGTCCTGAATGTCATTTTTCCAATCTGTGATCTACTTAGATATTTATCTTCTTATTGGGCCTTTTTCACTGATTGGTTGTTGTGGGGGCAAACTTTGTGGTTCTTTATGCTGCATCATTTCTACTGCTGGTATTATCGCAATTATTTTGCTTTTTCTGTACTAAGTGAAATTTTAAGGCCCCATCTACATAGACATACAACACGGCCATTTTATCTTCCTGAGCCTTTTGCTATCTCTTTGTGTGTACCTAGGAAGGTAAAGTAGTAAAGCAAAGGCTCAGCGAGAAAGGAAGACCCTCAATGAAATGGACTGGCACAGTGGCTGCAACAATGGGCTCAAGCATAGCAACGATTGTGATGATGGTGCAGGACCGGGTAGTGTTTCGTTCTGTTGTACACAGGGTCACTGTGAGTTGGAACTGTCGCGACAGCACCTAACAACAATGGGGACAGTTTCTCACAATGCCCCAAACACAAACCTGTCTGATATTTGGTCTCTTCTCAGTGACAAAGCCCAGGGAAGAGATCACATGTTTCTCTCTGTGGGACTACAGAAGACTGAATGATTATAATTTCCTATCCATCTATCTTCTTTCTTCCCCACATTAAAAAGGATTTTTTTTTCTAATCTGTTAAAGAAGGAACCTATCTTTTTCAAACAGCCTTAAGCATTTTAGTTATATTCACTAATCCTCAGAGAGAAGAAATTATTTGTTCTTAGTATTAATTTTTTCCTTCTTTATTGATACATCTGAAAAGAGACTATTAATTTCAGCCACATATGTGGCTGGTGTCTAAGTTCAGGCCAGTGAGATATGAGAAAAAGTCATGTATTCAATCTTCTTGTTTTGCATAAGAGTAAATGGGCATGATTTCTCATTCCCCTTTACCCTTTTTCCTTCTTGAATTTTCATTGATTGACATTAAGATGTGGTGATCATCTCTCTTATATCTCATAGATAAGGGATAACATACAATCAGATAGGAATATCTTGAACCCCTGATGCTTATGAAGAATAGAACCACACACTATACAAGCCTGGACTTTCTTGTGAAAAAGAAATAAGCTTCTATTTCAATTAAGCACTATTGAATCGGGTCTCTATGACATCGTGAACTTATATCTTAATTAATTAATTATCTCTTAATTTCCTAAGAGCAAGACATTTAAAAAGTGAAACCTAGGATAATATTCATGGGCTACTTGCTTTTGCAATTTTTGCATTCCTTCTTTCCTTGTTCTCTGAAGTAATAAAACTAAAAATGACGTGTTTCCTAATGTAATATAACTAAAAATCACCAGTTTCTTGAGTGAAATTGGTAGGTGGGAGGAAAGGGGAACAAAGAGAAGAAAGAAAATTCCAAGAAAACAGTGGCATAATGTTTAAAATATGATACTTACCTGTTTCCAAGAATGGAACGTCTGCAATTGAAATCTCAAAGGACTGCTACAGACTCAGCTGTAAGAAGAAAGCAGCAGCTTGGAGATGTCTTTTTTGCCAACAATAATGCATGACATTTAAAAATATGTTAAAATAATTAAATTGAGAAAATTAAAAGATGATGAAAATAGCAATTGAAAAAGTAATTTTACATGACACCAACAAAAGGTTAAGTAAAATTTTACTTACTTTCACTGAAGTCAACTGTTGAGTTGCGTTGACTAAAAAATAACAATAAAAAGTAACTATGATGCTGTCCATGGAGACTGAGAGAACAAAATTTGTGCATTCACTTATTCATCCCCCTTCACAGCATTCCAACTGTGTAATTCCTGCTACTTAAAATGACAAGAGCAGAGATATGATTGAATCCTTGGATGATTCCAAGTCATTATGAGCTGACAACCCAATTTCTCCTTGGTAAGTAGGATCACTACTCCCAGCCTTGATGCTTAGAGTCAACCTCCTTTCTTTGCCATTTGATACATTAATATGATGACTTAATCGAATCCAGGTGGCAATCTCGTCTTCCAGGCTAATCATTTTTGTTTTCCATAGTGGAACTATTTATCCCTTGGGAACTAAAAACTCTAGATCAGTAAAATCCAAAATTGTGGGAACTGGAAACAAAAATTCACTATTCAATTAATAAGGTTGATAGTGAAAGAAGTCAGTCATACTTCCATCTCTGCTTCCTGTACTCATACCTGGCTTTGGAAGAAAGAGACTTATACACTTAACACCAAAATAGAGCATATATCACATCCTGGAGGCTATCACCACAACACTGCAAGTTGTTGCTACCCAGCTGAAATCGTAATTGCATTATTAGAAGGTTATTCTATATTTCTAACAGGTAAGCTGCTTAGAGTTATTGGAAACATGGTGACTCCATGAGTATGGAACATTGGCTCACTTCATTTGCCATAAAATAAGTTCCTTGGTCAAAAGCAGTGCTGTGTGAAATAACATGGTGATGAGTAAGGCATTCATTAAGTCCACACATTGTGGTTTTTGGCAAAATTATTTCATGCAAGAAAGTTAAAATCATATTAACAGAAAATATCTATTCCAGTAAGAAAAAGGTTCTACCCCTCCATGATAAGAGAAGTCCAAGAAAATCAACATGCTACCAGGTGACTGATTGATTCCCCTAGGGAATGGTGTCTCATCGGGTGCTCAGTTTTGCTTCTGCTGTTGGCCAGTTGGACACTCAGTAGTGACTGAAGGCAGATCCATCTTTTTGTGTGAAAGACCATGTGGCTTAGCCCATGAAAAACTTTCAACCCTTCTGCCATGGTCACTTTGTCCATGAATTGATTGAGTAAGGACAGAAGTAGCAGAGTAAAAGGCTGACTGACATTTACCAAATAGGTTGTCTTATCCACATGATTATTAAGAGCCTCATCTGCTAAGGTGACTGGCGAGCATTCATGTGAGAGACAAATATCTTCACACTCTGTTCCCTTTTGAACATATCTTTCACATGCAGTCTACTCTTAGTATTCATGTATTCTGTATTTGTGAAATTATCTACTTGCCAAAATTTCTTTGTCACTCCAAATCAATACTTGTGTCACTTTTGCTGTCCTTCACAGGCCAAGTGCAGAGTGGCAAAAATTCTGTCACCTAACAGGAATATTCCCAGTTGAGTTTGAACATAGTGACCCTCTGCTTTTTTGTTTCAGCTCTCAGTACAAGTGTCTTTTTACTATCTATTTTGTGCCATGTTTTTCACGTTTTGTGCTCTTTGTTGGTGATGTCACTGTTTAAAATGACCCCCAAGTGAAGTGTTAAAGTGCTGTCTTGTGTTCCTTAATGCACAAACTGTTATGTGCTTTATGGAGAAAATACGTGGGTTGGATAAGTTTTGCTCAGACATGTGTTATAGTGCTGTTGATCATGAGTTCAATGCCAATAAATCAAAATAAATAAATAAATAAGGTGTTTTAAACAGAAACACATATAAAAAAAGAAATTGTGTATTGATTGGTTGACAAAAATGTTGTGATCAGAATCTTGCAGGCACCAGACTGTGTATATACTCTTAGTGCAATGGTTCAATATTTGCTAATTCAATGTTCATGGAAGCTTTACAGACTGATAACTACCATGAATAATGAGAATAAACTGTACCTATTATCTAGACAAACTTGAACATTTGTTGTTAGTAATACATACTACATACAATTTTGCAGCGCATAATTTGCTGATGTTATCATTTTCATATGTTCACTCAAAGACGTTCAAAGACAAATAAACAATGGATTTATAAAGCCAATAATAATGAAATAAAAAACAATAATAATGAAAACTAGCACTATCAATAAACTAGTGATATCAAGTAACAAAAGACTGGTTTAAACTCAGGAAGATAGGAATAAATTTCAAGGTAACCACAAAGAAAGTTAAAAAACCTACAAATCAAAATAAAGAAGAAAATCATGAAGTCTCAGTAAACACAATGTTTACAAAAACAAAACAAATGAAAAAAACTAAAAAAAAAAAAGATACTAGACTTATGTCAGAACCAACTCAAGACAATGAAAGCCCTTAAGCAGAGGTATTCAATTGTGTTTATTAAAAATCCTTAATTTTCCTGTCAAACCACTAGCCACAGTTTGTGAATCAGTTAGGTTTACACCTCTGGCCATCTCCCCTTCCAGTCAAAATAAACAATCAAGTACACTACTTGAAGATCTATTCATCAGCAATATTTCTCTTTACTACTGTCCTTCAGGACACTCTAGCCACCCTGGAATGGGGCTGTATTACTATAGGCAGCCCTTTTAGGTGGTAAAAACATATGGTGCAGAACTACTTTTAAATCATGCCTGAATGCTTTCTTTTTCAAACAACTGTTGTTAGTTGCCATCAAGTTGATTCTGACTTATGGTGACCCCATGAGTCATAGGAAATATCCCACAACACTACATCTCAGATGTAGGCTGAGAGAGAAGACAAGGTAACAGGAATAAGAGTCATGACCTCTGAACCACTTGTTCATGAAACTTACTTGCATGTTTAGGACTATTTTGAGCCTGTTATCATATTCCAGTTGAAGATGGAGTAAATGGCTTAGGTATAGCTTAGGTATAAACTCATGCATGGTAACTTAGTGGTTCATGGTAAGGTATCCAATCTCTACTACAGCCCAATAGAAATTCAGAATTTTTTCTCAAAAAACAAAAAAAAGTTATCTGTACAGGATTACATAGTTCTTATCCTAATCATAAAAATGTGTGCTTTAACTATTATCTATTTAGTATTTTATCTTGGGTGAAGGGTGAGACAGTACACAACACAGGAGAAACTAGCACAACTTGTACAAGGAAAGGTCATGGAAGCCCCATAGACACATCCAAACTCCCTGAGGGACTGAATTGCTGAGTGGAAGGCTGTGGGGACCATGTTCTCGGGGAACATCTAGCTCAACTGGCATGACACAGCTTATAAAGACAATGCTCTGCATTCTACCTTAGTGACTAGTGTCTGGGGTCTTAAAAGCCTCTGAGTGGCCATCTGAGATACTCCACTGGTCTAATCCCCTCAGGAGCAAGGGAGAATGAAGAGAACAGGATACAAGGAAAAGATTAGTCCAAAGGACTAATTGTCCACAGCTACCAAGGCCTCCACCGGACTGAGTCCAGTACAGCTAGATGGTGCCCGGCTACCACCACTGACTGCTTTGACCAGGATCACAACAGAAGTTTCTGGACAGAGCTGGAGAAGGATGTAGAGCATAATTCTAACTCACCAAAAAAAAAGACCAGATTTACTGGCCTAAAGGAGACTGGAGAAACCCCGAGAGTATGGCCCCCAGACACCCTTTTAGCTCAGTGGTGAAGTTACCTCTGGACAGCCCTGTTAAACCGAATGAGACTAATGAGGTACAGGAGTCCAGTGACAAGGGCCAGAAAACAGAAGGGGACAAGGAAGCTGGTGATAGGGAACCCAAGGTTGAGCAAGGATATTGTTGATGTGTTGTGAGATTGTTAACCATTGTCATAGGGCAACATTTGTAGTACCTGTTAAATGAGAAACTATTTTGTTCTGTAAGCCTTCATCTTAAGTGAGAATAACAGCACAATTGGAAGAGCATAGTCAATGTCACTGAACTGTGCATGTAGAAATTTTTGAAATGGTGTATCTTTGGCTATGTGTATTTTCACCAAAAAAAAAAAAAAAAAAAAAAGAGGTTGAGAAGTTAGAGGGTTGATATGTTGTGGGGTTGTTAACCAATGTCATAAAATAACATGTATACTTCTGTTTCATGAGAAACTATTTGTTCTGTAAGCCGACCTGAAGTACAATAAAAAAATAAATAAATAAAATTTAAAAAAGTGTGCTTTAATTCACCTATGGGGCAGACATACTCTTTCCTGTCTGTCACCAATATTTAGAGCACCATCAGATCTTCTGATTGTAAACCTCAAATGGCAGACAGCTTTCATGGCATTTTGAACTGGCTAAAAATCCTTTTGTTGTTCTGGGCCCCACTCTAACTGCAGCTTTTTGGATTACTTGGTAATTGGGTAAGAGTAACATATTCAAATGAGTATATGTTGCCTCCATATTCCAAAAAAGACCCGTAGTCATTGTCTCAGTTTCCTAAGGCTACCCTAACAGCATATCACAAAATGAGTGACTTTATAGAACAGAACTTAATTTTCTCACAGTCCTGGAGGTTAGAAGTCTGAATTCAAGGCATCGACAGGGCTATGCTCTCTCTCTCTGTGGGCTCTAGAGGAGGATCCTTTCTTGTGTCTTTCAGCTTCTGTAGTCCTGGGCATTTCTTGGCATGTGCTGGATTGTAGAGGAACCCTCAGATGGTGTCTTCCCCCTGTGTGTGATTCTGTTTCTGTGTCTGTTCCTCCCTTTCACAAAACACCACTCAGAAGGGATTAGGAGTAGGACCCACCCTACTTCAGTATGACCTCCTTTAATTTAACTGATAACTAAAGAAAAAAAAACAAAAAACCAAAAACTTTCAAACAAGCTCACATTCACAGGTACAGAAGTTAGGACTGCAACATATCTTTTAGGGGAGACACAATTCAATTCATAATAGTCATTATGCTTCTCTCTTAATAGTAAGAGGGACCAGATGCTCTTCACTTTAGAATATTTTGGCATGTCCTGATCGCTAGAACACTAGACTTTTCATTGAGATGACAGGCACATAAATTTTTATGGGATTTATTTCCTACCAACTGTCTCACACATTTCTTCCCAAGGGTCTAAAGTGGTTGCTACTTCCTCCTCACAAGTTCCAATTGCTTGAAATGATCAGTGTAATAGACCAGTATTATGCTCTGTAGAAGGGAAAGGTGGTCATCTCCTTGCAGACTAGGTGCATGGAGATGGGAAGTTTAGACAGCCTAGAAGTAGGACAGTACAGGTGTATCACTGACTATACAAACTGCAAACTGCTTCTGCTGCCCTTTTTTAGCAGATATAGAGAAAAATGTCTTGGCCAGATCACTAGCTACATACCGTTTTATACACACACACACACACACACACACACACACACTACATCCAGAATAGAAGCTGCAAACACCACAACATTAAATTTATGATAATTCACTGCCATTCTCCAAATCCATCTCTCTTCTGAACAGGTCAAATAAGCAAGTTGGAATGGTGTATGGTAGGAATCAACATCCCTGAATGTTTCTAGCCCTAGATGGTGGTACAGATCTTTGAAATTCCTCCAGAGATGTGACTTTGCTTTTTGTTTACTATGTTGGTAGTTAAAGGCAGTTTTAGTGGCTTCCGATTGGCTTTTCCTACCATAATAGACTTACTCTATATGTTGTAGAAGCAATGTAGGGATTTTGCCATTTTCTAAATATATTTATTTCAACTTTGCATTTTAAAGGTGGGAAATAACCATATGCCAAGAATGGACAATAATATCACCCAGAAAATTCAGACAATGTATATGTTTTACTTCATTTTTTTCATTCTCTAAGATACTTTTGTTTGAACTATCTATGAAAGGAAATCATTTTGTATCCTGACTACATTAACAGTTATATCCCCACCAAATATGCAAAGCAAAGGATATTGAATTTTTCATAAGTTATTTATAAAGCTACTACTTATTTTTTTTAATCTACATATTTATATTACAATCCTATAAATTGGCATGACAGGACAAATATATATACCAGGCTTGAATATTTTATGTATTTAAGTTATAGTGATACTACTGTAAATCAAGATTTGAGATCACTCATTATTCAGATAATTTTTATATGTGAATTAAATTTCTAAGAAATAATGAACATAGACTTTAACTTTTGTTCTAAGATAATGTTGTTAGTTAATTTAAAGTCCGTTCTTTCATCATTGCTAACTGCTGTTGTCTTGACATCCATCCTCCAAATGAAATGTGACTTTGATGGATAAACTCAATTAAAGCTCAGGCATTAGATAAGTTAAACAGAGAACTGAACTGATCTTTACCAATCTACCTTTAAAAATACAATAAATATTTCAAAAGGAAGCAGTTATAAATTATACTGAAAATACAGGTTAGTGAAATTGGATTGAAATTGGATCAATTACTCTGTGTGAATTTCTAATGCTTAGAAACATTTGTTTTTCTCTCTTTAGTATAGTATCTTATAGAAGTTCTTAATAAAGAAAATTTAGAGAAATACTTGATTCCTATACTTCCCTAAAACTATCTGCATTTTTTATGATATTTAAGTTTATTAAAATATCTACTTTTAAGGCTAACAAAGGAAATGGTTTGTTAGGTTCATGAGGCCCTCATAAGCCATTCTATTTAATTCTCTTTAATATATTTAAAATTATTTAATGATAAATTGGACTTCATCAAAATTAAAAACTTTTGTTTACTAAAGGACTTTAGCAACAAAGTGAAGAGACAACCTACAGACTGGAAGAAAAATTTGAGGGAACCATATGTCATGTATGGGTTTAATGTCTAGAATATTTAAAGAACTCACACAACTAAAACAGTAAAAAAATGAAAAAAGGACTTGAATCGACACTTCATCAAAAAGATATACAAATGTCCAACACCATATGAAAAGATGTTCAACATCATTAGACATTGTTGTTGTTAGTTGCTGTCAAGTTGGCTCAGACTCAGGGCGGTCTCATGTATAACATAATTAAATGTTGCCCAGTTCTGTGCCATTAGCCATTAGGGAGATGCAGATCAAACCCACAGTGTGATACTACTTCACCTCCACCAGGATGGTTAAGATAAAACAAAACCAAACAAACAAACAAAACAGAAAACAGCAAATGTTGGCAAGGATATGGAGAAATTAAAACCCTCATCCATTATTGGTAAGAATGCAAATTGGTACGGCCACTGTGGAAAAGATTTAGGCAGTTCCTCAAAAAGTTAAACACAGAACCACCATGTGATCCAGAAATTTTACTCTTAGGTATATACCCAAGAGACTTGAAAACAGTGACTCAGAGAGACATATGTGCACCAATATTTATTGCAGCACTGTTCCCAATAGCCAGAAGGTGGAAACAAGCTAAATTTTTGTCGACAGATGAATGGATAAACAAAATATAGTACATACATATAATGGAATATTACTCAGCTATAAAGAGTAATGAAATCCTGATAAATGCTACAACATGAATGAACCTTGAAAACATTATGATGAATAAAGTATGCCAATCGCAAAAGGACTAAATATTGTATGATCCTACTTATATGAAATAGCTAGACTAAGCACAAGTATACAAATCAAAGTTTATTACTGGTTACCAGGTGCAGAAGGAAGGGGAAACAAAGATAGTTATTATTTAGGAAACAATGAGTACTGTTAATGGTGATAGAAAATTAGGCAATGGATTCTGGTGATGGTGACACAGCATAATGAACGTAATAACAATAACAAAAAAAAAAAATTTAGTGAGTGCCTTGTGCATGAAGACTTCTAATCTTAGCATTGATGCCCCCTACTCATTTATTTATTTAATCATTGAACTAATATTTGTACCTTCTGTATGCTAGATAAGACATTAGCATAGGATATATAGTTGAAGAAAGCATGTAGAGAATGTAAAGAGATGTAAAGAAACAATTTGGTTCTATGTGATAAATGCTTTCCTAGACATATTTATAGGATGTAAAAGGAACACAGAGAGGAATTCATGTAATATTATCAGGGAAATTAGGATAGTCATAGAATCACAGCATTTACAAATTAGAAGAGCTCTTAAATATTAAAATCCAATTTTCTTATTTTACAGTAGAAATAATGGACACAATTTGATTTGTTTTTCCCAGCACTAATGTAGCCAAGTAGATAATCTTCCTAGTAGTTCAGAATTTGGATTTGAGAATGTGCTGTATCTGAATTCAGATCCTAGCCCTGCAATTTCTATTCATTTTTACCTGGGATTCTGAAATGGGGAGAATAATAATTAAATCTCTTATGAAGTTTGGCTGTGAGGCTGAGAGGTTTCTTTGAGATAAGACACTTCACAGAGGACTTGTCACACTACCACATAGGATTGCCATCATCACACTGACTCATAGGATTAAATGAGTTAATAATTATAAAACCTTTATAATAGTGTCTGGCTCATAAGTGGGTCTATATGGATGCAAGCTATTTCTATAATTTTTCTCACTATTAGTGTTGAGATGGCAATTTGTTATATTAGAATCCTTATATTTCTAATACATTGCAATTTCATGTAGAAACAAAGGCACATATTGACTTACAGAAAAATATTTTAAAGTCTTTTTGAATTTTAAACATCTCTATGTTTCAGGGATCTTTGGAACAATAGCTGATTCTAGGACTGTATGGAAAATACACAAGTTGACCCTGAAGCATTTATTGATTTTGTTGTTGTTAGCTGCCTTTGAGTCAATCCCTGACTCCAAGCTCCCCCGTGTACAGCAGATTCAGACAGACCATTGTGATCCATAAGGTTTTCACTGGCTGATTTTTCAGAAGTAGACTTCCAGGCCTTTTCTCCTAGCCTGTCTTGGTCTGGAAGCTCTGCTCAAACTATTCAACATCATATCAACACACTATGATAAGACACTTTCATACAAGAGGAGTAGTGGCTGTGCTTGAGGTGCACTGGCCAGGACTCAAACCCCAGGCCTCCCACAGGGAAAATGAAAATTCTACTACTGAACTACACGCTGGAAAAAAGAAACAAATAAACAGCAAAAACATGATGGGAGTATGTCAAAAAGAGACAAGAATCAACTGAAAGGGCTCCCAAAGGCCAAAGCTAGAACAATTTGAACAAAATAAATGATGTAGTATTCAATGACAGCCCAAAGCATAAAATAAATATCTATGAGTTTATACCGATGGAAATAAATAATTGAATAAATAAATAAATGTGAGAGAATAGATGAATTTCCCAAGCAGCATGTAATTTACATAGATATTCCAACCTCAAGGAAGTGGAGAATAACTCCCCATTCCTTAAGCATGGGCTAAGTATAATGACTTTCTTCCAAAGAGTAGAAGATGGTAAAGAAGAAAAAAAAGTAACTTTACAGTAGAGAAACTTGACAAACACTACCTCAACCAAGTTGTCAAGATTAACATTAACAGTGATAAATCATGTTGATAGTTTGTATCCTTGATTGGATGTGATGAAAATGGCACTTTATCTCTGTGGTCCCATTCCCCAAAACCAATGTTGTTGTTGTTAGGTGCTGTTGAATCAGTTCTGAATCATAGCGACCCTATATACAACAGAATGAAACACTGCCCAGTCCTGTACCATCCTCACAATTGTTGTTATGCTTGAGCCCATTTGTCGTAGTTATCTAGTACTGCTATCACAGAAATACCACGAGTGGATGGCTTTAACCAAAAAAAATTTATTCTCTCACAGTCTAGTAAGCTAAAAGTTCAAATTCAGGGTGTGAGCTCCAGGAGAAGGCTTTCTCTCTCTGTTGGCTCTTGGGGAAGGTCCTTGTCATCAATCTTCCACTAGTCTAGGAGCTTCTCAGCACAGGGACCCCAGGTCCAAAGGATACACTGTGCTCCTGGTACTCCTTTCTTGGTGCTATGAGGACCCTGTGTCTTTCTGCTCTCTTCTGTCTTTTATACCTCAAAAGAGATTGACTTAAGACACGATCTAACCTTGTATATTGAGTCCTGCCTCATTAACATAACTCCTGCTAGTCCCACCTCATTAACATCATAGAGGTAGGATTTATAACACATAGGAAAATCACATCAGATGATAAAATGGTGGGCAATCACACAATACTGGGAATCATGGACTAGCCAAGTTGACACACATTTTTCGGGGGGACACAGTTCAATCCATAACACCGCTGTTGGCAGCTGCTCTGTCAATCCATATCATTGAGGATCTTGCTCTTTTTTGCTAACCCTGTACTTTACCAAGCATGATGTCCTTTTCCAAGTCCTGGTCCCTCCTGATAAAATATCCAAAGCATGTGAGACATAGTCTCGCCATTCTTGCTTCTAATGAATATCCTGGCTGTACTTCTTCCGAGACAGATTTGTTCATTCTTCTTGCAGCCTATCACGGCATATTCAATATTCTTCTCCAACACCATAATTCAAAGGCATCAATTCTTCTTTGGCCTTCCTTATTCATTGTCCAGCTTTCCCATGCATATGAGGTGACTGAAAACACCATGGCTTGGGTCAAGTGCATCTAAGTCCTTAAAGTGACATCTTTGCTTTTTAACACTTTAAAGAGGTCTTTTGCAGCACATTTGCCCAGTGCAATTCATCATTTGATTTCTTGACTGCTGCTTCCATGGATGTTGATTATGGATCCAAGTAAAATCAAATCCCTTAAAACTTCAATATTTTTTCCACTTATCATGATGTTGCTTACCAATAGGCCCAGTTTAATCTCAGAAAATCTTGAGATAAATCCCAACTGAGGGCCATTCTATAAAATCCATGACCAGTACTCCTTAAAACTAAAAGATTATCAAAAACTATTGAAGTTTGAGAAACTTTCACAGTCAAGAGGAACCTAATGGAACATGATGATGAAATACAATTTGTTTATTTGGATAGGATCCTGGCATAGAAAAAGGAAATGAGGTAAAAGCCAAGAAAATCTGAATAAAAAGGGTGTCAATATTGGTTCATTGTTTGTAAGAAATATACCAGACTAACGTAAGACTTTTACAGTAGGGGAAACTGGGTGTGATGAATAGGGAAACTCTATACTGTCTTCACAATTCTTCTGAAATTATAGAAACCTTCTAAAATAAAAAAAAAGTTCATTAAAAAAAAAAAGTTAGTTCTTGACATTCAAAGCCTAAGCCTAGAGACAACTCAGGACATAGACAATAAGTTCAGAAGATACTTGCTTCTTCAAATTTCAGTTTTCATGCAATTTTATTAGTAGATACATTTTTTTCCCCAGATATTGTGAGAAGAAAAGTCATACAGGAGACGGGTGACCTTAAAGTTTTCTGAGTTCTTCTTTAATTTCATTTATAATGTTTTATAGTTTTCTGTGTACAAGTCTTTCACTTTTCTGATTACATTTTTTCCTAGGGATTTTGTTGTTTTAGATGCTATTTTAAATGGCAATGTTTTGTTACTTTCCTTTTCCACTTGCTCATTGTTGATGTACAGAAACCAGACTAATTTGTTTGTTGACCTTGTATCTTGCCACTTTGCTGAATTCATTTATTAGTTTTAATAGCTTTCTTGTGGATTCTTTCAGAGTTTCTACATACAAGATTATGTCATTGGTGAAAAGGAAAGATTTCCTCCTTCCTCATTTGGATAACTTTTATTTAGTTTGTCTATCTATCTATCTGTCTGTCTGTCTGTCTATCATCTGTCTGTTTATTTATCTGCCTATCTGTCTATATCTATCTCTATCTATCATCTATTTATTTATCTATCTATCTTTTTATTTATTTATTTCTAGCCTAATTACTCTGTCTAAGAGTTCTATAAAAATGTTGAATAGCAGTGGTGGGAGTGGGAATCCCTGTCTTATTCCTGATTTTAATGAGAAAGGTCTTTCTCCATTGAGTATGAAGTAAGCTGTGGGTTTTTCATAAATACCTTTTATAATATTGAGGAATTTCTCTTCTATTTCTTTTTTTTTTTTTTTAAATCACAAAGTGGTGTTTAATTTTGTCCAGTGGATTTTCCTACATTGATTGAGATGATCATGTGGTTGCTTTCCTTTGTTCTGTTAATATGGTGATTGCATTGATTGATTTCTGATGTCGAACCATCCTTGCATTCCTAGGATAAATCCCTCTTGATCATGATGTATAACACTTTTAACATGTTTTTGGATTTGATTTGATAGTATTTTGTCGAGTAATTTTGCATCTATATTCATTACGGATTTTGGTCTTTAGTTTTCTTTTCCTGTGGTATCTTTATCTGACTTTGGTATTAGGGTAATGCTCACCTCATAGAATGAGTAAGGTAGTGTTCCCTCCTCTTTTTTTTTTTTTTTTTTTTTTTTTGGAAGAGTTTAAGTAGGTTTGGAGTCACTTCTATAAAGGTTTGGTAGAATTTCTCCCTGAAACCATTTGGTCCAGAACTTTTCTTTGTTGGTAGATTTTTTATTATTGATTCAGTCTCTTCATTTGTTATGAGCCTGTTGAGATCTAATCTACTACTTCTTCTTGAGCCAGTGTAGGGAGTTTATGTTTCAAGGAATTTTTCCATTTCCTCTAAGTTATCTAATTTGTTGGAATACATCTGTTCTTAGTATTCCTTTATAATCCCTTTTATTTCTGTAGAATCAGTTGTAATGTTCCCACTCTCATTTCTAATTTTAGACACGTGCTTCTTCTCTATCTTTTCCTTTGTCAGTTTAACTAAATATCTATATATTTTATTAATCTTTTCAATACACCAACTTCTGGTTTCATCGATTCTATTTTTTTTCTATTGTCTATTTCAATTATTTCTGTTTTAATCCTTATTATTTCCTTTCTTCTAGTATCTTTGGGCTTAGTTTGATCTACTTTTTATAATTCCTCAAGTTGTAGAATTATATTTTCACTTTCTTGATGATGTTATTAGAAATACAAGAGTTTATAATTTTGGTGAAGTCCAACTTACCTGTTATTTTGTTGTTGTTGTTGCTTTGGTCTCATGTATAAAACCATTGCCTCATCTGAGCTCATGAAGATTTATTCCAAGATTTTCTTTCAAGAGATTTATAATTTTAGCTTTACTTTAAGTCTATGACCTACTTTGAGTAAATTCTTGTGTATGATGAATGGTAGAAATCAAACTCCATTCTTTTGCATGTGTATACCTAGTTTTCTCAGCACCATTTGCTAAAAAGACTATTATTTCCTCCATTGAATGATCTTGACACCCTTGTCAAAAATGAGTTGACCATAAATATAAGAGTTGAATTCTTGACTCTCTATTTTATTCCGTTTATCTACATTTCTAAACTTAAGCCAGTACCACACAGTACTGAATACTGTAACTTTGTAGTAAATTTGAAGTGAGTCCTCCAACATTTTTTAAGATTGTTTTTGCTGCTCCTAAGTTCTTGACAGCTGAATTCCAACCCTATTACCTTCTGATTGAGTTCCACTCGAATTTTATTTTCTTAGCCACTAGTCTCCTGTCTGCAATCTCATTTTCTGTGTTCAGTTTCGCTCTTTTAAATCCCTTCATTTTTTTCACCGAGTCTCTGCTACCTGTTAACAGATTTCCCTAAAATACTGGATGCATACATGGTTTAAGAAGTGTGAACTTTGAAGTCAGATAAATCTAGTATTAATTTTAATTCTGCCAGCTACTCATTATATAGACTCGTGCAAGTACTTAGCCTCTGGGTACATCATTTTTCTTAGCTGTATAAAACCCTTTGCTGTTAGGTCAATTCCAACTCATAACAAATATATAAAGGTGATAATAAACCATACATGTGAGATGTTATTTATGACTTTTATTGAAATAATGTATGTAAAGTTCCTGACTAATGGTATTCACTTGTCTTCTAAGTAATCTTTTATTCTAGTAGTTGTATATGCACAGGATTCTTTTACCTCCTTTGTCTTTACATTGCCTCCATCCATTCTCGATACCTCTGGTGCTCAAGATCTGTCATTAATCTTTCATACCCTTAACTTCTTCTTTAAAGTCTTTCGTTACTACATTTTTTTCTCCTTAATATTTTTTTTGATGACATGTATTTTCAGTATTGGAATGCATGCATACTAATTGAGTGTGTTTAAATTTTTGGTTGGTAATATGGATTTTGAGAAATATGATCTTGTAATACAAGCCACCAATGAAACAAGTGGCACTCTGATGCCACTTATCTATGATATGACAATATATCAATGAGAGCTAGATAACTAATTTACTGTGGGTACCTTTCTATTAGGTTATATGGGGAACCTCTGGTTTTCCAAACATGACACAGAAAAACCAAAACAAACCCACCAGGGCTACCTATCATAAAGGAAAGCCATAATTATGCTTGTAAGCCTTATTTTACAGAAATAAATGAAAAAAGGCAAAAGTTTCATAACACATTCAGGAAGCATCACTTAGTAGAATGCTTAACCTAGACAACAGTGAGGCTCCAACTTTATTCTGCTGAGCTTCATGCATTTCAAAAGAGACTCACCACGGCACTAATGCATTAGAACCAGAATAAAGCCTCACCTCTGAGGTCCAGAGTCATAAAAAGTGGCTGGCATACCATTTATGCCAATGGTAATGAAAGAGTTAAAAAATTCTCTTTACCTTCTTGTTCTACCTGAAAATTATTTCTTGCCTTAGCTCCCCAACTCTTATATGTGATATATGATATTATATTTTTTACTACTCCAAACCTCAGGGCCTAGAAGTCAGTTGGGAGTTCTGTTTTAAACCTGATTTCACTTTCCAGACATTTTCTGTACCTTCCCCCTAAAACTTACGGTTGAATTTCATATCTTTAATATAAATATGTCTCATTATACTTTCTTTCTTGTTCCAATAATCTACTGCCACCCACAGTAATTGCTTTGATTCCTTCAAGATGCTAATTCACCATGATTTGTCCAGCTCTATCTTAGTCATAATTCTTGTGAAATGTAATAAACTACAATGTGCTTCTACTTACCTAGATCCTCAGTTTCTTGACCTCTTTATTTATTAATTTTTTTAGAATAATCTTCTGCTCTATTTCAGCCATTTACTTATACTTATGTGTTAGTATCTTTGACATTGCCATTATTAGTAACTGTTGTTGGTAGTTGCTGTCGAGTTGGCTTTGACTCATGTCAACCCCATTTACAACAGAATGAAATGTTGTCCAGTATTGTGTCATCTTTATTGATATGTTTGAGATCATTGTTTTAGCTATTTTGTCAATTCATCTCATTGAGAGTTTTCCTTGTTTTTGTTGACTCTCTACCAAACGTGATGTTCTTTTCTAGCAACTGGTCATTACTAACGACATTTCAAAATAAGCAAGATGAAGTCTTGCCATCTTTGTTCCTAAGGAGCATTCTGGCTGCATTTCTTCCTCTAAGACTGATTTGCTCTTTCTTCTGGGAATTCACAGTATATTTAATATTCTTTTCCAACACAACAATTCAAATGTGTCATTTCTTCTATCTTCCTTTTTCTTATTCATCTTTCACATGCATATGAGGCTAATAAATCTTCTGTAATCTTAATTTAAATTATCTCACTTTCCCAACTTAAACATGATTACCTATCTCCCCTGTAACACATTAACCTCTAAAAATTAGATCCATCTGGACCATAATTCATTGGTCCCGCCATTGTTTCACTCTCCCTTGACTCCCTCATGTCCTCACTTACCTTCTTTTCAAGATAATTCCATAGTCATCATTGTAATCTTACCCTCACATGCAACTCAATTATTTTGTATTTCTTTTACTCCATTATATGAACTTGACTAAACCACAGCCTTGAGTAAATTCAGTTCTCTATTTAACCCATGCATACAATTGTATAACTTAATGGCATTGGAGAAAAAATATACAATAATGATTATAAATTTCATGTAGAATTTATGACCAGCAACCTCAGTTGGTTGTTTAATGCTACACAGAAATCATATTATATTCTTGAAACTATTAACTTTTCTTCTCCCTGGATGATTATTTCTTACTGCTTCTCTCCTTTAATCTCCAACACATCTCCCCATCTTTATTTTGAACTGATGATATCTTGTCTCTTACTTTACTAAAAAATTGAAAGTAATCAGAACAAAACTTTCACAAATTCCCCAGAAAAACTAGCCTGCTAAATACATACTTGTGTTTATACTCTGCATTTTGTTCTCTTGATATGGATGAAATACCTCTTCTTCTATTAAAGACCACACTTTCAATTTTTTGTTTTAGATCCCTTTTTTTCTACATTTACTGGGATATTTCTCAAAGCAAGTCTCCCTTTCTATTTTCTTCTTCTTCTTCATAAATGTATTAACATGTCCCCATCTTGAGGAAGAACAAATAAGAAAACTCTTATGATATCACTTTCCTGTCTAGATATTGCATCATTTTTCTTCTTTCCTTTATAGAAAAATCATTTGTAAGTGCTTCTGTACTTCCTTTCACCATTTTCTGTCTTCTCATTCTCAAAAGAACTCCCTATCAGGGACACCCGCATATTCATAACTCTAGGACAACTGCTTTTGTCAAAATCACCAAGGGTTGTTTCTCACTGTTTATCTTACTTGATTTATCAACAGCACTAAATACTTGATTATCACCCTTTTCCTTTAAATACTTTCTTCATTTGGCCCTTAGGACATCACAGTTTCTTGATTTTCCACTTAATTCTGTGACTTCTCCTTCTCAGTCTATTCATACCTTGAACACTTATTGTCTCATGGCCTAGAGAGTGCGCCTCTGTGGCTTCATTTTACAATAAATACCTTGATCATTTCTTCAATCCTCATGGAATTACATTCCATAAGTACTTTGTGTGTTTATAACTCCAAAAACTATATCTCTCTCCAGACCTCTGCTCTAATTTCCAGTCTCCTATATTCAATCGCTGAGGTTAGCATCTTCCTTGTGGTCATTAATAGGCATATTTAACTCAACATTTCCAAAACTAAGCTCTTCATTTTCTCCAGAAAAAACCTATTCTCACAAGTTTTACCATCTCTGCTTTTTGTCACTGTATTATTCTAGTTAATTACGTCCCTGCCTGATTCTGAGAATCTTACTTTACTCCTTCTGTTATATGACACATCGAATTCTCTCTGGCCTATAATTAAAAAGTACCCAGATTCTTACCACTTCTTACATCTCCACTGTTACCACTTTTATCTAATCCACAATTATCTCTCATCTGAACTGTTATTATATATTTCTATCAAGTCTCCTTGTTTTTTTCCTTATCTATCTTGGTGGTTGGCTTTAATGTTATAAACTTATGTTATACTCTGCCAAAAATCCTCCAAAGTCTCATAAAACTAAAGTTCTCACAAGGCCTTATAAGACCCCACACAATGGATTTTCTAATTACCCTCTGTCTTAAACTCTTTAAACATTGCCTCTATCTCCTGTACAACCACACTGGTATTTTTGTTATTCTTCAAACACAATAAGCCTGCTTTCAACTCAGGGCCTTTGCATTTAACCATTCTTATCACATATGATATCCACATGGTCTTGCTCATGCACTTCCTCAGGCATTCCTGTTTCCTTACGTCTCAGTAAGAACTTTCTTCTATACCTTCTTTAAAACTGCAACAACTTCATCAACATAGCCTATCTCCATGCTGTTTCTTTCTCTTTTTTTGGCCCGTAGTACTAATCACCATTTATTAATCTATATATTTACATATTTTATATTTATAAGCCTGACACAGACACACATACACACACAAGTGTAAGATTTAGGAAGTTAGGGATTAAATTATTTTATTTGTTTTGGTTCCTTTTAAATATACAACTCTACCAACTGCATGGTCATAGCTATCACATGGAAAACATTCAGTGAATGTTAAATGATAGATCTTTTCCTCTTCTTCTCTTACTTGGAAAAGATCCACCTTAGCTTAGGCCTATACTCACTATATATAATAAAATTGCTTCTTGGTATTCATTTCTTCAGATCTGGGTTCCTTTTTTTTATTTTGGAGTGCTTTTATAGCAAGTCTGTAATTATATTGCTTAACATGTATAGTTTCTAAAACTTTGGTTGACCAGAACTTTTTGATGATTGACTGATGCACATAGTATAGACTGTGCCAAATAACAACTTAAGAAATCTTGTCCAAAAGTTTACATTTTTCTAGTACGTTTGTATTTATGGAAACTGGGGTATCATAAGGTATAAAACTGATTAAATTCTTCTGAATATTTGAAGGCAACTGCCTTTTATGGAAAATCTAAGAAGTGCTAAAGTCTTTTGACAAGGGAGGATAATTAGAATATACTTAAAATTTAATAAATTGTTTTATGTTTGTTGAAGGAAAAATCAAGCTGTGACAACAAACTAATGGTGCTATTTAACCTTGAAGCCATAGCTTATATTTTTTTCTAGTATTTTTTTACATATATTGTTATTGTGTCCAATAAGAATATTTCTTATTGCATAACTATCAAATTATTACCAAATGTTAATTCTCTCTATATCTGTAACAAAAAGAAATGCTCCACATTCAAACATTTCAGGAGGTAGCACATGATCAAGAACCGATAATACTGACGGAAGAAGTCCAAGATACACTGAAGGCATTGGCGAAAAACAAGGCTCCAGGAATTGATAGAAGACCAGCTGAGATGTTTCAATAAAAGGATGCAGCACTGACTGGAGGTGCTCACTCGTCTATGCCAAGAAATTTAGAAAACAGCTACCTAGCCAACCAACTGGAAGCGATCCATATTTGTACCCATTCCAAAGGAAGGTGATCCAACAGAATGTGGAAATTATCGAACAATATCATTAATATCACACACACATGAAATTTTGCTGAAAAACATTCAAAAGTGTTTGCACCAGTACATCAATAGGGAACTGCCATAAATTCAACTGGATTCAGAAGAGGATGTGGAACGAGGGATATCGTTGCTGATGTAGACGGACCTTGACTGAAAGCAGAGAATACCAAAAAGATGTTTACTTGTGTTTTTTTTGACCATGCACAGGAATGCGACTGTATGGATCATAACAAATTATGGATAACATTGTGAACAAATGGAATTCCAGAACACTTAAGTGTGCTCATGAGGAACCTGTACATAGACCAAAAGGCAGTTGTTTGAACAGAACAAGGGGATACTGCATGGTTTAAAATCAAGAAAGGTGTGCATCAGGGTTGCATCTTTTCACTATACTTGTTCAATCTGTATGCTGAGCAAATAATCTGAGAAGCTGGAATATATAAAGAAGGATGTGGCACCAGGATTGATGGAAGCCTCATTTATTAACAACCTGCAATATGCAGATGACACAAGCTTGCTTGCTGAAAGGGAAGAGGAATTGAAGCTCTTGCTAATGAAGATCAAAAACTACAGCCTTCAGTATGGATTACATCACTACATCTCAATGTAAAGAAAACAAAAATCCTCACAATTGTACCAATAAGCAACATCATGATAAACAGAGAAAAGTTTGAAGTTGTCAAGGATTTCGTTTTACTTTGATCCACAATCAATGCCCATGAAGCAATAGTCAGGAAATCAAAAGACATATTCCTTGGGCAAATCTGCTGCAAAAGATCTCTAAAGTGTTAAAAAGCAAAGATGTCACTTTGAGGACTAAGGTGCACCTGACCCGAGCCCTGGTGTGTTCAATTGCCTCATATGCATGTGAAAGCTGTACATAAATAAGAAAGACCTAAGAACGATCGATGCCTTTGAGTTGTGGTATTGGCTAAGAATGTTGAATATAACATGGACTGCCAAAAAAAGGAACAAATCTGTCTTGGAAGAAGAACATCCAGAATACTTCTTAGAAGCAAGGATGACAATATATCATCTCGCATACTTCAGACATGTTATCAAGAGAGACCAGACCCTGGAGAAGGACTCATGCTTGGTAAAGTGGAGGTTCAGAAAAAAGAGGAAGACCCTCAATGAGATGGATTGACACAGTGGCTGCAACAAATGATCTCAAGCATAACTATGATCACGAGGATGGCTCAGATTCGGACAGTGTTTCATTCTGTTGTACATAGGGTTACTCACTATGAGTCGAACTCGACTTGAGGGCACCTAACAACAACAACATGTATGTGTGTGTAAATATATATATAATATTTATTTGTTGTTTATATTTATGTAAACCAAAAATCTGTTGTTCTTTTTTATTCCAACTCTTAGCCACCTTATAGGACTGAGAAGAACTGCCCCATAGGGTTTCCAAAGACTAGATGGTGGATTCGAACTGCCAACCTTTTGGTTATCAGCTGAGCTCTTAACCACTGTGCCACCAGTGCTCCATATTTATCGTACTGCTCCTATATAACTACTAATCCACCTATTTTTCCTTTAAATTGTTCATGACTTAAAATTGATTTAATTTACAAACAAAGGGATAAAAATATAGCATTGTTTCATAAGAGTAAAATATATTATTTTTATGTGTTAACACATGTAAAAATGTGTTAACAGACAGCAGAGACTCAGTCAAGAAAAGAAAGGGGTTTAAAAGAATGAAACTGAACACAGAAAATGAGATTGCAGTTAGGACACCAGTGGCTAAGAAAATAAAATCTAAATATTATATTTATATTATGTGATAATTATTTTGCCTGTGAAATAATGCTATGTTTTTATCCCTTTGATTGTAAATTAAATAACTTTAAAAACACGAACAATTCAAAAGTAAAATAGGTGGAATAGTAGTTATATAGGAGCAGTCTGACAGCAGTCAATTCTTAAAAACACAAAGAAACAACAATTGAATACACAATAATTCCCCCTTTGAAAGAGAACTATTACTGATCTCAGTTATCAAGCTATAGGACTGGAAGGGACTCTTCATTTTGTCAAATCATCTCATTTTCTAGATGACAGAGCTATTGGCAAAAAGTGACTGCTGGGATATCAGTTTTATAATACTGAGCTTTGCAATACATTTTGGTTTCACATGTGTCTTAGACTGGGTTCTCTAGAGAAGCAAAACCAGTAAAGCATATAAATATATATAGAGAGAGATTTATATCAAGGAAGTGGCTCACATGGCTGTAGAGGCTGGAACATCTCTAGTCTTTTAGTCTGGATAGAGGCTTCTCCTGACTCATGTAGCTTCAGGGGCTGGCGAACCCAAGATCGGCAGGTCAGAGAGCAGGGCTTTTACTCACAGGCTGTGAAGATGACAAACCCCAAGATCAGCAAGCAAGATCTCAGGTAAGCTGCTACCTCAAGTCTCAAGAACCAGAGGTCAGACAAACAGGAGCCAGCTGCAGGATTCAGTGCTAGCAAAAGTCCCCCAGTCTTGCCAGAACATCCACTTATATGTTATGTGGGCCACATGCTCAAAGAAATTCCCTTTCAACTGACTGGCTGTTCACAACAGATCCCATCATGGAGGCAATCACATTATATCAATTCTCATCAAGGAAGTGATCACAACATCATATGACTGTCAAACTACAGCATAACTACCAAACCACTGAGAATCATGGCCCAGCCAAGTTGACACACAATCTTAATCATTGCAACATGTTAATTGTTTTTCTAAATTTCTATTTAACTTATTTTTAGTACCTATTCACTTGACCATGTTCCTATAAAAATAATGAAGGTAAACACATTTTAAAGAGTGCCTCTTATTTATATTTTGATGTCGTTTCCACTATATTCATATCAGAAAAAATATATATGACTGATATATTTTGAGAGGTTTTTAGACATAATAACAGTGACAGAAAGAGATACGAGGAGACTGTACTATTTAATTGTCAAGTAATTGGATGTGAACTGCTGTTAAATTTCTTTTTCCAGCTTTCTCTAAGGCTTAATTTCAAACTAAAGTTAAAAACAATGTATTGAACTAGGTTGGTATGATTTTGGTTTATAGCTTCTTAAATCCCTTAAAAATATAATAATTTTCCTTTCAAATGAGTGATATTTCTTAAAACTTGTACTATAATGTAAACACTTTGAGGTCTTGGAATTTTATCTTTTTTGTCATTCTATATCAAGAACTTAGTCAGGCGCCTACAAATATTTGAGCTCAGTAAGCAGTTGTTGAGTGAATGTATGAATGAAGACTATTTCATTGACTCAGGGTTTTGCCAATGATGTAAATAATTTTGTCAGAATAATGAATTCTATGTAATAGATGTATTTAAATCCTTCATTTGTTTAAGACTATATTTATTTAATAAACATGATTGATTTTACAGGACATTTATATTTGTAGAGATAGTCTTACACATTAGTCAAATTCTAATATCAAAGTCAACAAGTGTTATGAATTAAATTGTGTCTCCCTAAAATGTGTGTCAACTTGCCTAGACCCTGGTTTACAGTATTGTGTGGTTCTCCAACATTCTGTGATCTAATGTGATTGTTCTATGTATTGTAAATCTTAACCTCTAGGATGTTAATGAAGCAGTGTTAGAGGTAGTTAATGTTAACGAAGGAAGACACAATCTAGAGGATTAGGTTGTATCTTGAGTCAATCTCTACTGAGATATAAAAGAGAGAATGAGCAGAGAGAAGGCCCACATTACCACCAGGAAAGAAGAGCTGGGAGTGGAGCACATCCTTTGGACCTGGGGTCCCTGTGCTGGGAAGCTCCTGGACCAGGGAAAGATCAATGACAAGGAACTTCCCACAAAGCCAACAGAGATATAAAAACTTCCCTTGGAACTGGCACCATGAATTTGGACTTCTAGTCTCCTAAACTGTGAGAGAATAAGTTCCTGTTTTTTAAAAACATCCACTTGTGGTATTTCTGTTATAGTAGCACTAGATAATTAAGATAGAATTTAGTAATGAGAGTGGGGTGTTGCTCTAACAGATAACTACAATGTGGATGAGGTTTGGCAATTGAGTAATGGGTAGTTGCTGGAAGAGTTTTAAAGTGTTTAATAGTAAAAGCCTATATTGACTTGAAGAGACTGTTGGTGAAATTATGGACATCAAAGACAATTCTAGTGAAGGCTCAGAAGGAAGTGAGGAGGGCTGTTTCATCAGAGATAGAGAGAAGCAGCAGAACTAGGAAACCAGTAGGAGACGGTGCAAAAGTTGACCCACTGAGCAAGAGAGCTGAGTGCCTTCAGGCAGGAGGCTTCCTGGCAGAGTGGGGTGCATCCAATCACTTATCGCTGGAGCTAGGCTTGCCAACCCATGGTGGAAAAGAGCTGAGGGCCTTCCAGCAGAGGTTTACTGGTGGAGTGGGGTGCCTCCAGGCACTTATCAGTAGAGCTAACAAGCTTTGGAACACTTACCCGAGCAGGGCAGACTCTTTGCTTGCCCAAGAGGCCCATGGAGCCAAAGGCCCAAGGGGCTGAGAGGCCAAGGAACCAGGAAGTAGAAGCTGAAGAGACAAGGAGCACAGGAAGCAGAGCTGCCATGGTATCAAAGGGTAAGGCCACAACCTCTGAGGTCTCCAAGTGTGAAACCATGGCCTGCTGGGCCTCAAAGGGTGGGTCCAAGGCCTTCTAAGTTTCAAAGTCAGATCTTCACCAACTCAGTTCTGAAGCGCGGGGCTGCCTTTCACGAGTGCCTGATCAACTTCCCAAAGATGAGGAAGCAGGTCTGCCACACCCAACGGGCAAAAGAACAGGACCTGCCAGGGGCAAGGGAGTAGGAGTTCCAATCAGATGGACTAAGAGAATGGTACCATCCAAAGCTAAGAGAGCAGAGTTACCATCTCACATGTCCTAGAAGGAAGAGCTGAAGCCCAAGGCTGAGGGGCCTCCACCAGAATCCAGACAGCATGGTCAACACCTGGAGTCTGTGGGATAGGGCCACTGCCTAGATGGTCTGAGAACAGAGGATTATTTTCAAGCCTTGAGATCTAATACAATGTGTTCTTCTGGGTTTTTGACTTGTTTAGTGCCTGTTATTCTTTTTCTCCCTCCGATTTCTCCTATTTGTGATGGAAATGTCTACCTTGATCTTGTTCTGTCATTGTACTTTGGAAGCAGATAACTTGTATACCAGATTTCACAGATGAAGAAGAATTTTGCCCCAGGATGGAATTTGGACTTGGAGTTGATTTAAGACTTTTGGGATGATATGATGGGGTGGAAGTGTTTTACATGTGTCAACGACATGAATTTTTTGGAGCCAAAGGGTGAAATGTTATGGATTGAATTGTGTCCCCCCAAAAATGTGTGTCAACTTGACTGGGACATGATTTCCAGTATTGTGTGATTTTCCACAATTTTGTGATCTGATATGATTATCTTACATGTTGTAAATCCTAACCTCTATAACGTTAATGAGACAGGATTTGAGGTTATGTTAATAAGACAGAACCCAATCTACAGGATTAGGTTGAATTTTGAGTGAAGCTCTTTTGAGATATAAAAGACAGAATCAAGCAGAGAGGAGAGAAACTTCATTACCACCAAGAAGAAAGAGTCATCAGTGGAGCAAGTCCTTTGGACCTGGGGTCCCTGTCCTGAGAAGCTCATCGTCCAAGGGAGTATTGATGACAAGGACCTTCTCCCGTAGCCAAAGGAGAGAGAAAGCCTTCCCCTGAAGCTGGCACCCTTAATTTGGACTTTTAGCCTCCTAAACTGTGAGAGAATAAATTTCTGTTTGTTAAAAATATCCGCTTGTGTTGTTTCTGTTATAGCAGCACTAGATAATTAAGACAACAAGTATTTATCAAGCATCTACAACGTGTCCAATACAGAGCCTATTAGTTCTTTGTAAGGTCTATCTGACTGCCCCAGGGGAGAAGAAGCAGAAAATTCAATATCTTGGTAAGTAGACCTATGTATTGCCTAAACAAGGCATTTCTCTGGTATTTGGAAACCTGCTTTTCTTCATTCAACAAATATTTATTGGCTGCCGACCATGTGTCAACTACTATCTTGATAATTTTATTCTAATCTAACTTTTAATCTTTACCAGAAACATATCAGACATAAACAAAAAGAAAAACAGGCACTATTGTCTAAATCAATTTTTCCATTTTTTGTTTATTGGATTTTATTCATTCAATTGATAATTAGTAAGCAACTGCTATATGCCAGACACTATTTTTGGGCATCAATAAATAAAAGACACAAAGATCATGCTATGACTATATATTTTATTCTACCCAGGGATATAGGCATTAAAAAATAAACATGATAAGTAGGTAACTTACAAATAATCTTAGAAGTGGATAGGTGTTTTGGAGAATAGAAAAAGTTTGAGCCTGTTTTTTCGGCTAATGGCAGACTAAATAATGCCATAGGACCCTTTCCGTTTAAAACAACTAGAATATTTAGACAAAATACTTGTTAAAAAAATGCTTGACAAAATGGGAAAATTAAAAAAGTAAATAAATAAAAGCAGTGACAATTCGTAAGGCTAAATTCCAGGAAAAGTATAAAACCCATAAGACGACCTGAATACTCTGGTCAACTTTTACTTAAAAGTGTCTACAGAAAGTAACCAAGAATCTGAAAACCTGAGCAAATTTTTTGTCATCCTTGCAAGGCATAGAAATAGAAATAGGAATCCAGGGCTTGCCAAGGAGGAAAAACTATTCTAAAATTCTCAAGTTGTTATCCCTAAGAGTAAGAGTAAGAAAAGACTAGTCTAGCTTTAAAATATCTATACTGTGTTAAAGGTAATCCTGAACTGATCATTTGTCTAACTCTTTGGCAAATGTAAAAACATTTTTCTTTAGAGGAAGACAAATGCATTGAATATTTACAATTCCTTCTAAAATATTTTGCACATAATTTCCTTCCCTTGGTGTAAAATTATCAGGCATACAAGGTCATAAGTCAAAATGATAGACAAATGGAGAGAACGAATAGAAACTAGATGTACCTATAACAACATTTTAATAGATTCAAAGGGGATCTAGATAATGGCACATAGAACATAGACTTTAAAATAACTTCTAAGTATACTTTTTAAAAAATATGATTGAATTTTTTGGCAAAGTCTTAAAGACTATAAAAATATTAACACTGTATAACTATACAGCCCTATATCTAATATTAACAATGGTAAGGGTATATTTAGAAGCATTTTGATCACAGCTAAAAAAGGAATTAGTAAACTGGAAGGCAAATCAGGAAAATAGTTCAAAATGATTCTAGAAAAAGTAATAGAAAATGCATAAGAAATATAGAGGATAGTCTGAGCAGTTTTAACAAAACAAAACTGAATTACAGAAAAAATGCAGAGAATGAGACAGAAGTAATATTGGAGGCATAATTATTGAGAATTTTTCAAAAAGTATGAAGTACATCAAGTGATAGATTTAATCTTCGCAGAGCAAGAAAAATATAAATAAATCTACATTTAGATACAGTGTAGCAAAACTGCTGAAAACTAAAAATAAACTGGTTGCCATCGAGTCGATTCCAACCCATAGCGACCCTATAGGACAAAGTAGAACTGCCCCGTATGGTTTCCAAGGAGCTGCTGGTAAATTTGAACTGCCGACATTTTGGTTAGCAGCTGAAAACTGAAGGCAAAGAGAATATCCTTAAAGAAGCCAGAAAACAAAAAAGATATATGATACTATCAAGGGACAAAATGTTAGTGAGACATCTGACTTCTCAACAAAACAAAGGAGACATTCAACAAAAGTAAATAATATTTTTAATGAACTTAAATAAAAAATTGTGAAATAGCAATTTCAGAAACAGTAAAAATACTCTTTAAGAATTAAGGTAAAATACAAATTTTGAGTTAAATAAAAAGAAGGAATTAGCAGCCAACCTACTAAAGAAAGGCACAAGGTGTTTTAAGAATAAACGACAAACAAAGCTAGATAGATGTTCAGACAGAGAAAAACATCAAGATGAACAAAAAGGGTAAATATGTGGATAACTCTGGATGCAAGCTGACTAAGAATTAACTATTTTTTGAGATTTAAAATATATTTATATTTATATATGGTATGTAGCCCTGGTGGCACAGGGGTCGAGCGTGAATGTGCTACACTATGCTAATGAACATTTGACTTGTTCTCCAGGTTTGGGTTATTATGAATAATTCGGCTCCAAATATTGTTATCCATGCTTTTAGGTGAACGCATGTACACAGTTTTGTTGTTTATACCTTGGAAGTGAATTTCTGGATCATAGGGAATGCATATGCCAACTGTAGCAAATATTGCCAAACATTTTCCAAAGTTGTTGTACAAATTCGCTCCCAAGAGCAGTACATGGGCATTCTAACTGTTTGATACAGTCATCCAAACTTGGTTCAGTCTGTTTTGTTCTTGGTCATTCATGTATTTGAGCAGTAGTAATATACTGTGTTTTAATTTGTGTGTGCCTAATGACTAATGAGGGGTCCTGGTGATGCAGTGGGTAAGAGCTCAGCTGCCGACCAAAAGGTCGACAGTTCAAATCCACAGCCACTCCTCGGAAACCCTATGGGGCACTTCTATTCTGTTGTATAGGGTCTCTATGAATCAGAATGGACTCGACAGCAATGCTATTGGTTTGGCTTGGTTTAATGACTATTGAAAGGGTCCCTGGTGGCACAACGGTTAAGCTCTTGGTGCTAATCAAAAGATGGCTGGTTTAAATCTACTCAGCAGCTCCACAGGAGAAAGACCTGGCGATCTGCTTCCATAAAGATTACAGCCAAGAAAACCCTATGTGGCAGCTCTATTTGGCCATATGGGGTCACTGTGAATCAGACTCAATGGCACCCAACAACAACTAACAAAGCCTTGCACTTTTCAATAGTTATAGGATATTTGTATTTTTCCCTTCAATGAATTACGAGATCAAGTCTTTTGCTGAGTTCTCTATTTGGTTGGCTGAATTTTTCTTAATAGGTTGTAGAAGTTCTTTACGTATTTTGGATATGAACTTTGTGATCATTACGTGTATTGAAAATATCTTTTCCCACTCTCTGGTTTTCCATTTAATTATATTAATGCAATTTTCCCGGTAAGTATTCTTTATTTATGGCTCCCTGGGTGGTACAAATGGTTAAGCACTCAACTACTAGCTGAAAGGTTGGTCATTCTAACCCCCTCAGAAGTGCCTCGGAAGTGAGGCCTGGTGATCTGCTTCTGAAAGGTCACTGCCTTGAAAACCCTATACCAAAAAACCTGTTGCCATCGAGTCGGTTCCTACTCATAGTGACTCTATAGGACAGAGTAGAACTGCACCATAGGGTTTCCAAGGAGCACCTGTTGGATCTGAACTGCTGATCTTTTGGTTAGCAGTCAAGCTTTTATCCAGTATGCCACCAGGGCTCCTGAAAACCCTGTAGACAATTCTATTCTGCACACATGGGGTCATTATGGGCCAGAATTGACTAGTGGTCAACTAACAACAACAACAATTCTTTATTTATCTCCTTTATTAGTCAATATAATCTTATTTACTTTAAATTTTCCAGAAATACATTGATGTCCCTGGCCCACTAATGGAATCTTCTTTTGTTACTTGTATGGTCCAGATTTTTTTTTTTTTCAAAGCTAAATAAAGAAATTGCTCCCTAATCAATATACTATTTTTTCTCCACATAACTGTACCTCTGTAAAGGATTACTGTGTCACCACAGAGAACGGATAAAAATACCTTAAAATATGTTTACAGATTTACACAAAAAAATGTCAATTGAATAAATGAGAAAATATTTAAATAAGAGCACCTGGTTTGGCTCATTTTCATAATAGTGTAATACAACTGAGACATTAATTTAGCAATTCTAGCAATATAGAGATAATGCTAAGATTGTGACATAGCATTTCTTAACATTGAGCTGCTTATATTGGCTGCGTCCCTAAGAAATAAACTCAAACTGCAGCTGTAAAATGAAACCATTCTTTTTGAAGTTTGGGTATCTTCAAATGTAAACAGATAAAGAAGAAGCTTGCCTTTATTAAGCCTCAGGGGTACCTTTGGAGGAAATCTTTTTGTTGTATTGTAGGATTAGTGGGAAAAGTGAGTAAAGTTATTCTTTATTCATGATACCCAGAGGACATATATTTGATATGTGTGAATGCGTGAGGGTTTGAGTGTGTGTGTGTAAATGTATGATCGTGAGCGATTAGAATTCTTTTAGATCTAGGGAAAGATATCGCAATAATTAAAGGGTAAAATAATCCTTCCTCCACCTCCTTTATCCAAGCAGTATGAATTAATTGGCTATACTACTTAATGGTTATATTTTTCACTCATATGAACTAAGTATTTGATGAATATACCAATTAATCCAGTTTTTCTGGTTTTATATATGCGAGAGATTGGTGAGAATGATAAGAAGCAAATGTCCTTCTTTCTTTACAGATACAACATTTTCCCCATAAACTCTTGGTCATTAGACTCACTGAAATAGTAGTGAAGTTCAAATCACTCATTAAGAAACTCCAAATCTATCCAAGTTTACATTTCCTATACTGATGTCTAACCTGGAAAAGCAGCCAAACCCTTTTCTTCCCTTGTGGAAAGGTTAAGCCTTCAGGGAGAGGGAAAGGGTAGTCAGGATCCTGGGAGCCCAAAGTGACAGCCTCCTTCCCTACAGCCTGGCTGCACACCATGATGACGCCTCCACTCACTAACCTGTTGCAGTCAAGTCGATTCCGGCTCATAGCGACCCAATGGGACAGGGTAGAACTGTTCCATAGAGTTTCCGAAGAGTGCCTGATGGATTCGAACTGCCGACCTCTTGGTTAGCAGCCAAAGCACTTAACCACTATGCCACCAGGGTTAAGGGAGGATAAATCTACCTCCAGCTAAAAAACACAAGAAAATGAACATTAAAATGAATACACTATGACTTCTGTAAGAGAGAAATAATTAAGAACAAGACTTCACTGGCTTATATTACTATCTGATAAAAATTTTTTTCATCATTAATAAAGAAAAGAGTTTAACAAAAATATAAAAGGAAAAAAGAAAAACAAAATATGCATAGGGCCATCTAACAAGGAAAGAAAGCCCAGAAACTTTTTTTTTTTTTTTTTTTGGTTATCATAACCTGTTGCAATAGGATAACTAAACTTCTTCATGAAGCAATATTCAAATCAATATTTGAATGTTGTGGAAACACCCTCCAAATGTTCCAAATGTAAATCTGAATTAATAACACAAGCTGGTAAAAGATGTATATATACATCTGCATTCACACACACACATATAACACATAAACTTGCACACATAGAAACACACACAGTATTTTCTTATTTTACCTTCAAGTGTTTGTAATTTCTCTAGTGTATGTAGTCAGTGAATTAATGAAATTAATCTTATTAAAATGCCTTATACTTTTTATTCTGGTTACTACTATGCATGCTGTCGGTAGCTGCAGTTGAGCCTGCACAGACTCATGGCTACTCCATGTACAAGAACAAAACATTGCCTGCTCCTATATCATCTCTACAGTTGTTGGCATGCTCAGGTACACTGTTCTGGCCACTGTGTATTTTGAGTGCCTTCCAACCTAGAGGGCTTATCTTCCAGCACTATATTGGATGATATTCTATTGTGACACATAGGTCTTTCATTGACTAATTTTTAGAACTAGATCATCAGGTCTTTCTTCCGAGTCTTAGTTTGGAAGCACTGCTGAAATCTGTCTGCCATGTGTGATCCCGCTGGTATTTGAAACGCTGGTGGCAGAGCTCCCAGCATTATAGCAACATGCAAGGCAACAGACTAGAACAAATTGACAGACAGGTGATAACATATAATTTCTTTCTGAGTGTAGTGATCCTATACACAGTGATATATCATTTATTTCTGTCACAATCAAAAACAAAAGGCACTGTGTTATAATGTGTTGAAATACTTCATTAACTGTGCTCTTTTAAAAAAATAGTCTGCTTTTGCTATTACAGGACTAGAGACAATAACTCGTTCCTAACAAACTATATAAAAAATATATATTTAGTAGATATAGATAAAATTTATATTTTAATAAATAAAACTTTAAAACCACTCTCACGGCAATCTTGTGAGATTTATCAGTCTCAGTTGGGTCAATTTACATTATTTGTGGGTGTGTGTGTGTGTGTGTGTGTGTGTGCACGTGCTCGCACGTATGTGAGAGAGAGAGAGGGAGAGAGAGAGATATAGATTGATTGATACCATCAATAAGTTCCAGTCCATTACTATATTAAATCTTTATTTTATTTCTATAGAATTTTTTTTGTTAGAGTGACAAGTACAGCTAGAAAATTATATGTGTGTATTATCATTGTTGAGTGAATAAATTGCATTAACTAATACGTGTCTATGTAACCAATATAAAGATGAGCTATCATGTGACACAATATTGGCATGCTATTGCTTTCAAATAAACCCCAGCCTAGCAAAAGTTCCTAAATTAATTTTAATTTCTTTTAGTAGTTTCTTAAAATGGGAAACAACAATTTGTTTTCAAATACCACACATTGTTTTCTAAAATCTTCTTTCAGTGACGTGGGTAAAGAGTGTAAATTCTAGACAGATGTTTGAACTTGATTTCTGGTTTCTCCCCTCAGTAGTTGTGACACTGGACACTTAATATAACCTCTCTATGCATCCAATACCATACGTAAAAATAGAATGAGTGTACCTATGTTTTACGGTTGTTGTGAAAATTAAAAGACTTACTTTTAATCAAAATTAATAGTATTTAGAACCAAGACTAATAAATACTCCATAAATGTTGATGACTATTATTGTCTCACATGCCTGCTATCAGTCTAATACCCCCTCTCCTTGCAATTTCCTCAGAATATCTCACAACCCAATCAGAATTGGATCTTTTCTCTCTTACCCTCTTGGCATTTTTGAATCGATACATATTTTTTTCTTTTCTGTATAACTCCTTGTCGTAGCTTATATCTATCATCTATATTACCTCTCCTTTGTCTATCTTTCTCAGCTTGTTTGGGATCTTCTCTTTCCCTCTTATACCATAGATTCTGCCAAATAAAGTATCAGGAACTGAGTAGCCAAAGACTGACTTTTGCTTGAGGGGCCAAGGCTATGTATAATTTTAACTAGAGGACTCAAAATCATAGGGAAAGAAGGAATATCAATTTTCATTTAAGTGAATTACACACACTTTAAATGTATTGCATAACCTCTAAAACTTCATCAAGTTGAAAGATAGAACTTCTTCAGGATCATTTTGCCACATTGTGGATTTTTCCAAAGGTCACAAGTTACCTAGATGTACAATTCATTAAATTTAATGTTCTTAGAATGTAAATAAACTTAGGTACTTTCCATTCTCTTAATTACTTCTACAAGGTGTCCTTATGCTAGAAACTTAAAAAGAATTATTAAAGAAACGCATTTGAAATATAGGAAAATCCAATTTTAGGTCATACAAATTTGTAAGCAATTAAAATAAAATAGTTTACTACTAACACGTCATAGACATCATTTTTAAAAGGATTATGAAATAATTAAAGATAAAGGTATTGAGATAGATTACATTAAAAATGTGAAATGCATTACCACTTGAAGAGCACTTATCTTTTCTTTAAATTCTTGCACTGTAACTATCAGAAAATCTTAAAAATACGTGATAATGCTCAAAAATGCATTTATAATTTAAATTAACATAATCAGAACTTGAATTGGCAAATATTCAATTTTGCTTTTAAGAAATTTTAATTATTAACTTTAACAGAGTTATAAAACTATAAAACAGTCTTCTATTTTAGGGAAAGAAATCATGTAATTGGCTTCCAGTTACCTGAATAGGAGAGTAAGTTACAAAGACTTGTATTTTAAAAATACCGTATAACCCAGCAATCTCACTTTTAGGTATATACCCCAAAGAAATAAGAGTTGTGACACTAATTGACATATGAGCACCCATCTTCATTGCAGCATTATTCACCAGACCAAAAAGGTGGAAACATCCTAAGTGCCCATCAACAGATGGAATGGATTAACAAACTGGTACATAAACACAATGGAATATTACGCAATGATTAAAAAACAATGAAGAACCTGCAAAATATTTCGCAGCATGGATGAATTTGGAGGACATTATGCGAAGTGAATAACTCAATCACAAGACAAATACTGTATGAGACCACTATTATAAAAACACATGAAAATGTTTCCATACAGAAAAAAAAAAAAAAAAAATGATGGTTCTCAGGTATGAGAGTGGGAGGGAGGGAAAATGACCAAATAGAAGGCATGTGTTAATATTGGTGAAGGACAAGGCAATACAGGCATACCTTGTTTTATTGCACTTCGCTTTATTGCACTTTGCAGATAGTATGTTTTTACCAATTGAAGGTTTGTGGCAACTCTGCATCAAGCAAGTCTATTGGCGCCATTTTTCCAACAGCATGTGTTCAATATTTCTGTGTCACATTTTGGTAATTCTCATAATATTTCAAACTTTTTCATTATTATTATATCTGTTATGGTGGTCTCTTATCAGTGATCTTTGATGTAACTATTGTAATTATTCTGGGATGTCACAAGCCAGGCTGACATAAAATGATGAACTTAATCGATAAATGTTGTGTGTGTGCTGACTGCTCCACCGACGGGCCGTTCCCCCTTCTCTCTCCCTCTTCTCGTAACTCCCTATTCCCTGTGACATGACAATATTGAAACTAGGACAATTAATAAGGCTAACCCCTCTAAGTGTTTAGTGAAAAGAAGAGTTGCCTGTCTGTCACTTTAAATCAAAAGCTAGAAATGATTTAGCATACTGAGGAAGGCATGCTGAAAGCCAAGACAGGCAGAAAGCTAGGCCTCTTGCACCAAACAGTTAGCTGAGTTATATGTGCAAAGGAAAAGTTCTTGAAGGAAATTAAAAGTGCTATGCCAGTGAACATACAAATGATAAGAAAGCAAAACAGCCTTATTGCTGATTTGGAGAAAGTTTTAATGGTCTGGATAGAAGATCAAACCAGCCACAACATTCCCTTAAGCCAAAACCTAATCCAGAGCAAGTTCCTAACTCTCTTCAATTCTATGAAGGCTGAGACAGGTGAGGAAGTTGCAGAAGAAAAGTTTGAAGCTAACACAAATTGGTTCATGAGGTTTAAGGAAAGAATCCGTCTCCCTAACATAAAAGTGCAAAGTGAAGCAGCAAGTGCTGATGTAGAAGCTGCAGCAAGTTATAGAAGATCTAGCTAAGATAATTGATGAAGGTGGCTACACTAAACAACAGATTTTCACTGTAGATGAAACAGTCTTATGTTGGAAGAAGATGACATCTAGGACTTTCATAGCTAGAGAGGAGAAGTCAATGTCTGGCTTCAAAGCTTCAAAGGACAAGCTGACTCTCTTGTTAGGGGGTAATGCAGCAGGTGACTTTAAGTTGAAACCAATGATCTTTTATCACTCTGAAAATCCTAGAGTCCTTAAAAATTATGCTAAATCTACTCTACTCATGCTCTATAAATGAACAGTAAAACTTGGATGACAGCACATCTGTTTACAGCATGGTTTACTGAATATTGGAAGCCCGCTGTTGAGACCTACTCCTCAGAAAAAAAGGTTTCTTTCAAAATATTACCGCTCATTGACAATGTACCTGATCACCCAAGAGCTCTGACGGAGATTAATGTTTTCATGCCTGCTAACACAACATCCATTCTGCAGCCCATGGATCAAGGAATAATTTCTACTTTCAAGTCTTATTATTTAAGAAATACATTCGGTAAAGCTATAGCTGCCATAGGTGGTGATTCCTCTGATGGATCTAGGCAAAGTAAATTGAAAACCTTTTGGAAAGGATGCGCCATTTTAGATGCTATTAAGAACATTGATGATTCATGGGAGGAGGTTAAAATATCAACATTAACAGGAGTTTGGAAGAATTGATTCCAATGCTCATGGATGACTTTGAGTGGTTCAAGACTTCAGGGGAGGAAGTAACTGCAGATGTCGTGGAAATAGTAAGAGAAGTAGAACTAGAAGTAGGACCTGAAGATGTGACTGAATGGCTACAATCTCATGATAAAATTTTAATGGATGAGGAGTTGCTTCTTTTGGAAGAGCAAAGCAAGTGGTTTCTTGAGATGAAATCTACTCCTGGTGAAGATGCTGTGAGCATTTTTGAAATGACAACAAAGAATTTAGAATATTATGTAAACTTAGTTGACAAAGCAGAGAAGCAGGGTTTGAGAGGATTGACTCCAATTTTGGAAGAAGCTCTACTGTGGGTAAAATGCTATCAAACAGCATTGCATGCTACAGAGAAATCTTTCATGAATGGAAGAGTCAATTGATGTAGCAAACTTCACTGTTGTCTTATTTTAAGAAATTGCCACAGCCACCCCAACAACCTTCACCTGATCCATCAGCAGCTATCAACATTAACGCACCAGCAAAAAGATTACAACTCGCTGAAGTCTTAGATGAGAGTTAGAATTTTTTAGCATAAAATATTTTTTAATTAAGGTCTGTACATTTTTGGGGGCATAATGATATTGCACACTTAATAGACTACTCACACCAGTTGCCATCGAGTCGATTTTGACTCATAGATACCCTATAGGACAGAGTAGAGCTGTCCCATAGGGTTTCTGAGGAGCAGCTGGTGGATTCAAACTGCTGATCTTTTGGTTAGCAGTTGAGTTTTTAACCACTGGGCCACCAGGACTCCTAACAGACTACATTATAGGGTAAACATAGCTTTTATAAGCAATGGGAAACCAAAAAATTCTTGTGATTCACTTGTGATATTCACTTTATTGTGGTTGTCTGGAATCAAACCTACAATACTTCTGAGGTATGCCTGTACACTATATGGTAGAAGTCAGCAAAACATGACCAGGCAAAGGAGGGCACTGAGAAGAAGTCAGGAAGAAAGGGCAATGACAGCAATTACTATAGCATAAACAATCCTGCAATAACAGTATTAACAAACACAAATTTATGAATGGATACATACGTAGGTAAGCATACCAAGAGGTGTGAGACGGTGTAAGGCAACAAAAGAAAAAGAAGAAATAAGTAAGTTCTATTACAAGCTCAATTATCTCAGTATCTTTGATGGTGTAAAAAAAAGTGTGATTAGCAAATACATTAAAGGTTTTGAGCCAATTTTAGATAGTGTCTTTGATTCATGTATGATATTGGCAGTGTATCTAGAACAAAGTAAAATATAGGAAGGCTTGTGAAGTAGGCGTGAGGAATGGGAAAGCTTTAAGTCATGCTTTCAAATAAATTTATAGATTATGCAAGTGTTGAGGAACCAAATATAAAGAAGAAATTGTTTTTCCTTGGGAAGACTTAAAAACTAATAGCTACTCTTTCATGAGTCTTTCCTATTATCCCTTCATGGTGATAGCTTGAACTCAGGAATATCTGTCATTTAAGATAGATACTCTTGTTGGCCCTGAAAATGAAATTATTAAAAAAAAAACAAAAAACACTTGGACACCATTAATTTTGGTTATTTTTTTATTGAAACGGCAAACACTGTTTTTTACATATATATTTACCACAGTTAAAAAAAAAAAAAAAAACTCCCAAAACATGTAAATATTCTTTTCTTATTTAGTTCTTTATTTTGAAACAATTTCAAATTTACAGACAATGATAATGATAGTGACATTGTTTGAAAATCCAAAAGCATTAGGAAAAAATGGATAAAATATAAATATAGAAAAACTTTCCATAGTTAAACTAAGGTATATATTATTCATAAGCAAATTGGCAAAGAATATCTAAGATTTTTCTTTGATTTCAGTGACTGTTACCACCTCCAAGAGATGAACCATCTGGTCATAAAAGAGAGAAAGATCAGGTTGCAAATTATTGGTACATTGCTTTTTGGCTGACGATAGGAGCCTTGATTAAAATATAAAAAAAACCTAAGACTTTCCATATAGATGAGCTGGCCATGTTAATGCAAAATTGTACTCTTGTACTTTATTATTTTACACAGAGTTTAATGAAGGCCTCTTGCCCACAACCTGAATCTGACAATAGGTAAGGCAAGAAAGAGTTTTCCATTCAAGATCATAAGAACAACTTATTAGAAATTCATAGTTGGCCATAACCCTGATGCAGGAGTTATTAAAAATGTAGGTTAAAGAAACGTTAGGAGTCAGGGTAAGTATTTGACTAAATATTTAAAAGAGACTGAATACAATAATTGATTCATTAAGAAGTAAAATATAAGACATGAATAAAGGATTTGTTACCTTATCTGATATGGAGAGAAACAATTAAAAGATAAGTAAATGTTTAGAATCCTTTTTGGGTGATAAGGATAAAGTTGGTCTTACGTAAGGACAGCTGAGAACAAAGCCTTGATCTGGAGTTCTTTCTTGCCTGGACTAAAAAAGAAAGAAACAAAAGATGCAGTTATGAAATAAACACAGAAATTCTGAGGAAAAAATCAGTCTTAGAAGAAATACAACCGGAATTCTCCTTAGCAGTGAGGATGGCAAGACTTCTGCTGGCTCACTTTGGACACTTCTTCAGAAAACACCAATTACTAGAAAAGGACATCATGTTTGGTAAAGTAGAAAGTCAGCAAAAATGAGGGAAACCCTCAGTGAGATGGATTGGCACAACAGCTACAACAATGGCCTCAAGCATACCAACCATCATGAAGATGGCCCAGGAAGACAGCAAAGTTTTGTTCCGTTGTACATAAGGCCACCATGAGTCAAAACATACTCAATGGCAACTAACAACAACAAAATTTTCATGATAAAATAATTTTTAACTTAAAAAAAAGTAGAGAAAAAAGAAGGAAGAAGAGGGGAAAGAGTATAGGAACAGAAGAGGAGGAGAAAAAGCAGGAATAAAATATAAGAATAGTACTTGGGACTCACAAACACATTTACAACATTTAGGATTATTTCTGAAAGTTAATATATGGTGAAAAAGAGCAGAGTCAATGGAATCATACTGTCCTGGCTCTGCCTCTTATGAACAGCAAGACATTCAGCAACTCACTCTACCTCTGAGTGTTTCTATCTTTACTAATGATGGTGATCATCAACCCTCTTTCATTATGTTCTGAAGATCAGATGAGGTAATACATCTGAAGTTCCAGGCATGCAGTAGGTTCTTAAGAAATATACCTATTTTTATATTATTACTAATAATTTTTATTATCAGTAGTATTATAATGAATCGTGCCACTGCTTTCATTAACTTTTACGGATCTTGAAAATGAAGTGTATATTTCAGGAATGTTTCAATTTGGAGATAATTAGTGAAATTTGAAAAGAAAAACATAATAAAGATTAACTTTTGGGATAAATTTACCTAAATCAATTAAATTAATCTGAGCGATATCATGTATCCTATCACCTTCTCTGTAGGCATTGAAAATGTGTGACTCCACCCTACAGGGGAAGTCAACCCAACTGGACTAAGCCAAAGCTAAGAAGTTTCTTGAATACAATCAAACACTTCAAGCTACAGAGTAGGGGTGTGGGTCTGGGGACCATGCTTTCAGGGGACATCTAGGTCAATTGGCATAACAAAGCTTATTAAGAAAATTTTATGTATCCTACTTTGGTGAGTGGTGTCTGGGGTCTTCAACGCTTGCAAGCAGCCATCTAAGATGCATCAATTGGTCCCAACCACCTGCAGTAAAGGAGAATGAAGAACACCAAAGACACAAGGAAAGTATTAATCCAAGAGACAGAAAGGGCCACATAAACCAGAGACTTCATCAGCCTGAGACCAGAAGAACTAGCTGGTGCCCAGCTACCACCAATGACCGCTCTGACAGGGAACACAACAGATAGTCCCAGATGGAGCAGAAGAAAGGTGGGGTGCAGAACTCAAATTCTAGTAAAAAGACCAGACTTAATGGCCTGACTAAGACTGGAGGCACCCCAGAAATCACGGCCCCCTGGATTCTCTATCAGCCCAGAACTAAAACAATTTCCAAGGCCAACTCTTCAGACTAAGATTGGACTGGGCTGTGGGACATAAAATGATACTCGTGAAGAGTGTGCTTTTTAGCTCAAGTAGATATATGAGACTAAATGGGCAACTTCTATTCGGAGGTGAGATGAGAAGGCAGAGAGGGTTAGGAGCTGGCTGAATGGACATGGGAAATCAGGGGTGGAAAAGAGGAGTGTGCTGTCACAGTATAGGGAGAGCAATTAGGGTCACATAACAATGTATGTATAAGTTTTTGTATAAGACACTAACTTGAAATGTAAACCTTCACTTAAACTACAACAATAAACAAAACAAAAAAAAAGTGTGACTCTGGTCAGGGCACATTTTCTAGGCTTCTCCATCCCCTGATGTGTCCACATATATCAAAATAAAGCTGGTAGTGATTATTTTAACCTTTAAATACTATCAACTTAAGTATTTACTCATGAATAAAGCTTTTCCTCTTAGTGTTTCATGATAGTTAAATACAGCCAAAATGAAGGACTGCAAGACCAGAAATAGTTGATTATTTTCATGAAAATCTCAAGAATAATTTCCTGAAATTATCTTTCATGAGATTTAAGTTTTGGTGCAGGAATTAATGAAGAAAAAACAGTTTAGTCAGCATGAGAAAACGTCTAGATATTTGTTTTTAATTCATCAATATGTACTTTCTTCAGATGATAAAATAATTTTCAGTTTTAAATATTGTTCCATTTGTGTATTATTTAAGAAATCCTTTATCTTTTATATGTTCTCTCTTTAGCCTCATAGTTTTATCTTTCACTTTACTTTTTTTTAATCTCTAAGGAGTTTTGCATTTAACATCACAATGTAAATAAACATATGAAATTGAGTAAATATTCAACTGTACATAAGATCCAAATTTATATATCATGTGTGTATGCGTCCATACATATGCATCAGAAAACAAGCTGGGAGGAAACAAAAAATTCCATTGCCTTTGAGTCAATTTCAACTCATAGTGACCCTATAGGACAGAGTAGAACTGCCCCATAAAGTTTCCAAGGCTGTAAATCTTTACAGAAGCAGAATGCCACATCTTTCTTCTGTGGAGTGGCTAGTGGGTTCCAACCGCCAACCTTTCAGTAAGCAGGAAAGCGCTTTAACCACTCTGCTGCTAGAGCTCCCTAATCTGGTAGTACCTAATTAAAAAACAAAACAGTTGCTATCAAGTCCACTCCAACTTATGGTGACCCCATGTGTGTCAGAGTAGATGAGTACTCCAGAGAATTTTCAATGGCTGATTTTTCAGAAGTAGACCATGAGGTCATTCTTTCAAGGGAGCTCTGGGTAGACTCAAACCTCAGACTTACTGATAAGCAATCGAATATGTTAAATGTTTGCACCAACATAAATTTTGTGTCGCTATTGGGTGCCGTTGAGTTGATTCCAAGAGTAGAACTGTCCATAAGGCTTTCTTGGCTGAAATCCTTATGGAAACAGATAACCTGCTCACTCTTTCTCTAAATGGCAGCGTAGCCTCCAACCCCTAACCATTCGGTTAGCAGCCGATCACTGCCAGGGTTCCTTACCAGAATTAGTACCAGAGAAATCCCTGTGCTTATGCTCATGGAAACATAAAAGTATGTGTAGTGTAACATTGTTTGTGGTAGCAAACATGTGGAAACCATCTACCAGTTACCAGTTGCCATCCAGTCAACTGAGATCCATGACAACCCCATGTGTGTCAGAGAAGAACTGTGTTCCATAGGGTTTTCAATGGTTGATTTTTTGGAAGTAGATTGCCAAGCTTTTGTTCTGAGGAGCCTCTTGGAGAACGCAAATCTCCAACTTTTCAGTTAGTAGCTGAGTGAATTAATATGCCACCTAAAGACTCTGTAAACAATCCGGGTGTTCATTATTAGTGGAATCAGTAAATATATGGTGATATATTATTGCAATGGAGTACAGTTTAGCAGTCAGAATTTATAAAATTATGTCAATTAGGTAAACTAAAACACATAGTGACTCATTTACAAAACAATGCTGTATATTTTCAAAATGCCTCAAAAATGTAAACTTTAGTGATATCATACCCGATTATATAAATTAAGATCACAAACCCTGGAATAGTTTTTTCTTTCCTTTTTTTTTAAATTATGGGTGTGTTTATATAGAGAATAGAGCTTAGTATTGTTAAATGACTAAATCTTGATTATACTTCATCATAAATACCTCATGGTATGGGAGAGACTTGAATGTGAACTATATCCTATACTATTTTAAAAAATCAATTCATGCTTGTTTGTTCTTGTTTTGAAAAATTTGCTAATTTGAAATCTAATTTCTGACCTCTTTGATAAGCAAAAATTTATGTTATCGCAGGGTGGCTTACTGAGAAAGAGAAAAAAAAATAACCAAATCTTGGCCTGTGTCACCTTTTCATTTTTGGTTTAAAAATGTATCTTTTATTTCTACCTCTTCATTGTAAAGTGAAAAAGTAAAGTCAGGAGAGATGATGGGAGGCAAAGAACGTTATAAGCCCAACAGGTAAAAAGTGTCTGCTATAGGACAAAGAAGCAAAGAAAATCAAAGAGAATGCTAAAACAAACAAACAAACAAACAAACAAACAAATTAGGAAACATCACAGCTTCTAAATTTCTTCTTTCAAAGTAAAGAAAATGAAGTCAAATGAAGGAAACAGATTACCTACCAAACAAAGCATTTTGCTCTTTTAGAAGAAAAAATTTCTAATGGCAATCCAACTGCCTTTTACTTGATCTAAACTTACAGCAAAGCATATCAATTGTCAGAATTAAAAAGGAATTTTTAATGCATTTAATAGTCTTAAAATTTGTTATTAAATTCAGAGGGCTTTGAGGGCATACAAAGAAGTAGAGTCCTTGTAAGTTCTTATAAGAAACAGTAGCTTAATTAACTTTGTAGAATGGTAATGTTTAGCCAGTTATCATGGTTCTTTGGACCCTGGTATTAAGGAGGCTAAAGACGTGGCTTCAACACCTCAAGAACTTTGTAGCTGTCTTCAGTGAGCAAAGGCTTCCTATCGTCTTTAAAGACATCTCTCCTTTTCATGCCACTCATCTCAAAGGACTGAACAAAGGAATGTGAATGAATCACTGCTGTAAGAAGTTAAATCTGATGGAGCCAGTAATACCCTGGTGGCAATATAAAGACGATGCCCACCTAAAAGAAAACACCCAGTAATCTGTTAAAAGATATGCTTTTCTTTTTCTTTTGTTTTGTTTTGGTGTGTGGGAGGGTTTGTTTTTGTTTTTCATTTTCTTATTGTATTTTGGCCAGTCTACAGCAAAATTCAACATGATCAATATATTCAAATATGCCTATATGTTCTAGAAGCAGATAGAATATACAACGAAAAAGACAGATAATTCACATTACTTAGAATACCCCTTACATCAGTCTCATTTCACTGTTGCATGAAATGTCCAGAGAGGCAAGATAGGGGTAACAATATCATTTTGATTCTTGTTAGCTTGTGTAAGTCAAATCAGAGACTCAGTTCTCTACTTAATTATGTGATTAAAAGTACACTTTTTCCATTTTATCTGAGCTAAAATTGCTGTAGTTTGAAAGACATACAAAATTAATTATACTAAATAATAAAAAAAATTAATTAATTATCTTAGGGTAGAGCGTGCCCTTGATATTATTTCAGATTTCAAATCATAGCAACTCCTATAATATTTCATGAAAAAAGTTTTACTTAAGGTACTAATCTTAAAACTAAAAGCAAAGTGTGGTGTAAGTATTTCTTCACATATAATGTACCAAGTGTGATTATGCAAACATTATCATATGAGATAGTAGATAGTCATTTAAATTACTTGTTAAGATCAAAAAGTGACACACTATTTATCTAATCTTTGCGGGGGAGAGAATGGCATCAATAAATTGTATTTTATCATGTTATTAAGTTAAAATGCATATTGCTATGTAGGATGTCAATAATCAGAGACTCAGTGACATGAACCCGAAAATATATTTCATCATGTCCCTAAGTTATCTATACAAATTAAAGCATTTCCAAATATCAGGATAAATAAGAGATGTGTGTGTGTCTATACATATATATATAAAATCTAGAAATTAGAATTAGACATCTTAGATAATCAAAGAACCTCTTAAAGTCAGCCTCAAAACAGTCCCATCAAATGGCTTCTTAGTGTGTTTTTTGTACTTATCAGGAAGATTCCAGACTTGTCAGGCTCTGTTGAGCTGACTGACTTTAAATATTTATGGGTTTCCCTCTGGAAAGGAAAAAGAATGAATTCAGCATCATGTCTCCCTTGAAATCCAGCCCTTATGTCTAATAGCTTTAAAATTAGCAATGAGCTCCAGGGAGTCATTTAGTGCTGCTCAGAATGTTAAGGCATGCAAAATCTTTGATATGAATTGAAGGAAGTTTAAATATTTTGTTTTATCTTAATAAGAATCCAAACCTTAAACTTTATTTTTAATTCAATAAATGTGTGTGGTACAATACCTTTTCTTGTCAACCGCTTCTTACAAATGACTATACCATAAGAAACAAATATTCTCTGCCTGAAAACCAATGTCTTGAATTGACTGCTTATTTCTGCATACATCATAGATTATTTTCAAAAGGAGTGTATTGGAAGATGTGAAGTTGGCCAGTCATGTAACCTATATCTATAAAGAATCAATCATTATCAGCCACTTATTTTATGCTCTGGGTCCAATCTGGCATTATAGACAGACTCCTCACTTATTTCTGTGTATGAAGTGAACTTATTTAGTGTAATGGACAGGATGTCACATTATTTAGTGACTGTTGGGTTCAACGCACTGGATTTGATGCATTATGTATATTATGTTGCTTAAAGTTCATAACATAGTATTGTTTTCCCCGTTTTGTTAATGAGGAAACTAACAAAACTTAGAAAATAACTTTCAAAGGACCTACAACTAGTTTGAACCTTATTTCATATCTGTAAAATGAGGCCAGTTCTACACTAATCTCTGAATTATTATAAGGGTGAAATCAGATGCTGTATGTAAACTGTCTGATATGTAGCAGACCATCAAAGTCAGTAATAGTTGTCATTTATTACTGTCCTTATAGTAGTGATACCTGGTGGTGGTGCACAATTTGAATCAGAATCTCTGTGACTTTGAAATTTGCTTTACTTCCAAGTAATAGTTATCTAGACAACCTGAGTTTGGTGCCTTATGGCTAATTTGGAAACTAGGTGTGGAGGTTTAATCTAAATTTTTATAAGGAACAAGAACAGTGTTTAAGTATAAATCTGACTCATTTTATTAGAGCCAAAGTCTATAGTATTGTCTTATTGGGAAAAAAAAAATAATAAAGTTTTACGCTTAGCTTTATCTGTAGTTAAATACACTGTTCCCAAATATCAAAAAACTGAAGATTGACTCCTAAACTACTGAGTATGGTCTAATGAATTCTTAGCGAACTACAAACTTTGCAAGTCAAAATGTGCTCTCATTCTTTTTATTTAATATCAACCATAATTAAATGTTCAAATCATGAATATTAAAAACATCTTTAAAAAGAAATGACTTTTCTAAAATAGAATACCACTTGAATCATACTGATGACCCAAAATAGTCTACCTTTTTTTTTCAAAGTGGAGGTTGATTGATTTTCACTGACAAATAAAAATTGTCACATGCTGATCTGAATAGGTAATGAACATAGGCATTTATTTAAGAAGGATTTACGGCCTTTTTTTACTGTTTAAATTTCCATAGGTGTTTATTCATTGCAATCTTCTCACTTCTTACTACCTGCTTCTACCTCCACACCGCCAACATCTGTGGCTATGTGTCTAGGCATTACACACACACACACACACAATCCTAAAATACTAAATTTCTAATTTCTCTCTTTATTCTATGTCAGTCAGTGAAAAGTGACATGGAGTATTCCTTTTCAGAACTAGTTATATACCTGAAGCAGTCTCCTAACATTTTAAAAATTGTTATTTAATTAAACTTTTTATTAAGAGTTAATTGTAAATTCACATAGAGTTGCAAGAAATAATACAGAGAGATGCCATGTAGCCTTTACTCAGTTTCCTTCAATGAGACTCTTGCAAAACTGTAATACAATATCACAACCAAGATATTGGCATTGATATAGTCAAAGTAAAGCACATTTCCATCAAAACAATGATCCCTCATGTTACATTTTTAAAGCCACACTTACATTCCTCCCATTACCACATCCTTCTAACTCCAAATCTATTTCTCATTTCTATAATTTTGATATTTTAAGAATGTTGTGTACATTAAATCATACAGTATATAATCTTCTGGGATTGGCTTTTTTTTCTTCAGTATAATTCTGTGGAGATTCAACCAAGTTGTTGTCTGTATCAACAGTTCACTTCTATTTTTTTCTTTTTCCCCCTTCCCTGAGTATTATCTCATGGTATCCACGTGCCATAGTTTAACTGTTCACCCACTGAAGGACATAAGGACTGTTTCCAGTTTTGGCTATTGTGAATAATATTGATATAAACATTTGTGTCTAGGTTTTGTGTTAACATAAGTCTCCATTTCTCTGAGATAAAAGCCGTGGAGTGAAACTGCTGGGACACATGGTAGTTCCCACCAGCAATATGTAAGCAATACAGTTTCTCTGCATCCTTGCCTTTACTTGGTGTTGCCCCAATTTATTTTATTATTGTGAATATATATATATATATGCACATATGTGTATGTGTATATATACTCATTGCTATTGAGTTGATTCTGACTCATAGTGACTGACCCTATAGGATAGAGTAGAACAGCCCCTTAGGATATCCAAGGAGTGACTGGTGGATTTGAACTGCCAACTTTTTGGTTAGCAACAGAGCTCTTAACCACTGCACCACCAGGGCTCCTATATACATCATAACATTTTCAAATTCAATGTTTTTCATGCGTACAATTTAGTGATATCATTATATTCATCATGTTGTTCAACCAGTTTGAATTTCTTTAATGGGTTATGATGTTTAACACATTTTCATGCATTTATTTGCCGTCTGAAAACTTCCTTCGGTAAAATATCTCTTCATATCTTTTGCCCGTATTCTAAATGGATTGTGGGCTTTTATACTCTTGAGTTTTGAAAATTGTCTATAAATTCTGGATGCTGGATTAGTTATTTGTAAATGCTGTCTCCTACTCTGTACCTTGCCTTTCATCCTCTTAACAGGATCTTCACAGAGCATTTTTAATTTTGATGAATTGCAGTTTATCAATGTTTTTGCTTTTTATAGATTATGGTTTTTATGTTAAATTGAAAAATTATTTGCCTAGTCCCAAATCCCCCCCTCAAAAAAAATTCTTGCTAAATGTTTAATGGTTGTACATTTTAGATTTAAATCCATGATCCATTTTGAGTTAATTTTTGTATAAGGTGTAAAATTTAAATCAAGATTCTTTGTGTGTGTGTGTGTGTGTGTTTGAATGTCCAGTTGCTCCAGCACTACTTCTTAAAGAGGTTACCTTTCCTCGTCTGAATTAGTTTTACACCTCATCTTTGTCAAAATTCATTTGAGGATTTTTATGTGGGTCTATTTCAGGGTTTTCTGTTCTGTTTGATTAATCTATGTGTCTATCTTGATTATTGTAGCTAACTGATGTCTCAAAATTGATTAGACTGATTTCTTCCACTTTGTTTTTCTTTTTAAAATGGTTTATCTATTCTTGTTTCTTTGCCTTTCCATGTAAATTTTATAAGAATATTGCTTACATCTATAAAATATCTTTCTTGGGCTTTCATAGAAACTGCAATAAACCTGTATATGAATTTGGAAAAAATTGACTCCTTTACTATATTGACTCTTCCAATCCATAAACATAGTACATCTCTCTATTTATTTAGATCTTTTACTATTCCTTTTGTAATTTTTGAGTATTTTCCAATGTGTTTGTCTTGTGCATATTTTGTTAGATTTATACCTAAGCATTCCATTTTATTTTTAGCAATTGTAAATGGTATCATATTTTTAAACTGATGTCCATGTTGTCATTCTTAGAACATAAACATACAATTGATTTTTATATGTTTATCTTGTATCCTGCCACCATTTTGAAGGGAAATTTATAACACTAAGTGCATATATTAAGGAGCCCTGGTGGTGTAATGGTTAAGTGCTCAGTTGCTAACCAAAAGGTTAGTGATTTGAATGTACCCAGTGGATCCATGGAAAAAAGACCTGGCAATATGCTCTCATAAAGATCAAAACCCGTTGTCATCAAGTCTATTCCGACTCATAGAGACCCACGAGGATGGAGTAGAGGTTCCCCATAGGGTTTCCAAGGCTGTAATCTTTACAGAAGCCTACTGCCACAGCTTTCTCTTGCAGAGCGGCTGTGGGTTCGAACCACCAACCTTTAGGGTAGCAGCTGAGCTCTTAAAAATTGTGCCAGAGTACAGCCTAGGAAACTCTATGGGACACTTCTACTCAGTTTTATAGGGTAAGTATGAGTTGGAATCAACATGATGGCACAAAACAACAACAAGTACATACATTAGAAAAGAATAAAAATCTCAATCATCAATTATTAGCCCTAAGGGGTTTTTGTTTTTGGTAGATTCCTTGGTATTTTATATGTAGACAATAATGTCTTCTGAAAATAGGAACAGTTTTATTTCTTCCATTACAGTTTGCATGCTTCTTATTTTCTTTCCTTGCTTTAATACCCTGGTTAGAAATTCTAGCACTGTGTTGAATAACAGTGGGGAGAAAGGACATTTTGGCTATATTCATGACCTTAGGGGAAAAACATTTAGTCTTTCAAAATTAACTGTATGTTAGCAAGTAGATTTTTCATAGATGTTCTTATTCAAGTTAAGGAACTTCCCTTCTACTCTTAATATTTTTTTAGAGATTTTAAAATCATTAATGGGTGTTGAATTATGTCATATGCTTTTTATGGATCAATTAGTATAATCATGTTATTTTTCTTCTTTAGTCTGTTAATATGGTGGATTACTGAGATTGAGTTTCAAATATTAAACAAGTTTTGCAACATGTAATAAACCCCACTTTGCCGTGGTGTATAAGTTTTTTATATATTGCTGAGATCTATTTGTTAATATTTTAACAATTTTTGCATCTGTATTCATTAAAGACATTCATCTGTACTGTTTGTCTGCTTTTGATATTAGAGTAAAATTAGCTTTATAAATGAGTCAATAAGTGTCCTTTATTCTTCTGTTTTCTGGAAAGAGATTGTTTAGAATTGGTGTTAATTCTTCAATAGATTGATACAATTCTCCAGTGAAACCATCTAGACTTGGAAATTTTTCTTTTGGAAGTTTATAAATTGAAATTTTAATTTGCTTAATAGTTATAAAACCAGTTTCTGTTGAGTCAATACTGACTCATGGTGATCCCATGTATGTCAGAGTAGAAATGTGCTCCACAAGATTTTCAATGGCTGATTTTTCAGAAATAGGTAATCAGGGATTTTTCTGAGGCACCTCTGGGTGGACTAGACCCTGCATTTCAGTTAGCAACACAGCATGTAACCATTTCTATAGTGCTATGCAAATTGTGTATTTGAAATTGGGTAAGTTGTGGTACTTTGAATTTTTTTATTTTGCCTAAGTTGTCTGATTTATGTGTGTATAGTTGTTCATAGTATTCCTTTATTATCCTTTTGACATCTTCAGAGACTATAGGGATATTCCATTTCAAATCCTGATGTTTATAATTTGTGTCTACTCTTCTTTTTTGTTTCTCAATCTTGGTAGAAGTTTGTCAATTTTATCGATCTTGTTAAAGAAACTCCTCTTCATTTCATTGATTTTTCTCTATTGCTTTTCTATGTTAAATTTTATGTATTTATGATGATATCTTTATTACTTTCTTTGTCTTATTTCTTTTAGATTTATTTTTTTTCCTTTGAGTTCTCAAGGTGAGAGTTTAGATTATTGATTTGAGATTTTTCTTTCTTTCATCTAACATATAAATTTATTCCTATAAATGTTCTTCTCAGCATGCTTTAGCTGTGTTTTAAAATTTTTGGTATGTTGTATTTTAATTTTTGTTCAGTTCAATGCATTTTTAATTCCCCTTAAGACTTCCTTTTTGACTCATGGATTATTTGGAAATGTGTTGTTTCGTTTCCAAATATTTGGAGATTTTTCTATGATATTGTTTCTGAATTTATAGCTTGGTTCCATTATTGTTAGGGAACACATTCATATGATATCAATTCTTTTAAATTTATTAAAATTTGTTTCATGACCAAAGAAAATGGTCTATTTTGGGGTTTATTCCATAACCTGTTGCTGTCAGGTAGACTCATAATGACCCAACAGGACAGAGTAGAAGTGCCGTCATAGGGTTTTCAAGGCTGTAATCTTTATAAAGCAGACTGCCACATCTTTCTCCCATGGAGCGACTGGTGAGTTCAAACCACTGACCTTTTGGTCAGCAGCTGAACACTTAACCACAGCACCACGAGAGCTTCTTAGTTTATTCCATAGGAACTTGAAAAGAATGTGTATTTGGGTAGAGTCTTCTACAAATGTTAATTCAATCCTGTTCGCACAGGTGTTGTTGAGTTCTTCTATATCCTTGCTGATTTTCTGTCTAGTTGTTCTATCAATTGTTGAGAGGAAGTATTGAAGTACTCAGCTAAAACTAATTTGTTTATTTTTCCCTTTAGTTGTATCAGTCTTGGGGTCACATATTTTGCAGTTTTGTTCCTTGTGCATGCATATTAAGGACTGCAGAGTCTTCTTGGTGGATTAACCTTTTAATCATATATAATATCCCTCTCTGTCTCACATGATTTTTTTGTTCCCATGATTGCTTTATTCCATATATAGGCACTTTTGCTTTATTTTGATTAATGTCTGCATAATATAACAAACATGATATATGGTATAGTCTATCATATACTATGATATATGAGCTTATACATACTATGATATATGATATATTATATATGCATAATATGTTATCTGATATATGATACATTGTGCAGACATCATATATATTATGATATATGATATCATATACTATGATATATAATATGATACATACTTCAATATATGATGTATTATGTATGCATAATTTATCATATATTGTCTTAGTCATCTAGTACTGCTATAACAGAAATACCTCAAGTGAATAGTTTTAACAAAGAAAAATTTATTTTCTCACAGTCTAGGAGGCTAGAAGTCCAAATTCAGGGCGTCAGCTCCAGGGGAAGGCTTTCTCTCTCTGTTGTCTCTGGAAGACGGTCCTTCTCCTCAATCTTCCTCTGGACTAGGAGATTTTCCATGCAGGAACCCCAGGTTCAAAGGACTCCCTCTGCTTCTGGTGCTTCTTTAGTGGGGTATAAGGTCCCCACTTTCTCCTTGCTTCCTTTCTCTTTTATCTCTTGTAAAATAAAAGGCTGTGAAGGCCAAACTCCCTTTACATTGGATCAGGGATATGACCTTAGTAAGGGTGTTACAATCCCACACTAATCCTCTTTAACATAAAATTACATTCACAAAATGGAAGACAACCACAGAATACTGGAAATCATGGCCTAACCAAGTTGACACATATTTTGGGGGGACACAATTCAATCCATGACATATATTATATGATATATATGATATTTTATGCAGGCATTAACCAAAATAAAGCAGAAGAGGGCATATATGGAATAAAGTACACTTGAAAGCAAAAAAATCATGAGAGACAGAGAAGGATATTATATATGATTAAAGGGTCAATCCACCAAGAATAATTTTTTTTTCTCTTACTTTCAAGCTTCCTATCTTTTGTATTTAAAGTGAGTTTTTTCAGGCACCTTACAATTGGTCAAGTTTTTAAATCCAGGCTGCCAAGCTCTGTCTTTTTTTTTTAACCCTCTAACTTCTCAACCTTTTTTTTTTTTTTTTTGGTGAAAATATACATAGCCAAAGATACACCATTTTAAAAATTTTTACATGCACAGTTCAGTGACATTGACTACGCTCTTCCAATTGTGCTGTTATTCTCACTTAAGATGAAGGCTTACACAACAAAATAGTTTCTCATTTAACAGTTACTACAAATGTTTCCCTATGACAATGGTTAACAATCTCACAACACATCAGCAATATCCTTACTCAACCTTGGGTTCCTATCACCAGCTTCCTTGTCCCCATCTGCCTTCTGGCCCTTCTAATTGGACTTCTGTACCTTTTTAGTCCCATTTGGTTTTACAGGGCTGTCCACTCCCAGGCTGAACAGTGCACCTCAGAGATAACTTCACCACTGAGCTAAAAGGGTGTCTGGGGGCCATAGTCTTGGGGTTTCTCCAGTTTCCTTTAGGCCAGTAAATCTGGTCTTTTTTTTGTGAGTTAGAATTATGCTCTACATCCTTCTCCAGCTCTGTCCAGAACCCTCTGTTGTGATCCTGGTTGGAGCAGTCAGTGGTGGTAGCCGGGCCCCATCTAGCTGTACTGGACTCAGTCCGGTGGAGGCCTTGGTAGCTGTGGTCCATTAGTCCTTTGGACTAATCTTTTCCTTGTATCCTGTTCTCTTCATTCTCCCTTGCTCCTGAAGGGATGAGACCAGTGGAGTATCTTCGATGGCCGCTCACAGGCTTTTAAGAACCAAGACACTACTCACCAAGGTAGAATGTAGAGCATTGTCTTTATAAGCTGTGTCATGCCAGTTGAGCTAGATGTTCCAAGAGACCATGGTCCCCACAGCCTTCCGCCCAGCAATTCAGTCCCTCAGGGAGCTTGGATGTGTCTATGGAGCTTCCATGACCTTTCCTTGTACAGGTTGTGCTAGTTTCCCCTGTATTGTGTACTGTCTCAGCCTTCACCCAAGATACCACTTATCTATTGCCTATTTAGTATTTCCCCACCACCCCTCCCATCTCTGGTAACCAACAAAGATTGTTACATTTTGTGTGTGAACTTTTTCAAGGGTTTTTACAATAGAGGTCTCGTAAAATATTTGTCCTTTTGTGATCGACTTATTTCATTCAGCATAATGTCCTCCAGTTTCATCTGTTATGAGATGCTTCACAGATTCATTGTTGTTCTTTCTCATTGCATAGTACTCCATTATGTGTATGTACCATAATTTGTTTATCCATTCATCTGTTGATGGGCATCTACGTTGTTTCCATCATTTTGCTATTGTGAACAATGCTGCCATGAACGTAGGTGTACATATGTCTGTTCGCGTGACGATTCTTATTTCTCTAAGATAGATTCCTAGGAGTGGGATTGCTGGATCAAATGGTATGTCTATTTCTAGCTTTCTGAGGATGCGCCGTATCATTTTCCAAAATGGTTGTATCATTTTGCATTGCCACCAGCAGTGTATAAGTGTTCCTATCTTCCTGCAGCCCCTCCAACAATTGTTATTTCCAGTGTTTTTGATTCATGCCAGTAATGCCAGGGTAAGATGCTATCTCATTGTGGTTTTAATTTGCATTTCTCTAATGGCCAGTGATCACGAGCATTTCCTCATGAGTCTGTTGATGGCTTGAATGTCTTCTTTGGTGAAGTGTCTGTTCATTTCCTTTGCCCATTTTTTAATAGGATTATTTGTCTTTTTGTTGTAGAGGTGTTGGATTTTCTTGTAGATTATGGAGATTAGACCTTTGTCTGACTTGTACTGTGCAAAAATTTTTTCCCAGTCTGTAGGTTCTCTTTTTACTCTTTTGGTGAAGTCTTTGGAAGAGCATAGGTGTTTGATTTTTAGAAGATCCCAGTTATCTAGCTTATCTATTGGGCTTTGTGTGTTGATGGTTATGGTTTGTATCCTGTTAATGCCATGTATTAAGGCCTGTAGTGTTGGTCCTATTTTTTCTTCTATGAACTTTATAGTTTTAGGCTTTACTTTCAGGTCTTTGATGCTTTTTGAAGTAGTTTTTGTATACGGTGTGAGGTATGGGTCCTGTTTCATTTTTTTGCAGGCAGATATCCAGTTTTGCCAGCACCATTTGTTGAAAAGACTGTCTTTTCCCCATTTGATGGACTTTGGGCCCTTGTCGAAGATCAGGTGACCGTAGGTGGATGGATTTACATCTGGGTTCTCAATTCTGTTCCATTGGTCAATGTATCTGTCGTTGTGCCAGTACCAGGCTGTTCTGACTACTATAGCTGTATAGTAGGTTCTGAAGTCAGGTAGTGTGAGTCCTCCAACTTTATTCTTCTTCTTCAGTAGTGCTTTACTTTTTCGGGGCTACTTCCCTTTCCATATAAAGTTAATGATTAGTTTTTCCATCTCTTTGAAGAATGTTGTTGGTATTTGGATCTGGATAGCATTGTGTTTGTAAATTTCTTTGGGTAGAATGGTCATTTTCAAAATGCTGAGTGTGCCTCTCCATGAGCATGGTGTGTTTTTCCATTTATGTAGATCCCTTTGGGTTTCATGCAGTAGTGTTTTGTAGTTTTATTTGTATAGGTCTTTTACATCCCTGGTCAGATTTATTCCTAAGTATTTTGTCTTTTTAGGGGCTATTGAAAATGGTATTGTTTTCCTGATTTCTTTTTCATCGTTCTTCTTACTGGTGTATAGGAATCCAGCTGATTTTTGAATGTTTATCTTGTATCCTGCTACTCTGCTGAATCTTTCTGTTAGTTCCAGTAGATTTCTCGTGGAGTCTTTAGGGTTTTCTAAGTATAATGTCATATCATCTGCAAACAGGGACAGTTAACTTCTTCATTACCAATTTGGATGCCCTTGATTTCTTTTTTTTGCCTTATTGCTCTAGCTAGAACTTCCAGCACAATGTTAAATAGGAGTGTTGATAAAGGGCATCCTTGTCTTGTTCCTGTTTTCAAGGGGAATGTTTTCAGCCTCTCTCCATGAAGAATGATGTTGGCCATTGGTTTTTCATAGATGCCCTTTATTATGTTGAGAAATTTCCCTTCTATACCAATTTTATTGAGAGTTTTTATCAGGAATGGGTGTTGGACTTTGTTGAATGCCTTTTCTGCGTCAGTTGAGATGATCATGTGATTCTTTTCTTTACTTTTGTTTATGTGGTGGATTACGTTGATTGATTTTCTTATGTTGAACCATCCTTACATAGCTGGTATGAATCCTACTTGGTCGTGGTGTATTATTTTTTTGATATGATGCTGAAGTCTATTGGCTAGAATTTTGTTCAGAATTTTTGCATCTATATTCACGAGAGATATTGGTCCGTAATTTTCTTTTCTTGTGACGTCTTTGCGTGGTTTTGGTATCAGCATTATGCTAGCTTCATAGAATGAATTTGGAACTGTTGCTTCCTCTTCTGTGCTCTGAAATAGGGTAAGTAGTACTGGTACAAGCTCTTCTGTTAATGTTTTGTAGAATTCTCCAGTGAAGCCATCTGGGCCAGGGCTTTTTTTTTTGTTGTTGGGAGTTTTTTTTTAATTACCTTTTCAATCTCTTCTCTTGTTATAGGTCTGTTCAGATTTTCAACATCACTTTGTTGTAGTTTGGGTAGGCTGTGTGTTTCTAGAAATTTATCCATTTCCTCTAGGTTTTCAAATTTGTTGGAATATAGTTTTTCGTACTATTCTGTTATAATCCGTTTTATTTCAGTTGGGTCTGTTGTAATGTCCCCCATTTCATTTCTTATGTGTCCTCTCCTGTTTTTCTTTTGTCAGTTTGGCCAGTGGTTTGTCGATTTTGTTGATTCTTTGAAAGAACCAACTTTTGGTTTTGTTGATTCTTTCTATTGTTTTTCTGTTCTCTATTTCATTTATTTCCACTCTGATCTTTACTATTTCCTTTCTTCTGGTGGTTGTGGGGTTTTTTCACTGTTCTCTTTCTATTTGTTTGGGTTCTGTAGTTAATGTTTTGATTTTGTCCCTTTCTTCTTCTTCTTTTTTTTTTTTTTAATATTTTATTTTACTTCAGGTGGAGGCTTACACAACAAACAATTTCTCATGTAACAGTAGTACATATGCTGTTTTAAGACTTTGGTTAACAACCGCACAACATTTTAACCCTCTGAATTCTCAGCTTTTTTTTTTTTTTTTTTTGGTGAAAATACACATAGCCAAAGATACACCATTTCAAAACTTTTTACGTACACATTTAAGTGACATTGACTATGCTCTTCCAATTGTCCTTTCTTCTTTTTTGATATGTGCATCTATTGCTATAAATTGTTCTCTGAGGACTGCCCTTGCTGTGTTCCAAATGTTTTGGTAGGATGTGTTTTCATTCTCATTTGATTCTAGGAGTTTTTTGATTCCATCTCTGATTTCTTCTATTACCCAGTGATGTGTAAGCAAGGTATTATTGAGTTCCTATGTAGTTGATTTTTTTTTCCTTGCTTTTTCTATTGTTTATTTCTACCTTGATGGCATTGTGGTCAGAGAAGATACTTTGAATTATCTCAGTATTTTGGATTTTGTTGAGGATTTCTCTGTGGCCTAAAATGTGGTCTATTCTGGAGAACGTTCCATATGCATTGGAAAAGAATGTGTACTTTGCAGTGGTTGGATGGAGTGTTCTATATATGTCTATGAGGTCAAGTTGGTTGATTTTGCCCTTTAGGTCTTCTGTATCTTTGCTGAGTTTCTTCTTAGTTGTTCTGTCCTTTACTGAGATTGGTGTGTTGAAGTCTTCTACTATTATTGTGGAGCTGTCAATTTCTCTTTTCAGTGTTGTTAGAGTTTCTTTTATGTATTTTGAAGCTCTGTCATTGGGTGCATAGATGTTTATTATGGTTATGTCTTCAGGATGGATCGTCCCCTTAATCATTATATAGTGTCCTTCTTTGTCTTTTATTGTGGATTTTGTTTTAAAGTCTATTATATCTGAGATAAGAATTTCCACTCCTACTCTTTTTTGGTAGTTGTTAGCTTGATATAATTTTTCCAATCTTTGACTTTTAATAAATTCACATCCTTGTTTCTAAGGTGTGTCTCTTGTAGACTGTATATTGATGGATCCTGTTTTCTTATCCATTTTGTCACTCTCCGTCTCTTTATGGGTTCATTGAGTCCATTTACATTCAGTGTAATTATTGATAGATGTGAGTTTGTTGCTGTCATTTTGTAGTGCTTATTTTTTGTGGTGCTGAACTTTTCTTTGTTCTTCTTACTCTCTTGTGCTGAGTTCCTTTTGTTTACGGATATTTTTTTTGTTTGTTTGTTTCTTTTGTTTTTGTAGGTTTTGTTTTTGCTCAGACTTTATGTTTTTCCTCTTTATTTTTATGAGTTGGTTTGTTAACTTTCTTTGTGGTTACCATGAATTTTACCCTTATCTTTCTAGGTTTGAAGCAGTCTACCATAACTTTGTATCGCCTTGCCTTCCTCTCCGTTATAAGGTTCTCTACCTATGCTGTTTATTCCCTTTTTTATTGTTTTGATGTTGTTGTCATTTATTGATTAACTGCTCTGATTCCCTGTTGTATTTCTTTTGGTTTTGGTTAGTCCTCGAGAATTCATTTCCTAGATTGGTATCTGGCTGGTACAATAATGAGTCCTAAGTTCTACCTGTGAGCTGAAGATGGCGCACAAAGCCAGGCGCTAGAGCGAAAGTGGGGAGATGGAGAGAGGCAAGTAAGAAATCAAAAGAAGCAGAAAAAAAAAAAAAAGCAACACTAGCAGCCAACAAATGGCACTCAGAGAGCCAGCTAGTGTGGGCTGGTGTTTCTGGACAAGAGACTATGTCCGGGGGAAGGAGAGGGGGCCGAGCCAGGGCGAAGAGGGGTGGGGGGTGGGAAAGTGCACACTGGAAATTACCAGTTGTTTTGTCTCCACCTGGATGCTCCGTGAGGCTGCTTTCTCATACCCCATCTGCTGGTCTGTGATAGGAGTCCAAGATGGTGGATCCGCGCTGCATTAGCTGATAGGGGACTTCTGCATGAATCTCTTCTCGCTCTCCGTTCTCTGTCAGTTTTCTCACTCCATTTGGTGCTTTGCTGAGTTCTTTATCTTTTCATCTGATGTTTTAGGGTTTCAGGATTGTTGTATTCTCTGTTCAGCTTAGTTTTTCAGATCTTTGCTGTGGAGGGACGGCATGGTGCTTCTGCCTAGAGTGCCATTTTGCTGGAACTTCTCCAAGCTCTGTCTTTTAATTCTCACATTTAGACCACTTAGTTATGCATAATGTGATTGTTGATATGTTAGTGTTTAAGTTGTCATTTTATTATTTCTTTTTAGTTTCGTTTCCTTTGGTGCATGATCACCCGTTTCTCTTTTCTTGCCTTCCTATGGGTTATTTGAATGTTATTTTGGATTCTATCTTGATTTATTTTTGATGTTTTTGAATATAGTGTTTTTTTAGTATCTAATGTTTTGCTCTTTTGGGGTTGCACTAGGTATTCTATTACGTATACCTAACTTATCACAGTCTACTAATGTTGCCATTTTACCAGTTAGAGGGAACTATAGAAACCCTTCCTCTCTTTACATCTTTTTACCTTCCTTCACTTTCTTAAATATTTCTTTTATGCACATTTTGAACAACATAGATACTGTTATACTTTTTGCTGCAACTATTCTTAAACGTAACTTAGAAAATTCAAGACAAGACTTAAAGCTTATTGTGTTTACCTATAACTTTGCTTACCTGGTGTTTAAGGTTCCTTCTTTTATAATTTCCTTGCTGTTTAGAGAATATCTTTTAGCAATTCTTTTAGCATAGGTCTGCTGATAATAAATTCTCTTAGTTTCCTTCAGCTGAGAGTGTCTTAATTTTTCCTTCATTCTTGAAGGCTATATATTTTCACGAAGTATAGGATTCTCGATTGAGTGTTCTTTACTTTCAGCATCTTCAAAATATTGTGCCATCTTCCAGTTTCTATTTTTTCTAATAAGAAATCCACTGTCATTGTAAGGTTTGTTTTTCTCTCCTGGAGGCAATGTATCAGTTACCTCTGTCTTTAGTTTTCACAGCTTTGCCATGTGTCTTAGGGTGAATTTGTTTGGGTTTATCCTATCTGGGGTTCACTCAGCTTCTGGAATCTGTTTATATCTCTTACTCTTTACAACTTGTCCCTCTTTCTCCTTTAGGGACTTCAGTGACACAAATATTAGATATTTTGTTATAGTCCCATAGACCTCTGAGTCTCTATTCATTTTTTTGTGTATGTGTATTTTTTTCTTAGTTTATTTTCTCTCTGTTATTCAGGTTGAGTAATTTCGATTGTGCTATTTTCCAGTTCATTGATTCTTTCATCTGTTCCCTCCATTCTGCTCTTGAGTCCATCCAATGAGTTTTTATTTATATTTTTATTATGTATTTTATTATTATATATTTTCTTATAACATTCCATTTAATTATTTTTATATCTTCTATTTCTTTCCTGAGACTTTTTATTCCTTTGAGTATTTCTATTCTTTCATTTGTTTCATGTGCTTATTATATTTCAAGTATATGTCATATCCTCTCCTACCTATATATTCACCAATATTTTCATGCATAACTACAGACACACACAGACACACCCCTTGAAACAATTCAGGTGGAAATTAATCTTCTAGTAGTAGAGTCTGTTATTACCAAGGCCAAAAATGATACTGTCTAAAAGTTTTCTGTTTTTTAGATTGTTCTTTTCCTGATCCTCTGGATAGAGGGAAGCTTTTGTTGAGCTTTTTTTTTTTTTTTTTTTTTAAATCCCTCTGTGCCTAATGGTGTTTCTGTATTGCTGGTTTCTTCCACTTCAAGTCTAGGATATTTAGGGCAAAAAGATTAATAAGGCAATGACAGAGATAGCTGTAACTAAACTATTGCTGATTTTAAGAATATTGCATTCTTGAGGGCAAAACTGTCTCATTTCATAATTTGATCCTTTAATTCCAGCATTTTTGTTTTTTCTTTTTTAATAAAAAATGTTAGGATAGACTTCTGTTTCCAGGAACGTGGAATAAATGTATGTTTCCTTATTTCTCCACTAAATACAGCTTAAAACACTGAACATTACGCATTTAAAAAAAAAATTCTCTGAAATGTGAAGAGAAGAAGGCAGTCCTACTAGGGATGGATGTTAAGACCCATGAAACAACATGGTGGTGATTTTTCTGTGCTTTCTTCTTTTATTAATCTTTAAAGTACCTGAATTAACCTTATTAACCATATTAACTTGTTTCAAAATGACTAATGGGTTAATCCAGTCTTTGAATGTCATATTGTTGGGAGAAACTACACAAATGGCTATTTGTCTGACTCCAACTTTATTCATTCAATTCTTTATATATTAATTCATTAATTTAATAATTATCTACTATTTAATTTGCCAGGCCTTGGGACAGGCAGTCCTGTATGTGTTCACTAAATTTTGTCAAATTGTTTTACCCTGTAGCTAGAAATATATCTCTGTCAAATATGTCTCAAATATTCATTTACTTGAGATCAGTGCTGTATAAATATTCTGCATTAGGCTTTAATATCCCCCTAGTACTGCACTGATGTTGGTATTGTTAATGTATGTTTTGTAGTTCTTCTCATTTCTTATACATTTGTGTATAAATATAAGTGATGCTCTGTTGGGGTGGCACCTGTGGAGGGAGTTGACAAAGCCTGGAGCCAAGATATGTATTAGATGTCTTAGTGGCCCTTTGTTTAGATTGACTGGTATGTTTGTGTGTACATGGGGGTTGGGGGCAGAGCTGCATCCACATCTTTCTGTATGTCCTGCTATGCCCCTCCTCAACAGAGGAGACTAGAGGAGACACATTTTTTGCCAGTGAATCTGCCTGACCTCTTGCATGATTCCAAGAAAAAAAGGGGTTTGTTGTCACAATGATCATGAATGGTCACAGAGTTCCAAGGTGACTGAGTCCAGCACAACTAGGTGGTGCCTGGCTAGCACCACTGACTCCTATGACAGGGATCACAATAGAGGGTCCTGGACAGAGCTAGAGACAAATGTAGAACAAAATTCTAACTCACAAAAAAAGACCAGACTTACTGGTCTGTCAGAGACTGGAGAAATCCTAAGAGTATGGCCCCTGGACACCCTTTGAACTCAGTACTGAAGTCACTCCTGAAGTTCACCCTTCAGCCAAAGATTAGATAGACCCATAAAACAAAATGAGACTAACTGGACACACCAGCCCAGTGGCAAGGACTAGAAGACAGGAGGGGACAGGAGAGCTGGTCATGGGGAACCTAAGGTTGAGAAGGGGAGAGTGTTGACATGTTACGAGTTTGACAACCAATGTCACAAAACAATGTGTGTTAATTGTTTAATTAGAAACTAATTTATCCTGTAAACCTTCATCTAATGTAAAATTAAAAAATTAACAAAAAAAAAGTTCCAAGATGAAAGAGGAAAGAAAAGGGTGAGTAGTTGTTGAAATCTGTATTTTTGCACAAACAAAAAAAAAAGAAGTTCTAGAAATACTAAAATCGAATTGCACATTTGTGGTTCTTAATCTCAGTTTTATCCTGAATCTACCAACTTCTCTCCCTCCCAGGCTTCAGAATACTGCTGTTTCACTTCTTTGATACACTCCAGCTGCAGTGTCAATGCCTGTGTTTCCTCACAGAGTGACTTGAACGCTTAACAAATACCCTGTGATCTTGTGATTTTTTTAAATTGAGATATGACAGTTTTGCTTGTGAATTAGCAACCTACTGGCATTCTCTAAAATTTCTGGAATGGCTGCTGGTTATTCTAGCAATTGTAAACAATCTGGGTGCTGAATTAAGTTGTTAATAGCTATAGCTTTGCTTGGACTACATTCACCTTGACTTTTTTTTTTGGACATTGTTGTAAATTTGATTTCCTGTATAACATCTAAGTCGGAACAAAGACTACCTAAAGGTAAGAAGCTTAATACCTACTGAATAAGGATTGCAGTTCCCAGGGACATGTTGTTATGTTAGCTGCCGTGGAGTCTGCCCCGAACTCTTGATGATCCCTTGCACAACTGAACAAAACACTGCCTGCTTATATGCCATCCCCGTGATTAGTTGTGGAGCAGACCTTGTGATCTGTAGGGTTTACGTTAGCTGATTTTTGGAAGTAGATTGCCAAGCCTTTCTTCCTAGTCCATCTTAGTCTGGAAGCTCTGCTGAAACCTGTTCAGTAGCATAACAGTACACAAGTCTCTACTGCCAGATGGGTGATGGTCGTGCATGAGGTGCACTGGCTAAGCATCAAAACTGAGTCTCCCACACAGAAAGGTAGAATCCTACCTCTGGACCACCACTATTGAAACTGAAAGCGTTCTAATTCCTTATGAGTAAGTTAGAGTCAAGAGATTAATGGAATGTGATGGTGACAGCTCTGCTGTTCCAGTTTCCAATTTCTTGGTTGTAGCCAGTCGTGTATCTAACTTCTTGCTCTAGGCAACTTGTTACCACTAAAAAAATTGATTTAGAAATAACAAGGCAAGAACTGCCCCATCATTTGCAATGTTGGGAAAAACGAAGAACGGGAATGTGGGCTCTTTGTTTTGCATTTGTACTTTAATTTACTTCAAAAGAACTTCTGAAGCTTTGTGTCCTTCTGTTCTGCTAAGAAACAACAGTTTTTGGAAGTTTATTTAAAGAAATAAAAAGCAGAACTCTACATCATCATCAGAATTTGTAGATAATTATTAGTAGACTTAGAAATTAACTACAGATTTTCATATTTTCATTGCCAGGCGTTTTTATCATCCTATATCTCTCTTTTTTCTTATGTGAAATTACTGCTGGAAAATCAGTGATTTTTAATTGAATCAGACCCTAGAGAAAAACAAGGGGAAAATAAAAACCACTCACTTTGGATAGAAGTGAACTAAATGAGCTGAAAGCTCGAGAAAGACACTGTCTATGATTATTTTCTCATAATCTAGAATCCTGAAAAATATCATTACCATAGTCTGCCATTCCTTTCAATGTGAACTTAAAAAGTCTCTTCCAACTTTTCCCCTCCCTGCAAAGCACTGGTAATCTAGAACCTTGAAGATGTCAGAGAACTGCAATGTTCAGGATGATTTTTACTATAAAATGCTTCACAGAAACTGAGGTATCATGAAGTAAGGCTCAGTAGTGACACATTGTTGAGAAGGACAGAAAAACATCTAATCTTACTGCTTCATAATGAATATGGGGGATAAAACTGAGAGGGAGATTGACAAGGAGGGTTAATGTTGCAGCGGCGAGGATTGTCAGGGCGGCGAAGACAGTAGCCAAACACAACTCTTACAGAGAAGTGGGGCCAAGGAGGGTCACTCTGAGGAGTCGATCCGGCTTCAGTCCCAGGAGTTTATTTACAGTCAATACAGCAAGCAGTGAAGCAAATAACAGAACAACGGCCTTTGGGTGAATAACAATAACTTTCTGGCAAGGGAGAAGGAATTCAGGTAAACAAGCGAATCAGTAAAGGGACAATAGGTTTGGGAAAACAAGTTGTGCCTAATCTCCTCCTCATCACTGACAAGTCTCAACATGTCCTGTGCAGCACAGAGGCCTTCGAGGGGCTGAAGTTGTCAATAGTGTAGCCATGTTTAAATGGCATATATCCTCACAGGTTAAGATTAAGAAATATTAATATTTTTCAATCAAAAACAAATTCTGTAATTCTACCTGTAGTGATAATTAAGCTTCTTTTTCGAAAGAAAGACAATCAAAAACTGATAAAATAGTATTTGCATTGTCCCCCATCACCATTTGCATATACAGAAGCTGTAGCTACCTATGTAACCCTGTCATTCAAGTCAAACTGTATCCGTATATCTGGCATGAGAGAGGAGGGACATTTGAGGATTGTCAGTTGTTATCTTCACCTTTTTTTTTTTTTTTCCAAGTAGAAAAATCACTGGTTTCAGAAAGAGGATGCTGGGTTTTGTGTCTCAACTGAGATTAGGCTACCATACAGTTTTCAAAAAAATAACCAGAAAGAAAAGGGGTCAGGCTATTTTGAATTCTCCTGGGAAGAGAATGTCTGCTGTTCTTGGTTAAAGCACCTCCAAAGAAAGAGTACAAGATTAAAAAAAAAAAAAAAAATCAGTGTTCCAACATTGCATAACCATAATTATTCTACTCCACAACTCAATGAAAAGGTTAGGTATTAACGATAACTCATGCACTAAATGCAGGGCAACAACATAGGGGAGCTTTAAACTACATCTTTTATGCTTACAATAGTGCTTCTCTGACAATTTCAGAAGCTCAAATAAGGATGAGAAGCACTTTTTAGCATTCAGTAGGAATATCTCCTGTGTTAAAAGAGGATTATAAGGAAAAGTTTAAGATGGTTTCAGTAAAAATTATTATGGCAGTCGGGCTCAGGAAAAGTGGAGGTTGTTTCACAGTTCAATATCATCTTGGTTTGTGCCACTAAGTATTTGGAAATGCTTGGGTCTTGATTACATTTTGCAAAGAATCACCTTATAATTGGGTTTCTTGACTCATTCTGTTAAAACAACACTTCGATGTCTGACTTTTAGACAGAGAGGCAACATAAAGGGAAATCTATATAAAAGTGGGTAGTCTTTGTATTTACACCTTAAATATAGCACTGGGAAGATTTTAATTTGTAACGTTAAGAACATGTAAAAACAGCATTGCAATTTTTCCCTTGTTTCCTATAAATAGTACTTTGCAATCATCTTGCTCATTCTGTCTTTCCTCACAATAAATGGCACTTACCTTTTCATCAAATGACATTATGCAGTAAAATCTTCAAACGCTGGAACTTGTGTAAGGGAGAAACCTATAAGAGAAGGAAAACTCAAATATTTTCCACTAAAATGAGGGATAGAAAAGTGATAAAAATGCACCCTGTGAAAGGCGGAAAACTTGTGAGACCAGGAAAAACAGGCAATCCCATAGAGTTCCGACTCTCACAGGTTTCACTGTGTGAATTATAACTGAATGTTAGTAAAAAATTATTTCATGGAATGTAGGTTATTCTTTAGGGAATTCAACACAGTAGTTGTGGATGAGCCATTTAAGCTTACAAATATAATTTAAATTGCAAATGTAAACTGTCAGAAAGAAACACCTGTAAGTTTTCAGTCAGGCATCCACTGATTTTTAACCAAATCAATAAATTGTAAAAAGACAATGAATTTGCACCACCCAATCAAAACATATAAAGACTATCTTCCTATTATCATAAAAGCAATAAAAAAGGCTTGCACGGCATTCTTCCCTTAATTTGTCTTTCACGCTGCACCATAAAGATAACAAAGTGTTGTATTTCCAAAGAACATATTGTTTTACTCTGTACGTTTTTCATCAGTGAAGTCTAAAGAGCATTGTTTTTTAATTTGCTGATGGAATCCATCAATTAGAATTAGCCTATATGTTGTGGAAAGATAGTGACAATGAGTATGAAGGTGAAGAAATGTGTAGCATGAATTAATGGTGCTTTTATGGCACTTCCCATTGGATTCATGACCAGGCTTACCTGATGAGTAAATAATTTATTTCAGAGCTGGGGAAGGAGAGTGTGGTTAGAGTCATCTGATTAGAGACACTCATGTAAAAAAAGACAGAATCAATCTCTTTGATTAACCGTTGTTAAATCCTTGCATACAAATACAGTTTTAAAAAATAAAGTTGGCCTTGGCCCTTAGAACTTTAACCTGTGTCAGCTGAGCAAAGTTTTTATTCTAGTCTGCTGCTAACAAACTGCATGACTTGGAGAAATTCACTAAGGTGGATTTATGAGTCTTCATGTTTTCCCCTGTGGGAAGAAATCTTCCATCTTTAAGGCTCTGTGATCCTACTTATTCTCATGGTGACCAAAGTTCCAACATGCAGGTCCTAATTACAAGTGTTGACTGCCCGGTCCAGTGTCACAAGATGTGATGCACAGTAAAAAGTAGAGTTGATCTGTTTCCCATGTGTCTCTCTAAATTAGAAAGCTTAGAGAGCTGCCCATGACAGTGTGGAGGGAAGGTTAACAGACCAGAAAATTTAAAGTATTTTCCTACTGAGCAATACCGTGAACCGGAAAAGTTATCACTAAAAATAAACATGATAAAATAATTCCTTCCAGAAAACATATAATTGGCACACAAGTGTGGTCAGTCTAGGATGTCTTCGGTACTGTGGTCTCTAAGAGTTATAAAAGACTATGTGCCATTAGTGGATATGATAGCGAAACTTGGTTTTTGGAAAGGTAAGAAAATCTGGGAATAAGCAACCTAAAATGCATGATCTTCCATAAAATATTCTTCTATGTTGAACCTCTTAGCCTGGCCAACAAATAGAGTAGAAATTAACATGAACTAAATCTTGACCAAATTTGAAAAAATAAAATAAAATAGATGCAAACACACTATTCTTTATGCATTAAGTCTTACCACAGACTTTCCCTGGGCCACAAATAGTCCCTAATCCACAGCCTGGGAAAAAAAAAGTATATACATTTTATGTATATGCATATAAATATATACACACAAAATTAATAGATGGTGGCATTTAGCAAACAAACTAGTCAATCCTTCTGCATTTTTACATACCATGTCAATAACATTTGAAATCTATTGCAAAGTATACCATTATTTCAGGAAAGAACAGTTAAGTTTTGTGTATTTTAAATTCACCAAAAGAAAGAAAAAAAAAATCTCAACCAAGTATGGCAGTATAATTAAGTCAGTCATATTAAATTAAAACAACTAAATTAGCATGAAGTCCTTTCTGCCATCTACTGTAAGTCTGTGATTCTTAATTAATGTTTAAAATGCAGTTTGCTTGTAGTTGATATTTAATTTATAGCTATAAACAAAATAAGTAAGCTTATGGTAATTTGAATATTTTCCCCATGAAAGATTTTTTTGTCCTTAAAAATGAAAGAAAATGAATACAAACACAATTTAGCTATTTTGTACTTAGAATAAATGTTTCACTTTCTTTTTTTTATTTTTAAGTAAATTAAAAGTTAATATACCATAAACTCAAGTAACTGGTATATTAATAGTCTTTAAAATATAGCTCACAAAATGTGAAGTCTAAATGGTTGTCAATTTCTCAAGCATTCCATTTGAAATTCTAGGGTAATTCCAAACCATAGTTCATAATTAATTACGAATAAAATGATGGACACTCAGGGATATGTAAATTCATTGGGATACATGCAATATACAATCTTGTCCTTCAATCCTTGATAAAGGTCTGTAGCTTTTTTAGAGGCTTATTATAAAAACTTCACTATAAGCAACATACACAATTTAGCAAAAATCTATATTGAGTCTGTATTTTAAAGGAAAATATGATATATTTCAAGGTATCTCATAAACTTTTATATGAAAAAGGTTATTTTCTTATGTATATCAGTGTAAATAATGATATTCGAAGAAAACAACAAACATAACCTATTTTCTTACCTCTAAAAAATAACTATAGAAAAATCAAAACACTCAAAATGAAACTGAAAAATGAGCTTATGAATATGTCATTGATTTGTCATGCTATTGGAATCTGTCAAACGTAAAATAAAAATATATAGAAATCTTGTAATGTCTTCAGAATTTTGACTTATTGATAGCCTTTAGAAAACTCCAAGTAAAGTGTCTTTCTATATTAAAGGCTCACAAAGAAACTCTCCAAGCCTTTAGATCCTCTTTCCAACTGTGAATACTCCATATTTTTAGGAGCATTAATGTATAGAGATCCAAAGGTATCTTTAGTGCAGATTAGGAAGAGCTATCTATAGTTTTTAAAACTTAAAACTTGATGAAATCTTGTCTTAATTGTATCTACGCTAGAAACAATTAGAGTGATAACGTAGTTTCTCCAGTAATCTTAACATTTTGACCATTTTTGTAGCTGAGTCAATTTAAATATTAAATGCTTAAATATGTGTAAAAAATTTACTAATAAATCTCTCAACGAAGTAAGAATTTATATAAAAATATGCACCTAAAATCATTGCCTTTGAAACAGGAAAAATTTTTGCATCACAAGAAGCATTTTGATCATTCACAAATTTTTAAATTAGAAATGTTTAAAGTATTGTCTATAGCAGCCATTATTTATAATCTTGTATCTAGAATTTTTGTATTTTTCCGTAATTATCATCTAGAAATCAGTATAAACTGTATATTTACCATTGTAAAAAATATAGCAATGGAAAAAAAGATCAATAACATAAGCCAATAGAATAATAGTACTTAATGCTAGGAAGTGATCAGGTTCATTATGGTTTTCACCTTTATTTTTTAGCATTTTCCAATTTTATTTAATAATCATGTATTATCTTAAAAAACAAAAAAAGTGGGAATGATTTTGAAAAATTCAATGTATACATTTGTGTGTATATAATGTTTTCATAGTTATTATAGAAAATACAGTGTCAAAAGTCTAAAAGGAAAAACATTATAATATTATTTATTTCTGAGAATTAGAATTTTAGATGTTATTCTTCCTTGTATTTCTTAGAACTTCCCAACTTTTCTTTATTGAGCATATTGATAACACAAAATACTCATAAAATAGTAGATTGTCTCTAACAAGGCCACATTTAAAGAGCTGATATTTAAATAACAGTGAGGTTAAGGTCTGTTTCCTTTTTTTTAATTTAATCTCTGTTAGGGGAATATACCCACCACTCATCTGTCAGTTTGTTGTACTGTGGTGGCTTGCATGTTGCTGTGGTGGTGGAAGATATGCCAACAATATTTCAAATACCAGCAGGTTACTCAAGGTGGACAGTTTTCAACAGTTTCCAGACTGAGACAGACTAGGAAGAAGGACCTGGTGGTCTACTTCTGAAAAAATTAGCCAGTGAAAACCTTATGAATAACAGTGGTATACAGTGCTGGAAGATGAGCCCCTCAGGTTGGGAAGCACTCAAAAGACGACTGGGGTAGAGCTGCCTCCTCAAAGTAGAGTCGACCTTAATGACACAGATGGAGTAAAGCTTTTGGGACCTTCACTTGGTGATATGGAAAGACTCAAAATGAGAAGAAACTTCTGCAAACATCCATTAGTAATCAGAACATGGATTGTACAAAATATGAATCTAAGAAAATTGGAAGTTGTCAAAAATGAAATGGAATGCTTGAAGATTGATACTGTAGGCATTAGTGAGCTAAAATGGACTATTATTGGCCATTTCAGATTGGACAATCATATGGTCTACTATGCCTGGAATGACAAATTGAAGAGGAACTGTGTCACGTTCATTGTTAAAAAGAACATTTTAAGATCTATCTTGAAGTACATTGCTGTCAGTAATAGGATAATATCCATATGCCTACAAGCAAGACCAGTTAAGACGATTATTATTCAAATTTACACACCAACTACTAATGCCAAAGGTGAAGAAATTGAAGATTTTTACCAACATCTGCAATCTGAAATTGATCAAACATGCAAACAAGATGCACTGATAATTACTGGTGATCAGAATGCAAAAGTTGGAAACAAAGAAGAAGGATGGGTAGATGGAAAATATGGCCTTGGTGATATAAATAATGCAGGAGATTGCATGATAAATTTTGCAAGACCAATGACTTATTCATTGGAAATACCTTATGCGACAACATAAATGGTGACTATATACATGGACTTCACTGGATAGAATACCCAGTAATAAAATCAACTATAGCTGCAGAAAGTGATGCTGGAGAAGCCCAATGTCATTAGTCAGAACCAAGCCAGTGCCAACTGTGGAACAGACCATCAACTAATCATATGCAAGTGCGAGTTGAAGCTAAAGAAAATTAAAACAAGTCCACGAGAGCCAAAGCACAACTCTGGTATATCTCACATGAATTTAGAGATCCTCTCAACAATAGATTTAATGAATTGAACATTGCAGACCAGTTGTGGGATGACATCAAGAACATCATAAATGAAGAAAGTAAAAGGTCATTAAAAAGAAAAAAAAAAAAAAAAAAACCAAATTGGATGTCAGAAGAAACTCTGAAACTCACTCCTGAAAGTAGAATAGCTAAAGTGAGTGGAAGAATGGATAAAGTAAAAGAACTGAACAGAAGATTTCAATGGGCTTCTTGACAAAATGAAGTATTATAATGAAACGTGCATGACCTCAAGTTAGAAACCCAAAAGGGAAGAAAATGCTTCAAATTTCTTGAGCTAAAAGAACTGAATAAAAAAACCTCAAGCCTTGAGTAGTAATATTGAAGGATTCGATGGGCAAAAAATTGAACTACACAGGAAGCATCGAAAGAAGATGGAAGGAATATACAGTCACTGTACCAAAAATAATTGGTCGATGTTCAACCATTTCAGGAGGTAATACATGATCAAGAACCAGTGGTACTGAAGGAAGAAGTCCAAGCTTCACTGAAGCCTTTGGTGAAAAACAAGTCTCCAGGAATTGAAATAATACTGGTTGAAATATTTCAACAAATAAATGGAACACTTGAAGCACTCACTTGTCAATGCCAAGAAATTTGGAAGTTAGCTACCTGACCAACTGTCTCAGTCATTTAGTGCTGCTATAACAGAAATACCACAAGTGGATGGCTTTAACAAAGATAAGTTAATTTCCTCACAATAAAGTAGGCTAAAAGTCCAAATTGACAGTGTCAGCTCCAGAAGAAGTCTTTCTCTCTCTCATTGACCTTCTCATCAATCTTCCCCTGGACTAGGAGCTTCTTCGCACAGCGACCCTGGGTCCAAAGGATGTGCTCTGTTCCCAGCACTGCTTTCTCGGTGGTATGAGGTGCCCAGTTCTCTGCTTGCTTCCCTTTTCTTTTATCTCTTGTAAGATAAAAGGCAGTGAAGGCCAAACTCCAGGGAAACTCCCTTTACATTGGATCAGGGATGTGACCTTAGTAAGGGTGTTACAATCCCACCCTAATCCTCTTTAACATAAAATTACAATCACAAAATGGAGGACAACCACACAATACTGGGAATCACGGCCCAGCCAAATTGATACACACACTTTTGGGGGGACATAATTCAATCCATGACAGCAACCAACTGAAAGAGATTCATAATCGTGCTCATTCCAAATAAAGATGTATCCAACAGAATGCAGAAATTATTGACTACTATCATTAATAATACATGCAAGTTAAACTTGTTAAGGATAATTCAAAAATGGTTGCAGCATCACATCTACAAGGAACTTCCAGAAATTCAAGCAAGATTCAGAAGAGGACATGTAATATGGGATATCACTGCTGATGTCAGATGGATATTGGCTGAAAGCAGAGAATATCAGAAAGATGTTTACCTGTGTTTTGTTGACTATGCAAAGGCATTTGACTGTGTGGATCATAACAAATTATGGATAACATTGCAAAGAATGTGAATTCCATAACACGAAATTATGCTTATGTGGGACCTCTGCGTAGAAAAAGAAGCAGTCATTTGAACAGAAAAAAGGGAATAGTGCATGGTTTAAATCAGAAAAGCTGTATGTCAGTGCTATATATTTCACCATATTTATTCAAGCTGTATGTTGAGCAAATAATCCAAGAAGCTGCACTATATAAAGAGAAAGGCAACATCAGGATTGGAGGAAGACTCATTCACAACCTGCGATATGCCAATGACACAACTTTGCTTGTTGAAAGAGAAGAGGACTTGAAACAATGATGAAGATCGAAGACTACAATCTTCAGTACAATTACACCTCAACATAAAGAAAACAAAAATCATCACAACAGAGGTTCTGGCAAGATGGCGCTCTAGGCAGAAGCACCACGCCGTCTCTCCACAGCAAAGATCTGAAAAACTAAGCCAAACAGAGAATCAACAATCCTGAAACCCTAGAACATCAAATGAAGAGATAAAGAACTCAGCTGAGCACCAAATGGACTGAGAATATTGAAAGAGAATGGAGAACGAGGAGAGATTCACGCAGAGGTCCCCTACCAGCTAACGCAGCGCAGATCCACCATCTTGGACTCCTGTCAAACACCAGCAGATGGGGGTGCGAGAGGGCAGTCTCGCAGAGTATCCAGTGGGAGACAGAGCAGCCGCTTAGCTCCACACATAACCATCTCCCCACTGCATCCTGCCAACCTGCACCGTGCACTTGACATCACACCACCAAGCAGTGCAGGCACAGCCTACTGGAACCTGCCCAGCACTGATTACAGACCGCCATGGTGGCTGTAATGAGTGCCACAAACAACCCATCCCAGTGGCTTCTCTTCAGCTAGACCTACCCTGCTGTACCACATCTGAGTGACTGAACCAGCCAGTTGGAGAAGGAGGCAAAAAGTATTGAGCGTACAGACAAGCGAACAACAAAGAGCACACAGTCCGCCGGCTCAGACATACTCAGATTTTTTTTTTTTTAAAGGGACAAAACAAACAAATCTACAATCAATAAATGAGAGAAATATCTACTGAATGCCCAGAAAACAGCAAACAATATCAAAACATTTACAAAAACAGGACAGGATGGTTCCAGTAGGAGTCGAAATTAAAACAACACATGACTCTCCTGTGGCAGAAAATGCACTAAAACTACATCATAGGGAGTTCAAATCACTAATACTCAGAATTTTCCAAGAACTGAGGCAAAAAGGTGACAAACATGAGAAAAAAATAGACAAATTCATGGAAAATACAGACAAAAAATTGGAAGAATTCAGGAAGATGATGCAGGAACAAAATGCCAAAATAAATTCACAACTAGAAATTATACAAAAACAACAATTAGAAATCCAAAAGATAAACAACAAGATTTCAGAAATGGATGATGTCATAGAAGGGCTGAGAAGCAGATATGAAACCGTGGAAGACAAGATCAGTGGAACAGAAGACAAACACTTGGATACAACTCTGTTTCAGGAAAACTCAGAAAAAAGAACAAAGAAAAATGAAGAGACCCTGAGAGTTATGTGGGACACAATTAAAAGCAAAAATTTACGAGTGATTGGCATTCCAAAACAGGGGGAGAAAACTGAAAACACAGAGAGGATCATTGAGGAACTGCTGACATAAAATTTCCCCAATATCATGAAAGACAAAAAGCTGGCCATCCAAGAAGCTCAACGAAACCCATATAGAAGAGACCCCAAAAGAAAATCACCAAGGCATATCATATTCACACTCTCCAAAACCAAAGACAAACAAAGAATCCTGAGAGCAGCTCGTGCAAAACAAGAAGTCACATACAGAGGAGAAACAGTAAGACTAAGCTCATTTTATTCGGCAGAAACAATGCAGGCAAGAAAGCAGTGGGATGACATATATAAAATCTTGAAAGAAAAAAAATTGTCAGCCAAGAATAATATATCCTGCAAAACTCTCATTCAAATTTGATGGTGAAATTAGGTCATTCCCAGAAAAAGAGAAACTAAGGGAATATGTAAAAGTCAAACCAAGCTTACAAGAATTATTAAAGGGAGTTCTTCGATCTGAGGACAAACAGCTTCAGCGCTCAGGCAAGACCTAGGATGCAGGATCGTAGGATCCAGATACAAACCTTGGAAATGAACTCTCGAGGACTATCCAAAACCAAAAGAAATACAACAGGGAATCAGAGCAGTCAATCGATGGATAACAACAACATCAAAACAATGAAAGAGGGAATAAATGGCATAGGTATAGAACCTTCTAATGGAGAGGAAGGCAAGGTGATACCAAGTAAGGGTAGACTTCTTCAAACTTATAAACTTAAGGGTAAAATTCATGGTAACCACAAAGAAAGTAAACAAACCAACTCATAAAAATAAAGATGAAATACATAAAGTCTCAGCAGAAACAAAACCTACAAAAACAAAAGAAATGAACACAAAATCCACAAACAAAAGTAACTCAGCACAAGAGACTAAGAAGAACAACGAAAACTTCAACACCATAAAAAAAAAAGGACTACAAAATGACAGCAAAAAACTCACATCTATCAATAATTACACTGAATGTAAATGGACTGAATGCACCCATAAAGAGATAGAGAGTGGCAGAGTGGACAAGAAAACAGGATCCATCAATATGCTGTCTACAAGAGACACACCTTAGAAACAAAGATCTGAATTTATTAAGAATCAAAGGTTGGAAAAAATTATATCAAGCTAACAACTACCAAAAAAGAGCAGGAGTGGTAATTCTAATCTCACATAAAATAGACTTTAAAACAAAATCTACCATAAAAGACAAAGAAGGACACTATATAATGATTAAGGGGACGATCCATCATGAAGACATAACCATAATAAACATCTACGCACCCAACGACAGGGCTCCAAAATACATAAAACAAACTCTACCAACACTGAAAAGAGAAATTGACACTTCCACAATAATAGTAGGAGACTTCAACACACCACTCTCAGTAAAGGACAGAATAACTAAGAAGAAACTCAGCAAAGATACAGAAGACCTAAAGGGCACAATCAGCCAACCTGACCTCATAGACATATATAGAACACTCCATCCAACCGCTGCAAAGTACACATTCTTTTCCAATGCACATGGAACGTTCTCCAGAATAGACCACATCTTAGGCCACAGAGCAATCCTAAACAAGATCCAAACCATTGAGATAATTCACAGTATCTTTTCTGACCACAGTGCCATCAAGGTAGAAATTAACACTAAAAAGAGCAAAGAAAAAAATCAGCTACATGGAAACTGAATAATACCCTGCTTACACATCAGTGGGTAATAGAAGAAATCAGAGATGGAATCGAAAAATTCCTAGAATCAAATGAAAATGAAAACACATCATACCAAAACCTTTGGGACACAGCAAAGGCAGTTCTCAGAGAACAATTTATAGCAATAGATGCACATATCAAAAAAGAAGAAAGGGACAAAATCAAAACATTAACTACAGAACTCAAACAAATAGAAAGAGAACAGCAAAAAAAGCTCACAACCACTGGAAGAAAGGAAATAGTAAAGATCAGAGCAGAAATAAATGAAATAGAGAACAGAAAAACAATAGAAAGAATCAACAAAACCAAAAGTTGGTTCTTTGAAAGAATCAACAAAATCGACAAACCACTGGCCAGACTGACAAAAGAAAAACAGGAGAGGACACAAATAACTCAAATTAGAAATGAAATGGGTGACATTACAACAGACCCAACTGAAGTAAAAAGGATCATGACAGAATATTACAAAAAACTATACTCCAACAAATTTGAAAACATAGAGGAAATGGATAAATTTCTAGAAACACACTACCTACCCAAACTACAGCAAAGTGATATTGAAAATCTGAACACACCCATAACAAGAGAAGAGATTGAAAAGGTAATAAGAAAAACTTCCAACAAAAAAACTAATGCCCTGGCCCAGATGGCTTCACTGGAGAATTCTACAAAACATTAACAGAAGAGCTTGTACCAGTACTACTCAAGATACTTCAGAGCATAGAAGGGGAAGCAACAATTCCAAACTCATTCTATGAAGCCAGCATAATACTGATACCAAAACCAGGCAAAGGCATCACAAGAAAAGAAAATTACAGACAAATGTCTCTCATGAATATAGATGCAAAATTACTGAACAAAATTCTAGCCAATAGACTTCAGCATCATATCAAAAAAATAATACACCATGACCAAGTAGGATTCATACCAGGTATGCAAGGATGGTTCAACATTAGAAAATCAATCAACGTAATCCACCACATAAATAAGAGGAAAGAAAAGAATCACATGATCATCTCAATTGACGCAGAAAAGGCATTTGACAAAGTCCAACACCCATTCCTGATAAAAACTCTCAATCAAATAGGTATAGAAGGGAAATTTCTCAACATAATAAAGAGCATCTATGAAAAACCAATGGCCAACATCATTCTTAATGGAGAGAGGCTGAAAACATTCCCCTTGAAAACAGGAAGAAGACAAGGAGCCTTTATCACCACTCCTATTTAACATTGTGCTGGAAGTTCTAGCTAGAGCAATGAGGCAAAAAAAAAAAAAAAGAAATCAAGGGCATCCAAATTAGTAATGAAGAAGTTAAACTGTCCCTGTTTGCAGATGATATGATACCAAACACAGAAAACCCTAAAGACTCCATGAGAAATCTACTGGAACTAATAGAAAGATTCAGCAGAGTAGCATGATGCAAGATAAACATTCAAAAATCAGCTGGATTCCTATACACCAGTAAGGAGAACGATGAAAAGGAAATCAGGAAATCAATACCATTTTCAATAGCCCCTAAAAAGATAAAATACTTAGGAATAAATCTGACCAGGGATGTAAAAGACATATACATAGAAAACTATAAAACACTACTGCATGAAACCCTAAGGGATCTACATAAATGGAAAACATACCATGCTCATGGATAGGCAGACTCAACATTGTGAAAATGGCAATTCTACCCAAATCTATTTACAAATACAATGCAATCCAGATCCAAATACCAGCAACATTCTTCAAAGAGATGGAAAAACTAATCATTAACTTTATATAGAAAGGGAAGAAGCCCTGAATAAGTAAAGCACCACTGAAGAACAAGAATAAAGTTGGAGGACTCACACTACCTGACTTGAGAACCTACTATACAGCTACAGTAGTCAAAACAGCCTGGTACTGGCACAACGACAGATACATTGACCAATGGAACAGAATTGAGAACCCAGATGTAAATCCATCCACCTACAGTCACCTGATCTTCGACTAGGGCCCAAAGTCCATCAAATGGGGAAAAGACAGTCTTTTCAACAAATGATGCTGGAAAAACTGGATATCCATTTGCAAAAAAATGAAACAGCACCCATACCTCACACCGTATACAAAAATTACTTCAAAATGGATCAAAGACCTGAATATAAAGCCTAAAAGTATAAAGTTCATACAATAAAAAATAGGACCAACACTTCAGGCCTTAATACATGGCATTAACATTATACAAACCATAACCATCATTGCACAAAACCCAACAGATAAGCTAGATAACTGGGATCTTCTAAAAATCAAACACCTATGCTCTTCAAAAGACTTCACCAAAAAAGTAAAAAGAGAACCTACAGACTGGGAAAAAATTTTCGCACAGCACATGTCAGACAAAGGTCTAATCTCCAGAATCTATAACAAATCCAACACCTCTACAACAAAAAGACAAATAATCCTATTAAAAAATGGGCAAAGGAAATGAACAGACACTTCACCAAAGAAGACATTCAAATGGCCAACAGACATATGAGGAAATACTCGTGATCACTAGCCATTAGAGAAATGCAAATTAAAACCACAATGAGATACCACCTTACCCCGGCATTACTGGCACAAATCAAAAACACTGGAAATAACAAATGTTGGAGGGACTGCGGGGAGATGGGAACTCTTGTGCACTGCTGGTGGGAATGCAAAATGATACAACCATTTTGGAAAATGATATGGTGTTTCCTCAGAAAGCTAGAAATAGACATACCATTTGATCCAGCAATCCCACTCCTAGGAATATATCCTAGAAAAATAAAAGTCCTCACTCGAGCAGACTTATGCACACCTATGTTCATGGCAGCATTGTTCACAATAGTAAAATGATGGAAACAACGTAGGTGCCCATCAGCAGATGAATGGATAAACAAACTATGGTACATACACACAATGGAGTACTATGCAAGGAGAAAGAACAACAATGAAATCTGTGAAGCATCTCATAACATGGATGAAACTGGAGGACATATGCTGAGTGAAATAAGTCAATCACAAAAGGACAAATCTTGTATGAGACCTCTATTGTAAAAACCCATGAAAAAGTTCACATGGAAAATGTAACAATCTTTGTTGGTTGCCAGGGATGGGAGGGGTGGGGGGTGGGGAATACTAAATAGACAATAGATAAGTGGTATCTTGGGTGAAGGGTGAGACAGTACACAATACAGGGGAAACTATCACAACCTGTACAAGGAAAGGTCATGGAAGCCCAATAGACACATCCAAACTCCCTGAGGGACTGAATTGCTGGGCGGAAGGCTGTGGAGACCATGGTCTTGGGGAACATCTAGCTCAATTGGCATGACACAGCTTATAAAGACAATGCTCTATATTCTACCTTGGTGAGTAGTGTCTGGGGTCTTAAAAGCCTCTGAGCAGCCATCTAAGATACTCCGCTGGTCTCATCCCTTCGGGAGCTAGGGAGAATGAAGAGAACAGGATACATGGAAAAGATTAGTCCAAAGGACTAATCGTCCACAGCTACCAAGGCCTCCACGGGACTGAGTCCAGTACAGCTAGATGGTGCCCGGCTACCACCACTGACTGCTCCAACCAGGATCACTAAAGAGGGTTCTGGACAGAGCTGGAGAAGGATGTAGAGCATAATTCTTACTCAGAAAAAAAAGACCAGATTTACTGGCCTAAAGGAGACTGGAGAAACCTCGAGAGTATGGTCCCCAGACACCCTTTTAGCTTAGTGGTGAAGTTACCTCTGAGGTGCACTGTTCAGCCTGGGAATGGACAGCCCCGTAAAACCAAATGAGACTAACAAGGTACAGGAGTCCAGTGACAAGGGCCAGACAGCAGAAGGGGACAAGGAAGCTGGTGATAGGGAACACAAGATTGAGTAAGGATATTGTTGACTTGTTTTGAGATTGTTAACCATTGTCATAGGGCAACATTTGCTGTAACTGTTAAATGAGAAACTATTTTGTTGTGTAAGCCTTTATCTTAAGTGAGAATAACAGCACAATTGGAAGAGCGTAGTCAATGTCACTGAACTGTATATGTAGAAATTTTTGAAATGGTGTATCTTTGGCTATGTGTATTTTCACCAAAAAAAAAAAAAAAAAAAAAAAAAAAGCTTTAGAAGTTAGAAGATTGATATGTTGTGGGGTTGTTAACCAATGTCATAAAACAACATGTGTAGTACTGTTTCATGAGTAACTATTTGTTCTGTAAGCCTTCACCTGAAGTACAGTAAAATATTAAAAAAAAAAAAAATCATCACAACAGGACCAGTAAGCAGCATCAAGATAAATGGAGAAAAGACTGAAGTTGTTGAGAATTCCATTTTACTTGGATCCACTATCAACATCCATGAGAGTCAAGAAATCAAACGAAGTATTACAATGAGCAAATCTGCTGCAAAAGACCTCTGTAATGTATTAAAAAACAAAGATATCACTTTGAGTACTTAAATGCTCCTGATCTAAACCATGGTATTTTTAATCTCTTCATATATATGTGAAAACTGGACAGTGAATAAGGAAGAAGACTGAAGAAGAATTGATGCATTTGAACTACGCTGTTGACAAAGAATACTGAATATACCATGGACTTCCAGAAGAACAAGTCTGTCTTGGAAGAAGTTCAGCCAGAATGCTCCTTAGAAGTGAGGATGGCGAGACTTCGACTCACATACTTTGGACATGTTATCAGGTGGGACCAGTCCCTGGAAAAGGACATCATGCTTAGTAAAGCAGAGGGTCAGTGAAAAAAAGGAAGACCATCCATGAAATAGATTGACATAGTGGCTGCAATAATGGGATCAAACATAGCAACGAATGTGAGGATGGCGCAGTACCTGGATATGTTTCATTCTGTTGTTCATTGGGTCACTCTGAGTTGGAACTGACTTGACGACACCTAGCAACACTAACAAGAGCAACATAAGAAAAAAGAGGTAACCTGAAATACATGCAGTAACAAGAGAATGACTCAAAACCTCATCCATAATCAATAATCTTCAAGGAATAATTTAGTAGATTTTTCTTATTTTTTCAGGAGTGTACAAGTCTCGATAACGAATATTGTAGAAGAAATTTAAGCAGCACTTGAAAATGACAGGCATGAGAAGGCTCCAAAGAAACATTCTAACTTTTAGTACTAAGCCATAATATGTATTAGGACTTTAGCAGAAAGGAGTCAAAGTTCAGCTAGTTTCTGGAATAGAGGAATTATCTTTCTAATAAAGTTCATCGTTCAGACTATCTGAGTTTTATCCAGAGGGGTAGAGAGGAACAGGACTAAACGTCATGTGCAAAAGGGAGTATAGAGAAAGAGTTGTTGGGGTGAGGACATGCTAGGGCCACAGTGGAAAGTTCTCAGTCCTTTAGATTTCTTACCTTCAGCGTATCTCACAACACATACTTAATGTGCAATAATGCCATCTCAAGATGGCTCTAGCTAATGTCAGTGTTAGGATGGATGTTGCAGCTTTTGGTTCTCCTTTCAGTAATATTGATAATATTACTTTGAGCCCTACAATCTGCATGTTTGTTTCCCACAAATGCAATTGACTGATCTGCTAAGCGTACAGTAGGAGTTTGTTTCAAAGGAATTGTGATTTCTATCTGTATGAAACTGTTGATGCGCTAGTGAGATTTACAGCATACACAGATGGAATTAATTTTTATTAAATCAAAATTCCATATGATCCATAACAAGAGGAACCATGATTTTATGGTTTACAACATTTTATTTCACTAGCCTGTTTCATAAATCTAATAAGTGAATGAATAAATATATGAGAGGATAGGCCATGTTTCAGGTTTTCTCATTCTGCAGCACAGAATTTTGGCTTTATTTCTAGGTAGGATAAAGTTACCAAAGTTGTAGATTATCTGTCTGTCTGTCTGTCTATCTATCTAATCTAGCTAACAGTATCTAAGAGTTATTTTTAAACTCAGAATTTTATCAAGATGACAAACCATGTTCAAAATAACATTATCCTTACAATAAAAAATATGTATTATTTACTATGCAAGTCATATATAATAAGCTGAGAAGGATTTGAGAATGGGATAATTAATGCCACAACTACTTACTAGTGTTTGTTTTCCTGATAACAATCTCCAATTTTTCTGTTCTTTTTTTCCAAAAGATCCTATATTCTACAATGCAAGGAAAACAGTTCAATATCTAGCATATGGAAAACACTCTTTCAAGTATCAACAAATACGCACCGAGTACTGTGCCAAGTGCTAGGGTCACATCAGCTAATGAAGGCAAGGTAGCTCTTACTCTGTCCATCCCCAGGAGCAAAAATCAACCCCTAGACAGTATTGCCAATGTTTGATCATAATCAAAACTGGAGTTGACTTCTTTCAAATTCTGTGTTGTTTCTTCTGCAAGCCCCACATTGCTTTTATTCCTTATTGTCTTGACTATTTTATTTTCCCTGTTTTGGAATTCTTATTCCCACGTTCTTAGATTTAGGAACTGCAAATGCTAAGCATTACTTTACCAACCCAGACTTTATCCTTTGATTTTCCTAGCAGGCTCTGCAATGTCCAACTTGTGTTATAAAACCCTCTTGCCTTCCTGACTGCTCATTTGTGAAATGCTTGAAAAATGCAGCACTTTTCACCCTCTTTAATCTTGCCTTTACCTTCTCTCGTACCCAGCTGGTAGTCTCCTGTATAATATCATCAATACCTGCTCTGGCAGCAGATCAGCATGCTTTTGTTCAGGTCACTTCATGTCCCCAATTGCATGGCTGCACAAGAATCTCCCGAATCCTTAAATGTTAGCCTAATTGAGATGAGGAAAACTCACCTTCTCTGCATTATTATTCTACCCGCATCTATACGAACAAAGGCAAGAACAATAGAGGAGCAATTGCATAGCTCAGAACAGTTCACTATAGAAGTTCTTCATGCACAAATAGATTCATTTATAAACACAGTAGGACTCCATGTGATCATGAAGGATTGTACGGATTAGGTTCATCAGGACTGAAAAATCAGTTCTTCTTTTTTTTGAGCCGGGGATCGACTCAGCCCATCATAATATTTTTAATGGTGAAGGAAAATGGACTATACTTGTCATAGATTTCCATTGAAAAGTATTGAAATGATGGAAACTGTAACAAACACCACGCACAAACAAGTATCAAACCGGTTTTAAAATGCCTCTTTGTATGTTATATTGATTTTTCATTATTATGACCTTATGCTTAAACCTACTTGGTTGTGATCCTAATTTTCTACTCAATCTTTGCTCAGATCCCACTGGGATACTGATACAGTGTGATTATTCAGAAAAGCAGAGTAAAGAGGAGATTAAGCCTCCCTGCTAATGAAAACAAGGGAAGGAAGGAGAAATGTGCCAATCTACAGTGTTTTACCTGTAAATTGAACTGCCAGACAAGAGGAAATAAATAGTGCTTCACAAATCTCTTTTAGATGCAAAAAAAAAAAAAGGAATCTAAAAATAAACATACAAAAACAGAACAGAGTGACTGCAGGGAAGCAGAATAAATGTATCATACTATATGTTTTAAAAAATAACATTACAAATGTCAAATTACCTTCAGATTATTATTTTATATAGCAATAGACAGAATAGAAAAATATAATTACTTTGGTAAGATTCTAAATATAAAATACTTTAGATATAACTGCATTAGCTTCATTCTAATTATTCTATTTAATTTATTATATTGTATGTAACTATGTAAAGGAAGTTAATTGCAATACAGAATTACTCATATTTATACATGAAATGGTAAAATAAATTATTACAAATATTTAACTAATGACCTATTCTAACAGTATGAAGATTTTGATAAGTAATGAAAATAAAAAATGCAATTAGGTTATTATAACTTTTGAAATACAAATTTGCATATAGATATCTATATCAATCAGATAATATTTTAAAATATTTACTATTGCATAAACTTTAAGTATTTATTCATTTTCTTTGAATTATCTTAAAATATTTCTACAATAGTGCAATCTAAATAGCTGAATTTTGAAACAGAATTTTACTATAAGCAATATAGACACTTTTCAAATTTTGTACCTCTGCAGATATAAATGCAAATCATACTTTAAATTTTAATTATATAGGGTAATTCTATTATCCATTTAGTCACTCATTTCAAAATGAGTTCTTTGTGAATGTTAATTAACTACAACTGTTCATATGTATTACTCTGTTTTCATTTTCTCTCAAATTTAAGCCTTCTTAAGTATTAATCTGATATTTAAGACAAATTTAAATTGATTTAGTCTCTTTCTTTGAATGATTTACTAAGTTAATAGCTATAAACAAGATCTGAGTTGTACCGGACACAGAGAACCAAGAAATATACTTTGGTGACATATTAACTGTGCATATCTTAGCTGACACAAGGATTTCAGAGATTCTGCTCGTAAGAAAGTCTAGCATGGCTGCTAAGGATAGAATCAGATGGATCTAGGTTTGAAACCACCCTGGTGCTTCCTAGATGTGCAAACTTAGCTAGGTCATTTAATTTCTCTAAGCCTTGGTTTCTTTATCCCCATTATTATTAACAATACTTTATAGGGATGTCATGAGATTGCCATGGGAAAATAGATATACTTCATTTAATTGCTTAATAAGCATTTATTATTATATTATTTTTCATTTTGATATCCTATATATGCTATTTTTGAGAAAGAAAGATGGAGTAAAGGCTACAAGTTTGACGTTGGCACCAATTGGAACTTGTCAATGAAAATACTATCTTATTATCAACAAGATTTTGACATCATTCTGGAGTACCTGTGTGTGTGTAGTTACATATTAATTTTGAAAGCAGAAAACTAAAAGAATCAAAATCTGATTTTAATGTTTATAGCCACTTAAAATATTTATCATGACATCAGATTGACTTATACAGCTGATTTGGCAAAGGTGGTAGGATTTTTATCTGTGACATATTTCAAACACAGTAAAACTTCGTGTTTCTAAGGTAATAGATATGTATATATACCCACACCATGTTAATATGTACAAATATTTCCCTGACTTGTTCTACATCTTTTATTTTTTATAAATAAGTGATACAAGATATGTTTGAATTTCTTATCTTGCCTACTCCTCCCTTCCCAAAAGTGACACTATCCTAAGCTGTAGAAGTTGATGTCTATACCTTGTTTATTTTTGTTGTTGTTGCTGTTTGCTATTTGTTGCTGTTGAGTCGACCCCAACTCGCGGCTACCTTAGGTATAACAGAAAATATGTTGCCTGGTCGTGTGTCATAGTCATGATCGTTTTGTCAATCCATTTCATTGGAGGTTTCCTGCTTTTTCAATGACCCTCTGCTTTATCAAACATATCTTTTCTAGTGATATTTTATACTTCATATTCCATAGCATATGTTATTATTTGGAATATTTTCGTATTCAATATGAGTTAGCTTAATTCGTGCAGCTCTTTTGTAGCAATCTTACTTTACTCAACAGTATGCTTTCAAGATTCACCCATGTTGATGTATATAGATACAGTGCGTCCATTTCAACAGCAGTGAACTATTCCATTGTACGAATAAATTACAGTTCTTTATCTGTCTCCACACTCGTGGACATCTAGGTCGTTTTTTTTTTTTTTTTTTAAATTGTCAACAATGCTACAGTGAATATCCTTCCTTCATGAGGAAAATTTTCTCTGGGAAATATATGCATATGTATATTGTGTGACATACACATATGTATATATTTAATATATGTAGAATTGCTTATTGAGAATGAGCAAATTTTCAACTTACTAGCTATTTTCAACTTTTTCTTCAAATGATTGTATATAGTCACATGCCCATGGGAATAAATGTTTAGCTCCATATTCTCACTTATACTTTCTATGTTACTTTCAACTGTAGTGTTATACTTTCAAAATTTCAAGCAGGACCCTTGACACTCTTTTTCAATCTCATCTGTAAAACTGGGATACTACTAGCTGTAAAAATTGTCTATATTTTAGCGTTTTAAATTATCCAAAATTGTATTTTAAATTATCTTAAGCCTTTATATCTATCTATATGTCTGTAGGATTGCCAAGAGTCAGAAATCGACTAGAGGACAATTAACTACAACAACATGTATATGTCCATGTATCTATGTATCTGTCTGTCCGTCCATCCATCCATCCATCCATCCATCCATCCATTCTTCCATCCATCCATCTATCTACCTATCATCTATCTATCTGTCTGTTTTTTGTCTATTGACACATTGGCTTACTGCATATTCAACCAATTAACAAAGTTTATTGAGTTAATAATTTTGGTAGTATATGCGGCTATAGGAAGGCACCCTGGTGGCCCAGTAGTCAAGCACGCAGCTGCTGACTAAAGGTCCGCGGTTCAAATCTATCAGCCTCTCCATGGGAGAAAGATGTGGCAGTCTGCTTCCATAAAGATTAAAGCCTAGGAAACCCTAGGGGGCAGTTTTACTCTGTCCTATGGAGTAGCTACAAGTCAGAATTGACTCCATGGCAGTGGGTTTGATTTGGTTTTTCGTTTTATGTGGGTATAGAAGATTTCAAGGACTGATCTTATACTCCTTATTCCTCATGTGGTCTAGCTAAACAAGTACCTTAAATATAGAAATGTAAAGTAAGTATGTATAGAAGAACTAGAAAGCCAGTCTTTGACTACTTGTATTATAAAGTATAATATGCTTAGACAAAAGATAGCTTTTTTAAAAATTCATATTTTATAATTTAATATAAAATTACATATTTTAAGTTTACCTCTTGATTCCGCCATATCCTAGCTCGATGAACATGTTCCTTAACCTCTCTGTGCTGTGATTTCTTTATCTACAAAACAGGCAGGATTATAGTACTTGCTTCACATAACTGTTCTAAATATTAAATGAATCAATACCTAGAAAGCAATGGGGTCTAACACATAGTAAGTGGTATAAAATATTTGCTATTATTACAGAAGTGTTTACTAAAATGTTGACTATATTACAATATTACTCTTATCATTGTTAAGTTTAGTAGCTCTCTTCTACTCTAACTTCAGTATAATCCATTAATCAATAGATCTTTTGAAAATGTAACTCCCATAACTATTGATCAGCCCACCCCATTGTGCCCACTCATAGCAGAAGTGATAAAACTTCTTACAGCATCCCACTACGCTTTGAAGAGAAATTCAGACTCCTTACCGTGAGCTACGAAGTCCTATGTGATTAGAGTTCAGTCTACTTTTACAGACTCATCCCTTCCCAATCTTTTGCTTAAGGGTTCCAGGAGGGCTCTTGTGTTCATTAACCATACCAAGGCCTTTCATACTTTGGGTATTTCCTTTGTTTTTCCCTGGATGTACACTTGACTCATTCTCTCACAGTCTTAAGGACTCAGGTCAAATGCCATTTCCTCAAAAAGCGTTCTACTGACCAGCGTATTTAAAGTATTTGCTGATTTGCTAGTTACCTTCAATGTACATAGTGTTAATATAAGTAAGCTTTAGTAAGCTCTATATCTGTCAATTCTGTCTTATAGATATATTCATATATTTACTTAGAGATAAATGTTTGGAAACAGAAAACCCTAGCTAAAAATTACACTCAAAATTTTGTTAGCCAAGATGAAAAAAATCAGATAATAATCCCAAATGCAACTTCAACAAGCCTAGGAGAGATTTAAATTTAGCCTGCATAAAATTTAAAAAAAAAAAAGGAAAACAGTACCTGAAGAATATTATCTCATTCACTGCAGAATTGCTTGAGCAAAATTTAATAATCCCTTCAACACATTTATAGGGTTGATTAATTCAAAAGAAAACAACAAAACATAAAATTTTTCCATTGTAAAGATATTCTTAGATGCTTTATAAAATAGTTTTGAAAGTATTGTCAATATATTATTTAATGCCTTTAAGGCATTTCTTTTTACATTTAAATATTAAAAACTTTTTTTTTCTCACAGACAATGTGAATTGTTAATCATAAAAATAAATGAGAAAAAAATTGTACTTATTTTCTCCCACTATCTCTATTAGAAAAATATAGTGACATAAATCTGGGTGACTATGTATTGTGATCACCCCATATCAGTTATCTGAGAACCAATACTTCTTTCATTTACTTTAAAGCGATTTTGTTAGTTCTAAAAATTGTATTTTATATTGAATTTTAGGTTATAAATTATGAAGACATTGAAACAAGGTAAGTATTTTTCCATTTAAAGAAAACATACAGAATTTCAAAGAAGAAGCAACATAGACTGCTACAGTCATAGAAGGCTTCTTCTGTGGAGGAATTATTTGAAATGATCAATGAAAGAATGTGTAAGATTTTAATGGGTGAAGGGGAAGGAAGAATCCACATCACTTCCAGAAATTGACTTGAAGTAGAATAATCAAGACATGTTTTCAGAATAGTGGGAAAAACTGTGTTTACTATAGAAAGTGTTAAGTAAACTTGATAAGTTGTATGCAGTTCTATTTCTTACCAGGTCTGGAATTATAATACTCTACAATCAAGCTGACATTTGCAGTGATGATCCTCAGACATTGTGAAATTCAGTCCTCAACGAAAGATTGAATTATGTTTACTGATTTATACTTAAACCATTGTACTTGGAATAGGTTTTCAGTTATAAACTTTGTATTTCAAGGATTTAATTTAAAACTTATTTGAGATTATTCAGTTGATTCAATATCCAGATAAACAAACTTTTTTGCTAAGCAACATTTTTACTCAACTCTGAGATCATCAGCAAAAGAGCTCAAACACTAACATATTCAAACACAAATATTTCAGAGTAGGTCACAATATTCAAGTCACCCTCTAGAGACTGTACCTGTGTTTAAAATATAAAAATAAATTATTCACATTAATAGATTGATTTTTTTTTTCATGATTAGGACTTTTCCAGAAGCATATATATTCCTCACTTGGTGTCTTTGAGTCAGTTCCTATTCATAACGACTCTGTGCACAACAGAATGACACACTACCCAGTCCTGTGCCATCCTCTCAGTGGTTCTTATGTTTGAGCCCATTTTTAAAGTCACCGTGTCATTCCATCTCTTGAGTGTCTTCTTCTTTTTTGCTGACTATCTGCTTGTTCGAGTATGATGTCCTTCTCCAGGGACTGGTCCCTCCTGATAAACATGTCCAAAGTAGGTAAGATAAAGTCTCACCATCCTCACTTCCAAGGAGCATTTTGGCTATACTTCTCCAAGACAGATTTGTTTGCTCTTCTGCAGTTCATGATATATTCAGTATTCTTTACCAACAGCATAATTTAAAGACGTCAATTCTTCTTTGGTTTTCCTTTCATTGTCCAGCTTTCCAATGCGTATGAGGCAATTGAAAATGCCACAGCTTGGGTCAGGAGCACCTTCTTCCTCAAAGTGATATCTTTGCTTTTTAACACTTTAAAGAGGTCTTTTGCAGCAGGTTTGCCTATTGCAATACATTATTTGATTTCTTGACTGCTGTTTCCCTGGGCTTTGATTGTGGATCCAATAAAATAAAATCCTTGACAACTTCAATATTTTCTCTGTTTATCATGATGTTGCTTGTTGGTCCAATTGTGAGGATTTTTTTTTCCTTTAAGATGTTATCCATACCGAACTAGGCTTTGATCTTCATCAAGTGCTTCAAGTTGTCTTCACTTTCAGCAAGCAAGGCTGTGTCATTTGCATATCGCAAGTTGTTAGTAAATTTTCCTCCAATCCTCATGTCACATTCTTCTTCATATAGTCCAGCTTCTCAGATTATTTGCACAGCATATAGACTGAATAAGTTTGGTGAAAGATTCAACCCTGATGCAAACCTTTTCTGATTTTAAACCATGCTGTATCCCCTTGTTCTGTTCAAACGCCTGCTTCTTGGTCTATGTACAGGTTCTGCATGAGCACAGTTTAGTGTTCTGGAATTCCCATTCTTCTCAACGTTTTCTATAATTTGTTATGCTCTCCATAGTCAAATGCTTTTGAGTAGTTAATAAAACTTAGATAAACGTCTTTCTGGTGTCCTCTGCTTTCAGCCAAGTTCTACCTGGCATCAGCAATGTATCCCTTGTTCCTTGTCCTCTTCCGAATCTAACTTGAATCTCTGGCAGTTTCCTATGAATGTAATGCTGCAACCGTTTCTGAATTAGTTTCAGCAAAATTTAACTTGAGTGTGATATTAATGATATTGACCTATAATTTCCACATTCTGTTGGATACACCTTTCTTTGGAATGGACATGAATATGAATCTATTTCAGTCCACCAGCCAGGTAGCTGTCTTCCAGATTTCTTGGCATAGAAAAGTGGTACTTTCATCTTTCATTGGTTTGTTGTACCATCTCAGTTGGTGTTCCATCAATTCCTGGAGCGTGGTTTTTCGACAATGCTTTCACTGCAGCTTGGATTTCTTCCTTCATATGTTTAATCATATGCTATCTCCTAAAATGGGTTCTTAATTGTATGGGTTCTTGATCATATGCTATCTCCTGAAATGGTTGAATGTCGAACAATTCTTTTCGGTACAGTGACTTTGTTTATCCCTTCCATCTTGTGAGGCTTCTTGGGTGGTTCAATATTTTGCCCATAGAATCTTTCCATATTACAATTCGAGGCTTGAATTTTTTCTTCAGTTCTTTTCAGCTTGAGAAATGCTGAGCAAGTTTTCCTCTTTTGGTTTTCTAATTCCATGTCTTTACACATTTCATTATAATACTTTATTTTGTCTTCTTGAGCCATCTTTTTGAAATCTTCTGTTCAGTTCTTCATCATTTCTTCTATTCACTTTAACTTCTCTACATTCAAGAGTTAATTTCAGAGTCTCTTCTGACATCTATTTTAGTCTTTTCTTACCGTCCTGTCTTTTTAATGTCCTTTTGCTTTCTTCATGTATGACGTCTGTGATGTCATCCCACAATGTGTCTGTTCTCAACATGTCAACTCTATTCTTAAGATGGTTTCTAAATTCATGTGGGATATACTCAAGGTCATACTTTGACTCTCATGGACTTGTTTTAATTTTCTTCAACTGCAACTTGAATTTGCATATAAGCAGTTGATGATCTGTTCCGAAATCAACCCCTGGCCTTGTTATGATTGATGATATTGAGCTTTTACATCTTCTCTTGCCACAGATGCAGTCAATTTGATTCCTGTGGATCATCCGGCAAGGTCCATGTGTAAAGTCACCATTTATGTTGTTGAAAAAAAAGCATTTCTAATGAATAAGTCTTGCAAACTTCTATCATGTGATCTCCAGTATTGTTTCTATCACCAAGGCATTATTTTCTAACTACTGATTCTTCTTCTTTGTTTACTACTTTCTCATTTCAATCACCAGTAATTATCAATGCAAACTGATTACATGTTTGATCAATTTCAGACTGCATAATAAGTTGTTAAAAGTCTGCAATTTACTTCTTTTTTGATAGTTTCACATAATATTTAGAGGACTGGTTCTCAACTAGGGGAATTCTCTGCTACCACCCTTCTCCTTCACCTTGTCTTTTTCAGGAATATTTGGACATTTTGCAATGTTTAGAGACTTTTTTTAAAAATCACATTTCAAGGGAAAGTGCTACTGGTGTCTGTGGGGTAGAGGCTAGAGATGCTGTTAAATATTCTATTATGTGCAAGGCAGCCCCTACAAAAAATAATTATCCAGTCCAAAATGTCAATGGTGCTGAGGTTGATAAACCTGATATAGAAGTTGCCAGTTACTATACACCAATAACCATAGAATATTATTCTTTTATAATAATTATTAGCAAATATTTAAAGCCCTAAGATTTAAAAATCTATTTAAAGTATTAAATTTATGAAGATAGTTTTGTGTTCAAACTGCCCCATAGTAAACCCAAATCTTTCTCTGAAACATGTATTTTATCATAGCATTTAAAGACATTTTACCATTCCCAAAAGTCTTACATATTTCTATTCCATTTAGCGTGTCTCTATAATTATTCCACTTTTTCAAAATACGCAGTGAGATTGACACTAATAGTATGATCTATTTGTGATGATTAAATTGTCTCCTAATTATAAAAAGCTAAAGATAGAACTTAAAATTCATTTTGCATAGTTAAAGTTTTTACATAACAAAACTGATTTTCTAGTTCAATTAAAAAATAATTATTATTCCTTTTGATTGCACACATACATTTGAACTTTCAAAATTATTTGTATTAATATGTATTAGCATTAGACCCTTCAGAAGACAATTTTTCACTTCCCATATGTAAGATATTAGTCTCATTTTCTCATCAATATTCATGTTTCTGACTGAAAACAAAATTGGTCATTATACATTTGTTAATTGTCAGCTTTGTGAACATTTAAACACTGTAAGTAGGTGCAGTTTAAAAACGTGGAAATGATATAGATTTAAAAGTTGAATCAAAACCAAAAGGGAAATAATATTTTAAACTAAAATTTGATATTCAGATTTGAGAAATTTAACTTATTTAAGAACAATATATATTATACATAAAATGTAATCGGTCAATGTCAAGAATGACAAGGAAATGTGTCTGAAAAATAAGAACTCTTTTCCAGAATGCGATCCTAGTTCTAGGTTAATAGAAATAACTTGCCAGTTACTTCACTTCTGTAACTAATGATATTTTTCTTTAATGGACCAATCCAAAAAGCAAAAATTTATTTAATATAAGAAAAGCTTCTAGACCAGAATACATTCAAATTCCTGAAATCTAATATCTCTAAAAATTATCTTTTAAAAGAATGTATATATGTGTTTGTGGGTGTGTGTGTGTATATATATATATATATATATATATGGAGCCCTGGTGGCGCAGTGGTTAAGCGCTCAGCTGCTAAACAAAAGGTTGGCATTTCGAACCCACCAGCTGCTCCTTGGAAACCTTATGGGGCAGTTCTACTCTCCTATGGGGTCGCTATGAGTCAGAATGAAATCAATTCAATGGCAATGGATTTGTTTATTTTTTTTGGTGTGTGTGTGTGTATATATATATATATATATATATATATATATATATATATATATATATATATATATATATATATATATATATATATATATATATAAAATGAGGCTATATTTTGTCCTCAAATAGAGCAGATACATGTGTAGGTACATGCGTGTGAGTTTCTTTTTGATGTTCATTCTTATCATATTGCAGTGTGACCCCATGTCAACATGAAAAGGGACAAGGAATGGCTTAGGGAAGCAGGGATGGAATTCTCAGGAAAAGATGGAATTTGAGGAATTTAGTAGCGTCAAAATCTAAACTTAAAATTTGTTCATAGCTCTTAAACTGAGTCCCTTAGGTATGATGGATGAGAGACATGGATCCTGGCTTCTCACTAATTCACATGGCTAAGAGTTTTCTGAGAATGCCATTTTACGCACAGATCACTTCCTCATGGGCAGTAATTACCAAGAGCTGAGCAGTGAGAGTAGCCCAACCTGCTGCAGGCAATAAGGGGATACCTATTGTCTGTGGAACTGCGGGAATTAAAAAAATAATAATAATAAAACCAACTAAAATTTGGTCATTTTTTTTATTACCAACATTTAGAATTGTACTAGCAATTCTAAATACCATGAGTGACAAACTATATCTCTCATGGGGTCAGACTATTCCTACCTTTAGCCATCCTTCTTGGTAATTCAAGGACAACTTCCCTAATCATCCCAAATTAGGTCAGATACTCTTCTCATTCATTTTCTTACAACCCTGAATTGAAGCAAGTAACTAAATATTTGATTAGTCATGTGACTTATTTTTTTTACCCTCTAGATTACCATCACTAAGGAAGCAAAACTTATCCCATGTTCCCCTGTATATCTAACATGCTTTAGATTTCACTTTCTTATGCTTAGATCCTCAATGAATAATTATGAACTAAATGGGTCAATGATAAGTGCAGAAAGAATAGATAAATTAGTGAATAAACATAGGCCTAATTGAAATATTTCTGAAAATTTTCAAGAATTGTGTCTAAGTTTCAAAACCTTGAATTGTAATTATCATTTATCTAGGAATCTTTAGTGGATTGGATAATTTATTCTCATCAAAACATTTATTTAGCTAAGACACCACCAAATGAACATGACTTAGCTATGTTAGAAGAAATAATGGTCTCTCTATTTTTTTCACCCTAAACCTAAAGGTGAGATAAACTGCCCACTGTCTTTTTCGCTTCTCTCTTTCTTCTATTGACATTATCAAAGTGAAATTACCTTGGTAATCTGGCTTGTTAAACACTGGTAGTATTATGTTTTACTATTTCTTTTACTGAATTCTTATCTTTTAACTTTATAAATGACCCATGCAATGCACATTACTGCTGCATCCACAGGTGGGTCAAATGGTTAATGCGTTCAGTTGCTAACCAAAAGGGTAGAGTTTTGAGTTGACCCAGAGGCATCTCAGAAGAAAGACCTGATGATCTACTTCCAAAAATTCAGTCACTGAAAACCCCATGAAGCACAATTCTACTCTGTCATACATGAGGTTGCCATGAGTCAGGGTTGACTAGACATTAACTGGTTTTATAGTCTTACTGTATCAGGTGTTATATTTTCAGTCAAAAGCCACAGACACTAGAGATACTTAGTACATATTTTTCATATGAAAAGCAGTCCAGAGGCATGGAAAGTGGCAAGATGGATGATACTGTGTATAGTATCCAGGCTCTTTCCAGTTCTCTGATCAGGCATCTTTTCAGCTTCCCCTCCCGCTGGCTCTCTTCATTGTTAAAAAATGACTGTAGCTGTTCCCACCATCACCTGACAGCAAAGCCAATAACTGCTAAAAGAGAATATGATCAGTTTTGGTGATTGTCTTTGTCTAATTGGGGTTTCTTTAAGATTTGGGTTTTGAAGTGAGCTTCTACTGAGTCATGTGGCAAATACATTTCTGGAAATAAAAATCTTTGTTTGTTTATTTTAGCAAGATAAAAGGAGTTTGGTTCCTCTCATCAGTAGACTATAAAGTTTCTGCCATATCAAGTATCTTGCAATTCTTTCCTATTGAAAAAAATCATACAATGGAATTTAGAGATCACTATTCATAGATTACTAATGAGCGATATAAACCTTTATTTGCATCCTAATTTTTTAAACTTGAATGATGTCCTATTCACTCTGTTTAGTTTATATTGTGGGATTAATATCATTCAGATTTATCATAAAATTTTATGAAAATATAGAGTATGATTGAAGAACAGAAATAACTCTAAACCCTTTACACATAAAGGGAAAAAATATTTGTCAGCTGCAAAACAGATCATTAAACCATTATTTCTCATTTGGATGGACATTAATCTCTTTTATTGTGAAGTATTTCTAAAGATTTCCAGTGTCCTTTTAATTAGTTTTTGGAGATACATTGTTTATTTTTTTACAAATAGGTTTTTGGAATGAAGTTACTCTTTGATAGAATGATTCAGTCTCTGGGCCTTGTTTGGCTACATGATTCAATCCCTTCTCAGTAGGTTTCAAATTCCACTAGTGGACAATTTATTATGCTTTTCTTAAGCCCCATTTCCTCTGATATTTTAAAAATTATCTTGCTTGAAAAAGTAAACAGAAATATATGTTGTATTTAAATGTTGGATGATGTTTCAAATGTCCATTAAAGCTTGACAAGGGGAAATTCATATCTCTGCAGTGATATTTCTCCAAGCAGAGAAATATTACGCAATCTGAAGGCATTAATCAGGAGGTTTATTACAAGATGTAAAAAGTGCTATAGAAAATGTACTTGTTTTAGAGTGCCAGAAATACCTTAGAAGCTTAAAATGATCCATGATCAAAAACAGAGCACTATAGTTTGTTAAGGACAGGAGTGTGATGATTAACTCATTTCCTTACTGGTTCTATCTAAGAGAGAATAGAAAAAATGATCAGTGAGGTCAGTGGACTATTTTTATTAATGGTTGTATACAAATGCCCAATAATTTCTCAAGTTTGTAGGTACTAGACGATTTATTTCGCTCCCACAACTTATATACCTCATTTGAATATAGCCAAGAACACAGACAGAGACTATGTACTTAATTTACAACCAGAAAAACTGGAAGAAGAGGATCTGTGAAGATAGCACCTGCTTGTTGTATTTACCACAAGGGGAGCAAAGGTCCCACTAACGTCCAGTCAAAAAGCAGGCCTTAAGTCAAACTTGAGACACGAGATAGCAGATATGTTTAGTGTGAACATAATCTTTAAAATATTCATTTCTTTTAAAAGCTTAATTACTCCCAATTCCAAGAGGAAGAGAGAGTTAAGACTGAAGAGGGAGGAACAAGCTCTTTCTCAGCACAGCTTCTAAATGTTGGCAAATGTTTCTTTTCTATAAGCTGAGTCAGGAACAGAGGAGAGAAGACACATCGCTTCATACCTAGATTATTAGTAAAAAGAGCATTATACAGAATCAAAATGCAAGAGAAATAAGAAATACATTTTAGATTTAAATGTTTAAAATGCAAAATTAGCATTAATTTGAGGGAATTATGATGGCTTCCTACTCTGTGATTTGGAAGCAGAGAAACAGATTCTGTTGTGAATTAGTAATTTTATTTTAGGAAAGCTTAACCATTATTTTAGGTGAATGTTTAAGATAAAATGAAAACTAGATTTTATCATAAAATAGTTTTTTAAAATTTAGAAATGTAAAAATATGAAAGAAGCAACTTTTTAAAAGCCAATACAGTTTGATTGAGACAGACTGTAAATCTGAAGTAGAGTAAAAGAAAGCTGGATCTAAAAGAGATTAGAAATTAGTACACCTAATTCTTGTATTCAAAAATGAGAAAACTGAGTGTCATTAAATGCCTTGCCTAACATTAGGCTGGAGCCCTTGTGGTGCAGTGGTTAAGAGCTATGGCTGCTAACCAAAAGGTCAGCAGTTTGAATCCACCAGCTGTTCCTTGGTAAACACTATGGGGTAGTTCTACTCTGTCCTATAGGGTGGTTATGAGTTGGAATCGACTCAACGGCTTTGTTGTTTGTTTGTTTATTTTTTTAATGTCAGGACAATGGAGCAAATGATAACGAAACTCTTCGTCCTGGTCTGGTGCCTTATCCACTACATATTTCTACTCAGCTTAGATTTTCAACACTGCGCAAGAGTGTAGTTGGAAGAAATAGCTGTTTTAACACAGAAATCCTTTGAACTCCTCTAAGACTTGCAATATAATGTCTTATAATAATATACATTTTTAGGTGTTTGTAACTTCTATAAGGAGCCCTGGTGGCACAGCAGTTAAATGCTCAGCTGCTAACCAAGGGTCAACTTTTCAACCCACCAGCCGCTCCTCAGGAGAAAGATGTGGCAGTCTGATTCTGAAGTATTTACAGCCTAGGAAACCCTATGAGGCAGTTCTACTGTTTCCTATAGGGTTGCTGTAAGTCGGAATGGACTGGACAGCGGTGGGTTTGGTTTTTTGGTGTTGCTAACTTTTATGCTTCATGGTCATTCACTTACTGTATTTTTATAGTGCTTTCAAAAGAACCAGGTACTTATACAGTGTTTCATTCCCCGCATTAGATTGTACACCCACAGTTGTAACAATGATTCAAAAAATTCCAAATATCTTTTCCATGCTATATGAGAAATTGCTTGTGTTATTTTCTTTTTTCTGAAAATGATCTCTGACTTTGATCTGGTGTCAAGTGAGCATCCCTTTCTGATGTTATTGCATGAAGTGATATAGTGATAATGACAATCATCTGGAAATGGAAATCAAAATCTTTAATAAATCTGATTGTAGGCTAAAGCTGAGTTATTGCATTTCAAGAAAATGTATTTAGAGTTAGCCGTTCCATGTCAAATAAGGTTAGTTGTGTTTTATTACAAGTTTGGGGATAGTAGGTATCTGAAGAAACTGAAATGTTAAACGGGGAAGGAAAAGCCAAAACCCAAGATGCACAAATCACATTATAATCTCTCCTGGTCAGACTCTACAGAGAGGTTCCTATTAAGTTCAATTATTTGTTTCACGTATTATGAGAGCCACCAAAAAAGAAAATGTGTCCAAACGAGGATTAGTATGGTGAAGAAAATCGCAACGAATGAGGAATAAGTCTGTTGAGAAAAAAAGTAAGTGTGAACTAGACAGCTGCCTTCAAGTACTCGAAGAGTCCATGTGTTAAGAGCTATTAGGCTTACTCTGTCAGTACAGTGCTAGATAGCAGAACAAAGGAAAGGAGTGGGTGTTAGAATAAGGCAGATGTTGCCCTTATATGAGAAAGAATTTTATAACAAGCAGAACTGCCCCCACCCCACAAAAAAAAAGAAAATCATCAGTCTGTTTTCAAACGGCAAATTCATCGCCCCTAGAAATCATCAAGGCGAGGTTGTCTGACCACCTGCCAACCTTCTTAGGCTGGATGACTGTATTAGAAGGAAAAGTAGATTTGAAAACCTTCAAGATTTCTCCTAACTCAAAGTTTCTAACATGCTATCTTTAGAAGCAGCCTCAGAATATTGAAGAGCTATCATCTGAAAAATGAGAGGACGTGTTTCATGAAAGACTGAAGGGATATAACAACTCTCTTTTATATTTTATTCCTTCACTCATAATCCACTAATTTATACCTCCTTGGGGCTTAACATTAACAAAATTAAGCTAAATGTTTCTCACTCATGGACTCTAATCATAAATTATATAAAGCTGAAAGAAAAATAATACAAGTTGAAAGGGACAGAGCTCAGAATATCCTTTGAGCATGTACTTTCAGAAAGGCAAGATGATGATTAGAAAAACCAAAAGAAAAACTGAAATGCCACTGTTCACCCTTCAACTTCTTATTCTTTCTCCTTGCTCTCCTTCCCCCACCCTCAACCTAAAACCATGTAAACAGCAGCCTATTTAATAGAAACCAAGTACAATAATATGGATGTACTCTGAAAGTAAAGCCTACAATAAGAACTTTTCTAAATTACACAGTGCATTTATTAAAGCAAGTAAAGCTTACTTCTATGGCTTTGGAGAAAAGGAGAAGCACACTTGCATTGTATGAACCCAGCACTGTTCATTCAAGAAGCAACTTACCATTAGTCCTAAATTGTGTTGGAGAAACAGGAAAAGTTGATGAATTAAATTCTCAGTACCCTAAAGCACCAGCATATTGTTTCCCGTGACTACCTGTAAGTTGGACCCTGTCGTTTTTTTCTACTATAAGCCTTAATCTCTTAATATTAAAATAAATGAGAATAAACATTATATCAACTGTATAGGGTTGTTGAAGGGACTAAAAATAAGCTATATGTAAAATATTTAATGCAAAACTCTCCATATAGTAAGCACAAGGTAATTTTTACCTATATGACCATTTTTATTATGGTTATTTAAAAATATTCCAAATCATCCTCATGAAATAAAATAACTTCAAACGTACAAATTTACTTTTTTTTTCCCCAGATAAATTATACACTGTTATTGAATATTATCCCTTTTTAGTGTTGGAGATCTTGAGATCTAACATACTAGCTATCTTATTCAAAATTGCTCTATTTTTTCCTATATGATGGTCCTGGAGTGTATGTGGTCATCCAAGTAACATACAGAAATATATAAAATACATGAGTAAAGGCAGAGTTCTATTATTTTGATGTGTTCTCTTCATGTTGCTCTTAATTCATTGCTTAACACTCTGATAATTGTTATTAAACTGGCCATAAATTATCATAGCCACATAATAGTTCAATTCACTCACATTTTTCATCGATTCCAAAAGGGATAGTTGGGATATTTTAAGAAACATGTTTTTTACAATTATATTCTGAATCTTTATGTAGCTTGTCATGGTCTGATTTTAAGAAAATTGGGGTAACTTGTTTAAGTTCTTCTTCTTTCTCTTTATAACTGTTCATAATCCAGATGTTTCAAAATCCTTTCCAGAAGATAGAAAACAATGACACCATAGTTTCTATAGTATTTCTGTATTTTTCGAAACCATTTCTTAGAAAAAGAAAGACTTGTGGAATGTAATTATAAAGTAGTTTAATTTGTGTCTTCTGGCTCCTTCAAACCTACTAGGTGAACTTCTTTCCTTGGGAAAACTCAGGTCAGTTTTTAACCAGTGTAAAATAGGAAATTTTCCTCGTCAGTAATTAATATGGCATGGTTCTGCTTGGACTTGCTGCAGTAGGAAAAGAGTTTGGTTGGATTCCTTTTCTTTTCTACTCTGGTGTTTTATTTCTTCTACTCTAGCTTGCTTACTAGAATTCCCCATTTTTCCTATGAAGGGCTAAGTCTTGGAAGGAGAGGACAAAGGAAGTGGAAGTTTCCTACCTGACTCATAGTCTAAGCCAGAAACATATTCCTTGATACTGTCAGGCACTAAAGGCTGCCTTTTTCTCCTCATTTTCTTTTGTGGTATTTTGCAGACCCGCCCTTATCTTTGGTGCTCTCAACTACATTCCTTAGAAGCAGATTGGATGTTCTACCTGGATGGTTACTTTGGCCACTATTAGCCTCAAATCATTCATCAGTATTTCCATCCAACTTTCCTGTTGTGCTTATGCAGCCTTATAAGGAATGGTTAAAAATAAAAATGAGATAAGTTTCAAGGATGAATAAGGATCTATGTGTTCAGATTGAAATAGTCAACTAAATACTTAACAAAGGAAAAAAATGGCCTATGACATAAATTTGTAATTTATAACTCCCAATGTTCAAAGAAAGATTCTAAATGTTCATAGATAAATAACATACCATCTACAATAGAACTGTAACCCAACTGCTATCAGACTTAGTGTCAGTACTCCTAGAAACCATGTTTAAGAAGGAGGAGATGCAAGATAAAAGGAGACTTAGTCTCCGAAAGATGATTTGGAGAAGAGCTGCCCACTCTTCATACGAGCAAGAAGGAACACTTGTACTAACTTATATTGTGCCATGATCTGAAATACAGATATTTATCTTTTACAGCTAGCAGTATCTCAGCAGGGCTAGCAAGGTAGTGGTTTACTTGATGTTATAGGTTGAATTTTGTTTCCCAAAAATGTATGCTGAAGTTCCAACACTCAGTAACTGTGAAAGTGACCTTGTTTGGAAATAGAGTCTTTGAAGATGTCATTAGTTGACATGAGGTCATACTAGAGTAGAGTGGGTCCTAATCCAGTACAAATGGTATCTTTATAAAAAAAGGAGACGAGACACAGAGACAAATAGACACAGAGTGAAGATTGCCATGTAAAGAAAACAAAGGTTGGGGTGATGCGTCTACAAGCCAAGGAACACCAAAGATTGCCAGGAACCACAAGAAGCTTTTTTACAGAAGCTAACAGGAAGAAAGGAAGGATCTTCTTCTAAAGCCTTCAGAGAGAGTATAGCCCTGTTAACATCTTGATTTAAGATTTCTAGCCTACACAACTGTGAAAAAATAAATTTCTGTTGTTTTAAGCCCCAATTTGAGGTAGTTACAGAAGCCCTAGGAAATTAACACACTTGGAACAGATTTTCTTGTTTTGTTTTGTTCTTCTGTTTTGTCAGGTCCCTGCATTTCAAGAAAGGCTATCAGTAGCAGCAGTCTTTTGCTCTGATTCTCTAATATCTGTATCATGTGTCCATTCTTCTTGAAGCTTCAAGTATAAACATCTGTGGGGAAATAACTCATGACACAGACTTACACAACTCCACTGGAGAACTCAGTGATGGGGTGGACAACACTCCCGTAGAGGACCAATTGTGAATTATTATCAGTCATTTCAAGTGGCTCATTCTCAAATCTTCTTCTACAAACTTTCCAATAATGTATAAGTGCTTAATTAAACAATGAAAATAAAAACAGTTGATTCTGACTCAAAGAGACTCCATGAAAGCAGAGTAGAACTACTTTATAGGGTTATTATGGCTGTGACCTACAGAAGCAGATGACCAAGCCTTTCTTCTGAAGCACTTTTGAGTGGGTTCAAATTGCCAACTTTTCAATTAGTAGCCCAGCACTTAACTATTTGCACCACTCAGGGCTTCCACCTAAGTATTTAATAACTTCTGTTAAATCTAGTCTTGCTTAATGTAACTGGAATTTCTCTTTTTTAATCTTTACTGAACCCAATCTATATAGTGTTCAACTTTCACATGAACTTAAATGTATACAAAGGATAAAGAAAATTAAGGTAGCAAAAGAGAATACTAATGTTAGTTATAGAAAAGTGAAAGAGCTGAAAGGTAGAGATTAAATAGTAGAGAAATATGGGGCATGAGAGCAAAAAAAAATATGAAAAACATTGCTATTATTATTTGTTGTTGAGTAGTTCTGACTGGTGGTAACGCCATATGTGCAGAGCAGAACTGCTCTATAGGATTTTCAAGGCTGTGGACTTTTAGAAGTAGATCATCAGGCTTGTCTGTTGAGGCATCTCTGGGTGGGTTTTAACCACCAATCTTTCAGCTAGTGGTAGGGTAGTAAAACTTGTTTAAAAATAATCCCCATCTTTCAGATTCTTTATCTAATGAACATTCATTTTTTACTCACATCACAGTCTTATGTGGGTTGGTAAAAAGCCCTGATTTCCAAGGTCATTCAAGGACCCAGCTTCTTTCCTTATTTTGGCTCCACTCTTTAGTAGCGCGACCAAAAGCCCCAGTTCTTCCAGAACTGAGGGATGTTCCTGCAAAAAACTTACAATGCTAAACACTGGAACAGTTCAGGCAAAACAGGACAATTCATCACCCCAGTCCTCAGAAACATCTCTGTTCAACATATGAATGAAGAAAGAGAAGCAGAACCATGGAATGGAAGTTTGCGTGGGTCAGGTGTGGAACTGACACCAATCACTTCTGCTAAAATTTCACTGTACAAAACTCAAACACAAGGTTACATGAAATTACAAGAAAAGATGAAAAATATAATCTATCCGCACCTAGGGAGAATAAGAAAATAAGAATATTGCGGAAGAGAAGCAGTCTCTAAAAATTCTGCTCTTCTGTTCACCACGTCTGATTCACTCTTTCCTACACATAGAACCTGCTCATCCTCTGCTCAAGGGAAAGAATCCAAAGTCTCATCAAATTGCTGCATCCAGCAAAGAATCCAAGCTGTCTGGGTGATGCACATCATGTCACAATATGGTTCCTGATGACTTGGCAACTAAAAAGACTAATTATCTACTCCAGTATTTAAAAAAAAAAAAAATGTGATTATTTTGGTAGGATGACCATAATAGAAATTAGCTTTCAGTAAGGGAAAGAATGGGGCATAGAAGTGTTATTTGTTCATAACAATTTTGTATTTCCATTTTTCAAGCATCAGGCCTGCTCCCTACAATGGAATTAACTGGATTTCCTGATGAAATTCTGATTTATGATGAAAGGTTTTTGGGTGTTTTTTTGTTTGTTTTTAAGGTATAGCTAGTTGTTTTTTTTTTAGGTACACGCTCATTGTGTGTTTGGAAATAAATTTCCTTTAAAAGTAGTGCAATCCTCCTTCTGGGGCAAGATGGCGCTCTAGGCAGAAACACCACGCCGTCCCTCCACAGCAAAGATCCGAAAAACTAAGCCTAACAGAGAATCAACAATCCTGAAACCCTAGAACACCAAATGAAGAGATAAAGAACTCAGCCAAACACCAAACGGAGTGAGAATACTAAAAGAGAACGGAGAGCGAGGAGAGACTCAGGCAGAGATTCCTTACCAGCTAACGCAGCGCGGATCCACCATCTTGGATTCCTATCGGAGACCAGCAAACGGGAGAGAAGCCTTGCAGAGCATCTGGTCGGAGACAGAACAACCGGTAAACTGCGGTGCGCGCTCTCCCACCACCCACCCCTCTCCGCCTCAGCTGGGGATCCCCTGCTTTCCGTGGCCGGGGTCCCTGGGCTGGGGGGTGCCGGTGCTTGGATTCCGCGCGCCTGGGCTGGCGGCTTTCTGGGACCCGTTTGCTGGCAGCTAGCGAAACTTTTTCTGCCGCCTCCCCCTCCTTTTGCCTGGGTGCCTGGTTCCGAGTGCCGTCTCTGCTCTCTCCTGCTGGGCTGTGGGGCTGCGTGCGGGCGTGTGGCTGTTTCTGGGTCTGGGCTCCCGCGTGGGTGGGATCCCGGGGCCTTTGTTCGTTCACCCCTCTGCTTTCCGTGGCCGGAGTCCCTGGGCTGGGGGGCGCCAGTGCTTGGATTCCGCGCGCCCGGGCTGGAGGCTTTCTGGGAGCCGTTTGCTGGCACCTAGCGAACCTTTTTCTGCCGCCTCCCCCTCTTTTGCCTGGGTGCCTGGTTCCGAGTGCTGTCTCTGCTCTCTCCTGCAGGGCTGTGGGGCTGCGTGCGGGCGTGTGGCTGTTTCCAGGTCTGGGCTCCCGCGTGGGTGGGATCCTGGGGCCTTTGTTCGTTGGCCCCTCTGCTTCCCGTGGCCACGGTCACTTGGCCCCGAGACTGCTGGCTTCTTGGAATTCGCGCCCGAGTGGGGGCTCTCTGGGTCCCATTTGTAGGCACTGACTGCTGGTGTTGCCCTTTTATTTTTTTTTTCAATTTTATTTTTCTTCCTTTTTTGATTAGTTTTGTCATCTTTTACCTCTTTTTCTCTTTTGTCTTTCTTCATTGCTTAATTTCTTGTCTCTCTATCTCTTCCTTCTCTTTCTGATCCCTGAGTATCAGGCGATGTGTGCCTCTGTACCTTCTGGCCAGGCTGAGCTGTGAAAATTGAGACCGACTCCTCCAGACCTCATGGCTGCATCGGTGGGATCCCTGGGAACTTTGCAGTTCTTTGACTGTTCTGATTTTTGTTTGGTCATTCTTTCCTTTTCTTTCTCTTCCCCCTTCTGGTTTCCTCCATCCCATGGTCTCTCATCTGTACATTCCAACGACAAGCTCCCCTAGCATTCTTTTATGTTTGTGCGCTTTTTGCTCCTCCTCCTCTCTCCTCTCTCCCATATCCAGCTTAGCTTCACACATGGCCATCTTCCCGCTGCACCCTACCTACCTGCACCGTGCACTAGACATCACATCACCAAGCGGTGCAGGCACGCCCTGTTGGAGCCTGCCCAGCGCTGACTGCCGACCGTCCTGGTGGCTGCGGTGAGTGCCACGGGCGGCCCGTCCCGGTGGCTCCTCCTCAGCTGGATCTGCCCAGCTGTACCACAAGAACGAAAAAAAAAAAATCTACAATCAATAAACGAGAGAGATGTCTGCTGAATGCCCCGAAAACAGCAAACAATATCAAAACATTTACAGAAACAGGACAGGATGGCTCCAATAGGCGTCCAAGTTAAGACACCAGATAACTCTCCTGTGGAGGAAAGTGCACTGGAAGTGCCTGGTGCGGAACTCAAATCACTAATACTCGGAATTTTCCAGGAACTGAGGCAAAGGGCTGACAGACATGAGGAAAAAATAGACAAATTTATGGAAAATACGGACAGAGAATTGGAAGAATTCGGGAAGATGATGCAGGAACGGGATGCCAAAATAGATTCACAACTCAAAATTATACAAGGACAACAATTGGAAATCCAAGAGATAAACAGCAAGATTTCAGAAATGGACGGTGTGATAGAAGGGCTGAGAGGTAGATTTGAAACCATGGAGGACAGGATCAGTGGAGCTGAGGACAAACACTTGGATACAACTCTGTTTCAGGAAAACTCGGAAAAAACAACAAAGAAAAATGAAGAGACCCTGAGAGTTGGGTGGGACACAATTAAAAGCAAGAACTTGCGAGTGATTGGCATACCAGAGCAGGGGGAGAGAACAGAGAACACAGAGAGGATCATTGAGGAACTGCTGACAGAAAACTTTCCCAATGTCATGGGGGATGAAAGGCTGGCCATCCAAGAAGCTCAACGAACCCCATATAGAAGAGACCCCAAAAGAAAATCACCAAGACGTATCATATTCACACTCGCTAGAGCTAAGGACAAACAAAGAATCCTGAGAGCAGCTCGTGAAAAACAGGAAGTCACATACAGAGGAGAAACAATAAGACTAAGCTCAGATTATTCAGCAGAAACCATGCAGGCAAGAAGGCAATGGGATGACATATATAAAATCTTGAAAGAAAAAAATTGTCAGCCAAGAATAATATATCCTGCAAAACTCTCATTCAGATTTGATGGTGAAATTAGGTCATTTCCAGATAAACAGAAACTAAACTTTCCCAATATCATGAAAGATGAAAAGCTGGTCATCCAAGAAGCTCAACGAACCCCATATAGAGGAGACCCCAAAAGAAAATCACCAAGACATATCATATTCACACTTGCTAAAACTAAAGACAAACAAAGAATCCTGAAAGCAGCTCGTGAAAAACAGGGGGTCGCATACAGAGGAGAAACAATAAGACTAAGCTCATTGTTCAGCAGAGACCATGCAGGCAAGAAGGCAATGGGATGACATATATAAAATCTTGAAAGAAAAAAATTGTCAGCCAAGAATAATATATCCTGCAAAACTCTCATTCAGATTTGATGGTGAAATTAGGTCATTTCCAGATAAACAGAAACTAAAGGAATATGCAAAAGTCAAACCAAACTTACAAGAATTATTAAAGGGAGTTCTTCGATCTGAGGACAAACAGCTTCAGCCCTCAGGCAGGACCTAGGACCTAGGACGCAGGTTCACATGAACCAGATACCATTCTAGGAACTGAACTACAGAAGACTTTCCAAAAACAAAAGATATACAACAGAGAATCAGAGAAATCAATCAAAGGATGACAACAACATCAAAACAATGAAAGAGGGAACAAACGGCATAGGTATAGAACCTTCTAAAGGAGAAGAAGGCAAGGCGATACCAAGTAACGGTAGACTGCTTCAAAATTATAAAGATAAGGGTAAAATTCATGGTAACCACAAAAAAAGTTAACAAACCAACTCATAAAATTAAAGACGAAAAACATAAAGTCTCAACAAAAACAAAACATACAAAAACAAAAGAAATGAACACAAAATCCACAAACAAAAGGAACTCAGCACAAGAGAGTAAGAAGAACAAAGAAAACTTCAGCATCACAAAAAAAAGCACTACAAAATGACAGCAACAAATTCACATCTATCAATAATTACACTGAACGTAAATGGACTCAATGCACCCATAAAGCGACGGAGAGTGGCAGAATGGATAAGAAAACAGGATCCATCTATTTGCTGTCTACAAGAGACACATCTTAGAAACAAAGATGTGAATTTATTAAAAATCAAAGGTTGGAAAAAAATATATCAAGCTAACAACTATCAAAAAAGAGCAGGAGTGGCAATTCTAATCTCAGATAAAATAGACTTTAAAACCAAATCTACCATAAAAGACAAAGAAGGACACTATATAATGATTAAGGGGATGATCCATCATGAAGACATAACCATAATAAATATCTATGCACCCAATGACAGGGCTCCAAAATACATAAAAAAAACTCTAACAGCACTGAAAAGAGAAATTGACAGTTCCACAATAATAGTAGGAGACTTCAACACACCACTCTCAGTAAAGGACAGAACAACTAAAAAGAAACTCAGCAAAGATACAGAAGACCTAAAGGACACAATCAGCCAACTGGACCTCATAGACATATATAGAACAATCCATCCAACCGCTGCAAAGTACACATTCTTTTCCAATGCACATGGAACGTTCTCCAGAATAGACCATATCTTAGGCCACAGAGCAATCCTCAACAAGATCCAAAATGCTGAGATAATTCACAGTATCTTCTCTGACCACAATGCCATCAAGGTAGAAATTAACACTAGAAAGAGCAAGGAAAAAAAATCAAACACATGGAAACTGAATAATAATCTGCTTACACATCAATGGGTAATAGAAGAAATCAGAGATGGAATTAAAAAATTCCTAGAATCAAATGAAAATGAAAACACATCATACCAAAACCTTTGGGACACAGCAAAGGCAGTCCTCAGAGGACAATTTATAGCAATAGAGGCACATATCAAAAAAGAAGAAAGGGACAAAATCAAAACATTAACTACAGAACTCAAACAAATAGAAAGAGAACAACAAAAAAAGCCTACAACCACCGGAAGAAAGGAAATAGTAAAGATCAGAGCAGAAATCAATGAAATAGAGAACAGAAAAACAATAGAAAGAATCAACAAAACCAAAAGTTGGTTCTTTGAAAGAATCAACAAAATCGACAAACCACTGGCCAGACTGACAAAAGAAAAACAGCAGAGGGCACAAATAACCCAAATAAGAAATGAAATGGGGGACATTACAACAGACCCAACTGAAATAAAAAGGATTATAACAGAATATTATGAAAAACTATATTCCAACAAATTTGAAAACCTAGAGGAAATGGATAAATTTCTAGAAACATACGGCCTACCCAAACTACAACAAAGTGATATTGAAAATCTGAACAGACCCATAACAAGAGAAGAGATTGAAAAGGTAATAAAAAAACTCCCAACCAAAAAAAGCCCTGGCCCAGATGGCTTCACTGGAGAATTCTACAAAACATTTACAGAAGAGCTCGTACCAGTTCTACTCAAGTTATTTCAGAGCATAGAAGAGGAAGCAACACTTCCAAATTCATTCTATGAAGCCAGCATAACGCTTATACCAAAACCAGGCAAAGACATCACAAAAAAAGAAAATTACAGACCAATATCTCTCATGAATATAGTTGCAAAAATTCTGAACAAAATTCTAGCCAATAGAATTCAGTATCATATCAAAAAAATAATACACCACGACCAAGTAGGATTCATACCAGGTATGCAAGGATGGTTTAACATTAGAAAATCCATCAACGTAATCCACCACATAAATAAAAGGAAAGAAAAAAATCACATGATTATCTCAATTGATGCAGAAAAGGCATTTGACAAAGTCCAACACCCATTCCTGATAAAAGCTCTCAATAAAATAGGTATAGAAGGGAAATTTCTCAACATAATAAAGGGCATCTATGCAAAACCAACAGCCAACATCATTCTTAATGGAGAAAGGCTGAAAACATTCCCCCTGAAAACAGGAACAAGACAAGGATGCCCTTTATCACCACTCCTATTTAACATTGTGCTGGAAGTTCTAGCTAGAGCAGTAAGGCAAGAAAAAGAAATAAAGGGCATCCAAATTGGTAATGAAGAAGTTAAACTCTCCCTGTTTGCAGATGATATGATACTATACATAGAAAACCCTAAAGACTCCACGAGAAATTTACTGGAACTAATAGAAAGATTCAGCAGAGTAGCAGGATACAAGATAAACATTCAAAAATCAGTTGGATTCCTATACACCAGTAAAGAGAACGATGAAAAGGAGATCAGGAAATCAATACCATTTTCAATAGCCCCTAAAAAGATAAAATACTTAGGAATAAATCTGACCAGGAATATAAAAGACCTATACAAAGAAAACTACAAAACACTGCTGCATGAAACCCAAAGGGATCTACATAAATGGAAAAACATACCATGCTCATGGATAGGCAGACTCAACATTGTGAAAATGGCAATTCTACCTAAAGCAATCTACAAATACAATGCAATTCCGATACAAATACCAACAACATTCTTCAAAGAGATGGAAAAACTAATTATTAACTTTATATGGAAAGGGAAGAAACCTCGAATAAGTAAAGCACTACTGAAGAAGAAGAATAAAGTTGGAGGACTCACACTACCTGACTTGAGAACCTACTATACAGCTACGGTACTCAAAACAGCCTGGTACTGGTACAACAACAGAGACATTGACCAATGGAACAGAATTGAGAACTCAGATGTAAATCCATCCACCTACGGTCACCTGATTTTTGACAAGGGCCCAAAATACATCAAATGGGGAAAAGACAGTCTTTTTAACAAATGGTGCTGGCAAAACTGGATATCCATTTGTAGAAAAATGAAACAGGACCCATACCTCACACCATATACAAAAACTACTTCAAAATGGATCAAAGACCTGAATATAAAGCCTCAAACTATAAAATTCATAGAAGAAAAAATAGGACCAACACTTCAGACCTTAATACATGGCATTAACAGGATACAAACCATAAACATCAACACAAAAAACCCAACAGATAAACTAGATAATTGGGATCTTCTAAAAATCAAACATCTATGCTCTTCAAAAGATTTCACCAAAAGAGTTAAAAGAGAACCTACAGACTGGGAAAAAATTTTTGGACAGTACAAGTCAGACAAAGGTCTAATCTCCATAATCTACAAGAAAATCCAACACCTCTACAACAAAAAGACAACCAATCCTATCAAAAAATGGGCAAAGGAAATGAACAGACACTTCACCAAGGAAGACATTCAAATGGCCAACAGACACATGAGGAAATGCTCGCGATCACTAACCATTAGAGAAATGCAAATTAAAACCACAATGAGATACCATCTCACCCCGGCATTACTGGCACGAATCAAAAACACTGGAAATAACAAATGTTGGAGGGGCTGCGGGGAGACGGGAACTCTTATACACTGCTGGTGGGAATGCAAAATGATACAGCCATTTTGGAAAATGATATGGCGTTTCCTCAGAAAGCTAGAAATAGACGTACCATTCGATCCAGCAATCCCACTCCTAGGAATATATCCTAGAGAAATAAGAGTCATCACTCGAATAGACATATGCACACCTACGTTCATGGCAGCATTATTCACAATAGCAAAACGATGGAAACAACCTCGATGTCCATCAACAGACGAATGGATACACAAACTATGGTACATACACACAATGGAGTACTATGCAACGAGAAAGAACAATGAATCGGTGAACCATCTCATAACATGGATGAAACTGGAGGACATCATGCTGAGTGAAATAAGTCAATCACAAAAGGACAAATATTGTATGAGACCTCTATTGTAAAAACCCATGAAAATATTCACATGCAAAATGTAACAATCCTTGTTGGTTACCAGGGATGGGAGGGGGGGGGGGATACTAAATAGGTAATAGGTAAGTGGTAACTTGGGTGAGAGATGAGATAGTACATAGTACAGGGGAAACTAACACAACCTGCACAAGGAAAGGTCATGGAGGCCCTATAGACACATCCAAACCCCCCGAGGGACTGAGTTGTTGGATGGAGGGCTCTGGGAACCATGATCTCGGGGAACATCTAGCTCAATTGGCATGACACTACTTATAAAGATAATGCTCTACATTCTACCTTGGTGAGTAGTGTCTGGGGTCTTAAAAGCCTATGAGCGGCCATCTAAGATACTCCACTGATCTCATCCCTTCGGGAACAAGGGAGAACGAAGAGAACAGGATACAAGGAAAAGATCAGTCCGAAGGACTAATGGTCCACAGCTACCAAGGCCTCCACGGGACTGAGCCCAGTACAGCTGGATGGTGTACCACCAGTGACTCCTCTGACCAGGATCACAACAGAGGGTTCTGGGCAGAGCTGGAGTAGGATGTAGAGCATAATTTTAACTCCCAAGAAAAAAAAAAAAATAAGAAGACCAGATATACTGGCCTAAAGAATACTAGAGAAACCTCGAGAGTGTGGCCCCCAGACACCCTTTCAGCTCAGAGGGGAAGTTACCTTCAAGGTTCGATGTTAAGCCTGGGAATGGACACCCCAGTAAAACTAAATGGGACTAACGATGTACAGGAGTCCGGTGACAATGGCCAGAAGGCAGAGGGAGAGTAGGAAACTGATGATAAGGAACACAAATTGAATAAGGACACTGTCGATGTATTGTGAGATTGTTGACCACTGCTATAGGGCAACATTTGTAGTAACTATTAAATGGGAGGCTGTTTTGTCCTGTAAGCCTTCATCTTGGGCGAGAATGGCAGCACAATTGGAAGAGCATAGTCAATATCACTTAAATGTGTAAGTAAAAAGTTTTGAAATGGTGTTTAAATAAAATAAAAATAAATAAATAAATAAATAAACAAATGAGACTAAAGAGGTACAATAGTCCACTGACAAGGTCCAGAAGACAGAAGGGGACAAGGAAGCCCCCTGGTGATAGGGAACACAAGGTGGAGTAAGGATATTCTTGATGTGCTGTGAGATTGTTAACCATTGTCATAGGGCAACATGTGTAGTAACTGTTAAATGAAAAACTATTTTGTTCTGTAAGCCTTCATCTTAAGTGAGAATAACAGCACAGTTGGAAGAGCGTAGTCAATGTCACTGAACTGTGAATGTAGAAAATTTTGAAACGGTGTATCTTTGGCCATCTGTAATTTTCATCAAAAAAAAAGGTTGAGAATTTAGAGGCTTAATACGTTGTGGGGTTGTTAACCAATGTCAAAAAAAACAACATGTGTACTACTATTTCATGAGAAACTATTTGCTCTGTAAGCTTTCACCTGAAGTACAATAAAATATATTAAAAAAAAAATAAATAAATAAAAAATAAAAAAGTACACAAGAAAAAAAAAAAAAAAGTAGTGCAATCCTAATCCATTTACTTCCAGTTAGTTCTATGAGCAACAACCACACCTCAAAAGATCGTCTATGTATAATTCTCAAGACTGATTTATGTCAGAGTGTCTGTATCCCTGAGCATCTCTCTTAACTTAATGGAACCTACCTTGAGATCATCAGGCTTCGGTGGCATCTGATCAGGCTCTGATATCTGTTTCGGCACTTAGTTTTAATAGATCTTGTTGCTCAAAAGCTTTTTAAACTCTCTTTGTCTATACTTTGGGTATAGAAAGCATCAGTTTTTCAAATCCTTCAGGGCTCCAAATAACTTTCTGTATTTCCTTTACCTGAGCTTATTTCTTTCTGATGATGCATTGCTAAAGCTGGATAGTCATAAATAGCATACATTATTATGATGGCTCTTTCCAATCATTTCTACCTGAGCTAGTAGATGTATGGTCTGTCTTTCAAATTACTGTGGCTATAGTTCTACCAAACTCTTGCCTGACCTGTCTCTCCAATGTTCTAGTTTCCTTTGACCCTTTCCTTGCCATGTGCCACTGATTACCACATATTTTAGGTTTTTGTTTGGTAGCACTCCATTTTAAGTTACACCTGTATTGGTCAGAGTAGGCTAAGTGCTATAATGAATATTCCACCAATTTCAATATCTTAACAAAATAATAGTAATTTTTTTATTTGCATCATAGTTGGATAGAAGAGATCCCACTCAATTTTTCTGAGATCCAGACTCCCCCTTTACTGTAGCTCTACCCTCAGATTCCCTCCAATCAGACTGTGAATGATGAAAGAGAACAACCATCACGTATGGGAGGATTTTATGAGACAGAAAAGACATAAAACTCACCATTTTTGAACATATTTCATCGGTTATAACCAAGGTAATCACATAGCAACACCTAACTTCAATGGAGACTGGGAAAAGTGATTAAGATGATGTACAAAATGATGAGAAAAATAAGTACTAGTTCTCTTACTCTCAGGGCAAGTGTGTGAGCAAAATGTCCTCATCTTGGAGAACAGGGAGGCAATTGATAGAGACCATTATTAATAAGAAACCCTGGTGGCATAGTGGTTAACAGCTACGGCTGCTAACCAAAAGGTCAGCTGTTCAAATCCACCAGGTGTTTCTTGCAAACTCTACGGGGCAGGTCTACTCTGTCCTATAGGGTCACTATGAGTCAGAATGGATTCAATGGCAATGGATTTATTATTAGTGGAGAAGTGAAAATTTTAGCACACTGTTTGAATTTGCTGTGGTAATGTGTCCCTCCCTCAGCATAGTTACATCACTATGATAAAAAAAGATGAAGAGGGTTCATCTAGATTAGCTTAATCCTCATGCACCATTGGATGAAAATCAATAGATACTGTTTCAATCAATTAAAGAGCAACAATACTATATTATTCAGAGATGTACACGTTACCACAACAAGAACTAACAACAAAAGTCTTCAAAAGTTTTGGTCCTTGGGAAGTAAAACTAAGGAGAGGAGGAGTTGGGCAAGAACATGTGGTGTTCACTTTTAAATCCAACTGCAACATTTGAATTTTAAAATATTATTTTGATTTTAAAAAATAAAAACAGTAATGTTACTCTTTGAATGTTCTATTTGCACTTAAGTTGATGATGTCACTCTTACAGTTTTGCCAGGTACCTTAGATATTACTTATATTAACAATGTAGTAGCCCCAGCCAACATATTTGTCATAAGCATCCTGGGCAGAAGTATAAAGTCCTGTTGAATCATTTATTGGCTAATAGCTTCAAATTTTAACTCTTCTCGTCCTACATTTCACAAAACTACATTTTGCCCTTCTGCATTATGCCTGTTGTTACCAACATTATTCTTATCATTTTAATTTGAAATCACTTTGCTCCTCTTCACTCCATTTTTATATCCCATCTATTCACAAGGTGTGGTAAATTTCTATTATATATGCCTGTTCATTTTTTTCATAACCAGCTTCATTACTACTTTCCTAGATTAGCCTCTTATCATCTCAAAGCTCTACAATGTAATTAAGTCAGTTTTTTGTAATTTTTTCTGATTTTTACCCCATCGTCACCCACCACCCACTCAACCTTCGCTACACTGACAGTCTTTAAAAAAATCTCCTGAACCTTCATGTTTATCTATTATCTTCACAATGTTTAAGATATTCTACAGATTCTCTTTAAAAGCTTTTACTCTACCTGTTCTAAATGAACTTTACTGTCCACCAGAAATGCTAAGTGTACCCTCTCTTAGCGAGGGCAGTGGTACTTCAGTGGTTGAATTCTTGCCTTCCATGCAGAAGACGCATGTTTGATTCCCAGCTAATGCACTTCATGCGTAACCACCACTCATCTGTCAGTGGAGGTTTGCGTGTTGTTAAGATGCAGAAAAAAATTCAGAGGAGCATTCAGATTAAGACAGACAGGAAAAACTGCCTAGTGATCTACTTCTGAAAAAATATCAGCCCATTAAAACTGTATGGATCATAATGGTTAGTGTTCTATTGTGCATGAAATCCCCATGAATAACTGGCCAACTCGATGGCAGCTAACATCAAGGACATAGTCTCTTAACTTTGTTTTTTATTTATAATTTGTTTTGTTTATCCTCGTTCAGATTTTTGAACCAGGAATAACTTTACTCAGAGTCATTCAATAAACCTTGGCCCTCTGTAATGATCTAGCTGAATTACCACTTCTTCCAGCTTTAATTAAAGATTAGTGAGGTCTTACCTGTGTTTTATTGACTACGCAAAGGCATTCGACTGTGTGGATCATAACAAATTATAGATAACATTGCAAAGAATGGGAATTCCAGAACATTTAAATGTGCTTATGAGGAACCTGTACATAGACCAAGAGGCAGTCTTTCTAACAGAACAAGGGGATGCTACGTGGTTTAAAATCAGGAAAGGTGTGTGTCAGGGTTGTAACCTTTCACCATACTTATTCAATCTGTATGCTGAGGAAATAATCAGAGAAGCTGGACTATATGAAGAGGAACGTGGCATCAGGATTGGAAGAAGACTCATTAACAACCTGTGATATGCAGATGAAACAACCTTGTTTGCTGAAAGTAAAAGGAAGCACTTACCGATGAAAATCAAAGACCACAGCCTTCAGTATGGATTACACCTCAACATACGGAAAACAAAAATCCTCACAACTGGACCAATAAGCAACATCATGACAAACGGAGAAAATATTGAAGTTGTCAAGGATTTTATTTTACGTGGATCCGCAATCAACACCCATGGAAGCAGCAGTGGATAAATCAAACAACATATTGCATTGGGCAAACCTTCTGCAAAAGACCTCTTTAAAGTGTTAAAAAGAAAGATATCACTTTAAAGACTAAGATGTGCCTGACCCAAGCCATAGTGTTTTCAGTCACTTCATATGCATGCGAAAGCTGGACAATGAATAAAGGAGACCGAAGAGAAATTGATGCCTTTTAATTATGGTGTTAGTGAAGAATACTGAATGGATTGCCAAAAGAACAAACAAATCTGTCTTGTAAGAAGTACAACCAGAATGCTCCTTAGAAGCAAGGGTGGCAAGACTTTGTCTCACACACTTTGGACATGTTATCAGGAAGGACCAGTTTTTGGAGAGAAAGACATCACACTTGGTATAGTAGAGGGTCAGAGAAAAAGAGAAAGACCCTCAATGAGATGGATTGACACAGTGGCTGCAGCAATGGGCTCAAGTATAACAATTGTTAGAATGGTTCAGGACCGGGCAGTGTTTAGTTCTCTAGTACCTAGGGTCACTATGAGTCGGAACTGAATAGATGACACCTAACAACAACAACTGTACAGCAAGACAGTATTTTAAGTAAATAAAGCTTTTTTCTAATTCCACCAACATGTTACAATGATATTCTGTGATTAGTACATACTTGTTACGCTTATGTTTAGAGCTCTTTTCACATACAGCTGTAATTTTTCATTCACTCCTTTATGAGAGCAGAGATTCCTTCGGGAGAAAGAGCTCTAAACTCTGTAGATTTTTTTATTAAAAAGTTAAAATATTCGTAAATAAGTAGAAGTACACAAAAATATTAAATAAAAAGGATCTAAAATAATATTCTTCTCTGAAACCATTTACGATTTTCCCAAATTTATTGAAAAATAGCTATGATTAATTTAGGTCAGGTGCTGTGTGTATATGAATCATGTGGAACACATCTATTTTATGGATTTGGACCAGGAATGTTAGGACAGGATTTTAAGTACAACATGAAACAGCATAGTGTCTAACTTATTTTATCAAACTAGGTAGTTCACATTTTGCAGAAAGTCAGATTTGTGTATTCTATTTCTGAGGGAAAAAAATAACTGCCCTTCCTCACTGCTAGCTGAAACAACATTTTAAAAAATTATTGTAAAACAGGCAGTTATTGACTATAAATCAGCAATGATGTACAAAATGCTGCGAGGAAATATATGAAAACCATGATAAATGTGAAAATGCTTGTCCTCAAATATTTAAATTAGATGTTTAAAGTCCATAGAAATATAACATATAATAGTGTTGTGTATGTATATGTATATATACAGTGTGTGTTCTCAATAAATTTTACTCATCAGTTGATATTTTCCTAATTATCACTATCTTTTAGAATATATCATATAATGTGCAATCTAAGGGGGAGGCGTTTTTGTTTTGTTCAGTGTTGTAATTTGAAATTGCAGAAGAGACTGGGTAAGATTACATAGTCTATAAATATTTGTTGAATTAATCAATATTATATATTTAACACATATATCAAAGAGCCCTGGTAGCAGAGTGGTTAAAGCCCTCAAATGCTATCTGAAAGGTTGGTGGTTTGAATCCACCAGCCGCTACATGGGAGAAAGATGTGGCAGTTTACTTCTGTAAAGATTTACAGCCTTGGAAATCCTATGGGGCAGTTCTACTCTGTCCTACAGGCTTGCTGTTAGTTGGAATCCATTTGATGGCAATGAGTTTTTGGTTTTTGGACGTATGTATTGATTTAAAAATATTTATTTGTCATCTACTTTAGACAACTTATTGGCTTATTACAGAGTTTCTGAAAGTTGACATTATTGACATTTTGGGCTGAATCATTCTTGTTTTGGGGGTTGTCCTATGCATTGTAGAATGTTCCCCAGCATCCCTGGTCTCTACTCACTAGACAGCAGGAGCAGTGCCCTGGTTGTGACAATGAAAAATGCCAAATACCCCCAATGGTAGCAGCTCTCTTACCTCCCCACCCCAGGTGAGGTAACCGGTTTAGTTAATAAAATGTATACAAAGATGAATAAATATCCTATATGAATTATGTCATTAGGAGCATATAAAACCTAGGAAAAAACTCTAGTGATATCTAGTCTCCCATGAAAAAACCCCATGCACACTTCATTTATTTTTAAATTTATGAAATAAAACCAGATTTTAAAAACAAAGATAGGTACCACTCTAGTGGCCCTAATATATGGCATAAATAGAATACCAAACATAACTAAAAAGGCACAAACAGTAGAAGATGAATTAGTTAAATAAGACCTCCTAAAAATGAAACACTTATGCTCATCAAAAGACTTCTCCAAAAGAGTAAAAAGGGAACCTAGAGACTGGGAAAAAATTTGGGCTACAATATATCTAACAAGGGTGTTATCTCTAAAATCTATAGAAAACTTCAACATCTCAACAACAAAAAGACAAACAACTCAATCAAAAATTAGGCAAAGGATGTGAACAGACATTTCATCAAAGAAGACGTCAAGACAGTTAACAAACACATGAAGAAATGCTTGCAATCTTTAGTTATTAGAGATATGCAAATCAAAACTACGATGACATACCATCTCACCCCAACACACTGGCACTAAACAAAAAGCAAAATAACAAATCCTGGAGAGATTGCAGAGAGATTAGAAGTCTTATACACTGCTAGTGGGAACATAAAATGGTACAACCACTTCTGAAAACAGTATCGTGCTTCCTCAAAAAGCCACAAATAGAAATACCATACGACCCAGCAATCCCATTCCTAGGTTTGTACCCTAAAAAAGCAAGAGCCATGACACAAATAGACATATACTCACCCGTGTTCATTGCAACATTATTCACAATAGCAAAAAGATAGAAATAACCTAAATGCCCATCAATAGATGAATGGATCAACAAACTGTGGTACATACACATAATGGAGTACTACGCAATGATAAAGAATAATGACAAATCTTCAAAAATTTCATAACATGGATGAATTTGGAGAACAATTATCCTGAGTGAAATAAGTAGATTACAAAAGGACAAATACTGTATGAGGCCACTCTCATAAAGAAACAAGAAAAAGTTTACACACAGAAGAAAAAAAACAACAACTTTTATTCAATGGTTACCAGGGATCGGGGGAGGGAACATTATCAAATAGATAGAAGATGTGTTAATTCTGGTGAAGGGAAAGACAATAAACAATACGGGGGAAGTCAGCAAAACATGACCAAGGCATGAGAGGAGAGTGAGAGGAACGAAAGAACAAAGGGCAACAAAGGTAATTACTAGAGCCTAGACAATCCTGCAACAATAGTATTAACAAACACTAATTTACAAATGGATACATAGGTAGATATGACAACAAGCATGGGAGGGTATAAGGGAATACACCAATCTGCAGATATAGGTCTAGTGGTGGATATTTCTACATATATAACTGTAGGTGATGCTTGTATATCAATATAGATAATAGAGCACACAAGGGCCTCAGTCAGGGCAACTTCTTTGCCATAAACAAACACCTCACTGGATGAAGTTCCTAGGCTCAAAGGTGAAGGACCATAGACTCGGGGGACATCTATGTCATTTGGCACAATATAGTTCATAAAGACAAAGTTCTGCATCCTACTTTGGTGAGTAGTGTCTAGGGTCTTAAAAGCTTGCCAGCAGCCATCTCAGATATAACTTTCAGTCTCTTACCATTCAGAGCAAAAGAGAATTGAGAAAACCAAAGACCCAAAGGAGCAAGTAGTCCAAAGGACTAATGTTCCATATGAACTACAGCCTACATGACCCTGAGATCAGAAGAACTAGATGGCACCCGGCTACTACTACCAACTGCTCTGACTGGGATCACAACAGAGAGTTCCAGACAAAGCAAGAGAAAAATTCGCAGAACAAAAAATCAAATTCACAAAAAGACCAGATTTACTGGTCTGACAGAGAATGGATGAACCCCTGAAAGTACGGCCCTAAGACACCCTTCTGAACTGGAGCTGAAGCCATTCCGGAGACCGCCATCAGCCAAATCATAGACAGGCCCATAAAATAAACAATACCTGAGAGGAACTTGTTCCTTATCACAGTCTATTAAACGAGCTCAAAAGAGTAACATTAGCCCAAAAGCAAGGATGAGAAGGCAGGAAGGGGAAGCAATTCAGAATGTAGGCAAAGCTAGGAAACCTTGGACAGAAATGAGTGGATGGCATGCACATTGAGGGGAGTGGAAGCAATGTCATGGAACACTTTGTGTACAAACTATCAAATAGGAAACTAATTTGTTATGTAAGCTTTCACCTAATGCACAACAAAATATATATATATATATGTATATAAAAAGCAAAGGAATATATTTAATAACTCTACCTACCTCTACTACTTGATTCAGACATCTAGTATGTCTGCTAACAGAATATTGGCAACTATTCCTTCACTTTACAGGAAACACTCTGTGAGACAACTGAATTATTGTTCTGGAAGACCATTTTTTCTAAAGTGCTTCGGTGAAAACAAACCCTCAGAATTACAAAGCAGAAAGAAATTGTGGGGGATTGTGTTGCGAGTGGTTCATTGACACCTGTGGTGTATTTTCTGTAAATAAGGATGAGGCAGACATGGAAAATAAGCTGGTGGCCATGCAAGCTTTGGATTTTGGTAGTCCATGAATTTCTTAAATGCCAGAATATTTCAGAGTCATGCCATGAGTTACGTAAATAACCTTATTTTGTACATTTAAATCTAATTAGGTGGCTCACTCAGTCAGAATTAATATGGGCCAGTGTCAGCTATGGACTTCCTGACCTTCTATACCTCTTTTTGAAGGGAGGACCTATTGCAGTTATCCTGTCCCTGTCTCACCTTTTTCTTTTGTGTGAGGCACTCAGGTAACTTTTCTTTTTAGTTTACAGGCCCCTGGATCAACAGAGGTATATCCAAGGAGTTGCACCAAGGAAACACATTCAATGGGCAGTGGGCCTAATCTGTATTGATTTAAAAATGAGATCCAGGATTTTGAACCTAAAACTAATGCTGTCATTGAGTGAAACTTTGTAGATCTTGAGAGAAGTTGAGTTTATTTTGCATGTGAGAAGAAAGTAAATTATTGGGAACAGAATACAGACTGTAACAGATAATTATAATCATCCTTCCCCACTGAAGCATGCTTGTCCATCTTTATTTGCAATGTGATATCATCATTCCTCTCATCAAAAGATGGTATTTATTTGTCCACCTACTTTGACTTGCTTTGAAAAATAGAATGTGATGAAAACAACATTGTAAGAGTTGAAGACTCAAGGCTCTAAAAGGCATTCATTTCCCTTCTCACTCTCCTGGAACCCTGAAACGACCAAGTTGTGAAGAAACCCTGTTAAGCCTACTGTGAGATGAGAGGCCACACTGAGGAAAACTAAGGCACCTCGGCAGACAGCAAACACCAAGACAACATGCATGCGAGTGAGGCCATCATAAAACTTCTACCACTGCCCATGTCCCAGCTGAGTGAAGCTGTATTAATAATCCCAGGTGGGTCAAGCAGAATCAACCAGTAAATCCACAAAATTTTTATAAATAATCAATCTTTGTTGTTTTAAACCGTTAAGTTTGGGGTAGTTTGTTATCTCCAGTGATAGATAACTGGAGCAAATTTGAACTGATACATCAGGAATACATGTTGTAATCTATAGGTACACCACTATAAGGTAAATGGCAAAATGTAACTACAAAGTTAATAGAGATGGGAAATGGAATAATAACACAGAGTTAATCAATCTCTAAAAAGGAAAGAAAGTAGAGGGAAAATAACGCGTAAAAGACAAGACAAATAGCAAAGAATAAGAATGCAAGTTCAAACCTAAATGGGTGAATAATTACATCATATGTAATTAGATAAAAGTTTCCAATTTAAAGACACAGAATGTCACAGAGGATTTAAAATTAAAAAAAAAAAACCCTTACAGAAGTCATCTTAAATATAGGTATAAAGAAGATTAAAAGTAAAACATTGGGAAAGACATACCATGCAAACTCAACGCTCTAAAACGTTTTAACTATATTAATATCAGAAAAAAATAGACTCTAAGCAAAAAGCATTGATAGAAATAAAGACAATTACTTCACAATTTAAGGGGCCCTTGTGGTGCAATGTTTAAGTGTTCAGCTGCTAATCGAAAGATCAGCAGTTTGAACCCACCAGCAGCTCTGTGGAAGAAAAGACATGAGGATCTGCTCCCTTAAAGATTACAGCCTAGGCACCAACTGCTCTGACAGGGTTCACAATAGAGGGTCCTGGACAGAGCTGGACAAAAATGTAGAACAAAATTCTAACTAAAACACACACAAAAAAACCCACCAGACTTAATGGTCTGATAGAGACTGGAGAAACCCCAAGAGTATGGCCCCCTGACACCCTTTTAACTCAGTACCGAAGTCACTCTTGAGGTTCACCCTCAGCCAAAGATTAGACAGGCCCATAGGACAAAATGAGACTACATGCACACAGCAGCTCAGGAGCAAGGACGAGAAGGCAGGAAGGGACAGGAAAGCTGGTAATGGAGACCCCAGCGTTGAGAAGGGGTAGTGTTCATATGTCACGGGTTTGGCAACCAATGGCACAAAACGATATGTGTGTAAATTATTTAATGAGAAGTTAATTTGCTCTGTAAACTTTCATTTAAAGCACAATAAAATAAATAAATAATAAAATTAAAAAAGGAAAAAAAAAAAAAAGAAAAGACAGCCTAGGAAACCCTATGGGACAGTTCTACTCTGTCCTACAGGGTCGCTATGTGTTGGAATTGATTCAATGGCACACAGCGACAATGACTTCATGATTTAAAAAAAAAGTTCCATTTATTGAGAAAGTTGAAAAGAACTAACAAAATAACCCCAACATGAAAATAATAATAATAATGTTGAATAAACTAAATGGACAAAATATATATATGTGTATATATATATATATATATATATATATATATATATATATATACATCCACAGTCATACTGGGAGACTTTAACAAATAGTTTTGAACAAGCAGAAGAAAACAGTAACGGAGATAGGTAATTTGGTAATATGATTAACAAATTGACAAATTAACACACATAGAACTCTGTTCCCAGTAACTGTGGAATATATTTATTTAAAAAAATAGAGAGCATTTCCAACATTTTATCATATACTGGACAATAAAGGAAGGCAAAATAAATGTCAAATGACAGAAATCATAAAGAATATGTTCTCTGTATCTAATGTATTAAGTTTGACAGCTATAACACAAAAGAAAAGGCCTCTATTTGTTTGTGGGTCTAAGGAGACATCACATTAGGAATTAGAAAATAACTGGAAAGGAGTAAGAAAATCTGCAACATATCAAATATATATGATTGTAGCTGAAGTATTGTTTAGAGAAAGTTAATAATTATATATTAGATAGATAAGGAGAAAATCAAGGAGCTAAGCAATCATCTCAATAAGTTTGAAAAATTAAACTTACAAGCATTGAAGAAAAGAAAATTAGGGAACATAAATTAATGATCCAGAAAAAGAAAACATACAACAGAGAAAAAATCAAGCAACCCAAGACTATTTGAATCAATTAATAAAATTTGTCAAATCTTGTCAATACTAGGGGCCCTGGTGGCACAGTGATTAAGAGCTTGGCTGCTAACCCAAAAGTCAGCAGTTAGAATCCACCAGCTGCTCCTTAGAAACCCTACTGGGCAGTTCTATTCTTTCCTATAGGGTTGCTGTGAGTTGAAATTGACTGAAAGGCAATACGTTTTGTCAATACTAAGAGGAATAAAAAATGAATCCACATTTGACACAAATCAAGAACAAAAAACAGGCATTTATTATAGATTATACTTAAGAGAATAATTAATTTTTTAAAATATTTCCTGCTAATACATTTTAAATTTAAAAGAAATGGGTATAATGATATAAAACAACTTACCAATACTTGCAAAAGAATATGTATATAATTATATATACTATATATAATTATATATGTTATATATATAATTTTATATATAATTTGAATAGGAAATGTGTCTATATAATTCAAGACTTTTCCACGATACATAATCCAACACAAGATAACTTGAATTCTATGATACACTGAGAAAGACATAGATTAATATTACTAAAAAAAAATAGAAAAAATTTCTACACAATTTCTAAAGCAAGCTCTCTTTTGATTCCAAAATTTAACAAAAATGTTATAAGGAAATTGTAAGCAATATCATTTAGAAACATTGATAAAATTCTAAAAAAGAAAATAATAATCATAATTGTTACATCAGAAACAAGTTGTTTGCTTCAATAATCCAAAGTTTGTTTAACATTTGAGAATTGATCACTGTGTTTCATCACATTAATAAAAAAGAAATGAGTCATATATTATATACAAAACATTTTAATAACATTTAAAATCATAATAACAATCATAAAAACCTCAGTGAAAAGTAGGCATATAAGTTATCTTCAAATAGCTTTATACAATAAATAATCCTAGACACTACAATTAAGTAAGTACAATTAAGTAAGTAAATGAGTACAATTAAATAAGTAAATAAATAAATGTTATGAAGATCAAAAAAGCAAAAATAACACTATCACAAATCCAAACAAATCTACTAAGTATGAGAATTGATATGTTGTTTAGCAGACGTCTGGATACACTAATTTTAAAAAAGTTACATTTTTATAGTTAAGAAACAAAATTTTAGAAAATATAATTTTTATAATACCATATAATTTTTATAATGTGAAAGACAGGGTAAATGTATTTTTCTGAATTCCTTCTGGCAAATACAAATAAAAACTCTAGATATTATATATAAAATAAATATAAGGAGTCTGTGAACGGTGAAGAGGAGAGAAGACTTTAAAAGGTGAAAAGGAGAAAGTAAACTAGTTAGGGACATCAGGACCTGAGGCGCTACATGATGGAGAGTCTCTGTGTTTTGCTTTGGCTTCCTATATTCCAGATTGGAGATGAAGAAGTTTTCATCCTGGAAATCCCAATAAACAGACAAAAATAGCCTCAAAACTCCTGCTTTCTCTAGCTAAAAGACCAAGAAAAGAGCAGCACAGAAGGACAGAAAACTTTTAGACTATAGTCACTCTATTTCAGCTAACGAGCACATCGTAAAGTGAAGCCCCACCCCTACTCATGCCAGCAACTCTGAATGGGTGGCCTAGGGTTCCACCTTCTCCAGAATACAAGAAATTCCCACAACTGCCTCAGCTGGAGTGATGTCAAAGAAGATCTAGTTAACTAGGGACTTCCATCTTTGCCAGACAGTAATGAGGCCTCCCCCTCCTGTGGTATCGGTGGAGACAACGTGTGAAGTCTGGTCTTTCACCCCTACCCAACAGTAAGGAGGCACCCTGCCTACCCCTCCCTAGTGTCAGACAGAGGAGGTCTAGTGGAAAGTCAGTACTTTCAGCACTGCCTAGCAATAACAAGGTCACCCACTCAGCCCCTGTGGTATCAGCAGAAGCCATGCGTGAAACAGTAATAAAGGCACTTTCACCAATCAAAGAAAGGGAGGTATAAATAGAGCCCTAGTTGGAGCCACGACTCACACCCCTGCCCAGCAGTGAGGAAGAGCCCTATCTTCAGGTGGCAACAAGCCCCACCCAGCAAAATGAAACAATGCCTGCACTTCTCCTACTAGAGCAGTATCAGAAAATGTCAGCTAAAACGTAAGGTTTAAGTAAGATTCATTGTTTCCTAGCAAAATATTCAAAATGTCCAAGATTTAATTGAAAATCACTCCTCACACTAACAACCAGGAGGATCTCAAAATGAATGAAAAAAAAAAAAAAAAAGATAATTAACAGATGCCAACAGCAAGATGCCAGAGATGTTGGAATCTTTGGACAAAGATTTTTAAGCAGCTATCATAGAGATACATAAACAAGCAATTAAGGACATTCTTGAAACTAATGAAAAAATAATCTTAGCAAAGAAATAGAAGACATAAAGAAGAACCAAATGGAAATCTTAGAACTGAAAAATACAATGATCAAAATAAGATGGACTTAAAAGAAGAACAGAAGGACAGAGGAAAGAATTAGCAAACTTGAAGGTAGAACAGTAGAAATAACTCGAAAATACAATTAAATTTTTTAAAAGTCCACATATCAATAAGCCACACACACTTGAACACAAAAACAAATAGACAAGAGACATTGACAGGAAAAAAAAAAATGTTCAAGTGGCCATAGAATATAAAAAGTCTCTCAACCTTGATATTAAAAAGGAAAACGCAAATTAAAAGTACAATGAAATAGTACCACACATATATTGGAATGACTAAAGGGGTTGAAGAGGATGTGGAACAAAGTCACTTACAGGATTGTTTACAGCATCATTATTTGCTACATTTTGATTGCAAAAACAACGTAAATAAATGCCCATCAGCAGTAGATTGCATGAATAACTTGTGGTATATTCATAACATGCAACACTATACTGCAGTCCAAATAAATGTATGATAAGACAATAACCACAATTCCAAAACTAAAATTGAGAAAAATAATCTTGTCATAAAATGGTACTTTCTTATTACATTTATATGTGAATCAAAAGCAGACAAGACAATCAGTACAAATCTATTGTATAAGAAGTCAGGGGTAGCAGTTAACTTTGGGGAAAGCCTGGGTGCTGCAAATGGTTAATGCTAAATGCTACTAACTGAGAGGCTGGAGATTCAAGTTCACCCAGAGGTACCTTGGAAAAAAGGCCTGGTGATCTACTTCCAAAAATATTAGCCATTAAAAACCCTATAGAGCACAGTTCTACTCTGAAACACATGAGGTGGCCGTGAGTCAGAGTTGACTCTGTGGCAACTGTACTTTGCTTTTTGAGGGGAAGTAGTTGTTGCTAGGTGCCATCGAGTTGAGACACTATGTACAACAGAACAAAACACTGCCCGCTCCTGCATCATCCCCACAATTGTTTTTATGCTTGAGCCCATTGTTGCTGACACCGTATCAATCCACTTCATTGAGGGTCTCCCTCATTTTGCTAACCCATTACTTTACCAAGCATGATGTCCTTCTTCAGGACTGATCCCTCCCGATAACATGTCCAAAGTATGTGAGATGTGGTCTCACCATCCTTGTTTCTAAGCAGCATTCTGACTGTATTTCTTCCAAGACAGATTTATTCCTTCTTTTGGCAGTCCGTGGTATACTCAATATTCTTCGACAGCACTATAATTCAAAGGCATCAATTCTTCTTTGGTCTTCCTTATTCATTGTCCAGGTTTCGCATGCATATAAGGTGATTGAAAACACCATGGCTCGGGTTAGCACACACCTTAATCCTTAAACTGGCACCTTTGTTTTTTAACACATCTAAAGAGGTCTTTTGCAGAAGATTTGCCCAATGCAATCGTCATTTGGTTTGATTTCCTAACTGCTGATTCCATGGGTGTTGATTGTGGATCCAAGTAAAATGAAATCCTTGACAACTTCAATCTTTTCTCCGTTTATCATGATGTTGCTTATTGGTCCAGTTGTGAGGATTTTTGTCTTCTTTATGTTGAGGTGTAATCCATACTGAAGGCTGTAGTCTTTGATCTTCATCAGTAAGTGCTTCAGGTCCTCTTCACTTTCAGCAAGCAAGGTTGTCTCATTTGCATAACGCAGGTTGTTAATGACTCTTCCTCCAATTCTGATGCCCTATTCTTCCTTGTATAGTCCAGCTTCTCTGACTACATGCTTAGAGTATAGATTAAGTTTGGTGAAAAGATACAATCCTGATACACACCTTTTCTGACATTAAACCATGAAGTATCCCCTTGTTCTGTTCGAACAACTGCCTCTTGATCTCTGTACAGGTTCCTCATGAGCACATTTAAGTGTTCTGGGATTCCCATTCTACACAATATTATCCATAATTTGTTATGATCCAGAGTCAAATGCCTTTGCGTAGTCAATAAAACACAGGTAAACATCTTTCTGGTATTCTCTGCTTTCAGCCAGGATCCATTGGACATCAGCAATGATATCCCTCGTTCCATGTCCTCTTCTGAATCTGGCTTGAATTTCTGGCAGTTCCCTGTCAATGTACTGCTGCAGCCACTTTTGAATGATCTTTAGCAAAATTTTACTTGTGTGTGATATTCATGATATTGTTTGATAATTTCTGCATTTAGTTGGATCATCTTTCTTTGGAATAGACATAAATATGGATTTCTTCCAGGCAGTAGGCCAGGTAGCTCTCTTTCAAACTTCCAGGCATAGATGAGTGAGCACTTTCACAGCTGCATCCATTTGTTGAAACATCTCAATTTGGTATTCCGTCAATCCTGGAGCCTTGCTTTTCGCCAATGCCTTCAATGCAGCTTAGACCTCTTCCTTTGATACCATCGGTTCTTGATCATATGATACCTCCTGAAATGATTGAAGGGGAGTTGGGAGGTATTAATTATTCATCGGTGTCAAGAGGAGAGGTTCCTGATATGCTGCCAATGTTTAGTTTCTTGACCAAGTGGCAATCACAGGAAAGTTTACTTTGTGATAATTCATTAAGCTGAACATTGATATTTGCTGTACTCAACTACATATTTGCTATATTTCACAATAAAAAAGTTCAAAAAGAGTTTAAAAAACCTGTTGCTATTGAGTCGATTCCAACTCATAGTGACCCTATAGGACAGAGTAGAACTGCCCCATAGGGTTTCCAAGCAGCGACTGGTGAGTTCGAAGGGCTGATGTTTTGGTTAGCAGCCAAGCTCTTAACCGCTGACCACCAGGGCTCCAAAAAGAGTTTAGGAAACAATAATACACTTTAAAAAGCTATTCACTGAAATAAATGCAAAAAAGAATATATACCTTTCAAAAACTAAATAAAATAAAAATAAATTGAGGTCCTAGTAGCAAAATAAAAACAAGCAAATCTAAGAGTATAAAGCATAAAATGAGAAGGCAGCAGCAAAATATACACACAAACACACAAGAAGGGTAACTAAAAATCCATTTATCTTTCCCACATGTCACAATGCTTCCTTGAAGTTTTTGCAACTCCTTGGTTCTACAAACATTGAATTTCTTAAAAGGGGGAATGCAATCGAGTTTGAAAGCATTTTAATATGTCCAGAGGTATGAAATAATATTTTTTCAATAAATATTTCCTGGTTTCTACTATGTGCCAGATACTGCATTGAACACTCAAAATTAACTAGTAAAAATGATAAAAGTCCTTGTTTCCAAGTTTAAGTCTCCGTTTAAGATTAAAAAACCTAGTGGTAAGGATCGCTTCTGCCTGTGTGCCATGTAATGTGATGGCAAGAGCTTAATCAAAGGTACGTTTTGTGATAGTGGTTTAACTTGAAATAATTTCAATATTTATTTGAAATTTGAAATATGAAATTATATTATTCATATTAAATTTCTCATAGTTGTAAATAATTTAAATAACTTACATGAAAATGTAATTTTTACTTTGTATTTTTAGTGAACTACCAAGAAACGTGTCAAATGCACTTCAGAGTGAGCACTTGGATTTCGTATTCAGTCCCAATGAACCAACAATAAAGCATCTTTCTATATATAGAAAAGAAAGTCTTTTATGTCCTTCACGTTTCTTTTTCAAAATTCTTAGAAATAATTGCTATAGAAGAAGTAGTGTTTTATTTCTTGAAAGTTATAACACAATTACTATAACTAATCGTTTATTGGCTCTTGTCTCATTATTACAGCATTAACCCATATCCTGAAAATATCCAATTAACTCACTTTCAGTATTTTATGATTGGGTTAAGGTGAAGTTTCTGTACGTTTAGGGAATATTTCTTTATATTTGAGAAGGTTGAGGAGAACTACACTCTCGTAATTTCTAATTCAGAACATGATTAAACCAATCTAGGATCTGAATATTACAGCATAATCATTTGAAAAGGTATCATTGGAATTTAACTGTGATTTCAATTGATAGGTGGTCTAAACTGGAGTAAGGCTTATTCTTTCAACGAAGGTGTGTTTTTAAGTGATCATTAAAGCAACAATGGGCTCAAGCATAAAAATTGTGAGGATGACTCAGGACCCAGCAGTGTTTCATTCTGTCATACATAGGGTCACTATGAGTTGGAACTGACTCAATGGCACCTAACAACAATAACAAACAACATAAATTCTCATAATTACCCAGTCATGTTTCCAATCATATTCCTGACTCATAAATTCCCAGTCAGATTTAGATTTCCAGTTAAAAAACATTGACTAGTGTCTATGTTTAATTTACAGCAGGATGGAAAAGCCACCCATAAAATCAGCATTTTTGTAAATCAGATTGATGGCTGTTTATATTCAAATATTGTGCAAACTTTATTTTTGACTTATAATCATTATCACAGCTATATTTTATATGATCATTTTTGAACTTTGAAATATAATAGCCAAGATGCAGTGAAACCTTGGTAAGTAACTCAGAAGGGAAAATGCCTATCACTCTTGACTGAGAGAAAAGTGCACTAGATATGAAGATATCTCTAGGTCTTTTCCCTTTGATAAGCACGACAACTTCAGTGCACCAAATGAGTGTGTAGATGTCACTGTTTAAGAATACTTATGAAAATTTAATTTTTAAAATTCCAAATAATGTTAGTTTGCTACAGAAATTATATATATATATATATATTTAGCAGAGAATTAAGTTTCTTTTTCTACTGTGTGGAGTAATTCCAAATTCTAAAATGATTCACTGTCAGAACATTTGGGAAAATTATGGAGTTTGCAAAACTACCCACTAACCTAAAATATTCAGGGAATGTATTTTACTTGATGAGTAGCCTATGGAGTTTCTGTTTGTTTTCCACAAAATCTAGTGTGTATTAGTTGTAACTTATAGAAGAGCACAAAAGTGAAATAATAAAACATAGCTTTCACAAAATATAAGGAAAATGTGTGAGCTGGACGTTTGAAGTTTTATGCCATTCCTAAGTGGCAATGGATAATGAGGTAAAATATAGAAGGTTAAAGAAATTTTATTTTTACAAACTGTTGTAGAGTTAATAAAAAAAATCTCATTTAATTAATAATTGATGACTAAGAAAGAGGAAACTGAAAAAAACTTTAAAATTGATTAGCATTTCCCCTATTTGCAATATATAGCTTGGTACCTAAATTTTTATCTTATTTCAGGAAAGGGTTGGAAATTTGACAGAAGTATGTTTAGTCAGCCTTTTTGTACTGGTTCCTTCCTGGGCATAGAATATTGATTTATTTTTTCCTGTTTATTTTTGTTCTTGACAGTCTTTGAGAAGCTAGTAAGACTTTAGAGCTCTTTGAATTTGACAATCCTTAGGGAGTTGGGAAAGAATCTTAGTGTGATTTTTTTAAGAAAGTAATTGCAGAGAAATATTTGAATTTGACACTTAAAAAATGATATTAAATTAAGAACCTTGAATTAAATACGGAATATGCATTGCTATAGAGATGTTGTTGCTGGTGTTAATTGTCATAGAGTTGGTTCTGACTCATAAGGACCTTATGTATAACAGTAAGATACTTTGCCTGATCATGTACTATCTTCATTATCTTTGGTATGTTTGAGTCTATTATCTACAATACTTGTATTGTAGATAATATTGTGCCAATCCATCTCACTGAGGGTTTCCTTCATTTTTCCTGACCCTCTACTTTACCATACATAATGTTCCAGTAATTGTTCTTACCTGATGATGTGTTCAAAGTAAGTGAGTCAAAGTATCAGTATCCTTGCTTCTAAGGAGCATTCTCGTTTTATTTCTTCTAAGACTGATTTGTTTGCTCTTCTGGCAGTGCATAGTATATTCAGTATGCTTCACCAACACCACAATTTAAATGCATCAGTTCTTCTTTTGCCATTCTTTTTCACTGTCGAGCTTTCACATACATATGAAGAGACTGAAAAGACCGTGTTTTGAGTCAGGCACAACTTGGGCATCAAAGTGACGTATTTTGTTTCTTAAAGTTTAAAGAGGTCTTTTGCAGCAGATTTGCCCAATGCCCTACTTCATATGATTTTTTTTACTACTACTTCCATGGACTTTGATTGTTGAGCCAAGTAAAATGAAATTGTTGACAACTACAATTTTTTATCAGTTTATCATGATATTGTTTATTGGTTCAACTGTGAGGATTTTCATTTTATCACATTCAAGTATAATCCATATGGAAGGTCTTTGACCTTCATCAGTAAGTGCTTCAAGTAGCCTTCCTTTTCAGCAAAGAAGGTTGTGTCATCCTCATATCACAGGTTGTTAATTAGTCTTCCTCCAATCTTGATGCTGCATTCATACAGTCCAGTTTCTCAGATTATTTGTTCAGCATACAGATTAAGTAAAGAGAAAAGAGTAATTCTGCTGCACTACTTTTCCAATTTTAAACCATGCAGTATCCTCTCGTTCTGTTTGAATGACTGCCTCTTGATATATATATGTTGTTGTTGTTAGGTGCTGTTGAGTCAGCTCCGACTCATAGAGACCCTATGAACAATAGAATGAAACACTGGCCAGTCCTGCTCCTTCCTCACAATCTTAACTATGCTTGAGCCCATTGTTGAAGCCATTGCATCAATCCATAAAAATGAAATTCTTTGTTTCAATGTAAATACACATAGTAAAGTGAATTGGAAAATGTGTACCACTGCATATACTTTAAAAAATGCAATACTTTTCAAGATTTGGCCAAATAATTTTTTCAATTATTCCCTTTCTTTGTTTAGATTTAGTAAAATATTGGCACTACTGACACATTAAAACTGAAAAATATTTATTTTAAGAGATCTCCAAAACAATAGAAATAACAGTTAATGACATAAAGTCATTCAAATTTCAGGAAACTATAGAATCATAGATTTGGAAATGTATTTTAAATCTCCTCTAATATCTATATGGAGCCCTGGTGGTGCAGTGGGTAAGAGCTCGGCTGCTAACCAAAAGGTTAGCACTTAGTATCCACCAGCCACTCCTTGGAAACCTTATGGGGAAGTTCTACTCTGTCCTATAGGGTCGCTAAGAGTTGGAATTGATTCGATGACCACACGTTTGGTTTTTGGTTTTAATATCTATATATTAAAATGCAGTATCTGAGGCCTAGCTGAAGAAATTACATGACCTACCTTACATTACAAAGTTTTTCATTAGATTCCACAAATATGCAGTTTCATTTTAAGGAATTGCTGTAGGCAGAAGAAGCAATGAATTAGAAGTTCCTAAAACAACTCATAGAACAAGCTTCCATATGACAGATTTCCTAACAGCTGTGATGTTTGTTACAGACATTCTACTGAAAGCCCTAGATACTGAATTCAATGTAAGTCACAAGTCCCATTCAAAAAACAATCTAAATATGAATAATTTGCTCTGAGAATAGGACACAGAAGAGAAATTCACTCTTCCCCACAAATCTCAATAGTATATTGGTGTATATTCCATTCATGAGGAAAATTCATTTTATTGGCTTAAGTACCTTAATATTTTGTTATTCTTCCAGCAGATAACACTCACTCCCAAGACAATTCTAAATTAAAAATAATTTTTAAAAAAGTTAATTAGTTACCCTTGGAGTTAAAGAGCTCCATTATCCCTAATTTATGTTCATTTGACCCAAGTTCCCATTATTTTTAGACACTTTGAAAATTAAAAATTAGATAAGATTTCCAGCTCTTGATTACATTAAAATCAAAGCTCTATCAGTTTGTAATGTTATGTTTAAGTGGCAAATCCTGACTTAATTTAAATAAATAACCTCATTCATTATTAGAGCCTTTTTTTCTCATTTATAGTTTATTTTACTGGTTTGATAAGTCATTCTTTGTCATTGTCTATTTTGAGATTTTGTAGGAAATATTCAATCTGGCATTTAGAAATAATCCATAAACATTTTCTCCTTCAAATATCCCCATCTAAATGTGTAGGTCTTATCTATAAGATAGAACGCTTGTATTTTATTTTTGAAGACTTCTCCTATTTTTAATTTGTTAATAGCCAAGAAGATATATTATTTCTATCACTTGCTATGACATATTACATTGGTCAAATCTGCTGCAAAAGATTTCTTTGAAGTGTTGAGAAGCAAAGGCATCACTTTGAGGACTAAGGTGAGCCTGAACCAAGCCATGGTATTTTTAATGGTCTCAGATGCATGAGAAAGCTGGACAATCAATAAGGAAGACTGAAGAAAAACTGACACATTTGAATAATGGTGTTGGCAAAGAATATTGAATATACTATGGACTGCCAGAAGAATGCAAAAGTCTGTCTTGGAAGTACAGCCAGAGTGCTCTTGGAAAGTGAGGATGAAGAGACTTCATCTCATGTACTTTGTACATGTTATCAGCAGGGACCAGTACCTAAAGAAGGACATCATGCTTGGTAAGGTAGAGGGTCAGTGAAAAAAAAAAAAAAAAGAGGGAGAGATGGATTGACACAGCAGCTGCAATAATGGGCTCAAGCATAACAACCATTGTGAGGATGGCGGAGGATGGGTAAGTGTTTTGTTCTGTTGTACACAGGGTCACGATGAGTCAGAGCTGACATCACTTGCTATCATTGGAAGTGTATTTACTTCTTCAACATTTACTAAGTTACTGAGCTACCAGTGTCTTCTCACAGGCGTCTGCCTATCTGCCTATCTGCACTGCACATACAGACAGGCCGTGCCTCAAACTGCCAGGCAGCCATAATACTGCTAGGAATAAAGCACATACTCTCACAAACATCAACCATTCCATGTTTATCTGTGATCAAGCCAGACACAAGAGACACTTATACAGTGTTTACAAAGTGAAAGCTGTTGTTATTATTTATAGAAAGCAAACAATAAACAATAACAGCAGATTCTCACAAAAGAAAATGCTTATCCTTCCCAAAATTACCTATGCCCGTTCATATGTCGCTGAGTAGGCACATCATGGTTCAGGTCGGATGCCATGTTTATTTCACAGCTACCTCCATGCTGCCCAGGAGGCCTGCATGGCTCCAGTCTTCTGCTCTGCTGCTGATCCTTGCTGGGCCTTGCCTCATTGATGGAAAGACCCTTGCACAAGTTCTCCTAAGCCTCTGCCACTGAGCCTTTCCAGATCTTTGCTGCTGGCTCCTACCACACTACCCAGATCCACAATGCTACCCAGGCCTGTGCTGCCTGAGGACCTGTGTGGCTCTATGGCGGTATAAAAGTGGTTCATTGTACCACAACAGGTATATGTATGAGCAATGTGTTCATTTATTTGCTTATTTATTTATCTGGGTTTGCAGGATTTCAAAAAGTACAACTGAAAAATATAGAAGAATGAAACATAAGGATATAGTCACATGCCACAGTACCTAACGTGATCTGGCCTTTGAATTGTTCTCAAGAATTGTTTTCAACCACTCTTTCCTTACTCATGATACACTGGTCTTTTTGTTTCTTGAACTCTCCAAGCATACTGCTGACTCAGTGTCTGCCACTTCCTCAGCCTGTAATGCACACTGTGTTTATGTTATGACTCTGTCCCTTACTTCATTTAGGTCTCTGATCAAAGTTATCTGCTTAGAAAGAACTTTTCTGGGGATTCTATATCAGTACCCACCTCTGTCATTCTCTTTCCCCTTATTCTGATTTGTTCGTCTCCAAGGTACTTATCACTACCAGACATCATACACTTATATGATTATTTCTCCTTCCTTTCTACAGTGTAATTTTTTATAAGGGAGACATTTTATATTTGTCTTTGTATCATCAATAACTAGAAAAATGCCTGGCATAGAAAGAAATATTGAAATAAACAATGTTGAATAAATAAAAGAAAGAATGGGGCTTCCTATACCAGTCAGTCCATCAAGAAAGGCCTTATATTTAAGTTATGGTGACAAAGACACGGTACTAGCCAGAATATGTGGCAAAGCAAGAAAAGAGTATAAGGAGTAAAGGCAACAAAACTATGTATTAACTTTTGGCACAAAAAGTTGATCTTAACCAAATGTCTCCTCTCTCATCAACCCCAAAATTGCTTGGAAATGACAATGTCTGAAATAAGAAAAGCATATTTGTCTTCCCCAAACTACTAACAAAAGTTCATTCTTAACAGTATTGAATTAAGAATTTTAATACATATTAAGAATTTGAATACATGTACACTGAAACCTGTGAGAGCCAAAACTCGAAGGGACTGCCTTGTTTTTCTGGGTTTCACAAGTTTTCCGTCTTTAACAAGGTGCAGTCTTACCATTTTTCTATTGTTCATTTTAGTAGAAAATATGTATTTGAGTTTTCCTTCTCTGACAGATTTCCACCTTACACAGGTTCCAACTTTCACAGAATTTACTGTACAGCATATATTCCTATAATAATTCTCTCACAGGAAAAGATACTTACCATAACACTTCAATTAACCAGCCACATCATATTTATTTCTAATTTAAATTAAAAAAAAGTAGGTCTTTATTACGAATGAATAAATTTGTAATGTCATTAACATGGAACGTAATAATTAACAAAGTATGATTTGAAAATTCACGAAGTAATATAGGTCCATAATCATTTATCTTCAATTGCAAAGTCAAAAAGGTATGCAAAGGAGATGGCACAAGATTGCAACTTAGAAGAGGTGGACCCAAGATGGCGGAGTAGTCAGACACTTCCGGTGGACCCTCTTGCAACAAAGACCTGAGAAAACAAGTGATTTGATTAAATATGGCAGTCTGGGAGCCCTGAACATCAAAGGCAGAGTTGAGGAACCAGACTGAGTGGCAGGGGGAGGGAGAGATGGTTCAGAAGCAATGAGGAGTTGCCAGAACTGACACGGCGAGAGCTTGAGCCCTTCAAGCCTGATCAGCTTGGGGGTGAGAGGTGAAGCAGTCAAGCAGCCGTGCTTAGGAGGTGCGTTTTCTGCACTGGGGGAAACCCAGAGCCAGAGAGTATACACGGCCACCCAGAAACAGTGAGAAACAGCCCTCCAAGAAGACAGGTACTTGCGTACGGCTTACTGCACAGATCAAAAACACCCCTCCTTAGGGAAAAACCTTTCTCCCCCTCCCTGCTCTGCACTGGGTCCTGGACTGGCTTCAACAATTGCCGAGTCCCCTGGGCCAGAAGTAGGATTCATCACACGCCCGGAGCCATTCTCCCTGCCTTGGAGAGTGAACAAATTAACACACAGGGCAAAAAAACTGCTGGCTCCCCTAAGCCAAAAACCCAGGGTAGGCACAGCTCCTTTGCCTAGGCACAGGTATAAGGGATCCATGGACTTTGAGTGCCTTACTCCCTGCATAGAATAGTGTGGGCCCATCACAACAGTGTAGGCCCTCATTACTGCAGTACGACAGGGTATATACCGGAACTCTAACTTTAGCTGTTTCAGCTGTGAAGTGGCAGATTCTTGACATTTGACACTGCTCTGCTCATTAAGTAGGGTATTCACCTACCCACATCAGGGGCCTGAGGACTGGTGGCTCCACCCATGCCACCTAGCCACCTGCTATATAAGCCCATGAATAAGAGGTGCCCCCAGTCATTACAGCCAACAGCATTAGGTGCTCATAGTCTGGCTGCAAAACCCACACACATATGCGCTGTAGGGAAAAGGGATACACCTTCTGCCTGGACACTCAGGGGTGGCAGTCAGCCACTTGCCTTGCACAGAGTGTCGCCCTGCTGCAGCCAGATGCCTGTGCCTGCACTGATCACCCATGCACATCTAGGACTGTAAGTGAGAGCCTACACCACACACTTGGTGGCTACTTATCAGGGCACCTGAGCTGAATCCATACAGGAGGAGTGGGTGTACTCCTTAGCTCACATACCTAGTAACAGAGCTAACCACCTGGCAACATGACAGTAGTGCTTCAAAGGTGTCAATAATCAAACTAGCCCATACAAGCAGCCTATCTGGGCATACCAAAACAAAACAAGAAGCTAGGGTACAGTAAGCAAACACAAATAGACATAATGACTTATTGATGGCTCAAAGACAACAGTCAATATCAAATCACATAAAGAGGCAATCCATGATGGCTTCAGTAAGCTGTCAAAATAAAGATTCTAGAAATTTTCCAGAGTAGGAAAATTTCTTGGAATTACTGGAGGCAGAATACAAAAGATTAACATACAGAACTCTTTAAAAAATTAGGAAGGAAATTAAGCAAAATGCAGAACACGCAATAGAGGAAATTAAAAAGATTAGAGAAGAGCATAATGACAAATTTAACAAGCTGTAAGAATTCATACAGAGACAGCAATCAGAAATCCAGAAGATTAAGAATAAAATTTCAGAATTAGACAACTCAATAGAAAGTCATAGGAGCAGAATGGAGGCATTGGAAGTCAGAATTAGTGACACTAAAGATAAAGCACTTGACAACAACTTATTTGAGGAAAAATCAGAAAAAAGGATTAAAAAAAAGGAAGAAACCCTAAGAATCATGTGGGACTCTATGAAGAGGAATAACCTATGAGCGATTAGAGTACCAGAACAGGGACGATAACAGAAAATACAGAGAGAATTGTTGAAGATTTGTTGGCAGAAAACATCCCTGATATCGTTAAAGATGAGAAGATATTTATCCAAGATGATCATCGAACCCCTCATAAGGTAGATCCCAAAAGAAAGTCACCAAGACATAATCAAACTTGTGAAAACCAAATATAAAAAGAGAATTTTAAGAGCGGCTAGAGATAAATGAAAAGTCATCTACAAAACAGAGTCAATAAGAGTAAGCTCGGACTACTCAGCAGAAACCATGCAGGCAAGAAGGCAATGGGATGCCATATATAAAGCCATAAAGAAAAAAAAACTGCCAGCCAAGGATTATATATCCAGCAAAACTGTCTCTCAAATATGGCAAAATGAGGGCATTTCAAGATAAACAGAAGTTTAGGGAATTTGTAAAAACCAAAACAAAATTACCAGAAACACTACAGGGAGTCCTCCAATTAGAAAACCAGTAACATCAGGTAACAACCCAAGACTAGAACACAGGACAGAGCAACCAGATATCAACCCACATACTAAGTCACAAAATTAAATCAAAGCTAAAACACTGAAAAGAGAGACACAGACATCAACATATAAAAAATGACAACACTAAAACAAAAGAGGGACTTAAAAAATGTAGACATAGATTTTTTGTATGGAGAGGAAGTCAAGGAAATATAAACAAATAAAAGACTGGTATAAACTTAGAAAAATAGGGGTAAATATTAAAGTAACCACAAAGGAAACTAACAATCCCGCAAGTCAAAACAAAAAACTAGAAAAATATAAAGACTCAGCAAACTCAAAATCAACAGCAAAGAAAAAGATGAAAAGAAAATACATATAGAAAAATGACTCAACACAGAAAATTAAGTGGAACAAAGAAACTGTGAACAGCACACAAAAAAAGACAGCAAAATGACAGCACTAAAGTCATACCTATCAATAATTACACCGAATGTAAATGGACTAATTGCAGCAATAAAGAGATGGAAAGTGGAAGATTGGATAAAAAAGCATGATCCATCTATATGCTGCCTACAAGAGATGCACCTTAGACTTAAACACACAAATAGGCTAAAACATTAACCCTACAACGGGAACAAAGAGAAAGAGAGCAACAGAAGAAGTCCATAGGCGCCAGAAGAAAGGAAATAATAAGAAATAGAGCAGAATTAAATGAAATAGAGGATAGGAAAACAATTGAAACAGTTAACAAGACCAAAACCTGGTTCTTTGAAAAGATCAACAAAATTGATAAACCATTGGCCAAACTGACAAAAGAAAAACAGGAGAGGAAGCAGATAACCTGTATAAGAAATGAGATGGGTGATATCACTACAGACCCAACTGAAATTAAAAGAATTGTAACAGAATACTATGAAAAATTGAAAACCTAGAGAAAATGGACAAATGTCTAGTAACTCACTACCTACCTAAACTAACACAAACAGAGTTAGAACAACTAAATTAACCTATAAGAAAACAAGAGATTGAAAAGGTAATTAAAAAACTCCCAACAACAACAACAAAAACCTTGCCCAGATGACTTCACTGGAGAATTCTACCAAACTTTCAGAGAAGAGATAACACTACTATTACTAAAGGTATTTCAGAGCATAGAAATGGATGGAATGCTCTCAATCTCATTCTATGAAGCCAGCATAACCCTGGTAAACACACCACCAAAAAAGAAAATTACAGACCAATATCCCTCTTGAACATTAACGCAGAAATCCTCACCAAAATTCTAGCCAATAGAATTGAGCAACATATCAAAAAAATAATTCACTATGATCAAGTGGGATTTTTACAAGGTATGCAGGGATGGTTCAACATTAGAATAACAATCAATGTAATCCATTACATAAATAAAACAAAAGATAATTTCCACATGATCTTATCTATAGGTGCAGAAAAAACATCTGACAAAGTCCAACACCGATTTATGGTAAAAACTCTCAACAAAATAGAAATAGAAGGGAAATTCTTCAATACAGTTAAGGGCATTAATACAAAGACAACAGCCAACATCATCCTAGATGGAGACACTTTAAAAGCATTCCCCTTGAGAAAGAGAACCAGACAAAGATGCCCTTTAACACCATGCTTATTCATTATTGGGCTGGATGTCCTAACCAGAGCAGTTAGGCTAGAAAAAGAAATAAAGCACATCCAAATTGGTAGAGAAGAACTCAAAGTATCTCTATTTGCAGATGGCATGATCTTATACACATAAAACACCAAAGAATCCCCAACAAAACTACTGGAACGAATAGAAGATTTCAGCAACGTTTCAGGATACAAGACAAACATACAAAAATCAGATGGATTACTTTATACCAACAAAGAGAACCTCGAAGAGGAAATCTCCAAGTCAATACCATTTACAATAGGCCCAAAGAAGACAAAATACTTAGAAATAAATCTAACCAGAGACATAAAAGATCTATACAATGAAAACTACAAGACACTACTGCAAGAAAGCAAAAGAGACCTGCATAAGTGGAAAAACATACCTTGCTCAAGGATAGAAAGACTCAACATTGTGAAAATTTAAATTCTACCCAAAGCAATTTACAGATACAATGCAATCCTGATCCAAATTGTGCCCGCATGTTTAAATTAGATGGAGAAACAACTCCCCAACTTCATATGGAAAAGGAGGAGGCTCTGAATAAGTAAAGCATTACTCAAGAAGAAAAACAAGGTGGGAGGCCTCATACTACCTGATTTTAGAAACTATTATACCACCACGGTAGTCAAAACAGGCCTGGTACCAGTACAACAATAGACACATAGACCAATGGAACAGAAGTGACAATCCAGACATAAATTTATCCACCTATGAGCAGCTGATATTTGACAAAGGCCCAAAGTCAGTGAATTGGGGGAAAGACAGTCTCTTTAACAAATGGTGCTCACATAACTGGATATCCATCTGCAAAAAACTGAAACAAGACCCATACTTCACACCATACACAAAAACTAACTCAAAATGGATCAAAGATTTAAATATAAAATTGAAAATGATAAAGACATGGAAGAAAAAATAGGGACAATGCTAGGAGCCCTAATACATGGCATAAACACAATACGAACCATAAGTAACAATGCACAAACCCCAGAAGAGAGACTAGATAACTGTGAGCTCCTAAAAATCAAACACTTATGCTCATCTAAAGACTTCACCAAAAGAGTCAAAAGACAACCTACAGACTGGGAAGACATTTTTGGCTCCGACAAATCCGATCAGTGTCTAATCTCTAAAATCTACAAGACACTGCAAAACCTCAACAACAAAAAGACAAATAACCCAATTAAAAAATGGGCAAAGGATATGAACAGGCACTTCACCAAAGAAGATATTCAGGCGGTTAATAGACACATGAAGAAATGCTCACCATCATTAGCCGTTAGAGAAATGCAGATAAAAACTACAATGAGATACCATCTCACCAGGACAAGGCCAGCATTAATCCAAAAAACACAAAATAACAAATGCTGGAGAGGTTGTGGAAAGACTGGAACACTTATATACTGTTGGTGGGAATGTAAACTGGTACAACCACTTTGGAAATCGATTTGGTGCTTCCTTAAAAAGCTAGAAGTAGATGTACCATACAATCCAGCTATCCTGCCCCTTGGAATATATACTAGAGAAATAAGAGCCATCACATGAATAGATATATGCACACCCATGTTCGTTGCAGCACTGCTCATAATAGCAAAAAGATGGAAACAACCTAGGTGTCCATCAATGGAAGAATGGGTAAACAAATTATGGTATATCCACACAATGGAATACTGTGAAATGATAAAAAACAACGATGAAGCCGTGAAACATCTAACATGGAGGAAGCTGGAGGTCTTTATGCTGAGTGAATTTAGTCAGTCACAGAAGGACAAATATTGTATAAGACCATGAACTCAAGAAAAAGTTTAAACACAGAAGAAAACATTCTTTGATGGTTAGGATCATGGGGAGGGAGGGTGAGGGTTATTTCCTAACTAGATAGTAGATAAGAATTATCTTAGATGAAGGGAAGGACAGCACACACTACAGGGGAAGTCGGCACAACTGGACTAAACCAAAGCTAAGATTTTTCCTGAATAAAATCAAACACTTTGAGGGATAGAGTAGCAGGGGTAGGGGGTCTGAGGATCATGCTTTCAGGAGACACCTAGGTAAATTGGCATATCAAAGCTAATTAAGAAAATGTTCTGCATCCTACTTTTGTGAGTGGCTTCTGGGGTCATAAAAGCTTGCAAGAGGCCATCTAAGATGCATCAGTTTGTCCCAACCACCTGGAGTAAAGGAGAATGAAGAGCACCAAAGACACAAGGAAACTAGTAGCCCAAAAGACAGAAAGGGCCACATAAACCAGAGATTTCATCAGCCTGAGACCAGAAGAACTAGATTGTGCCCAGCTAGCACCAAAGACTGCTCTGACAGGGAACACAACAAAGAGTCCCAGATGGAACAGGAGAAAGGTTGAGTGCACAACTCAAATTCTGGTAAGAAGACCAGACTTAATGGTCTGACTGAGACTGGAGGAACCCTGGAAAGCATGGCCCCTGGATTCTCTATCAGCCCAGAACTAAAACAATTTCCAAGGCCAACTCTTCAGACAGGGATTGGACTGGACTGCGGGACATGACGTGATACTTGTGAGGAGTGTGCCTCTTAGCTCAAGTAGATACAAGAGACTAAATGGGCAGCTTCTGTTCGGAGGTGAGATGGGAAGCCAGAGAGGATTAGGAGCTGGTTGAATGGACATGAGGATTCTGGGATGGAAAGGAGAAATGTGCTGTCACAGTATGGGGAGAGCAATTAGAGTCACATAACAATGCATGTATAAATTTTTGTATGAGAAAAAATAAAATAAATAAATAAAAAATACTTGGCAGCAGCAAAAAAAAAAGATTGCAGCTTAGTCACATACTCCATGCCATCCCCCTACAGCAAAGAACAAAGAAACCAAGTGAAACAGATACAGATGACAATCTGGGAGCCGAGAACAGCAAATGGAAAGATGAAAAATTAGATCTGACGCAGAGGGGAAGGATAAACTGAATGAAAAGAGCTAACGAGGAAACTTACTGACTATAGACACCCTGCCAGCTGGTTCAGAGCAGTGTTGCCATGATGAGACAAAGTGAGCAACATTTCCAAGTGAGGAGCACAGGGAGGAAACTTCATGAAATTCATAATAGGAGACAGAGATACTGTGTAGAAAATCCTGGAGTGAAGCAAGGTGAGCAGAACATGAACTGGATCTAAGCAGGGAAAGTGTCAGGAGGCAGGTGACAGCTGCCAGGATCCAGGCGACCATAGAGCAGGGAGGGAGGCAGAAAATAGGGACAGAACTACTCACCAGCAGTGGTCCCTCATCATCTGAGAGGGTGACACTGGCAGACTGGAGGATCCTGGAGTGGCTGCTACAGATCCCTCACCCAACCAGATTCTGGAGAGCAGCCCCCACCACCCACATTTGGTTGGGACCAGGTCCTGATTGCAGGATGCATTCTGTGGAGAGTGCTGGGGTGTCCAGGCCAGATACTAGGGGAACACACTCCATCCCTTCGTCCCCCCACTCTTACTGTGAACAGCAATGTGCCCCCCCCCCCCATTCCAGCATGCCAGGAATATGAGACAAGGACTGCAGCACTGTTTGATCTGCAACCGGGGCTCACACCTGCCACTCCCACCTGGTTAGCCATGGTGTGCCCTCCTGTAACATCAAACCTGCCACTGGAAGCTCATGCTTGCTCTGCCCACCACTGTGCCACCCCTCCTACAAGACAATCAGTCGCTGTCACAGCAGTGGCGATTGTTGGGGCAGCAGAGACATTAACCAATGCCACAACTCTTACAGAAAAGTGGGGCCAGGGGGGTCACTCTGAGGAGTCGAACCCAGCTTCAGTCCCAGGAGTTTATTTTATAGTCAATACAGCAAACAGTGAAGCAAATAACAGAACAATGGGCTTTGGGTGAATAACAATAAGTTTCGGGCAATGGAGGAGGAACTCAGGTAAACAAGCCAATCAGTAACGGGTTTGGAAAAACAAGTCGTGACAAGTCTCAACATGTTGTGCATAGAGGCCTTTATACATCCACATTTTAATGTCACATATCCCCACATTTCCCCCCTTTTGTTTAGTTAATGGAATAAGAATCAAGAGGATTTTCACTGGTCCAACAAATGCCTGTTAGGATAAAGTAAAATTTTCTCTATGAGATAAAGTCCAAGATTATCTCAGCTACTGTCTCCACACCTCAGGGCCTGGCATCTTAGTGAGTCCTTGTGAACCCAGCTACGGCTGGGGCACACTGCATATGTTTAAGAAGGAGAAGTAGTATAGCTATGAGTAACACCTGGACTTAGTCGCCTAGATGGCGGCCACAGCAGGCTCTTTAAACTCACGGTGCTGGTTTTCCACTGGATACCATCTGGTTCTTCACCAGGTTATTACTTAATGCCTGGGCTTAGTGCTCTTAGATGGCAGCCATTTCAGGCTCTTTAAACTCATGGTGCTGCTTTTCCACCAGATACCATCTGGTTCTTCACCAGGTTACTAAGTAAGAGCGATGCTCTTATCAATTGCATAGCCGGAGTGAGCGGACTCAATGTGCTTTTCAGGTGTGTAACACAATAGAGGATGATCTTATGAGGATAATATAATCCCTTGCACTAGTAATATCCTGATTGTTGGACCCATGGGTTTCCTCTAACTCTCATTTTGTCAGGTAAACACTAACTTTTAACATCCACTGAAATTATTACTCTTAAAGTCTTAAAGATTTATAAAGGCTCAAAGATTCATTAACAATCAAACAAGCAATGATTTACACAGTTTCACTATTACTTGGAAGGGAATCACTAGGAAGGGCAATTTATACATCATAACAGATTTAACAATCAAACACTGATTTACACAAATTTAATATCAATTGGAAAGGAATCATATAACTTAGAAATCTATCTATATAGAAGCATCTAGCTAGGAGAAGCAGAAAATATAGAGGCGTTGACACATAACAAAGTTTCATTGGGAACTTACTGATTAACAAATTACTGATTAACAAGATAATATAGGATGACTATTAAGGATTGATTATCACGAGGGAAACCATAGCTAGAAACAGGTTTTCAGGTGTAAGTGGGGCAGCTGTAGTTAAGAGGATATGCTCAGCTTTGGAGAAGAGGGCTTTCAGACTGCCCCGTGTTACCGGTATTGCAGATCTCTTTTGTTCAGTGTTTATCCCCAGGAGAAGGGGTGCCGGTGTCAGTTGCAGCTCTGGAGTCAGATCGGATGGTTGCTCTGGCAGCTGCAGCAGCGGCGTTGGTGGCAGTTCCGAGAAAGGAAGGGGCGGAGGTGCAGGGCAGAGTGTGCTGGCGCATGGGGGAGCTGCAGTGCGGGGGGCGTCTGGGACCCCTAGTCGCGGCTGGAGTGCAGAGCTCGCTTTCGCCTTCCCAGAGCCTCCAGGCGGGGCCGTTCTGGGCGGCGACACCCCAGATGACCTGGCCGGCGAGCCTGGGCAGTGGCCAGGACAGTAGGGTGCCCGCTTGCACCGCCTCTTGCCAAGAGAGACAGGACGGACTCCAGTGTGAGAATGGCGGCGGTTCCCATCGGAAGGGTGGTGGCTGTCGCTGGGTCATGATATGGTTTTACTAATTGGGCGGGAATCCAAAGTGGACCTGTAGGAGACAAAACAGCCACATACCCTCTCCCCCAGGTTAGTAATTCTACAGGTCCTTGCCAGACAGAGGGATTTTGAGGATCTTTATAGAGGACCTCTGGGCGAGGTCAGGTGACACAAAAGCAACCAATCCAATAAAAAAATGTGCAAAGGACATGAACAGACACTTCACCAAAGAGGACATTCAAGCAGCCAACAAATTTACGAAAAGATGCTCATGATCTTAGCCATTAGAGAAATGCAAATCAAAACTACAATGAGATACCATCTCATCCCTGTAAAAAATGGTAGAGAAAAAAAGATGGAAGAAAATAAACACTGGCAAGGTTGTGGGAAATATGGAACACTTATACATTGCTGGTGGGGTTGTAAAATGGTACAGCCACTATGGAAACAATATGATACTTCCTCAAAAAGCTAGAAATAGAAATACCTTATGATGCAGCAATCCCACTCCTAGGAATGTATCCTAGATATATAAGAACAATGACACAAACAGATAAATGCACACTTATGTTCATTGCAGCCTTATTCACAATAGCAAAAGGATGGAAACCACTTAAGTGCCAATCAATGGATGGTGGTAGACACATACAATGGACTACTAAAAAAAAAAAAAATTCATTGATGCTCAGTTGATTCCGACTCATAGGGACCCTATAGGACAGAGTAGAATTCCCTCACAGGGTTTCCAAGGAGCAAATGGTGGTTTCAAAGTGCTGACCTTTTGGTTAGCAGTAGCAGCCAAACACTTAACCACTTTTCCGCCAGGGCTCCAAATGGAATACTAGACAATTATAAAGAATAATGAGGAGTTTACAAAACATCTTATGACTATTGAGGGTATTATGCTGAGTGAAATAAATCAATCACAAAAAGTCAAATATTCTGTGGTCCCACTATTATAAAAAGTCACAAATAAATATACACACAAAAAGCAAAAGTCAAGAATAGGTATACACACAGAAAGGAAGGAAAAAAAACAAAACAAAACAACTTTGATGGTTACCAGGGATGGAAGGGGCGGGGAGGGGGAATCACTTTCTGGATTTTGGACACATGTTACTTTTGGGGATAGAAAAGGCAATCCTAAATATGGGTGAAGTCAGCACAACGTAATCAAGGTAAGCGAAGACACTAAGAAGTACATGAGAAAAAGAGACATTTTTTGTAAATGCTATAACATACAATTTTGCAACAATTAAAAAACCAAAAAATATGTGTGTGGTCACATAGATAGATAATGGATGCATATATATGTATAGGAAGGCATATGTGAGTAAATTCACATGCATGTGTAGGTGTAGCTGTATTCCCATTGCCGTTAAGTCGGCTCCAACTCATAGTGACCCTAAAGGACAGAGTAGAACTGCCCCATAGTGTTTCTAAGAAGTACCTAGTAGATTCGAACTGCCGACATTTTTTGGTTAGCAGCCGTAGCTCTTAACCACTACGCCACCAGGGTTTCCGGTGTATCTGTAGGCATATGTATATACACATTTGTGTATGTTGCATACATCTGCATGTATAACAAACCATGTAGGGGGCACACTTACGGAGCCTTCCTAGATATATCCAAACAACTCGAGGGATTGGTTTACTGGGTTAAAAGTTGGGGACCATAGTCCTGGTGGACAACTTAGTCAATTGGCATAACATAATTCACAAAGATAATGTTCTACATCTTAGTTTGGTGAGTAGTGTCTGGGGTCTTAAAAGCTTGCAAGCAGCCGTTTAAGATACAACTATTGGTCTCAACTCACAAGGAGCAAAAGAGAATGAAGGAAATCAAAGGTTCAAGGAAGAAACTAGTCCACAGGACTAGTAGCCCACATGAACCACAGCCATTTCCAAACTGAAACCAGAACTAAATGGTACTTGGCTACTACTACTGACCTTTCTGACCAAGGACACAATAGAAGATCCTGGGAAGAATGGGAGAAAAATGTAGAACAAAACTCAAATTCCTAAAAAACGCCAGACCTACTGGACTGATAGAGACTAGAGGAACCCCCAAGACTATTGCCCTAAGATACGCTTTGAACTTGGAATTGAAACTATTTCTAGAGGTCACCATTCAGCTAAATGATAGATTGAAGGGAATCTAGATCAATGGAAACAGAAGAAACAGAATGGAAATAATGAGAACGCTGACACATTGTAAAAATTATAACCAATGGCATGGAACAATTTGTATAAAAATTGTTAAAGGAGAATGTAATTTGTTGTGTCAACTTTCAGCTAAAATACACTAAACTATTATTTTTTAAAAAAGCTATTCAAACCTAGAGTTTGTTGTTGTTTGTAAAATGACATCAAAACTCATTTGGAAGACCTGACCTACAAAAATGTGAGGCTGCTGTGTGAACACTCATATTTTTTACTTCAAATATGTGGTACTAGGGGAGGGGTGTAACTTATGGATAGAATATTATTTCTTCCTAAAGTGGTAAAAATATGTGAATTCTGAATGTTGGTTTAAAGTATTTTAAATAAATGACATGGACTTGCATAAGCATAAAACACAATAAAATTTCACAATTTAGACCTACCATATACAATTAAAAAGAAAATTACAAGTTTTGCAACAATATAATATAGGAGTATTATTCCTCATATATGAGGAGCATATAAAATAGAGGACAAGTACTGCGGCCTAAAAAGAAAATTGAAAGTTAATGAGAAATAAATTTACAAACACATATTGAAGAGAAATTGGCTAGTAAATGTTTTAAAACATTTAATGTCGCTAATAATTAAAATTAAATTAATATGCCATATTTATCATTAATCTATCAAATTATAATGACCAATGTGGTAGGCAGCCTCAAATTTGCACTAAATGGCTAAATTAGTGCAACGTTTCTGGAAAACAATTTGGGAATATATATCAAGAGCCTTAAAAATGTTCATCTTCCTTTATTTGAAACATTGACACACTTCCAAAATGTACTAAAATAGATATCAATAATTTAGCTGAAGACATGTGTAACAAAGAAAGGTTCTTCAACATTACATATACCAAAAACTTGAAAACAATAAAAAGATACAATAAGAAATCTGTTAAGTGTACCATGGCTTGATCATGAGCTCAATGATAATGCATGTTTGAAAGGATGATTTCAAAGAATTTTAGTAATATATTAAAATATTATTAATTGGAAAATGTAAGCTATAGAATTTCATATAAAGAAATAATTGAGATATAACAGGCTGAACCTATAAAACTCCCATTTTTCTATGTCACAATGATCTTACATTTGCAATTTTATTTTAATATATAGATAAAAAAATACTACAAGGAGAGATACTAAAAATGCAATTAATTATTATCTCTGCAGGTGGAATTTGGAGTACTTTCATTTGCTCATTGTGTTTTCAATTTTTTTAAAGTGAGCATGAAGTTACTATTTCAAGCCATAATATTATCTTAAGACAGGATTGTGAAAAAACCAAAAATGTGGTGTTTGGCTTTGCTTAATAGGCTTCTATACAAGGCTAACTATTAAGAAATTGCTTATTTCCTCCTAAATATTTTCTATACAATTAGAATAGAAAAATAAGTGCTTTGGTTACAGTTTTATGAGTTTTTGGAGACAAGATTAAGTGAGATAGGTTTAATTAAATCTCATCTTATCCATCTTTTATCCCAGAGTCAATAGTCAGTGTTTAAAAATAATAATAAATATACACACATATATATACAATTCTAAGAAAAAAATACACGAAAAGTTAGACTACTTAGTTACTGTTTAGATTAGTCCTTAAGAGGTTTTAGTCACTGCTTTAGAATCAAAAGTGTTAACTGGAAGGGATATTAGAGATAATGTAGTTGTGATGGAGCCCTGGTGCAGCAGTGGTTAACTTAAGCACTCAACTGTTAACCAGAAAGTCAGCAGTACACACTAGCCACTCCTTGATAGAAAGAGAAAGATGTGGAAGTCAGCTTCAGAAAAGATTTACAGCCTCGGAAACCCCATAGGGCAGTCCTACTCTGTCCTATAGGGTTGCTGTGAGTTGGAATTGACTTGACAGCACTGGATTTGATTTTTTTTTTTTTTTGTATGGTTAAGGGTCAACTTGGCTAGTCTTTTGTGCCCAGTTTGATCAAACACTAGTCTAGATGTTGTTATAAAGTAGTTACATGTGATTAGCATTTAAATCAGTTGGTCTTAAGTAAATCAGATTACCCTTCATGATGACATGAGCCCCATCCAATCAGTTGAAGGCAGTAAGAACAAAACTGGAGGTTTCCATAGGGAGATTTCTGCCTACAGGCTATAAATGGACATGCTGCCAGAATTCCTCTCTCCCCCTCACCAGCTAACTTACCTATGTGGGAGACAAGCCTGCTGGAATTTCCAGCCTGTCCCTGACCTATGGATTGTGGACTTGTCAACCCCTACAGTTACGTGAGCCAATTATTCAAAATCTCTCTCTCTCTCTTTCTATATATATATGGTTCACTAGTTCTGTGTCTCTAGAGAACCCTAATTAAAACAGTAGTCCAACAGCATTATTAATATATCTAAAATTAGTTGTTTATATGTAATGATTAGTGATCAATAATAATAAATATGTGTATAAAAATTAATTTCTTTGACACATCTGTATCTAGTGCCTACTTTGTGCCAGGGGTTCATCTAGGTACTAAATATTCAAAGGTTAATAAGATAGACAGGTCCTTGTATTCCTTAAGCTGAAATACAGAGGAGGAAACTAATAGAAATGTATCACACAGGACAATCATAAGAAAATTACCAGTATATAATGATGGCTACAAAGAAAATGAACAAGAAGTTGGCATATAAAATAACAGGATCACTACCTTAGATAGGGTAGTGAATGATGTCCTGAGGAAAGGCATTTAAGAGAGTTAATTTGAGAGCCTGAATTAAGAAACAATTTTTCAATGTGATCTGTCACTTGGCAAAATTAGGATTGTAATCCCAGTTTGCTGATTCATATCAATTGAGATTTAAAAAAATAAATTTATTTTTATTTTGTAGTACTGTAAATTAGACTGGAAAATATCAGTAGAGTATCTGATATTCTATAATGCTATTCTGAAGTCAAGTGAAGTCAATTATCAGAGTAGAAAGATTGAGGTAAAGATAATTTGATCTAATTTTGGCTATCCTCTCATGTGAGAAAATAGAGATTTTAGCAAATTTGTATGGTGCTCTATATGGTGTAGCTGTTAAGATGTTTCAGCCTAATGGCTAAAAGGATTTAATGACTTATTTGGCCAAATGCAAAATATTTGGGTAACAGAGATATTTAGTCTGTCTTTCAATTTAGGCTATGATTTTTTGGCTTTCAAATAAAATGTTACCAAGGTCCTTAATTTTAGAAATTCTCTTGATGTAAAGTTTAAAAGGCTAAAACACTTGGTGCCATTATCTTGAAACCAGAAATGTATGACTTTCTTTTGGATTTTCTATAGCCATTTTCTTTTCTTTAACAATATAGTAAAAAAGAAATTATGAAGAGAAAGATTATGAAAGCAATATTTCTATTGTCATTTAATTCCCTTTATTGCTCTTCTTTAGCAATAGTCTCCCTGTACAGCTTTTTCTTTCTTCTTCTTTATACCAATTACGTCACTGCCAATTCAGTAGGATGTCTTTAAGCCAGGAAGGTTAGGTTAAAAAAAAAAAAAAAAAAATCCTCACCATATGGTTTGTATTTTCCCCGTAAATGCTAAAGGATGATCTTCCTTAAAGCTCATCATGACCATTAACACACTAGGTGTAGAGCAATTGAGAGAAAAAAATCATAAAGTTAACAAAAAATTGGATGAAGTACAAAAGTTCATTTCATCATATCAGGAAAAATAGTACCTTCAGGAAATTCAAAGCCATGTACCATGGCAGAGTTGTCTACATTTATAGTATACCTCCTGATTTTCTCAGAGGGATTATCAGTTATTTTAATTTTTCTCAAAGGAAGAGAGAAAGGCAGACTTGAAAATAAGTTTTGGAATATGAGTAACAGTACCAAAATAAAGTCATACATATTTAAGTTGACTTATATTAGTAATGCTTGTTCATATACATTGTATATAATACTAATGAAAGACTGACTTTTTTCCTCAAGAGTCCTACACTCCCAGAGTGGGATTATTGCTTCATTAAGTTATTTGAAGTTTGTTAAATCCCATATAGAATGGCGTCATAACCAAAAGTAGTATCTCAGGGCTGGGGAAAAGTAAAGGGTAACATTACTATGATTCATTGTGAGAAGTGGGTAATGCACTGAGATGCATCATGCATACATCTATTAGAGAGGTGGAATTATTCCACATAGAATAAAGAACCTTTTGAAGAGGAAAGTAATGCCGCCACATTTACTAGCTATGTGGCTAGAGTTAAGACTTGGCTGACGTTTCCATTATCAACCTTATTTCTCTGGAAGGTATAACTCAGCTCTATCAATAAACTCGGCAGAAAAATGGTAATATAGAAAACTTTATAAAAGATGAATATTTAAATAAATCCAGATACATTCAATTTAGAGAGAGAATCCCGAATAGGAATGAATCCATATTTTAATTCTGTTTCTGTATGAGAGCATAGGTCAGACCAAAACTGGTGGCCCATGTTTCAAGATGACTCCAACTCTACTTCCCAATTAGTTTACTAGCAAACCAGGAAACAGGCCGAGCAAGGGATGTATCCAAGAAAATGACTGGCATGAGCTGACACAGCTTCCCAAAACCTCTTTATGGCAATACACTGAAGTCTGATGGTCAATACAATCCAAATAGAATGAAATACCATCCAGGCAAAATGAGTTCAGAATCGAGACCCGACTGCCTTTTATACCTATAAGCAAGTACCACAATAAGTTTCGTATATTATGATGAGCTTCTGTCTTCTAACACTACATTCACCGATACACTGGCCTCTAGCCACTAGATATGTGTAGCTCATTTGCTTTAAATTGATCAGAATTAAGTAAAACAAACATTTATTTCCTTAGTTTCACTAACCATATTTCAAGTGTTCCATAGCTACAGGTGGCTGTTGTTATTGTTAGTTGTGATGGAGGTGATTTCGACTCATGGCAACCCTATATGTGCAGAGTAGAACTGCTCCTTAGGGTTTTCAAGGCTGTAACCTTACAAAAGCAGATTGCGATTGGCTACTATTTGAGACAGCACAGATGGAACATTCTCGTCATCACAAAAAGTTCTACTGGACTTCATTGGACTGATATATAAGGAATTTCTTTGCCACAATAACTTGTTCCTGTGTTCTGTTTCATACTGTCTTACTCATTAGGTCTTCAGTTAGTCTGGCCATAGCCTACCATACGATACCTATGAATCCAATACCTATGAAGAATCAAATCCAGGTATTGTGTCATTTTTGTGGTCAATACATATCTTTTTTTCTTTGTGAATTAGAAGACAATGATCCAGAATAATAGGAATAGTAAAGGATTTAGGAGATTAATAAAGACCAGGAATAGCCAATATGGAAGAGGGAGGGGACTCAAAAAAAAAAAAAGGTTCTAAGTATCACAGAGTTCAAACATATAGGCATAGATCATTCATTTCACATGAGTTGGCTCAATTTCTGACAAAAAAAGAAGCCCATGTTTCTCGGATATTACACTTTGATTGGCATAAGTTTCTGCATCAATTTTCTCCAGAATTTCTGCAAAAATAAAGTCAGCAGACTATCGTACACTGGCATGAACATTTGAATCATGTTTATAAATAAGATAGCATACAGAATGTGTTTTTTTTTTTTTTTTATTGTACTTCAGGTGAAAGCTTACAGAGCAAATAGTTTCTCATGAAATAGTAGTACACATGTTGTTCTATGACATTGGTTAACAACCCCACAACGTATTAAGCCTCTAAATTCTCAACCTTTTTTTTTTTTTTTTTTGATGAAAATTACAGATGGCCAAAGATACACCATTTCAAAAATTTCTAGATTCACAGTTCAGTGACATTGACTACGCTCTTCCAACTGTGCTGTTATTCTCACTTAAGATGAAGGCTTACAGAAGAAAATAGTTTTTCATTTAACAGTTACTACACATGTTGCCCTATGACAATGGTTAACAATCTCACAGCACATCAAGAATATCCTTACTCCACCTTGTGTTCCCTATCACCAGGGGACTTCCTTGTCCCCTTCTGTCTTCTGGACCTTATCAGTGGACTATTGTACCTCTTTAGTCTCATTTGTTTATTTATTTATTTATTTATTTTTATTTTATTTAAACACCATTTCAAAACTTTTAACTTACACATTTAAGTGATATTGACTATGCTCTTCCAATTGTGCTGCCATTCTCGCCCAAGATGAAGGCTTACAGGACAAAACAGCCTCCCATTTAATAGTAACTACAAATGTTGCCCTATAGCAGTGGTCAACAATCTCACAATACATCGACAGTGTCCTTATTCAATTTGTGTTCCTTATCATCAGTTTCCTACTCTCCCTCTGCCTTCTGGCCCTTGTCACCGGACTCCTGTACCTCGTTAGTCCCATTTAGTTTTACTGGGCTGTCCATTCCCAGGCTTAAAATCAAACCTCGAAGGTAACTTCACCTCTGAGCTGAAAGGGTGTCTGGGGGCCACACTCTTGAGGTTTCTCTAGTATTATTTAGGCCAGTAAATCTGGTCTTCTTTTTTTTTTTTTTTTTTTTGGGGGGGGGGGGAGTTAAAATTATGCTCTATATCCTTCTCCAGCTCTGCCCAGAACCCTCTGTTGTGATCCTGGTCAGAGGAGTCATTTGTGGTAGCCGGGCACCATCCAGCTGTACTGGACTCAGTCCCGTGGAGGCCTTGGTAGCTGTGGACCATTAGTCCTTCGGACTAATCTTTTCCTTACATCCTGTTCTCTTCGTTCTCCCTTGTTCCCGAAGGGATGAGATCAGTGGAGTATCTTAGATGGCCGCTCATAGGCTTTTAAGACCCCAGACACTACTCACCAAGGTAGAATGTAGAGCATTATCTTTATAAGTAGTGTCATGCCAATTGAGCTAGATGTTCCCCGAGATCATGGTCCCCAGAGCCCTCCGTCCAACAACTCAGTCCCTCGGGGGGTTTGGATGTGTCTATAGGGTCTCCATGACCTTTCCTTGTGCAGGTTGTGTTAGCTTCCCCTGTACTATGTACTATCTCATCTCTCACCCAAGTTACCACTTACCTATTACCTATTTAGAATTCCCCCCCCCCAATCCCTGATAACCAACAAGGATTGTTACATTTTGCATGTGAATTTTTTCATGGGTTTTTACAATAGAGGTCTCATACAATATTTGTCCTTTTGTGATTGACTTATTTCACTCAGCATGATGTCCTCCAGTTTCATCCATGTTATGAGATGGTTCACAGATTCATTGTTGTTCTTTCTCGTTGCATAGTACTCCATTGTGTGTATGTACCATAGTTTGTGTATCCATTCATCTGTTGATGGACATTGAGGTTGTTTCCATCGTTTTGCAATTGTGAATAATGCTGCCATGAACATAGGTGTGCATATGTCTATTCGAGTGATGACTCTTATTTCTCTAGGATATATTCCTAGGAGTGGGATTGCTGGATCGAATGGTATGTCTATTTATAGCTTTCTGAGGAAACGCCATATCATTTTCCAAAATGGTTGTATCATATTGCATTCCCACCACCAGTGTATAAGAGTTCCCGTCTCTCCGCAGCCCCTCCAACATTTGTTATTTCCAGTATTTTTGATTCGTGCCAGTAATGCCGGGGTGAGATGGTATCTCATTGTGGTTTTAATTTGCATTTCTCTAATGGCTAGTGATCACGAGCATTTCCTCATGTGTCTGTTGGCCATTTGAATGTCTTCCTTGGTGAAGTGTCTGTTCATTTCCTTTGCCCATTTTTTGATAGGATTGGTTGACTTTTTGTTGTAGAGGTGTTGGATTTTCTTGTAGATTATGGAGATTAGACCTTTGTCTGACTTGTACTGTCCAAAAATTTTTTCCCAGTCTGTAGGTTCTCTTTTAACTCTTTTGGTGAAATCTTTTGAAGAGCATAGATGTTTGATTTTTAAAAGATCCCAATTATCTAGTTTATCTGTTGGGTTTTTTGTGTTGATGTTTATGGTTTGTATCCTGTTAATGCCATGTATTAAGGCCTGAAGTGTTGGTCCTATTTTTTCTTCTATGAATTTTATAGTTTGAGGCTTTATATTCAGGTCTCTGATCCATTTTGAAGTAGTTTTTGTATATGGTGTGAGGTATGGGTCCTGTTTCATTTTTCTACAAATGGATATCCAGTTTTGCCAGCACCATTTGTTAAAAAGACTGTCTTTTCCCCATTTGATGTATTTTGGGCCCTTGTCAAAAATCAGGTGACCGTAGGTGGATGGATTTACATCTGAGTTCTCAATTCTGTTCCATTGGTCAATGTCTCTGTTGTTGTACCAGTACCAGGCTGTTTTGAGTACTGTAGCTGTATAGTAGGTTCTCAAGTCAGGTAGTGTGAGTCCTCCAACTTTATTCTTCTTCTTCAGTAGTGCTTTACTTATTCGGGGTTTCTTCCCTTTCCATATAAAGTTAATAATTAGTTTTTCCATCTCTTTGAAGAATGTTGTTGGTATTTGTATCGGGATTGCATTGTATTTGTAGATTGCTTTAGGTAGAATTGCCATTTTCACAATGTTGAGTCTCCTATCCATGAGCATGGTATGGTTTTCCATTTATGTAGATCCCTTTGGATTTCATGCAGCAGTGTTTTGTAGTTTTCTTTGTATAGGTCTTTTATATTCCTGGTCAGATTTATTCCTAAGTATTTTATCTTTTTAGGGGCTATTGAAAATGGTATTGATTTCCTGATCTCCTTTTCATCGTTCTCTTTACCGGTGTATAGGAATCCAACTGATTTTTGAATGTTTATCTTGTATCCTGCTACTCTGCTGAATCTTTCTATTAGTTCCAGTAAATTTCTCATGGAGTCTTTAGGGTTTTCTATGTATAGTATCATATCATCTGCAAACAGGGAGAGTTTAACTTCTTCATTACCAATTTGGATGCCCTTTATTTCTTCCTCTTGCCTTACTGCTCTAGCTAGAACTTCCAGCACAATGTTAAATAGGAGTGGTGATAAAGGGCATCCTTGTCTTATTCCTGTTTTCAGGGGGAATGTTTTCAGCCTCTCTCCATTAAGAATGAGGTTGGCTGTTGGTTTTGCATAGATGCCCTTTATTATGTTGAGAAATTTCCCTTCTATACCTATTTTATTGAGAGCTTTTATCAGGAATGGGTGTTGGACTTTGTCAAATGCCTTTTCTGCATCAATTGTGATGATCATGTGATTTTTTTCTTTCCTTTTATTTATGTGGTGGATTACGTTGATGGATTTTCTAATGTTAAACCATCCTTGCATACCTGGTATGAATCCTACTTGGTCATGGTGTATTATTTTTTTGATATGATACTGAATTCTATTGGCTAGAGTTTTGTTCAGAATTTTTGCATCTATATTCATGAGAGATACTGGTCTGTAATTTTCTTTTTTTGTGATGTCTTTGCCTGGTTTTGGTATCAGCGTTATGCTGGCTTCATAGAATGAATTTGGAAGTGTTGCTTCCTCTTCTATGCTCTGAAATAACTTGAGTAGAACTGGTACTAGCTCTTCTGTAAATGTTTTGTAGAATTCTCCAGTGAAGCCATCTGGGCCAAGGCTTTTTTTGGTTGGGAGTTTTTTTATTACCTTTTCAATCTCTTCTCTTGTTATGGGTCTGTTCAGATTTTCAATATCACTTTGTTGTAGTTTGGGTAGGCCGTATGTTTCTAGAAATTTATCCATTTCCTCTAGGTTTTCAAATTTGTTGGAATATAGTTTTTCATAATATTCTGTTATAATCCTTTTTATTTCAGTTGGGTCTGTTGTAATGTCCCCCATTTCATTTCTTATTTAGGTTATTTGTGCCCTCTGCTGTTTTTCTTTTGTCAGTCTGGCCAGTGGTTTGTCGATTTTGTTGATTCTTTCAAAGAACCAACTTTTGGTTTTGTTGATTCTTTCTATTGTTTTTCTGTTCTCTATTTCATTGATTTCTGCTCTGATCTTTACTATTTCCTTTCTTCCGGTGATTGTAGGCTTTTTTTGTTGTTCTCTTTCTATTTGTTTGAGTTCTGTAGTTAATGTTTTGATTTTGTCCCTTTCTTCTTTTTTGATATGTGCATCTATTGCTATAAATTGTCCTCTGAGGACTGCCTTTGCTGTGTCCCAAAGGTTTTGGTATGATGTGTTTTCATTTTCATTTGATTCTAGGAATTTTTTAATTCCATCTCTGATTTCTTCTATTACCCATTGATGTGTAAGCAGATTATTATTCAGTTTCCATGTGTTTGATTTTTTTCCTTGCTCTTTCTAGTGTTAATTTCTACCTTGATGGCATTGTGGTCAGAGAAGATACTGTGAATTATCTCAGCATTTTGGATCTTGTTGAGGATTGCTCTGTGGCCTAAGATGTGGTCTATTCTGGAGAACGTTCCATGTGCATTGGAAAAGAATGTGTACTTTGCAGCGGTTGGATGGATTGTTCTATATATGTCTATGAGGTCCAGTTGGCTGATTGTGTCCTTTAGGTCTTCTGTATCTTTGCTGAGTTTCTTTTTAGTTGTTCTGTCCTTTACTGAGAGTGGTGTGTTGAAGTCTCCTACTATTATTGTGGAACTGCCAATTTCTCTTTTCAGTGCTGTTAGAGTTTTTTTAATGTATTTTGGAGCCCTGTCGTTGGGTGCATCGATATTTATTATGGTTATGTCTTCATGATGGATCATCCCCTTAATCATTATATAGTGTCCTTCTTTGTCTTTTATGGTAGATTTTGTTTTAAAGTCTATTTTATCTGAGATTAGAATTGCCAATCCTGCTCTTTTTTGATAGTTCTTAGCTTGATATATTTTTTTCCAACCTTTGATTTTTAATAAATTCACAACTTTGTTTCTAAGGTGTGTCTCTTGTAGACAGCAAATTGATGGATCCTGTTTTCTTATCCATTCTGCCACTCTCCGTCTCTTTATGGGTGCATTGAGTCCATTTACGTTCAGTGTAATTATCGATAGATGTGAGTTTGTTGCTGCCAATTTGTAGTGCTTTTTTTTGTGATGCTGAAGTTTTCTTTGTTCTTCTTACTCTCTTGTGCTGAGTTACTTTTGTTTGTGGATTTTGTGTTCATTTCTTTTGTTTTTGTAGGTTTTGTTTTTGTTGAGACTTTATGTTTTTCGTCTTTATTTTTATGAGTTGGTTTGTTAACTTTTTTTGTGGTTACCATGAATTTTAACCTTATCTTTATAATTTTGAAGCAGTCTACCGTTACTTGGTATCGCCTTGCCTTCTTCTCCTTTAGAAGGTTCTATACCTATGCCGTTTGTTCCCTCTTTCATTGTTTTGATGTTGTTGTCATCCCTCGATTGATCTCCCCGATTCCTCGTTGTATATCTCTTGGCCTTGGAAAGTCCTCTTTAGTTCAGTTCCTAGAATGGTATCTGGTTCATGTGAACCTGCGTCCTAGGTCCTACGTCCTGCCTGAGGGCTGAAGCTGTTTGTCCTCAGATCGAAGAACTCCCTTCAATAATTCTTGCAAGCCCAGTTTGACTCCTGCATATTCCTTTAGTTTCTGTTTATCTGGAAATGACCTAATTTCACCATCAAATCTGAATGAGAGTTTTGCAGGATGTATTATTCTTGGCTGACAATTTTTTTCCTTCAAGATTTTATATATGTCATCCCATTGCCTTCTTGCCTGCATGGTCTCCGCTGAACAATCTGAGCTTAGTCTTATTGTTTCTCCTCCGTATGTGACTTCCTGTTTTTCACGAGCTGCTCTCAGGATTCTCTGTTTTTCCTCAGTTTTAGCGAGTGTGAATATGATATGTCTTGGTGATTTTCTTTTGGAGCTCCCTCCATATGGCGTTCGTTGAGCCTCCCGGATGGCCAGCCCCCCATTTTTCATGATATTGGGAAAGTTTTCTGTCAGCAGTTCGTCAACGATCCTCTCTGTGCCCTCTGTTCTCTCCCCCTGTTCTGGCACGCCAATCACTCGTAAGTTTTTGCTTTTAATTGTGTCCCACATAACTCTCAGGGTCTCTTCATTTTTCTCTGTTCTTTTTTCTGAGTTTTCCCGAAACAGAGTTGTATCCAAGTGTTTGTCTTCAGTTCCACTGATCCTGTCTTCCATGGTTTCAAATCTACCTCTCAGCCCTTCTTTGACACCGTCCATTTCTGAAATCTTGTTGTTTATCTCCCGGATTTCTAATTGTTGTTTTTGTATAATTTCGAGTTGTGAATTTATTTTGGCATTTTGTTCCTGCATCATCTTCCTGAATTCTTCCAATTTTTTGTCCGCATTTTCCATAAATTTGTCTATTTTTTCCTCATGCTTGTCAGCTTTTTGCCTCAGTTCTTGGAAAATTCCGAGTATTAGTGACTTGAGTTCCGTATCAGGCACCTCTAGTGCATTTTCTTCCACAGGAGAGTCATCCGGTGTTCCAACTTGGACGCCTATTGGAGCCATCTTGTCTTGTTTTTGTAAATGTTTTGATATTGTTTGCTGTTTTCGGGGCATTCAGCAGATATTTCTCTCGTTTATTGATTGTAGATTCTTTTTTTTGTTGTTTCGTTCTTGTGGTACAGCTGGGCAGATCTAGCTGAGGAGGAGCCACTGGGACGGGTTGCTTGTGGCACTCACCGCAGCCACCAGGACGGTCAGCAGTCAGTGCTTTGCAGGCTCCAACAGGGCATGCCTGCACCGCTTGGTGGTGTGATGTCCAGTGCACGGTGCAGTTAGGCAGGGTGCAGCGGGAAGATGCTTATGTGCGAAGCTAAGCTGGATATGGGAGAGAGGAGAGAGGAGGAGGAGCAAAAAGCGTACAAACATAAAAGAATGCTAGGGGAGCTTGTCGTTGGAATGTAGAGATGAGAGACTATGGGATGGAGGAAACCAGAATGGGGAAGAGAAAGAAAAGGAAAGAACGACCAAATAAAAATCAGAAAAGTTAAAGAACTGCAAAGTTCCCAGGGATCCCACCGATGCAGCTATGAGGTCTGGGGGAGTCGGTCTCAATTTTCACAGCTCAGCCTGGCCAGAAGGTACAGAGGCATACATCGCCTGGTATTCAGGGATCAGAAAGAGAAGGAAGAGATAGAGAGACAAGAAATTAAGCAATGAAGAAAGACAAAAGGGAAAAAGAGGTAAAAGATGACAAAACCAATCAAAAAAGGAAGAAAAATAAAATTGAAAAGAAAAAAAAAAAAAAAAAAGGTCAACACCAGCAGCCAGTGCCCACAAATGGGACCCAGAGAGCCCCCACTCAGGGGCGCGAATTCCAAGAAGCCGGCAGTCTCGGGGTTAAGAGACCGCGGCCACGGGAAGCAGAGGGGCCAACGAACAAAGGCCCTGGGATCCCACCCGCGCGGGAGCCCAGACCCGGAAACAGCCACACGCCCGAACGCAGCCCCACAGCCCCGCAGGAGAGAGCAGAGACGGCACTCAGAACCAGGCACTCAGGCAAAAGGAGTGGGAGGCGGCAGAAAAAGGCCCGCCAGCCGCCAGCAAACGCCTCCCAGAAAGCCGCCAGCCCGGGCGCGCGGAATCCAAGCACCGGTGCCCCCCAGCTCAGGGACCCCGGCCACAGAAAGCAGAGGGGCGAACGAACAAAGGCCCCGGGATCCCACCCGCGTGGGAGCCCACACCCAGAAACAGCCACACGCCCGACCGCAGCCCCACAGCCCCGCAGGAGAGAGCAGAGACGGCACTCGGAACCAGGCACCCAGGCAAAAGGAGGGGGAGGCGGCAGAAAAAGGCTCGCTAGCCGCCAGCAAATGGCTCCCAGAAAGCCGCCAGCCCAGGCGCGCTGAATCCAAGCACCAGCGCCCCCCAGCCCAGGGACCCCGGCCACGGAAATCAGGGGATCCCCAGCTGAGGCGGAGAGGGGCGGGTGGTGGGAGAGCGCGCACCGCAGTTCACTGGTCGTTCTGTCCCCGACCAGATGCTCTGCAAGGCTGCTCTCCCGTTCGCTGGTCTCCGATAGGAATCCAAGATGGTGGATCCATGCTGCGTCAGCTGGTAAGGAATCTCTGCATGAGTCTCTCCTCGCTCTCCGTTCTCTTTTAGTATTCTCACTCCGTTTGGTGTTTGGCTGAGTTCTTTATCTCTTCATTTGGTGTTCTAGGGTTTCAGGATTGTTGATTCTCTGTTAGGCTTAGTTTTTCGGATCTTTGCTGTGGAGGGACGGCGTGGTGTTTCTGCCTAGAGCGCCATCTTGCCCCTGATCCCAGAATGTGTTTTAAAGGACATTAAATATGCAGATTGTGGGAGACCAAACAATAGCCCCTCCAAGAATGTTAACACTCTAATTCTTGCATCTATGAACACAATACATAGCAAAAGAGATTTTGCAGATGTAAGATTACAGACTTAAAATAAAGATATATCCTAGATTATTTGGGTGAGCCCAGTCTAATAATTTGGATCCTTAGGAGAGACATGCTTATAGCTGGTGTCAGAAGTGATGTGACAGAAAAATTAATCAGGAGATATGAGTCAGAAGGGGAAATCAGAGAGATTCAGATTGTGAGAAGTACTGGATCCAATGTTGCTGGATTTGAAGATGGAGAAATGGAGCCATGAGCCAAGGATCATAGGTGGTTTCTATAAATTGAGAATAATCTCTGGACAACATCCGGCAAGGAAATAGAGACCTTGGTCAACAAGTGTTTGGAACTGAACTCTGTCAACAACCTGAATGAATCCAGAAGTTAATTCTTCCCTAGAGCCTCCAGATAAGGGTACGGGCCCAGGCTGGCTTTATCTTAGCTTGGTGAGACCATAAGAAGTGTACCTAGTCAAGCCTTCTGGACTTCTTGACCTACAGAACTGAGATAACAGATGGATGTTGTTATATTAAGCTTCTAATTTTGTGTTAATTTGTTATGGTGACAATACAAACCAATACAAGTTTATATATGTAAATCCCACCAATCTTGTTTCTCATAAGTCCTCTCAAGTATGGCAACCTTCCCAAGTCATTCAGGAAGAAGATGGAGTGAGAAGAGCGTGGAGTCCCCATTTCTAGTCGTACATTTTCTTATTTGTAAATTCTTTATCTTCTATAATCACTTTATATTCTCACCAAACTTGAACTATTTAGTTTATTTTATCTTTTGTCCAAACATAACCTTGTTCGTAAACAGGAATTCCCCAATATTTTACAGGAGTGTGAGACTTTTCTACTTAATCAACTCCCTCCTTATGTGTATCCAGCCCTAAGTCTGTCTCCAGTCACTCTGATAACCCTGGTTCTACTTCTTTGACCTTCATCCACATATTACTCATACTCCTGGTTTGCAGGGCTCCCTGTTCCTATACCTTTCTAGAGATCTCTCAATTTCCTCCAGTTTCCGGTTTGGAACTTATAAAAATGGGGGAAAGGCGGCATCTGACCTCCTCTAACTTCACAAAGGGGAAGGAGAATCAAGATCAATATCCCCAGGCTGATACCTATGAGGTGGAGGTCAGACATGCCTCCTCTCTCCACTGTCTTTACCAATTCTGACACCAACCATCCCTCCCACAGCACTCTCTACTTCTCTGCTGTGTTCGATAATTCATTGCAATGGCCACACAGAACTCGCAGACAATACTCATGATTATGGGGTTTATAAGCTAAGTAATAAGTTACAATTCAGATTCAGGAAACACTCTGGATACAGCTTTTGCATCTTTTCAGCTGTGCCTGCCGGCAAGCCTCTCTCTGGCCCCTCGGCCTCTGCCCTACTTGGGCAAGTGTTACAAAGCTCTTTTAGTTCTGCTGATAAGTGTCCAGAGGCACCCTACTCTGCCAGTAAGCCTCAGCCCGAAGGCGCGCATCTCTAGCTCCATGGGTCAGCAAACCTAGCTCCATCAAGTGCTTGGAGGCACCCTACACTACCAGCAAGCCTCTTGCCCAAAGGCACTCAGCTGTCTCTCTTCATGGGCCGGGAAGCCAAATGAACCATCTCTTGCCAGTCTCTCCTGTTACCATTTCTCTGCCACTGCTTCTCGCCATCTTCAGTGTTACAGTTCTCTCTCTCTCTCTTTCTCAGTCTCCTGGTTCTAGGAGCTTCTCAGCACAGGAATCCCGGGTCCAAAGGATGTGCCTGCCCTTAGCTGTTCCTCCTTGGTGGCGTTGAGAGTTTCTTTTTCCTGCCTCTGGGATGGCTCATTTCAAGCCCAGTGGGTTGGCAAAACTGACCAATCCCCTTGGTGGGCCACAATTACCCTATTTGCACAGTCCCACGCATTCATTTGGGTGGGAGTTAGAACGCCACACAAAAACAATCCATCGCACCACAGAGCTATTCACATGTTTCTACTTTTTATTTTTGGAATTGCATACTGTGAGAAATACTAAAGGATGAGATACAGAAGAACTGAAAATTTCCCATGGTAGCCAGCCCTCACATACCTTCAGTCCACCACAGCTTTTTCTCCCTACACCCTCTTGAACACAACTTTAACCTGTAATTGTCCCTCTGCATCCCTCTTGATAAAATCCAGATTGCCCCAAATCAGTCTGAAAACCCACAAGCATATTTGTTCTATTCGCGTATCATACTTAATCCCCTTCTGCTAAAGCCCCATAAAACATTTTCCTTCCTTCCCAAACTTAGAATTCTCCTTTGGTGTCTTCTCATGCCTGGTATTAGTCTTGCCACAGTTCTAAGTTTTACATATCTGGGCACCAAGAAGATCCTGCAGATCTCTTATGCCTTAATGCCTTACAAAAGCCCCAAGACTGGTGACGAAAGACATGAGGACAGGCATGAGTCAAGGCACAGTGGAGTTGTGTCTGCCTGACTTGCTCGGGGCCACACAGATTGGGTTGCCCCTGTGGTGGCTGATTCAGAATAAGCGGCTACGGACTTTGAAGACATTCTGTCCAAGACGAGTGGATGTGGCACTGCTACACGTTCATATTAAGGGAAGTATCTTATCAAAGTTGGTCTCTGTGGATGTTCCAGAGGGCAGGATTTCTAAATAACCGAGTTCTTTATCTGCTCACTCATTTTCTTTGTAAGTCTGATTTTTTTTTTTTTTTTTTTTAGGTCCTTGAAAACACCTATGGGAAATAACACAGCTCTCTACTTAGTATAACAAATAGACTTAGAATAAGGCTTAGGCCAGATCTCTACAAACTTTCAGCAAAGCCATCTGAACAATTTTAATGAAGTGGGATGCTTGTTGCATAATTGATTTAGCTATGACAATTAATAGTAAGAATCATGGACCACATTGAGAGACGTGTAATAGCCTGTTATGATTTAGTGGCCAGATATAGGTGCATTTGTCATGATGATTTCTGTATAGTGCACTACCTCTCAACTCTGTCCTATTGCATTTGACTGGATAATTGCCATTGCCTACTCCAAGTTATATATGTGTGAACATATAACTAATCATTCAAACAGACATTTTTGAGAATAAAAGGAGGCACTATTTATAATTAGGCTGAGCCAACAGGCATAAATCAGGATAACACAAAGCACACCAGAATGTATGGCCACCTGAATGCTCGTATATTCACTCAAGAATCTTCACCGCAAACCCTCTACTTGACTAGTTTAATAGGCAGAAACTCCAAGATTAATTTTAACAATTGGAAATGTAATGTCATCAATTTAAATTAAAAAATAAATTGTTTACTAGCATTGGATAAGTGGCAGGTAGTTTAACAATGTGTAAGTATGATGTCAAAGGCCCATCTTCCAGGTACAACATGGCTGAATGGCAGAATGACTATAGGCAGTCGTCCAAGCAAGATACTGGTGTTGAGTGGGAGTCTTTACCAGGCAGTAAGTTTCTCTTCAGTTAATGAAACATAAAGTGGGGACTATAGGTCTGTTAATAAACGTTATACAATTCCCAAAAAGGGAAGAAATATATTGATAATACTTGAGCATATCTGATGATCACAGACTTACTATAAGCTGACATTTTACATAATATTAAAAGAAAATAAATGTAGTCTTGGCCTGCATTAATAAAATACTTTTCTGGTTAGATCATAGCTGGAGTAACTGTTTCTATAAAAAGGCTAAAACGAATATGACATAGGGTCCTCAGCTATATCCTTGCCTTCTATCTTTGCCCCCTTTTCTTATTTTTCTTTTTTGCTAACTATCTCCACTGCCCCATTAACTTTTGCTAGCCGAAAAACCACAAGGCTTACAAAAACACTTTTTAGGAAGTACTGATCTGAGGGTTGTTAGGACCTCAAGCAATGAGCATGGAAACAAGAACAACTCCAAATCTCAAGTTACAGTTAAAACTAAAAATTGCTGCCTAAGCTAACATTGCAAGGGAATGTAGTCAACATTCCCTATCCTATAAAAACCTCAAGCCTACTTTAGTTGGGGAGACGTCTGGTTTTCAGGTGTCCCCTGATGCACATCAGCTATAAATCTTAAATAGTTTTTTGACAGTTCAATGTTTTAAAACAGAAAGCTGACAAATTAGCCTGCACATAGAGTTAAAGAGCTAAGTTGGTATAGTAATCATATTGAAGAATGGCTGAGAAAACCTCTAATGTTTGGCCTTTAGATGAGAAGATTTGTTGAAAATGAGAGATTTGATTTGTTCTGTGTTACACTACAGATTAAGAACAATGGAGAAAAACACTGTAGAGATAAGTATTCAATTCTAAAACTCTGATTGGGTATAAAAATTCGTTTTGCAAAGCAGTCAACTTCCCATTTTTGTGAATGTTTACAAAGAAATTGAATGACTATTTTTCAAAAATATTATTCAATTGCCACTTTAGGTAAGAGATAATCTTTTAGTGCCATCTTTATTCAAGTTTCTCCTATCATGTTCCTGTCATGTGATTAACTCAGGAATTTTTCTTTTTTAATAAAGCCTTACCATTTATTTCCTTTGAGAATATTAACACAATTTTGCATTAAATGGAAGAGCACTTATTATATAACTTATATATAACTTTATGGAGGGAGATTCTACCCAGGAAGTTGTTGTCATTGACTATTAAGTGCATTTCAAAATTAGACACGTACTCACAACTATATTTATTCTCAGGAAATGATTTATGGATAAACATTGCTTAAGAGGCAGACAAAGATACATGACGGTATAAGACCTGATTCTGTAAAATATTTTTCTATCTTCTCTTGTTTTACAATAGATGAAAACGGAAATGTCTCTTGGAGCTTTATAACACTAAAAATTATATATTTTCCCCCCTCAGGGGACAAGTATCTTAGAGTCCATTTACTCTAATTCTCAATTCTGAGGTTGAATATCGCCTCTCTTTTTTAGGCTGAGTTTTGGAGCCCTTGTGGCACAGTGGTTAAGAGCTCGGCTGTGGAATTCAAATCTACCAGCTGATCTTTGGAAATCTTATGGGGCAGTTCTACTCTGTCCTATAGGGTCACTGTGAGTCAGAATCAACTCGATGGCAACAAGTTTGGTTTTTTTGGTTTTAAGCAAGGCGGTAGTCTTTCATTATGGACATTTTACTAACAATTACAGAATGAAAATATGCATTTACCATGATCACACGATTCCTTTTTAGATTCCATATTGTATGTGTTTACTTAGTTCTCACCTCAGTAGAAAATTACTTTTAATATTTCATTTTACTACATCCGCTATTCCCATTATATTCAAATAAGGCTTTAAAAGAGTATGTGCACATTGACATTAGGCTTTGCCCTCCAGTATGTAACAATTCAGTTATGAACTGATATACCTGATCCTTTGTTCATACTCTTTTCCCTCAGCCAAATGCCTGCCCCCATCTCTGTTTTCGTTTTTCCATCTCAATTCCTTTTCGGCCTCCTGAGGTCCTTTTAAGCAATGTCCCTGACCTTTTAAATCACATAATTTATTGTGGTTTTTGCCAGTTTTACGGCATTTCTAATGTTTGTAGGTTAGCCTTAAGATTGAGTGTTCTCCTTGTATTTATACCTTAGTTACTAGATTATATGTTATTTATTTATTTATTGCCAATGCCTGCAGCTTGCATTTCAATTTACTCCCCACAAGTGTAGGTATCTGCTTTGTTCATGTGGATCCTCAGTAAGTATTTGTTGGTTAACTGATTTTTGTCCTTTACTCAAGTTAAAAACAAACAAACAAACAAAAACACTGTACGAATTTGAAAGGAAGAACTGATTAAGTTCAAAGTGTCTGCAGGAGAGAGGGCAGTTGTCTGGGGAATTTGTCACAGTCCAGGCTCAGGACTTCAAATGGCATGGACAGAAATTCCATCTTCCCTTTATCCCAGATTTAACTCAAATACAGTTGATGGATTCACTTTGTCTAAACCAAGAAGAGGTAGAGATATATGAATCAGAATTCAAACTATTAATTTGCACTGAGAAATAAGTATGTTACATAGATCAAATATTTGACTTCACTTCTTGTGGCATCTTTTCCCCTGGAGAGTGTTCAGTACACAGGGCATAAATGTCCTTTTCATATGCTTGAATTGCTGAATGAGTCTCCGTATGACTGAAAAGCGTGTCTTTAGTAAAGTCAACATACTCTCTCCTCAATTCTAAACCACTACCTTTTGTAAGAGACTCCAAAAGCTTAGAAATATATTTGGGAGGAAAATTAAAAGAAAGATTTGGAATATATGTACTAATTTAAAAGCACATCTAGATTGTAATAAAACTTCAAAAAAAATGTTTAGTCTAAAGCAAACGTTGATCATTATTCAGGTTTTAATCAATTCTTGCTGCTCTGGTAGTTATATATATATATATATATAACAGAAACTACATATGTCCTCTGAAGGCCCTAGTTTCACTTATTTGCTGTTGTTATTAGTTGTCCTTAAGTCATATACCAAAACAAAACAACAACAACAAAAACCTGTTGCCGTCAAGTCGATTGCCACTCATAGAGATCCTATAGGACAGAGTAGGACTGCCCCATAGGGTTTCCAAGAAATAGCTGGTGGATTCAAACTGCCAACCTTTTGGTTACCAGCCGAGCTCTTAAATCATGTAGCATAGTCAGATTTCCTAAGTTTTAGGGGGAGAAGATAGCATCTCATTGTTGAGCCCATTTGTCACCTAACTTCAGGTAAATGGGGCTAACGACTGAGTGAAAATATCAGTTTACTTCATTGTAAATACCTTGAGGGCAACTTCATCTCTGGAGCTCTAGTTCAGTAAGCATCTGCCACTTAGTAAGAGCTCAATGCCTGTGTGCTTAGTGGTTGTGTGGATATACATAAATGAACAACACAGGTTATTTTGGAAAGAATATTGAAGAACTATCAGCCCCCTGAGCAACAGAGAAATAAGATATCTAATGGGGATGCAGCTTTGGTTCCTTTGTAATTTCTACTATTCATCAACCATAGATGCATTTGTTACTTTTTCATTTGGTGGAACCTTGATTTAGAGTGCAGATATAATTGTATATAGTTTTAAATGATAAATTATTAGCATCGTTCTTTTCACCAGTAGTCTTTCTGTTACTGAAACTTCCAAGCTGAAGTTTCATAATTTTTAGGAAAAAAAAAAAGCATTTTATATTCTTCAGATAATAAAAGAGATTTCAGATTTTGAAAATATGCATTTGGATCCCTGCAGCAGCCCTTCATAGCCAGTCGCTATGCTGTTAAGGTTCTTTAATTCTTCATTCATTTAACACCTCACATCACTAGAGCTGCCTAACTGTCTCATCTGAAATCTTTGCCTGAAGGATCTAGTTTACTGAGTTTAACTAAATAGGTATGTTTTTTGAACATTCCCTTACATTTCACTAGAGTTTTGTTCACAACTACTGTATACAAGCCTAAAGAGAGGACAGAGTTTAGAATCAATTTTAGTGTAAATACTATCTCTTCTACAATAATACTGTTGTTGCTGTTAGGTGCCAACAAGTCAATTTTGACTCATAGCGACCCTATGTGACATGGTAGAAATGCCCCATGGGGTTTTCTTCGCTGTAATCTTTAAGGGAGCAAATCTCCAGGTCTTTCTCCCACAAGCCACTGGTGGGTTCAAACTACCACCCTTTCAGTTAGCAGGCAAGTACTTAACTTTTGTGCCACCAGTGCTCTGTAATTATACTATTTAGTCGCAAACTGCATAATGTCCTTTTGGGCAACATGCGACCACATATACATCTGTGGTCCCATAAGGCTATAATAGAGTTCAGAAATCCCCATCAGAGAACAGGACGTATCAGATGTAAACAGAGGTAACTTAAGCAACAACTTCCCAAATGTAACACATGTATCTCATGTATCTCATGTCTCTTGTATACAAAATGATTAGGCCGCCAGGCTATAATGGTTCAGTACATACATAATCTAAAACACATATGCCTTGACAGTCATAATAAATGCTTATGTTACTGGTTTATGCATGTACTGTACTGTACTTTATGTCATTATTTTGATGTAAACTTTCCCTATTTTAGCAAATAAAAAATTTACCATAGGCAGCAACATCCGATGTTGTGTATTGCGTGTCTTGAGTGTTGTAGCATTAACTCTCTGTTTATTTAAAAAATATTACTATAAAGTGCATCATGGCTCCCAAATGCAGGAAAACTAGTGCTAGTGATAGCAGTAAGAGGCAAAGGAGAAGTATTGATTTGAAAATGAAATAAAAGGTATCCCAGATAGCTTTGCTAAGTATATAATGTGTTCTCACAACAGCCAAATCACAAAGCCCTGTTTCATGGACATTAAGTGATACATGACTGCATATATAAAACCTAGCAATCCTTCTCCCCATGTGTCTGTCAGTTTGTCGTACTGTAGGGGCTTGCTTGTTGTGGTGATGCTGGAAGCTATGCCACCGGTATTCAGATACCAGCAGGGTCACCCATGGATGACAGGTTTCAGCTGAGCTTCCAGACTAAGACAGAATAGGAAGAAGGACCTGACAGTCTACTTCTGAAAAGAATTAGTCAGTAAAAACCTTATGAATAGCAGCAGAACACTGTCTGATACAGTGCCAGAAGACAGCCCGCCAGGGTGGAAGGCACTCAAAAGATGACGGGGGGAAGAGTTGCCTCCTCAAAGTAGAATTGACCTCAATGACATGGATGGAATCAAGGTTTTGGGACCTTCATTTGCTGATGTGGCACAACTCAAAATGAGATGAAACAGTTGCAAACATCCATTAATAATTGAAACGTGGAATATACAAAGTATGAATCTAGGAAAATTAGAAATTGTCAAAAATGAAATGGAATGCATAAACATTGATACCCTAGGCATTAGTGAGCTGAAATGGACTGGTATTGGCCATTCCGACTCAGACAATCACTTGGGCTATTATTCCGGAATGACAACTGGAAGAGGAAGGTGTTGCATTCATCATCAAAAAGAACATTTCAAGATCTATCCTGAAGTACAACGCTGTCAGTGGTAGGATAAGATCCATAGGTCTACAAGGAAGACCAGTTAATATGACTATTATTCAAATTTAGGCATCAACCACTAATGCCAAAGATGAAGAAATTGAAGATTTTTACCATCTACTGCAGTATGACATTGATCAAACATGCAATCAGGATGCATTGATAATTACTGGCGATTGGAATGCAAAAGTTGGAAACAAAGAAAGATTGGTAGTTGGAAAATATGACCTTGGTAATCGAAACGATGCTGGAGATCACATGACAGAATTTTGCAAGACCAATGACTTCTTCACTGCAAATACCTTTTTTCACCAACATAAATGGCAACTATACACATGGACCTCACCGAATGGAATACACAGCAATCAAATCGGCTACATCTGTGGAAAGAGATGATAGAAAAGCTCAATAACATCAGTGAGAACAAGGCCAGGGGCCAACTGTCGAATAGATCATCAATTGCTCATATGCAAGTTCAAGCTGAAACTGAAGAAAATTTGAACAAGTCCACGAGAGCCAAATTACAATCTTGAGTACATCCAACCTGAATTTAGAGACCATCTCAAGATTAGATTTGATGCATTGAACGCTAATGACCAAAGACCAGACGAGTTGTGGAACGACATCAAGGACATCATACATGAAGAAAGCAAGAGGTTATTAAAAAGACAGGAAAGAAAGAAAAGACCAAAATGGATGTCAGAGAGATTCTGAAACTTACTCTTGAATGTTGAGTAGCTAAAGCAAAAGGAAGAAATGATGAAGTAAAAGAACTCAACAGAAGATTTCAGAGGGCAGCTCAAGAAGACAAAGTAAAGTATTATAATGACATGTGCAAAGACCTGGAGATAGAAAACCAAAAGGGAAGGACACACACAACATTTCTCAAGCTGAAAGAACTGAAGACAAAATTCAAACCTCAAGTTGCAATAGTGAAGGATTCTATAGCGAAAATATTAAACAACGCTGGAAGCATCGAAAGAAAATGGAAGGAATACACAGAGTCATTATACCAAAAAGAAATGGTTGCTGTTCAACTATTTCAAGAAGTAGCATATGATCAGGAACCGATGGTACTGAAGGAAGAAGTCCAAGCTGCGCTGAAGGTATTGGTGAAAAACAAGCCTACCGGAATTGACGGAATACCAATTGAGATGTTTCAACAAACGGATACATCTCTGGAAGTGTTCACTGGTCTATGCCAAGAAATTTGTAAGATGGCTACCCGGCCAACCGACTGGAAGACATCCATATATATGCCAGTTCCCAAGAAAGGTGATCCAATGGAATGTGGAAATTATCGAACAGTACCATTAATATCACACACAAGTAAAATTTTACTGAAGATCATTCAAAAGCGGCTGCAGCAGTATATTGACAGGAAACTGTCAGAAATTCAGGCCAGATTCAGAAGAGGACATGGAACCAGGGATACCATTGCTGATAACAGATAGATCTTGGCTGAAAGCAGATAATACCAGAAAGATGTTTACCTGTGTTTTATTGACTATGCAAAAGCATTCGACTGTGAGGATCATAACAAATTATGGATAACATTGTGAAGAATGGGAATTCCAGAATACTTAATTGTGCTCATGAAGAACCTGTACATAGATCAAGAGGCAGTTGTTTGGACAGAACAAGGGGACTGCATGGTTTAACATCATGAAAAGTGTGCATCAGGAATTCACTGTACCTATTCAATCTATATGCTGAGCAAATAATCTGAGAAGCTGAACTATATGAAGAACAGGGCATCAGGATTGGAGAAAGACTCATTAACAATCTGCATTACTAAGATGACACAACCTTGTTTGCTGGAAACAAAGAGGACTTGAAGCACTTACTGATGAAGATCAAAGACCACAGCCTTCAGTATGGATTACACCTCAACATCAAGAAAACAAAAATCCTCAGAACTGGACCAGTAAACAACATCATGATAAATGGAGAAAAGATTGAAGTTGTTAAAGATTTCATTTTACTTGGATCTGCAATCAACACCCATGGAAGCAGCAGTCAAAAAATCAAAAGACACCTTGCATTGGGCAAATCTTCTGCAAAAGACCTCTTTAATGTGTTGAAAAGCAAAGATGTCACCTTGAAGACTAAGGTGTGCCTGAATCAAGCCATGGTATTTTCACTTGCATCTTATGCCTGCTAAAGTTGGACAATGAATAAGGAAGACAGAAGAAGAATTGATGCCTTTGAATTGTGATGTTGGCAAAGAATATTGAATATACCATGGCCTGTCAGAAGAATAAACAAATCTGTCTTGGAAGAAGTACAACCACAACCAGAATGCTCCTTAGAAGCAAGGATGGTGAGACTATGTCTTACATACTTTGGGCATGTTGTCAGGAGGGATCAGTCCCTTGAGAAGGACATTATGCTTGGTAGAGTACAGGGTTAGCAAAAAAGAAGAAGACGTTCAACAAGATGGATTGACACAGTGGCTGCAACAATGGGCTCAAGCATAACAATGATTGTGAGCATGGGGCAAGACCGGGCAGTGTTTCTTTCTGTGGTATATAGGGTCACTATGAGTTGGAACCTACTCGTCTGCACCTAAGAACACCTAACAACACCAGCAGTCCAACACCTGATTTCCCAAAATATAAGAAAAAAGTAATAATCTTGCATAATATTTATAAACTCTTTGTAAAATAACATTAATATTGTTGTATTTTAGGAAATGTATTGGTGTATTAGACACTAAATTACAGTTTTAAAAAAACATTAACAAACTGGATGAATTAAAATGAGTTGGCTGTATTGCTCTAATTTCCCCACTTCCTTGATCTTTTGGTATTCATGCTTCTGTGGAAGAAAAAAAAATTTCTAGAGCCATTTTTTTGGGTGGCTTTTTAAAATTGGCAGAACCCTGGTGGTGCAGTCGTTAAGCGTTTGGCCGCTAACCAAAAGGTCGGCAGTTTGAAACGACTAGCGGCTCCTTGGAAACTCTATGGGGCAATGCTATTCTGTCCTATACGGTCCCTAGGAGTTTGGAACGGACTCAATAGCAATGGGGTTTTGGGATTTTCAGAACTGTTAAACAAACAAACACACAAACAAAATCCATACCTTTTCAATGTTATAAGACAGCAGCACTCAGATCTTTTTTTTTTTTTTTAAATTAGAGAGTTTATTACAATTTTCTCATATCATATTATGATTTCTAGTCCCTTCTTTGCTCTGTAGTTAAGAAATATAGGCGAATTTAGTATATTATTGCAAATTTCCTAACAATTCTGCTTCTGCACCAATTTTTTTTTGTTTTCTTTTAAACATCATAGTGTGAAAATAAAGAAAACTTCTAAATTTTCCAACTGTTACATAATAAAACTCTTTTCTTGACCTACGTATACCTCATACCAGCTTTGTAAATAACAGTTTTTATTTTTTTTAAGAAAATATCTGAATGTAGATGCTACATCTGTGACTTTCTAGCTGTGTGCATGTGGTAAAATCATGCAACCTTCCTGAGAATGCATAAATTTAGGATAGTAATTTCTATCTACCTTCACAGATAGCTGTTGAAATATTCTGCAAACTCTAAAAGGATATCCATATTCAAGTAAAATTTTTATGGTTTTCTCTTTACAATTGAGTTGATGTCATTTCTTGTTCTACTAGGAATTTTTCAAGCTGTATATTTATTTTTCACATTCAAGTTTTTTGCAATGACATGTTACTAAAACATGTTTCCAAAACATGTTTCCTTGCAGCACAAAGAAGTCTGGTATTTGATGGTTATTGAGTGTGTTCTGAGGATCAATCTAGACTTAAGGTGATGTTGCAGCAGGCAAACAAATGTCCTTTTTATCACTGACTTTATTAACAGAGCTGTCCTACAGGTTTGTCTCTAAAACATTCGAATACCTCTTTAATCAGCAAAACAAAATATCAATACATTAGTCATTTGTCATACAGTTCAATATTTGATTGACTTTGAACCACTACTTGCCAAAAGCTTAACTAAGTCACCTGATATTTAGTTCTGCCACACACGTTAACTACACATTTCTTTAAGGTTTATTCTGACTGAAAGCAGTGAGCAATGTGAAGGGTCTGTTCCACTTCGACTCCATGAGAAATGCTTTCATCTTCATGACTCTCTTGTATATATGGGAGTCAGATTAAAACCTAGATCACTCCTGGGTAGTAGAAAGGAGAAGGGTTCTGTGCTTTACAATTATCTACTTGAGTTAGGTGTTAGAATGTCCATTTTACCAGTAAGGAAATTAAGTCTCCCAGATACTAAAAAATTTACCAAGCATATGGGTTTTAGTAGGCAGAATGGTCCTCAAATAGTCCCATGCTCTAACGCCTGGAACCTGTGAATAGGTTATGTAAAACATAACAAAGGGACTTTTGAGACATCCCTTTTAAAGCTGTAAGCCTTAAAATACTGAGATTATCTTGGATTATCCCAATGTTCAATCTAATTAAGTGAACCCTTAAAAATAGAAAGCATTCTTTGCCTGGAGGTAGGAGAGCTGAGACGGGAAAAAGTCGGATAGACATGCAGCGTGCATCACCATATCATGGCACACATATAGAACAATGGAGGGCACTTAGCACATTCTCCGCTAAACTGTAGTTACTAATTTCTGTAACGTTATCTTTCCTTCTAAGATTAAAATAATTAATGTAAAAGAGTACCTTATTCAAACTTTATGATCTGTAGTATTAAAGTTTTAGTTATAGTATGTGCAAATATATATTTAAGAAATATTCTGCCCTCACTTTTGCAGAGTTAGTATAACAAATCTATTTGAGCATCATAACTATGCCTTTGCAACACCTTATTTTAAAATATCATTTATGTATAGGTATATACATGTATAAAGAGAGAAAGATAGCACAAAACTTCTGGATCACAGAAACAGTTTATTAGTTTATTACTCACAGAATCAGAGGCCTGCCTATGGAAAATAGTGCCTATGGCGATTAGTTTTAAATTGCTGAATGATCTCTTACTGCTGGTGATGGAAAGTGTAATGGCCAATAGAAAGTGCTCATTAGTGCCCCTCCTCAAGCAGCGCCCAGGGCACGCACCCTAGCTGCCATACCTTAGTTAGCCTCTGCACGGAATAGTGTCTTGCATTGGTTCTCCATGCCCCAAATTTCCACAGGGAGACATGAATGGGGGTCATATTCCACCTGCACATGCAGTGGGTTTACATCTCAGGATTAGGAGATTAAGAATTTAGATAGAAGCTCCTGGCACATCTGCCCATCTCCCCTCTGGAGAAACAGATATGTCACTTGGCAATGTGAGAAAAATCCACCTCAGCCAGGAGAAGGGATAGTCTTTCTTTATTATCCTGTAATGGAAGCAAATGTCTCTGGGGAGACACATCGCTAAATTTCTAGTGTCTCAAGTCTTTGTTATTCAAATGTTTCCCTTGCTTAGAAGGCTTGGACCATGCAGAACCATGCATATTCATGGAGAGTTATTTCTCAATATGCAAGCATCTTGCAAACTAGTAAACATGCCCAATTAGTTGCTTGCAAAACTAACTAATCAGATCACAGTGTTTATTTTATACCTTCCCCCAACACTGTTATTTGTAATCTCAAGTGCTCTTCCAAAACCCAGCATCTAAGTTTAATATTTGTTTGGATTTTTTAGCATGATACAGGTTTGTAGACTACCACAGCACCAAATTGTCATATGTGATATTCAAATATATATATATATATATTAATCACATGAAATATGGGTTTACTGCTAGGCTTAAGGAAAGACTTGAAAACTAGGTTGCTGGGATTTCTGAAGGCCTAGCTTCACTATTCAAGTCCAGCTTGGTCCCTGCTACAGCTGAGTCATTGCTGATAGTGGTAGCTGCTGCAAATTAAATATTGATGTGAAAGATTGATAATACTATGGTTTGCCAGAAATTCTAGAATGTGATTCCAAGAATCTCCCAGGTTGTTGACGTCAGCTTTATTTGTCATTCTCTGAGTCTACGGGACTAGGAGCAAACAGGGTTAATGACGAGCAAAATCATTCTCAGTCTTAACAATTCTATAGACAGTTTATTTCCCTTTCCCCCAAAAATCTCTTTTTTATCCACAGTACCTCCAAATCTAAAAGAAGATAGGAACTTCAACCCACACCAGTTTATGAATGTAGTCTATGCAGAAGGCCTAATTGATGATCGGTTCACTGTATTTGGTGTTATCTTAGATATATAGTGCTGCCATATCAGAAACTCCACAAAGGGATGGCTTTAACAAACAGAAATGTATTTTCTCACGGTTTAAGAGGCTAGAAGTCTGAATTCATGGTGTCGGCTTTAAGGGAAGATGTTCTTTCTCTGTTGATTCTAGGAGAAGGTCCTTGTCTCTTTTTAGCTTTCGTTTCCTGGTTCCTTGGAGATCTTATGTGATATGGCATCTACCTTCACCCAGCTCTGCTTGCTTGCTTGGTTGCTTGCTCAATCTGCTCTTTTGTATCTCAGAAGAGATTGATTTAAAACACACCCTACACTAATGCTGCCTCATTAACATAACAAAGAAAACTCATTACCAAGTGGTATTGTAACCACAGGTATAGGGGTTAGGATTTACAACACATATTTTTTAGGGGACACAATTTTATCCATAACAGCTGTGTACAGTAATTTTGCTGTGATTATAAGTTTGTACTGTTGAAAACAGTGGAAACAATCTGATTCTAAAGAGAGGGTTATATTTGCATCTTATCATGTTGTAACCTTGTATATCCTTTCCTTCTCAACTGTGATTCTGTGTTTAGGTTCATAGAGATCATTAAAAAAAAAAAAAAAAAAATCTGTATCTACCCAACAATAAACAAGAAAGTATGAGATTTAATACATTAAAAAGTGAACACTTACTATTTATCAACCATACATTCATATGTGCAACTCAACAAACATGGCAAATAGGGACAAAATGCAAACATGCTTAATTTTTCTGGTCAAAGATGAGTAAAAACTGAGAGAGTAATCCACAGGATAAATCTATATTATTTATTTGGACAAAATTTTTAATGCTTTTTTTTCTTAACAAGTAGCTTTTTTTTTTTTTCTCTTTAATAAATAGACTAGTTTTGGGAATGGGAAGGTCAGAATTTTTACAGTCACTCACAAACCTTAAACTTGAAAATCTCCTACCAGAGTTGACACAATTTTTTTTTCTAGCATAAATTATTTCGGGTGTTTCCCAATATATATATATATTTTTAATCCCAATATATTTTTAATTTGAAATACAAGACAGTAATTTTATTAGCACATGATGTAATTTTACTTAATATTCTGAATCATAATATTTGTTCCATAAAAGAATTGATAAACACAAAGTAATGTTCTATATTACATATACTTATAGTCTTCATTTTTCTTTCTGTTAATTTTAATAATTTAAATATAATCCTCCTGTTTATCACAGTCTTTTACTCCCTTAATATCATAAACTCTTAGAAGTAGTCATTTTGCCAAAGATTTAGAAAATTTTCATTTTGTAATTTTATCTAAAATTTGATTATTAACCATAAAATTAAACACACATCATCTCCCATGAATATTCACCAGCATGGTCAGAAGGGCTATATTTAAATAGTGATGCATTATTACTGTATGAAGGTTGCAATTTATAATAATAAAATGATAGCCAGTAATGTATACATATTGATTTTGCTTTCCTATATTTCATTGCACAAACAATCATATTTTAACATAAATTTGGAAACAAAAATAAAGAACAGATTTCTTCCTTCCGGGAAAATGTACACCTAAGGACAATATAGATGAATGAAATATCAAAAGTCTATCACCTTATGAGACAATGTTTCATTGCAGAAAGCTTTAAGGCACTGTTTTCCTTCAACTCAAAATGATCTTATTTTAAACATGCTGACATAATACTTTATTTCAAAAACGTTAATGGACTCTTGTCATAATGCAAGAGATTCCTCAGTGGCATTTAACTTAGTAAAATGACTGAAAAACCCCACAGGCTACAATGATGGCATCTTGGTGGGCCCTTTCAGCTCTCCTTGAGCTTCTGTCAAGCAACAAATGACAGGAGCATATACTTGGCTGTTGTGTGTCATGTGAATGACAGCAAATACATCACCACCTATTTTCTTGATTGCTTTTTCTGTTGTAGAATGCAACACTTGGGAACCAAATAGAAACACTATCTGTCCTATAGTTAGAATATGTTTTAAATTCCTGGAATTATTAATCTATTGGCAAGTTTCTACATGAAATAAAAAACCAAAACGAAACCCATTGCTGTTGATTCCGATTCATAGAGATCCTATAAAGGTAGCCCTTTGTTTCCCTTATCTGCACTCCACTCAGAGATAAAATTGATAAAAAGGGGATGAGATGGTTATAGTAGACAGAAGAGAAAGAAGAATCTAGGCCTGGAAAATTCACCTGTTTATCCTCATGCTTTGTTCTGGTTAACTTCCCTTTTCAAATTCAAAATCCTTTAGTAAGTGCCCATTTTTTATAATGTAGTTGTACAAGTTTAACACTATGGAGCCCTGGTGGCATAGTGGTTAAGAACTCAGCTTCTTACCAAAAGGTCAGCAGTTTGAATCCACCAGCTTCTCCTTGGAAACGCTATGGGGCAATTCTACTTTGTACTGTAGGGTCACTATGTGTCGGAATCAGTTGGATGGCAACGGGTTTTCTTTATAATAAAGTCTAGAGAGTTAACAAATTATTGATACTTGAAAATACTGCCTTGTGTTGTGCTTTCCAGAAGTACCAACCAAACCAAACCCACTGCCACTGAGTCGATTCCAACTCATAGTTACCCTGTAGGACAGAGTAGAACTGCTCCATAGGGTTTCCAAGGCTGTAAATCATGGAAGCAGACTGCCACATGTTTCTGAGGGGCTGACACTTTTGACCACTGTTTTTTCAATTAGGTCATCCTTTTGGTTAGCAGCCAAGTGCTTTAAGCAGTGTGCCACCAGGGCTGTATCCTAATACAAACTTTCCTGTGTGAGTGATTAATGTAGGAAGTATTTGCAGAAGAAATTGTAAAGGAGTATAGGACACAGGGCAGGCAAGGAGAGGTAAAAAATAAGGAAAGGTACACCGGTTAACCAGTTTTTGAGGCGTCCTTTCTAATTCATAGTGACCTTACGTGTGTTAGAGTAGACTTGGGCTCCATATGGTTTTCAACAGTTGATATTTCTGAAATAGATCTCCAGGCCTTTCTTCAGAGATGCCTCTGGGTGGACTCAAACTGTCAACCATTCAGTTAGCAGCCGAGTGCATTAACCATTGGTAAGACCTAGGGACTATCCATTTACATTTACTGCATAATAAACCACATCAAAACCTACCCATCTGAAACAGATATTGTTTATTAGCCCATGATCTTAAAGGTCAGAAATTTGGGCTGGGCTCAGTTGAGTGGTAGTTTTTTCGGGTCTCGCCCGGGTTCAATCTTCTGACAGATTATTAGGGGTGCTTGGTCTAGAATGGCCTTACTCACAAGCCTGACAGTTGTTCCTGGCTATTGGGTGGCACACTTGGGCCCTGTGTCTCCAGCAGGCTACCTCAGCTTTATTCACATGGCAAAGGTTGTAAGGTCCTCAAGAGGAACAAGAAAGGGCAAGCCACAAAGCACAAGCACTTTTTAAGCCTCTCTACCTGCATCATGTTTGCTAATGTCCCACTGGTCAAAGCACATTACGTGGTCAAGCCAGAGTCAGTTCGGGTAGAAATTATGCAAGGGAATGAATACAGGGGGGAGCAAATCATTGCAGTTCATTACTGCAACAAACTAGGAAAGGTAAAATCTCAAGCAAAGAGCTACAAAGGATAGCACAAAGAAAAATCTTGCATTGTAAATTGTCATGATGCCAAGGAAACGGGCTTTCAAACTCCTATACTGGTTAAGAACTGGCCCAGGGTAATGTTTTCAGGCACTTCCAGCTATCTTTCAGTACTAGCAAAATGGGTCTTCAGGTGCTGGCTTGCGGAAGTAAAACCAAAACTAAAGTTTAGCACTGGAGGGGCAAAGGTGATGGGGCACACAAAAAGATGGTATGTTTAGGAATCTGTTACAGTATCCTCTTACTTGGATTCAGTCATGTTTATTTGCTCATATATTGGTTGACATGTAGTTTTCAAGATGATGATTTTCTGGGGGAAAGGTACAAAAGGAAGATTAGTGGGATGAGCTACATTCCTACGAATGACCCTTAGCATAGTTTATGTTCCACATCTTCCTTCTCTACAACCTAGTCTACATCACTCTTACCTTTAGCTTGTCCTTTTGCAGGTGGCTTGCCTGGTGGAGTGATCCAGATCTTCATTTCTGAGGAGTCTGAGTTGTTTATTATCTTCCTTTGTTCAGGCAGTGGTCGTTGTAAGTGCTCATTAAAAGGTAGAACTGGACTTTCCAGTACTGAGAGACGCCCTTGGATTTGGGACATATTCCTACTTTTTCTTTTATGTAGCAACAAACCTATATTCTCATAATGATCAATGTCAATTACTCCTGCCAGTATGGCAACTCCTTTTTTTTTTGTCTGTTAATTTCTACATGTTTGGGACCAAAATGACAAGGTGGCAGCTGTAGCTTTGGACTTAATGTGACACTTACAGTATTTTCTGGAGGAAACAACCACCATCTGGAAGCCACGATGGCTAGACCTAAAGGACGTAAAGATAGAAAATCAGGAAGCATACATTCCTTGAGTGGATCGTTGGAAGAGGTGATGAGAGAGGCCATTCCTACTTACACTCCTTGGCTCCCAGACCCATATATTCCACCTAATGTTGGAAGGTATATGTCACATCTTGAAATGCAGAATCACATTCATTCATGTGTTCATCTCCCAGCTGGTGTCTTAGCTACACGTCACGAGCCCATTCCAACACTATGAAAGGACACAGCTTCTGGTGACACTGTATATGGTAGTACCAATGAATCCCATGGTCATATGTCCATTGTTCCTCTTCCTTGCCTTAAAGTAGGTACTTTTGTCCAAATGATACTATGCAAGATCCTTTGTTAGTAAATCAGATGGCCTATGAGCCCATAGACAGTGATGTGGCCAAGGCTGTGTGAGCAAAACTATTGTTAAGTTTTGTTAGGAAAACCTTCTTGGTCCATTAAGCGTTGTCAAAATTATTTCAGGAAAGTTTTCCCAGCTGCCCATCTGAATGGAGTACAGATTATCCCAATTAAATCTACCTTGCCCTTGACTTTAAATACTGCAACACAGCCTCTGCGTTCTTGGCATCCTATTATCGTTTTTTGACTTTGGAGAACCCATTTGTATAACATCATCTTCTTTTTTTAACACCAGCCTAGAGGAAACAGACAAAACACGGCTTCTCTGTGATACAGTGCCCTGGTCGGCATTGTTCTCCTTATCACTTTACTAGCCTCCTCAAGGAACATGGTCATCAGGGAAGGAAGATGGTAATTTGGGGTCTTATATAACAGATGCGTTTTTATCAAGCCCACTTCTGTTAGCCTTTGGAATCCCTGCTCAACATCCTACCAAGGTAAATTTGGCATCTCCACTTTATTTAATATAAAAGCCAAACCAAACCCATTGCTGTTGAGTTGATTCTGACTCATAGAGACCCTATAGGACAGAGTAGAACCACCCCATAGGATTTCCAAGGAGTGGCTGGTGGATTCAAACTGCCAACCTTTTGGTTAGCAGCCAAGTTCTTAACCACTGCACCACCAGGGCTCCTTATTTAATACATACTATCATTTTTTTCAAGATTTAGAGAGCCATCCCAGCAGCATAATAGGACCTGCCACAGGTGACTTTGCCCAGGTATTAAATCCTGAGTCATGGGAAAGTGTACCTGTATTTAAAAATGCTCCCTTACTTAGCTTCACAGTTTGCTCCTCCTGGACTAGGATCCTCAAGATCTATCTCAAGCATGACTCCGGCTTCTACTGGTGCGTAAGAGCTTTATCTTTCAGCTCCTTTAGTGGCAATCCCTTTTAGCTCTTAGAAGGAACAGCATTCATTTAATTGGGCCATGTTTCTCTAAGTTGCTGTTATCTTCTAACAAGGGGAAGTGGGTCAACTAACAGACCAGAACGTTGACAGGCAGCTAAGGGCTCAATCCACCCAGATATCCTTATCCCAAGATTCAGGAGATTTACTGAGACTGCAAATTCACGCTTCTCTGAGGTTCTTCTATTCTTACAATCAGTTTTGGGATTGCTCTTTATAGCAGTCTGCCCTCTGGCTGTATGAGATGAGTGTCTTTTTCAGTTTTCTGACATTCATACCATGCCTTCAAATGCTAATTGACTGATCCGATTTTCTTTCTTCAATGCGTCAATAAAGTTCAGTAAAAGTCAATTGTCAACTTTCATAATTACTATTCCTCCTGTATTTCTCCAGTGATAGAGATATCTCTTGAGTCAGTGTACCCTCTTCTACCTCTCTTCTGTCCCACTTCATCACAGATAAAAGTCTTAAAACTGTCAGCATGTCGGAGGTTATCCACACTCCACTGACTAACAACAGCAGGTCTCTACTGCCATCTAGCCTGTAAGGGATCCCACTTCAGAAATCTATATTTAACTAAGAGGTCAGGGGTTTGAACCCACTAGCCCCTCCATGGGAGAAAGATGTGGCAGTCTTCTTCCGTAACAATTTACAGGCTTGGAAACCCTATGGAGCAGTTCTCCTCTGTCCTATAGGGTCACTATGAGTTGGAATTGATCAACAGCAATGCTTTTGATTTTTGGTTCGGTTTTCAGACCACTGCTGGTATCTTAAATCAAGGTTCCATAAGCAGATCCAAGACAATGATTAATATTCAAATGATTTACTAAGAAGTGCTCCCAGGGGAAGGTGACCAGTAAAGGAGTGGAGGAAGTGAGACAGGGAGGAAAAGAGTGCCTAGCAAAGGTGTGATACCAGATAAAATCTGACAAAGATTAGCTTCAGCCTGAACCCTCAGCAGACTCTGGAGTCTAAGTGTGACTCAGAGTTTTCCCACCCCAAGTGAAGGGTGCTGGGCTTTCCTACTTCCAAAGTCACTGGTTAATTGTCAGTCTAGGGGGACAGAAACTACTACACAAGGCTGCCTCTTTAGTGTGTGGTCAGATTTTCTCTGACACCTCAAAAGCCAACCAGTTGCCATCAGTTCATTTCTGACTCATGAACACCGCATGTTTATTAGAGCACAACTATATTCTATGGGGTTTTCAGTGGCTACTTTTTCAGAAGTGGATTACCAGGACTTTCTTCCGAGGCACCTCTTGGGGTACTCAAACCAACAACCTTTTGATTAACAGCCAAATGCATTAAACACTTGCCAGGGACTCTACCTCAAAGGCAAGGCTCCAAAAAAAGAGCTTGCAGTTGTTGGCTGTTGAAAGCAAAAGGGAACCAAATCCTTGTAATTGGGTTGTGAGCTAGACGTGAACAGCATGATAAAAATGGACTCTCATTCCCTAATAATATCATATAGAATGGAGGGACATCTCCCATATTCCAAATGGGAATGTAAAAAGCACTTGCTCATTGAAATAATATTCTAATTACATTTTAAATTAAGTTGTTCTAGCGCTATGATCCCCCATTTATATAATAATCACATAATCTATTAGTAAAATTGTATAAACTGAAGTGTTATAGGACTGCAAAATTTTATAGTAATACTAATTAATGTTTCTTAACTCATTACAAAAGTTACAGTTGATTGGCACATTTGCTTAACAATGATTTTTAAAATTGATTCTAGAGGAAAATGTGTTTCAAATTTCCAACAAATTATTTACCAAATAATGATATTAACCCATCCTGCTACACTCCCTTGCTGTCAACAGAGAATTTATCCTGTTTTTTAACCATCAGTGGTTCCAGTCAATGGATTTAAAACTGTTGGTAGAACAGATTCTGAGTCTTCTTCACTAACGAAATTCTCATCTGGAGTGGAACTTTAAAAGTTGTTTCATGTACTAATTAACAAATACCCTTAGAGAAGACTTTAAGACATTCATAACTCAATGTGAGCACCTTAAAAACACTTGTTAGATTATTTTCTCTGTACGTCTAATATTCATATTAATAGGGCAAATATATTCAAATAACATCATTTCATTGTGTTGATGTTGCCAATGTAAGTTATTTGCCCACAGTTTGAGGAACACATAAGCAGTACCAAACCAGACAGATGATGAATAAGAGGTGCTAGAAGTATCATAGGTAAAGAAAGGAGCACGGCTTTAAAAATTAAATAGGAAATTGCACACAGTCTCTGACCATGTATGCCCCTTTGCAAAATAAAATATCTACCCCACAGAGTTATTCAGATAAGTTACTGAGAGTATATATATTAAAACATGCTATAATAAATGACATATATGATATACTCACCATATGAAAGCTCATGCTACTGACTTAGGATCTATACAACTCACTCAGTGCCCTAAGCTGCAGAAATCTGAGTCCATCGTCAACAAAAAAGCCCTGTTCTCACAGTAGAAAAAGTAAATTAAGTCTAGAGCCTCACTGTCAAAGTTTTTTGTCTTACTGTTGAGATAATGATAAGAGACACACACCACCATTTTTTGTTGTTATCACATATTCAGGTCTTTCTTTCACCATTTTTCCCAGAGAAGAAAGAAGATAATGTGATATTTTCAGAAAATTTGTTTTACCACTAAGAATAAGAAGAAAAAAAAATCTTAAACTATAATATTCTATGATTGACAAGATGTATGCCAAATTCTGACATACTAAAATGTCAGAAAATGCCAAGAATCAATGAAATATGTTGTTTCGTACTATGAGTAAATTCCAACTCATAGTGACCCTATAGGACAGAGTAGAACTGCCTCATAGAGTTTCCCAGCATATAATCTTTATGGGATCAGATTGTCAAGTCTTCTCTCCTGCAGAGCTGCTGGTGGGTTCCAAACGCCTATGTTTCCGTTAGCAGTGGAGTGCTTAACCATTGCACCACTAGGGCTCCTTCAATGAAATAAAAAAATAAATAAAAAACCGTGGCCTTCAAGTCGATTCTGACTCATAGTCAAGTCGATTCTGACTATAGGTCAGCATAGAATTGTCCCATAGGATTTCCAAGGAGTGACTGATGGATTCGAATTGCTGACCTTTTGGTTAGCAGCCATAGCTCTCAACCACTTCACCTATTGTCTATTTCATATGGTGAGTGAGCCCTGGTGGCATAGTGGTTAAAGCGATCTTCTAACCTAATTGTTGGCAGTTCCAAACCACTGGTGACTCTGTTGGAGAATGATGTGGTGGTCTGCTTCTGTAGAGATTTACAGCCTTGGAAACCCTCTGGGGTTGCTATGAGTCAGAACTGACTGGATTGCAGTGGGTTTGATCTGGTTATTTCATATGGATATCCTAAGAAATAATTTACAAAATATCTATAAATTGCTTGATCTTTTATTTGGCTCAGGAAATCAAGACTAATCAAATTGAAGCTATTACTGTTTTTGTTATGAATCTGGTTGTTCCTTTCTTGGAGACAGATGGTTTCCTCAAGAAGAGAACAGAAAATGTCGTTTTATCCTCTTTCCAATTCTATAGCCACCTTTGTGGCTGTTAAAAAACTTTTGAAATACAATGCAGCCAGGTTCCTGCCATGGTAGAGCAGTGACTGCAGTCAGCGAAAAAGCCCTATGTGTCTGGTGTTGGAAGGTTACATTTGCAAGTGTTCCACTGGCTCACCAACATGCTGCCTCTGTTCTCAACAGAAAAGTATTTTCTTCTTTACACAGAGCTGCAGGGGGGTGCACCTTCATGGGTTTACAGTCGCCTAGCCCTTCTGCCTCAATCACAGTGAGTGCTCTAAAGTCAGGACAATTGCTTTAGGTGATGCATCCCCTTACTCTGGCACAAGTGGTCATAAGGACTTTTATTAAGGAGTAACTTTAGGGAAGGCCACAAATTAGAAGCATAGTTATGTAATCTTTAGCAAACTCCTAAATAACCTGGGATTAGTATATTAAGCCTTATTTAAAAAAAAAATGCTAAAGAAATGAGATTTTATACACATCAAAATTACTTAATGAAGACTTATAAATATTAGGTATGATATATAGGTTTATAGATGCTTAATTCCTCAATCATGTATGCATGTATGTGTATGTGTGTAGAATACACATGTTGAGTGGCAAATGAAAATAAAACATAAATTAACCTGGTTTGTTCCCTCTGTGACTTCATAATTTTAAAATGAAGTTTTTTAAATTATGGTCCGTTCTCTTAGTTCTCATTGTATGATACAGATCTTCTAGAGGTAGAATTCAACAATATCTTGCCCAGAAAAAAAGAAGGGTTCACACTGGCTTTTTTTTTTTTTTGGTAAGCTATAACTCTTACAATATATAATTTTCCTTTCTCCCTAACAGGTAAAGTCATGAGTCTCAGAATATGCCCTGAATGTGAGCTCAGATGTTCCTTTTATTTCCCTATGCTTCGGACAGTGCTATTCTTATTCTTATCAAAATGATTCAAATTATTGTTTGAGAAGTGGGTTCAAACAAATGGCAGGCAGACGGGAATGTTAGCCATTATCTATATCACATTTGGGTGTAAAGGATTTCAGGTACAGATCTGTGACTCATCTCACTCAGTGGAAAAATGATTAAGCCAGAATATAATAGTCTTTTCCATCTTACTGAACACAATCGCTGACTCCAGGCCTCAGACAAAAGAGAAAACCTAATTTCCTGGGTTTGCGGCCTCTTTGTGCCAGGCCACACTGACATGTCTCTGGAAGGATGTGCTTGGGCTTTTTGGATTTGTGACTAAGATAAACTTTGGTGATGCTTTTAAAGGTGCTGTTTTCTTTTCCCCTGCCTTGCTTCCACTTCTAAAATATTGCATTCTCTTATTTATCATCAGAAAGATCAGTGCTAAATCCAATGTTAAAGTGCTTTTCAACATTTGTCATAAATACTGGATATTATATATTTTTCTTTTTTTTCAATTAGTTTGCAGTTGAATTCTGCCAGAACCACAAAGTAAACTGCATGTAACTTGCTTTGAAGCAAAGGACAGATTTCGTCCTGTTGTTAATTCTGCGTTCATTCTTTTTTTCAGCAAGGAAGGCAGCCTAGTGAATTTACTTTTGACAAGGTTTGGAAACAACTTCGTAACTACGCAGGTTGTATCAGAACAAAGAAAGCTTTCTGCGTACTCTGCGCTCTTATGAATGGATTTGATCACAGAAAATAAACTTGACAGGAAAACTTCCCAGGAATTACTGCCAGCTCATCAATTACTATTAGAGATCTTACCTGTACAGCAAGTTCCTTTAACTCCATTAAAAATGGCTGTTTACTCAGAGACCGCCATTGATCAGTTATTTCTTCTTTAAATTATGACTGTCCTTCTTACTATGAAAACTCTGTATACAATGCAAATGTGTCACACGAAATATTACTATGATCACACATAAATTGAAATGACAATAGACAGCACTGAATTGAAGTTTGCAAAATGATACCTAATTTCCTGCACTTTTTGTACTCTACGTGCAATATATTTTTGATAGTGGTAGAACTAAAAGAATGTACTTTCTTTCTGAAGAGCCTCAACATTTACGTGGCTACCTTTAGGTAGCTGAAAATGTGTAAGCTGGGTTATAAAACAAATAACTGACTTCATTTAAAAATATTCTATTGTTTTAAAAAACCTGCTTTTATGTAGGATATTTAGAAGGTAAATTATTGAGTGACTGATTTAATCAAAGCACATTTTGTATCCAGGAGCTTTTGGGGGAAAATCCTAATAACCGCATTCACTGAAAATAATCTTAAAATGTATAAAACTGTTACTCTGTTGTTTTAAGTTCCCATTTGATGGAACAAAGAAGTTTTGCTTATTTCAAAGGTATTAGTAAATTAGAACATTGTTGAACATAATATAGACATATAATTTTAATAACCATTTCCATAATAAGTAAAAACATATACATATCAGAGTTATTAGGAAAAAATCATAAAATCTAATTTAAGCTACTAATAATTTTCCTAAACATTTCTCTAAGTTAGAAGAAAAATATGAATAAGAATATATTCCCTAATTATACATTTTTAAATCATAAATCTTAAAACTTAAACAGAAATTTAGGAAAGAGAATGGCACATTAAAAAAAGAAACTTATAAAAAGGTATTTTATAAACTAATTTGTTACTATTAGGTAAAAGATATTAAAGTGTTAGATCTTAAAGAGTCTTTATAAATCATCTAATCTGAAAAGCTTAAAAAAGTGTAATAACTGAATAACACAGAGCAAAGAAGTACCCAGGTTTCAGGTTTGGCTTGCTAAACCAACTGGCCTCAGAAAGTTTCTAGCTTACACACAAACTGGGTGCTCATTGACAAGAGCCAGAACTCAGGTTATACACACATTTTTGGCAAGATATGTATAATTCCACCATTATCTACCGTTCAGAAAACATGTTAGAATATTAACTGACAGTGGCATTGTTACAGGGATAGCCACATTTCTTTATTAAAAAATATAAACACACACAAAAATATTAAATCATTTTAGGAAGCTTTTGCTTTGTTATTAGAAAGAAATCACTGGCATACTTTACATCAAATCTTATTATAAGCTTCATAAAGTTAGGGTCTGTTTGTTTAATACGTTTTGTTCACAATTGTATCCCTAGTGCCTCGCACAGTTCCTGGCCCTGAGTGATGTTCCATAAATATTAGATAAAAGTATGAATGAAATGCAGTGTAGTATTACAGGTAGTCCCCAACTTACAAAAGAGGCTCTGTTCCAACAACTCCATCGTAAGTCATTTCAGACGTAAGTTGAATACCTCTTTTTTTTTTTTTTTTCAGTTTTCATTATTGTTGCCTTTTATTATCAGAATATTTATAAATCCGATCTTTGGGGTTGGAAACATTACATATAAACTTACAGATATATTTTAATACATACATGAAAAAATACACAAATCATAACAATTTTCTCTAATGATGAAGAAGAGTTGGACAACTTTGGTATTTTGTCAGTTGCAGTAATAACTCCACTTGTGGAAGCTTCTGGATCATCTAGATTATCCATGGGAATGGGGATAGTCTTTCTAGTCAAAAAATTAGTGCGAGTTGTCTATATGATCCTTGTTTTTTTTCTTCATCTATTTCACAGTCACGTCTCACTGCTTCCCAAATCTGTTTATTGACTTTACCAAAGTAATCAGTGTTTGGGTCCATGTTTTAAAGCAACTGAAGCCCCTGACTGAGTTTAGAAAAAACTTTAGCTAATTCTTTCACTGTAAAATTTTTTGACAACTGTTTTTCCTCTTCTTCATTCTTTCTTTCTTCTTCAGCATTTCTTTCCTCTTCAAAACACATTAAGTGCTGATCTATCGATTTCCCTTCCTTGCGATCTATGAGCTATTCCACAGATGATTGTAAGTGTGGTTCGTTGTAACTGAAATATGTCGTAAATCAGGGACTACCTGTATCTTGCAACAAGTGTGAGATCCCTGACTCCAAACTACATCAGAAACTAGGTTACGACCATTGTTTACGTGAACATGGGAAGATTTCCTGGCAAAATGATGATGAGAAGTTTCGTGACTGCCTCTTCCTTTGCCAAATTCTCATTGTAATGACCCAGGTATTTCTCAAGGGAACACTACAATCAGGAAGTGGATGTATTTATATTTTTGAATAGTTAGGGCTTTGTAAAGATGTTATTGGGACCTGGGTCAAAGCACAAGCCTGGGAAGTTACTGAATAGATGCTGAGAGACCATCTGGGGAGATGAAACTATCTAGAGGCCTGAGTTGACTTGTCAATCGGGGATGGGACCCAGAACCGTAGAGACATTCCAGAGATTTAAATTCTGAGAAACTTGCATTATCTTCCCCCTGCAGACACTTATTTACATTCCACTGGGTAAGATACCAACATCCTTCGCTTTCTCTTCCCAAGAAGAATTTGTTTGCATTAGGTAGCAAAGGTTTCTCTCTGTGTCGGGAAGGGAGGGCATACACCTGTCCCTTTCCTATATAAACCCTGATTCAGAGAGTTTATATTCATTGGATTTTGAGAAGCCCTGGTGGCACAGTGGTTAAGAGCTATGGCTGCTATCTAAAAGGTCAGCAGTTCATATCCACCAGCCGCTCCTTGGAAAGCCTATGGAGCAGTTCTACTCTGTCCTATAGGGTCACTATGAGTTGGAATCCACTTGACGGCAAAGGATTTTTTGTCTGTTTTTCCTGTGGAACAACCCACATAGATGCAAGGTTGTTCATACAGGTCTCATAACAGACCTGCGAATGGGGAAGATTGGGGCAAGAAGAAGGAATGTGGTTGAGTAACAGGCATAGGTTACCTCAAAATCTAAAGCAGCCATAAAGTTGCTAGGATGAGGACTCTAACCAGTAGCATAAATCCCTGCATGAGTGCTATATCTATTCAGTTTGATTGGGTCATACACACAAGACAGTTAAACACACTGGTGTCAAATGAAAGCCATTATTATTATTATTTAGAAAAAGCTCACAGTAAATAATAAGAACATATTTATGGTGAACCGTCCTGCCTACTACATGTGACCCACTTTGTAGGAGAGGGACAGACTTATATCTCAATGGGGACCTGTTTATCCTTCCCCCTAAACTGATGTCCATTCTTATGTCACTGGGTGGGCATGCCACAGATTAGTGTCAGCAGGTGTATAGCAGTTCAAGTGCTGGGACCATGTCACCAGCTCAGGTCAGTTTGGTGTGGCTGTGTCCGTTCTCTATCTCTTTCTCTGTCTCTCCATGGCTTTTCTTGGCTGTCTCTGTCGTCCTGTGCTTACTGGTCCAGCGCTCAACCAGCAGCTTCAGGACAACCCTTGGCCAGTGGCAGTTTTCGGCCAGCATTACCACAACTCTTGAGGCAGAAATGTTTTACAGGCAACCCCCGTTCGACTTATGCCCAAGCCTCTATGGGCTTTGTCTGCTGGGGTACACCCAGGCTTGGCAGATGGACTTTCCTACAACTCGGACAGGCTCCCTTGTGCTTCATACAGGGTTATAATTCACACACTTCAAACAGGGTTACAGTTCACACAGTTCACACACTTCGTACAGGGTTACAGTTATCAGCACACCTAGGCTGCAAGACCTTCTGCTGCTGCCAAAAGTGGGCCTGCTCAGCCCCACTCTTCTGCTTGCTTTACTTGGGCTGCTGCTGCCACCAAAGGTGGGCCATTTTGGCCTTGCACCATTGCTGCTCTGCCACTTAGCTGTACTGTGCTGATCTTTGGCCTCTTTGCTGTCGCCCTCACTGCCGATGGCTGTGGGCCTCTTGGCTGGGCACCTCTGAACCACTGGGTCTACTGCTGTTGGCTCTGTTGCTGTTTCTGTGGGTCTTCAGAGTTACCAGCTCAATGTTACAGCCCTTGACCAACATTACAGCTCTTTAACCCATGTTCTCAGCATGGATGCCGTGTAGAAAGAACATACTCCCCTACAGGCTCTTGTTTATTAGAAGGTCCCTAAAATCTCTGTGGGACTGGCTGTTAACACAGGAATAAACTCATTGTCATTGAGCGGATTCCGACTCATAGCAACCTGACAGGATAGAGTAGAACTGCCCCATAGGGTTTCCAAGGCTGTGATCTTTATGGAGGCAGATTGGCTCATCTTTCTTCTGAGGAGCAGCTGGTAGTTCAAACTGCTGACCTTTCACTTAGCAGTTGGACACTTAACCACTGCACCACCAGGGCTCCTTTACATAGGCACACTCCATGTCAATTTTAAGGTGGAGCTTTTCTAGCAGGATCACAAATCAACCAATCCTCTTATGCAGATTGCAATTCAACCATCACTAAGTAGACTGCAGCCCCACCAACAGTTTTACAGGAATTGCAAACCTAGGGTCAGAAAGGATACGTAAAGGAGCCCACTGTACCACAGTGGTATTGCTGTAAGTAATGATTAATCTGTCCCAGACCAAGAAATATGTACCTACTTTCAGGATAATATGAATAAATATAGGTATTAAAAAATCATCTGATATTGCATTAAAAAAAAAAAAGTTGCTCTCAAGTCAATTCCAACTCATAGCGACCCTATAAGACAGAGTATAACTGCCCTATAAGGTTTCCAAGGAGTGGCTGGTGGATTTGAACTGCCAACCTCTTGGTTAGCAGTAGCACTCTTAATCACTGTGCCACCAGGACTAGCAATGACAATATAGCTTGGTTTGACATACACATGCAAAAATCCTTAAGGAGTTTTTATAGATATACTAGAAATGAAATTGTATGGAAGAAATATTGGGTGGAGGGAGTCTGGCCCTATTCTTCCTACTGATGTTCGACTCTCATCCACAATTTTCCTCCCACAAACAGCAGAGGACCAGGCAAGCGAGTGGAAGAGAGCCATTGTCAAATCCTACCTAGCAAAAGCAAAGGCTGTATGTGGAAGGCAAAGGGAAGAACCACATTTGCATTGTCTCCCTGTTCAGCCTGGCTATATTTTGGGCATCATTAAAAAGTTCCAGGATTTTCTACTTGCACTGTAGTTCCCCTAAACAGAGGTGTGGACTTGGTGAAAATAGAGTTTCTTTTGCTAATTCATTCATACATGCAGCACAGAAATATCTCCATTTTGGATATTATAACTGAGACTACCTTTTTTGTTGTTGTTGTTGTGCTTTAAGTGAAAGTTTACAATTCAAGTTAGTCTCTCATACAAAAATTTATACATACATTGTTATGTGACTCTCGTTGCTCTCCCTATGCTGTGACAGCACACTCCTCCTTCCCACTGGCATTTCCCGTGTCCATTCAGCCAGCTCCTGGCACTGTCTACCTTCTCATCTTGCCTCTAGACAGGAGCTGCCCATTTTGAGACTACTTGTGATTTCCAGGACATGGAATATTGCCTAGTTAATTCATATTTGCTATACATCAAAATATTTTACTTTTTATTTCTATTTGCATCTGAAAATTCATTCAATTTTTGCAGTGTTTCACAACAATCTATGAGAGACTCCACCTCAAATTTTACTTGACTATATCTACAAGTCCTTTAAAAATAAGCAAAACCTGAGAACTTTAAAAGAAAGACTACAGTCAAAAAATATGGAACAAATACAAATAATAAGAGGGGGTCATTATGTGTGGGTATGTGTAAATATAGATATTCACATACACACATGCAATGTGTAAATTGTATTCATTTACAAATCTAAGAATAGACTATCTCAGCTAGATGACCTTGCTAAAGTGTTAATTATTTAAAGATAAAATTATATGTTTAATGAATACCAATTGCAATCCCAAAAGAGATTTTTAATGTGATAAAGTATTTCTAAAGATACTTTTGAGACTTCATGTAAAAAATGCCTACATGTAGTGTTACATAAATTCCCGTAAAACTGGCCAAATTAAACATAGAGAAGTAAAAATAGCATGGAATTTTTTTTCTTCTCTCATGCGCTCCTTGTATTTTTTTCAACAATTTATTCATTCAAAATCCATTTATTGTGGATGCAGTGGTGCTAGGTCCTGGGGTCTGCTGGGGAGCAGATCCACCAACGAACACTGCTTTCTCAGAGACCTTATGATGTGGCAGAGACAGACATTGATCACGTCATGAAATAATAATGGAAATGAATAAGAAATTGCAAAATAGATAGTTGGTACCATGAGAGCTTACAATAGGAAGATTTCAACTATTTTCAAGGCAGTGGTGAGTTTCTGAGGAAAAGCATACCTGAGGAGTCATACGTCGCCCCAGATCTGAAATGTTATAGATGCTGAAACAGAAAGGTGTGTATTTATACATGTCTTTTCTGCTTTAATTTGCACCAAAATACATGTAGAGGGAACAAGTTTAACTGTCTTCTTCTTGTCATCAAATTTTCAAAGACAATTACTGTTAATAAAACCATAATCATAAAACATCTGTGATCTGTAACTCTGATTTTTACCAAGATGTTTCTACATTTAACAACTAGACTGGATGTTTCCACTGGCACTATTCTATTCATCTGCCTGGATTATTTTGTTTGCATGTGTGTGTTTGCATGTAAACACAATTTTTTAGTCACAATTTCCCAATTTTCACAAATTAGTTATGCTTTTCTATATATTTAATTATTCAGTGACAACAATGAGTGAGAATCTTTGCAAACCAGAAATAAACACATTCCTTATTAAATAAAGATAAGTGTGCAGTTTGTGAGGGACTCTTTTTGAAAGTACAAGACAAGGGGAAAAGTTTATCTTGACAGAATTAGATGGTGTCTGTTATGGATTGAATTGTGTCCCCAAAAAATGTGTGTCAGTTTGACTAGGCTATGATTTCCAGCATTGTGTGATTGTCCACCATTTTGTCATCTGATGTGATTTTCCTATGTGTTGTAAATCCTACCTCTATGATGTTAATGAGGTGGAATTAGAGAGTTATGTTAATGAGGCAAGACTCAACCTACAACATTAGGTTATACCTCACCTGACATATAAAAGAGAGAAGTGAACAGAGAGACATGGGGACCTCATACCACCAAGAAACAAGAGTCAGGAGAATAATCCTTGGGACCTGGAATCCCCATGCTGAGAATCTCCTCCACCAGGAAAGATTGATCAAGGGATCTTCCCCCAGAACAGACAGAGAAAGCTTCCCCTGGAGCTAGCACACTGAGTTCAGACTTTTAGCCTCCTAAACCATGAGAAAATAAATTTCTCTTTGTTAAAGCCATCTACTTGTGGTATTTCTATTATAGCAGCACTAGATAACTAAGACAATGTCTTACTTTTTAGTGCTGCTGTAACAGAAATACCACAAATAAATGGTTTTAAAGAACAGAATTTTTTTTTCTCACAGTAGGAGGCTGGAAGTCTGAACTCAGGGCACTATCTCTAGGGGAAGGCTCTCTCTGTCATCTCTTGGGGAAGATCTCTTTCAGAAATAAAGTAAAATCTTATTCATCTATGGACTTCACACAAGAAAAATTGGACGGTCGCCTGTGTGATGAGGAAACATGCGTCTTCCAGATCATAGCAGCAGTGTGCTACATCTGATTGGTTTGATTTTGCTCCCTCTTGGATCATGTGGGAAAATGAGAGGAAAGATTTCACCTTGAGTATTAAGTGAAAGGTAGATTAAACAGAAATGATAAAATATATCTGGAATATAAGATATTTAAGGAGAAAGGTGATACTGACCATTCCAGATGACTGCCCTGGCCTTCTCCAATATCCTTTCCTCATCTCCATTACTGAAGTCAGTGCTTTACTCCCAATTGGAGGTCATCACTCCCTTCTGCTTCCTAAAGTGTTAAATACTGTTGAATTAAGGGCTTTCCAATCCTAGGGGTATTTACATTTTAATAAGGAACTATTGAAGATTGAAAAACCTTTAGGACTTATAGGAAAACAATTCTAATATTGCAAGGTGAAGCACTTGCAATTTAATTCACAGTGAAACAAAATTCACCCCACTGTTAGGTGCATAATTTAACCTTGTGCAAGGCCAATCCTGCTTGCCTAAAAGGAAAACGTTGGACTTGATAATACCTCAACATTGGTTTTATTTCAGCCTCTCTATAAATGGCTTAGATCAGGTATCAAAAGAATTTTGTTCCTCAAACCATTTTATTAAAAATTTACTCAAGCCAGATTTTCCATACTAAATTACATATTCATAAACACAGGCGCTAACAATCGTGTATCCACACAGAGTGAAAATCATGCTCTCATTTTCTCTCTGATGTCTGAGAGCATAGACCGGTTGGTGCCCTGTCAGTAACCTGTCCACATATCACAATAAGTCTGTGGCAATATGCACCTTGGTGCAGACTTGTCTTTCATATAGAGATTACTAATTGTCTGGAAGGAGCAATACCTGCTATTATCTCCCCTGAAAAAATATTTCAAGCACTAAATAATACAAATAGAAATGCCTTGCTTATGCTTGGTCTAATCTTTTAAAACAAAAAAAAAAATAGATGGCTTTATAAATTCCACTGAAGTTTAGGGGTATGAAACAAATGACAGCTAGTAACGAGGAACTAAAAACACCACAGGAGGAGAAATAGAGTTCCAACTGAGTATGGCAAATCAGTGTGAGGGTTCAAGTTTGTTTCAACTTGGCTAGGCCATAATTCTCAATGGTTTGGCAGCTATGTAATCATCCTCCCTTTTGTGATCTGATGTGAGCAGCCAATGAATTGAAAGGGAGTTTTTTGGGAGTGTGGTGTGTAATATAAAAGGATGTACTAAGGAAAATGACAATTTTCAATGACTAACAAACAGATGTGTTCCGGACTTTTTAAGAAAACATTTTTATCCCAATCCTAGAATTCTTCTTTTTTCATGTAAGCAGGCTGATAGAATTTTCATCTATAAGCTTCCTAAGTACTTCCTTTTTTGTGAATCTCTCTTGACCCTACTTCTGACTCATCATCTTTTGACCTCCGGTTCTTGGGATGTGAGCCCGCAGCCTGCCATCTGACCTGCAGATGATGGGATTTGCCAGCTGCTGGAACTCTGTGAGCCAGCAGCCTTCTGCCTGACCTGCCAACTTTGAGTTCGTCAGCCCCCGTAACCATGTGAGTCAGGAGAAGCCTCCAGCCTGATGCCTGATCCATGGATTTGGGACTTGTCAGCCACCACAACTGTGTGAGCCATTTCTTTGAAATAAATCTTTCTATATATTTATACATACACTTCACTACTTTTGCTCCTCTAGAGAACCCAGCCTAAGACAATCAGAATTTTGAAAAGGAATAAAGATGATAGCGATAAGTAAAAGGGATCTACATGGAAAAAGCAAAATACATAATTTTTGAGTAAAGACTGTATATAAACTGAAGAGAAAAGCATTTGAGTATAGAATAACTATATTCATATACCATATAATCTAGTCTCATTGTTAAATTAAATCTCATTGTTTAGATTAAAAATGATACTGAGTTTGCTTAAATAAGGGTGATCCAACTATTGTTTAGATGATGGACTTCATGAAGATAACATCCAGATAAGACCCTGAGCTGACAGTAATTTCTTTGGAAAAGAAAACTTGATGATTTATGTGCTGCAAATCCAGGATTGCTTAAGAACATGTAGAGTTTAGAGCTCTGTTGTTTAGAAACACTTAAATAAGGGAATAATTTAAAGGTACATAAAGGTGAAAGTTTCCTTAGTAGCTAACCAAGTCCAACAAGGAAACCATGGTAAAGCAGCTCTGGTAAGGTTGGTACAAGATAAAGATGTCTTCAAAAAAACTGTTAGATACTTTCAATGTGCTTCCAATGAACTAGGATGATACTCTTTTTTTCATGGAAATCTATACAAATAATTGTTGATTGATTTTCATTTTTGTACCTCAAGCAATAAACACAGAAAATATCTGTATAAAATTTTAAGAACTGTGATATGAAAGAAAGATCTCTGGTCATTTCCCCAACTTAACCCATGTGGCATGTTTAGTTACTGAAGCTGCAGAAACTTGTTTTTCTCACCACATTGTAAGATTTTGTGGCTACTGGTTAAATCTGATGTTATAATTATAGTTTAATATTTGCAAGCAGTTCCAAACAGTAAAAAAGAAGTTATTTCAATCAGCCTATGAGTCACAACAGTCTGGTCTACAACCACGTGTGGACATGGCACAGGAGTAGACAGCTTTTCATTCTGTTTTGCATAGTAAATGAATAATTTGTAAGAATAAGCACAAAGTTGGTTCCTCTAAGGGGGAGGTTAAAGATGTTTCAAATGTCCAGTTTCTCTAAACTGCTCTACACTCCATCATCTCTAACACCAACTACTCCTCCTCCTTTCAATACTCTTCCTCCTGCCTTTGGGTTTGGTAATTCACTGCAACATCTAACAGAATTCACAAACTATACCTACAGTTAAGTGGTTTATTAGGGAAGTAACAAATTACAACTTAGGAACAGGATCAACTTGGAAGTAAAGGAACAACTCAGGATAGAGTTCTTCAGTCAGGAGAGCTTCTGCTTGGGCCTGCTGCCACTGGGCTCTGGTTCCCGCCATTTGCACTGCTGTCACTTTTGCAGCTCTCACACCACTTCTCGCTTTCTTCAGTGTTACAGCTCCTTCTTTTCTTTCTCCATTTCTCTCTCTAAAAACCTCTGTTGAGTAAGCTACTTATATAGCATGCTCCTTAGCAATTTCAAGGTATGCTCCTCCCTGCCCCAGCAAGACCATGAACTAACCAATCCCCTACGTAGGCCACAGACACCTTATTTGCACAGTTTGACCCAATCATCCAAAGAGAGTTACAAGACCACAGCCAGAAAGGCCACACTGAAAAAGAAACTCATTGCCCTGAACATGGGGTCACCATGAGTTGGGGATCGCTATGAGTCAGAGGGTGAATCGATGGCAACTAACAACATCAAGAACAATATCAAATAACATTTGCAAATTTCACTAGGGGAACAGTATTGTGTATTACAAAACATTTATTTCTTTACTTACGTGAACTGTGAGAATAAAAGCATTCCTCATAGGACATCTGAGTTTAAAATCTTCAGTTCAACCATATTGCTGACCCAATGACAGTGTCTTGAGCCAATCCATTATTTAATTTACATTCTACACCAACCAGATCTTCTGTCACTCTCTGTGATGCCCTCAGGTTCTAGAAAATCAGCCAGGTTGAGAAAAAGAACTTTGTTTTAGTTCCATTATAGCACTTATCTAACTGGATTTTAATTTTTTACTTCACTGAATTCCTCATAAAACTTGTCCAGTAGGCCAACCAATGATTCCACCTTGCTCTCCAGTGGATCAGTTATAGTTGGCATTAAAGGTAAGGTAAAAGAGAATGGTAATCTATCTGCAAAAACAAAAACAGATATTTTCAACCACATATATCACATATATGCTAGACAGGTCAGGGGCAACAGAGAACTGAGGAAATGCTAAATAACAGATCCCAAAAGTGTTGAATGCATGAAGGTCATCCTGATGGTAGCACAAAAAAGAAACAAAGGACACTTTTTTCAATGTTAAAGACTTAAATTTAGGATTGGGGGGACGCATACAGGCATCAGTGCTGTGGATAATGCTTAATTCGTAATTTGAATGGTGGTCTCGTGGATGTTTACTTTATTATTATGTCGCATAAGTTACATGTAATGGATAAATTATTTTGTACATGTTAAATAGTATGGATAATAAATTTTGTAGAAAAAAATAAAACACTTGAATGTTCTGTGTATTAAAAACATCAATTATACCAAAATCATATAAGCAATGCTTATCCTATTTTACCGTGGAAGTTTTATCATCAGGGAGGAAAGCATTGTCAGAAGGTGGCAGTGTAGCACTTTCTTTCCCAAATGAAATAAAATAAGCTTTAAAACTACCAAAATATAGCCCTTTCCAGATGCAGGCCTTAGGGCTGCGTTCAGTCCTGCAACTCACTTCTCATTGCTGGGGATGTCTCATTAGGAGATTAACTGTTTAAAATGCAATGTTAATGTGAAAGTTTTAATTGGGAAATCCTGTGCATGTTATATTAATCTTAAGCACTTTTATCTAGAATTCCTGTTTCCTTCTATGATGTCTGGCATTTCTGAATGTTGCATAGTATTCTGACCTGTAGAATATAGATTGTATATGGAAAAATAGTACATGTCAGTGCTTGAGAAATATATTAAAATGCCTTTTCAAATTCTTTTACATTCATTTAATGCAACTTTTCAAAAACAAAATCTATATTAGCCACTTACAAAGTAACAATATATGGCAAACATAGACGCATAATAGATTATAAGAAATAATCCTACATGGAAGGAGATGGAGAAATCAAATTTCTTTCCTGTTAGATAGGGAATGGAAACTGGTGATAACATTTACCAGAAAGAAAAATGGCATATGACTTTTTCTTAAAAATCAACATTGCACCAGTATTATAGAAAACAATCAGGAAGAAAAAATAAGACCTTCAAGTGGAGTAATATCATGTGGTAAGATTTATTAAAGTAATTAGATTTGTGGAAAATTTACATGGGTACATAAACATGTAATTGTTGTTAGGTGCCATTGAGTCTGTTCTGACTCACAGCAACACTCTGTACAGCAGAACGAAACACTGCCTAGTCCTGTGCCATCCTCACAATTATTGCTATGTTTGAGCCCATTGCTGCAGCCACTGTGTCAGTCCATCTCATCGAGGGTCTTCCTGTTTCTCGAAGACCCTCTACTTTACTAAGTATGAGGTCCTTCTCCAGGGACTTGTTCCTCCTGATAACGTGTCCAAAGTAAGTGAGACAAAGTCTTGCCATCCTCTCTTCTAAGGAGCATTCTGGCTGTATGTCTTCCAAGACAGATTTGTTCATTCTTCTGGTCGTCCATGGTATATTCAATATTCTTCGCCAACATCATAATCATATGCATCAATTCTTCGATATTCCTTATTCATTGTTCTGCTTCACCTGCATGTGAGGAAATTAAAAATATCATAGTTTGGGTCAGAGCAGGTACACTTCAGTCCTCAGAGTGACAGCTTTGCTTTTCAACTCTTTAAAGTGGTCTTTTGCAGCAGATTTGCCGAAGATAACATGTCGTTTGATTTCTTGACTGCTGTTCCATGGGCATTGATTATAGATCCAAGTAAAGTGAAATTGTCGACAACTTCAATCTTTTCTCTGTTTATTATCATGTTGCTTATTGATCCATTGTGAGGATTTTTGTTTTCTTTATGTTGAGGTGTAATCCATACTGAAGGCTGTAGTCTCTGACCTTCTTCAGTGTTTCAAGTCATCTTCACTTTCAGCAAGCAAGGGTGTGTCATCTGCATATCGCAGGTTGTTAATGAGTCTTCCTCCAGTCCTAATGCAGAATTCTTCTTCATGTAGCCCAGCTTCTCAGATTATTTCCTCAGCATGCAGATTGAATAATGTTATAGATTGAATTATGCCCCCCCAAAAATATGTGATATAAAACCTAACCTCTACTCCTGTGGTTATAATCCCATTTGGGAATGGGACGTCTTTGTTATGTTAATGAGGCACGATTAGTGTAGGATGTATCTCGAATAAATATCCTTTAAGATATAAAAGAGATTAAACAAACAAGAAAAGAAGAGATCTGGAAAGATACATGCCAAACCACATGAAGATTGCCAAGGAGCAGAAGCTCAGAAGAGACGAAGACTTTCCTGTAGAGCTCGCACCTTGAATTCAGGCTTCTAATCTTGTAAACTGTCAGAAAATAAATTTCTATTTGTTAGAACCACCCACTTATGGTACTTCTGTTATAGCAGGGCTAGATAACTACAACAAATAAGTATAGTGAAAAGATTCATAAACTTGAAGAGAGATTTCAGTTTCTAATGTTTAGTTAAAATAAGTTATCTTTTTATGTATTTATCTGCTATGCATACACATTCGAATATCTCATGATCTCTCTTTGATGAACAGGGACATTAATTTTTAAAAATGTAAAAGCACTTTTTTATTTTAAGATGTCTTAAGCATTCTGGTCTCAAGGATATACAATTGGTTCTGTAATAATTCTATTGATTTTTAGAATATTAAAAATTCATAAAATAAAAATAATTTAATCACACTCATGTTTGTATTTATTAAAATGTGCAGGCACAGATCTTTATGGAATTTGTTCATAAGGTTATTCATGAAGATTTTCTAAAAATAAAAATTGTATAAAGCATTAACTGTGTTTGTGAAACAATTAGATACTGGTCGAATTCTACATACTCTTGTATACTAGGTGAAAATTTTTGTTTTATTTTGTGTTATTTTATTCCCTAATATATTTTATTAATAGGCTATTTGTATGGAGACAGTCAAAGATAAGACGTAGTCCATGGCCTGTTGAGAATAATGCTTGTGAAGTAATTAGCAAAATAGAATAAAACATGGAGTAATGATTCCCCAGTCTTCATACTACCTAAAGGATAAATTGTGAGTGATAAGAACAAGAGAAAGATGAATCAGGAGAGGCACACACGTGAGTCTGGGATCTTCAGTTCCATCATTAGTAAGGTTTCTGTCATTAATGTAAAATAAATCTGTTATGTCTCTAATAATCTTCTTTGTGTCATTCTGTATTTGATTAATTACTTAACAACTACTTATATTTGAGATTAGGGGGGTCCCCTGAAGGTCTTAGGCCAAAAATAGTAAAATTCATTTCTAGAGACAATGATAACATTTGAACTAGAAGAGATCAGAACCTCTGCTCTGTTTCTGCTCCTCTTGGTGTTTCTTGTCTGATGTGGAGCTCTTCATGTGTTCTAGCCCCACAGGGCATGCTGCATCAACTATGGTGACTTCAGTATGCAAAGTGTAGCCTGGCACCTAGTGATACGTGACAAACATGACAGCAATGTTTATCTTCAAAGAGTTTGCCTAAATTGGCCCATGAGATTTTTCAGGTCTGTAATAGTATTGTCTACTCTAAACAAAAAAGCATATGAAAAAGCTTCTTCTAATTTTTCTGTTACAGATGCTGCCTGTCACCTGCTAGTAATCATTCAAGAATTCCATGAGTTGCTTTTTCCCCCACTCATATAGATTTGAAAAACCACTTTCCAGAACCACATACATCTGCATCAGAGAACAATGGACAGTTTAAAGGCATACAAAATGCACATTTTCAGCAGTGATGTTTAGTTAGTTCTTTTCCTTGACATTTAGGGATATTGGCATAAAGAAAATAGGGGAAAATGTTCTCTTAGCAAATATTAACAATTTCAGAGAGAGACAGATTTCATCCCTTGTTGATGAAAATATTATAGCCATGCCTTAATGCCATCTGTTTATGGGTTTCTAGACTCAGAGTTTTCCAGAGGCAATCATAATCTGTAAAATGTTCTGTGTGCTAGCTTTTGTCAACTGCTTCAGTTGCTAGATTTGAGGAAGCAGAGTTAGACACCCCTTAACTCACACTCCTCTCTGTGACAACACCTGCAGCCACCAAGGCACATAAAACAGTCCAGGTAAGATCAGTATTACTTATGCTCAAAATTTGGCCTACAATGTATCTTATGAATCATATTAATAATAAAATTTCCTCATAAATTTTGAATTTTTGCTCTAATAACATGCACATACATAATGCTAAGAAATTACAAGAAACCCTTCTAGTAACTTTTGCAACATGTATGTATTTTAATGAGGTTCATCCATGTGTGATCAGATCTCTTTCTTTTTTTCAGATGATCTGGAATTATGAACATTTATTACCATGGTAAGCACAAACTTAGACTATGGTGACTTTTTCAGAAGTATTGTCCTATTTTAATTTCAGAAGCGGATTTTCATCTGTATTTGCATGATACTGCTTTTCAAGAATAGTGTCATTACAAAGGTTCATGTAAAAGAGCCTCCATTTAAACAGATATTGTATTTATTAACGGTTGTTTTACATAACTTCTCCGAATAAAGTGCATCCTATCTTTACTGATTTCACAGACATCTGAAGATGAAGTTAAATCTTAAATAAGTAAGCTTGCATTATGCATGCACACACACACATACTTTTCCTTCTCCTCTCTCTCTCAAGTACTAAACTTTGTTTTTTCCATGATTATACATTTTCCATTTAGGAAAACTGGAAATCTTGAAAAATGAAATGGAAAGTATAAACATCGATATCCTAGGCATTCGTGAGCTGAAATAGACTGGTATTGGCCCGTCATATGGTCTACTATGCCAGGAATGACAACTTGAAGAGGAATGGAATTGCATTCATCTAAAAAAAAAAAAAAATTCAAGTTCTATCCTGAAGTAAAACACTGTCAGTGACAGGATAATATCCATACGTCTACAAGGAAGACCAGTTAATACAACAATTATTCAAATTTACACAGAAACCACTAGACCAAAGATGAAGAAATTGAAGATTTTTACCACTTCTGCTATCTGAAACTGATTGAACATGCAATCAGGATGCATTGATAATTTCTTGTGATTGGAATGCAAAAGTTGGAAACAAAGAAGAAGGATTGGTAGTTGGAAAATATGGCCTTGGTGACAGAAATAATGCCAGAGATCACATGATAGAATTTTGCAAGACCAATGACTTATGCTTTGCAAATACCTTTTCTTTGACAACATAAATGGCAACTATATAACTGGACCTCACCAGATGGAATACACAGAAATCAAATAGACTTTATTTGTGGAAAGAGATGATGGAAAAGCTCAATATCATCAATTAGAACAAGGCCAGGGGCTGACTATGGAACAGACCATCAACTGCTCATAGATAAGTTCAAGTTGAAGCTGAAGAAAATTAAAGCAAGTCCACGAGAACCAAATTACGACCTTGAGTATATCCAGCCTGAATTTAGGAACCATCTCAAGAATAGATTTGATGACTTGAACAGTAATGACAGAAGACCAGAGGAGTTGTGGAATGACGTCAAGGACATCATACATAAAGAAAGCAAGAGGTCACTAAAAAGACAGTAAAGAAAGAAAAGACCAAAATAGATGTCAGAAGAAACTCTGAAACTTGCTATTAAATGTCTAATAGCTAAAGCAAATGGAAGAAATGATGAAGTAAAAGAGCTAAACAGAAGATTTCAAAGGGTGGCTCGAGAAGACAAAGTAAATACTATAATGACATGTGCAAAGACCTGAAGATAGAAAACCAAAAGGGAAGAACACATTCGGCATTTCTCAAGCTGAAAAAACTGAAGAAAAAATCAAGCATTGAGTTGCAATACTGGAGGATTCTATGGAGAAAATATTAAATGACACAGGAAGCATCAAAAGAAGATGGAAAGGATACACAGAGTCACTACACCAAGAAGAATTGATCAATGTTCAACCATTTCAGGAAGTAGCATATGATCAGCTAGCATATGATGGTACTGAAGGAAGAGGTCCAAGCTACACTGCAGGCATTGGCAAAAAGCAAGGCTCTGAGAACTGACAGAATATCAATCGAGATGTTTCAACAAAAAGATGCAACACTGGAAGTGCTCACTCATATATGCCAAGAAATTTGGAAGACAGCTACCTGGCCAGCCGACTGGAAGAGATCCATATTTATCCCTATTTCAAAGAAAGGTGATCTGATGGAATGTGGAAATTATCAAACAATATAATTAATATTACATGTAAGTAAAATTTTGCTGAAGATCATTTAAAAGCGGTTGCAGCAGTACATCTACAGGGAACTGCCAGAAATTTGAGCCAGATTCAGAAAAGGATGTGGAATCAGGGATATCATTGCTGATGTCAGATGGATCCTGGCTGAAAGCAGAGAATACCAGAAGGTGTTGTATTGACCTGTGTTGTACTGGCTATACAAACACATTTGTCTGTGTGGATCATAACAAATTATGGATACTATTGTGAAGGATGGAAATTCCAGAACACTTAATTGTGCTCATGTAGAAACTGTACATAGACCAAGTAGTTCACACAGAAAAAAGGAATAATGGCTATTTTTAAAATCAGGAAAGGTAAGTGTCAGGGTTATCTCCTTTCAACGTACTTATTCAGTCTAAATGCTGAGCAAATAATCTAAGAAGCTGGGCTGTATGAAGAAGAATGTGGCATCAGGATTGGAGGAAGACTGAGTAACAACCTGCGTTATGCAGATGACACATCCTTACTTACTGAAAGTAAAGAGGACTTGAAGAACTTACTGATGAAGATCAAAGACCACAGATTTCAGTAGGGATTACACCTCAACATAAAGAAAATAAAAATCCTCATGATGGACCAATAAGCAATATCATGATAAATGGAGAAAAGATTGAAGTTGTCAAGGATTTCATTTTACTTGGATCCACAATCAATGCCCATGAAAGCAGTAGTCAAGATATCAAAGTATTGCATTGAGCATATCTGCTGCAAAAGACCTCTTTAAAGTGTTAAAATGCGAAGGTGTCACCTTGAGTACTAAGGCCTGCCTGACTCAAGCCATGGTATTTTAAATTGCCTCATACGCATGTGAAAACTGGGCAATGAATAAGGAAGGCCTAAAAAGAATAGATGCCTTTGAATTATGGTGTTGGTAAAGAATATCGAATACACCATGGCCTGCCAGAGGAAGGAACAAATCTGTCTTGGAAGAAGTACAACCAGAATGCTCCTTAGAAGCAAGGATGGTGAGACTATGTCTTACATACTTTGGCCATGATGTCAGGAGGGATCAGTCCCTGGAGAAGGACATCATGCTTGGTAAAAAAGAGGGTCAGCAAAAGAGAGGAAGACCCTCAATGAGATGAATTGACACAGTGGCTGTAAAAATGGGCTCAAACATAGCAATGATTGTTAGGATGGCACAGGACTGGTGGTGTTTTGTTCTGTTGTATATAGGGTTGCTATGAATCAGAACTGTGTCCATGGTACCTAACAACAACAACATGGTTTTAAGTAAGTTCTGTATGCTGATCATACCTAAATTTTATCTCAAGACCCTACTGTTCTGATGAAGTCATATATGTAACTCCTACTTTCCATTTGCATTTTTTTTTTAATATCTCAAAGTTAATGAGATAAAGCAGATCATTTGATTTTACTCTCAAACTGTCTTCTCTTCCAGTTTCACTATCCCAGTAAATGTCACCACTGTTAAGGCAGTGCTTATTGTTCAGGGCAAATCTTAAGAATTACTATTGATTCTTCTCTTTTCCCGCAGTGTACATTCTATATATCAGCAAGTCTAATGGTTCAACCTAGTAACCCAGTTATTTCTAATCAACTCCACAACTGTCCCACTAGTCTAAGACACAATTTTCTTTCACAAAGACTGTAACAATAACCTCCCCATCAGTACTCCCTCTTCCACATTTCTCCTTTACAATGATTTATTGACACAACAATTGGTACGGTTTTTTTAATAAATTTAAATCAGTTCATATCATACCCCTGCTTGCATTCTTTAATGTATTCTGATTACTCAAAATTAAAGTTCAAGTGTTCAACTTGACCTAAAAGGTGAAAGCCCAAGTGTACTTCTCCAATATCATTTCATACGTCACTCTCTTTCATTTAGCTTTACTATACTTCTTCCCCCTTTTCTTTTACTCTTTGAGGCATTGCTGATTCTTCTGCTAGGAATCCTTTTCCTGCTGATATTTGCATGACAATTCCTCCTCTCTATTCTGTTCTTTGATTAAAAGCCATCTCATCAGAGAAGGCTTCTTTTAAAATAACCATCTCACCACTATGTAACTTAAAGTGCATTTATGCACAGTCTGGCTTCCCTGTAAGAATGTAACCTCCAGAAGGGCAGGAATTTATCTTAATTAACCTCTACGTTTCCAGAACTTAGGACAGTGTCTGGTACCTGAAGGTGTCCTGTATTCATTTAGCACATGAATTAGCTAAGTAATTAAATAAGTAATACAATTTGTGTAGTATTCCTAATAATATTGAACATTATTCTAATTTTATTCTGCTTCTTTCTCCCTCAGAAATGTATCTCTTGAGTGGAATTATCCATTAGAAGGAAGTGTCATGAGCAAAATACTCATTTACCATGCTGGAAATATAACTCACTTTGAATAAATACATTGGTATAAGAATTAGTATCTTTGAGAGCTGAAGACCATGGTCTAAGGTGACATCTAGTTCAATTGGCATAACATAGTTTATAAAGAAAATGTTCTACATCCCACTTTGGTGAGTAGTGTCTGGGGTTTTAAAAGCTTGTGAGTGGCCATTTAAAATACTCCATTGGTCCCATCCTGTCTAGAGCAAGGGATAATGAAGAAAACCAAAGACACAAGAGAAAGATTAGCCCAAAAGACTAATGGACTGCAACGGCCACAGCCTCCACTAGACTGAGTCCAGCACAACTAGATGGTGCCCGGCTCCCACCACAGACTCCTTTGACAGGGATCCCAATAGAGGGTCCCAGACAGAGCTGGAGAAAAATGTAGAACAAAATTCAAAATCTCAAAAAAAGATAAGATTTGCTGCTCTGACAGAGACTGGAGAAACCCTCAGAGTACCGCCCCTGGACAGCCTTTGTACTCAGTACTGAAGTCACTCCTGAGGTTTACTCTTAAGCCAGAGATTAGACCCGCTAGTAAACCTAAGCAAGACCAAATGGGCACACCAGCCCAGGGGCAAGGACGAGAAGGCAGGAGGGGACAGGAAAGCTGGTAACTAGGTACTCAAGGTGAGAAGGGTGGAATGTTGACACGTCATGGGATTGGCAACCAATATCACAAAACAATATGTGTATTAATTGTTTAATGAGAAACTAATTTGCTCTGTAAATCTTCATTTAAAGTACAATAAAGAAGGAAAGAAATAAAATCATAAAAAAAAAGAATTAGTATTTTGAGAGAATGATCATTCATTGATAAACTAATAAAATTGAAGCTCTGGAATTGCAAAGTTGATGTGTAGACTTAAGTTAGCCATGAGAGTTCAACCCAAATAGCAAATTATCTTCCAAATATTAGAGAATTGAATTAAACTTAGAGAAAATAAGTGAAGATAAACGTTTATAGTACGGTTGCACTAATGGATGTTATTTATATCAGTATTGGGAAATACATGTATCAGATCTGGCCTATAAACTTAACAGCTATCTTTGATTAAGTTTAAATAACAACAAAATAATAATCCTGATCATAGAAAAATATCCACTTCTATCCATCATTATAAAATGATTTGGCAGCTATGTCTTTATTATGGAAATAAATAATTATTTTAGAGAAAGGGTTGAATTAGAGAGTTGTATTAGAGCTTGCATTTATTTATTTATTTATTGCTTAGCTTTAATTCAATTGAACTTCAAATTCTCAATTGATACTTTCAGTCAGTTAATTAAATAAAAAGTATAGAAAATTGCAATTGATTTCTCAAATCAATAGATGTTTACAAAGTGAAAATATTCATAAGTTCAAAACCTATATATATGAATAATAATAAATCAACTCTATACAGACAAGTTAGATATTGTTTGTGATCAATGAAAACAGACTTAGCATATATGTATTGTGAACATCTAATGGTAACTGTTATTTGTTCCTCGGCTTCATCACCATGGCATATTAGAATGATCTAAGGTTTCCTCAAACAAACATGTTTCACCATAAATGATTTATAAGTCATTATAACACTTTCCCAGAGTCCCTAGGTGACTCAAACGGTTAAGCACTAAGCTACTAAACAAAATGTTGGTGGTTTGAATCTACCCAGAGATACCTTAGAAGAAAGGCCTGGCAATCTACTTTCAAAAGATAACAGCCACTGAAAACCCCATGGAGCCCAGTTCTACTCTGATACACACGAGCTCACCATGAGTCACACTTGACAGCAACTGGTATAGTTTTTAGGGCACTTCCCATTTTATTTTATCCTTTTTCACAAGGATAAATTTGAAGTTCAGTCCAGAATTGATATCCATTTGATTTTCATGACTTGTTCTCGTACAACTTATACCACTATTCATTCATTCAGGTATACTATCTCCCCGGTTAACTTAAAAATACCCTGTTTTAAAGTCATTTAGCAATTTAGATCAGCAAAATCTCTATATAAGAAGATGCATTTTACTAGGTGTCAGGGAGAGAGTTTGGGGAAATGGTAAGAGGCAACAAAATATTCTGTAATAAGAAATGAGAATGTAATCTGAGAATTTCCAAAATTGTTCACAAATAGATACAAGGACTTAACTGGTTCACAACACATATTTTTAAATGAAACTAGCATCTATACCTTTTCTACACTGTATTAGAAGCAGTGTATTGTGTTGATTAAGAGCCCAGGGTTTAAAGTTGGAACATCTTAGTTTCAAATCCTGACTATACCAAGTAAATATCTTGGGATAATTTATACCTTGTAATTCAGTTTCCTCATCTACAAAATGAAGATATTAATCATAGCAACCTGATGAAGTTGATATTGTTTTAATTAAAGTAAGATATTAGATGCAAATGTCTTAGAATAGTATCCTGCATGTAGTATCCTAATACTAGTTATTTGCAATCTAAGTGTTGTTAGGTGCCATTGAGTCGGTTCCAACCCATAGCGACCCTGTGTACAACAGAACAAAACACCGCCTGGTCCTGAGCCATCCTCATAATCGTTGCTATGCTTGAGCCCATTGTTGCAGCCACTGGCTCAATCCATCTTATGGAGGGTCTTCCCCTTTTTCGCTGACCCTCTACTTTACCAAGCATGATGTCCTTCTCCTGGGTCTGGTCCCTCCTGATAACATGTCCAAAGTAAATGAGACAAAGTCTCGCCATCCTTGCTGCTAAGGAGCATTCTGGCTGTACCTCTTCCCAAGCAGAATTGTTCATTCTTCTGTCAGTCCATGGTACATTCAATATTCTTTGCCAACACATAATTCAAATGCATCAATTATTCTTCGATCTTCCTTATTCATTGTCCAAATTTTGCCTGCGTAAGAGGCATTTGAAAATACCATAGCTTGGGTAAGGCACATCTTAGTCCTCAAAGTGACTTCTTTGCTTTTCAACACTTTCAAGAGGTCTTTTACAGCAGATTTGTCCAGCTCAATATGTTGTTTGATTTCTTGACTGCTGCTTCCATAGGTGTTGATTGTGGATCCAAGTAAAAGGAAATCTTTGACAACTTCAATATTTTCTCCATTTATCAGGGTGTTTTTATTGGTTTAGTTGTGAGAATTTTTGTTTATTTTATATTGAGGTGTAATCCTCACTGAAAGCTGTAGTATTTGTTCTTCATCTGTAAGTGCTTCAAGTCCTCTTCGCTTTCAGCAAACAAGGTTGTGTCATCTGCATATTGCAGGTTGTTAATGAGTCTTCCTCCAATCCTGATGCTTCTTTTAAGTGTAAACAGTGTATATAGCTCTTCTAACATATATTAAAATAAATATTTTCAGGCACTTAAGTGATATTAAATTTCAAAATGTTTCAAATGATTGTAAAGCTTTTCATGACCATATTTCTTGTTGTCCTACTTTTCGTTTATTATGTTCCCAAAAATCATCATGAAATTATGACCATGAATAGAGTTACAGATTGGATTATCAATGCTGGTATAGAGATGCCTACTATTTTTACTGAAATCTTTCTTGAGGGATGTTATGGATTGAATTGTGTCCCACAAAATACATCTGTGGTTATAATCCCACTTGAGAATGGCTGTCTTTTTTATATTAATGAGACAGGATTAATGTAGGGTGTGTTTTGTGTCAATCTCTTTTGAGATATAAAAGAGATTAAACAAGCAAGAAAAGAAGAGACTGGAGAAGATACATGCCAAGCCACATGAAGACTGTGTAGGAGCAGAAGCTCAGAAGAGACGAGGACATTCACCTAGAGCCTGCATCCTGAATTCGGACTTCTAGCCTCCCAACTGTGATAAAATAAATTTCTGCTTTTTAAAGCCACCCGTTTGTGGTATTTCTGTTGTGGCAGCACTAGATAACTAAGACAAGGGAACTTGGTTGCTTTGACAAGGAGGAGGACCTAATAATAAAAATCATCATGTAATATTTACTAATAACTGAATTGTACATTTAACTGTGTCAACACTTGCATAGTAAGCTCTCCAAAGACATCCATGCCCCAAAGCCTAAATATATGGAATTCAAGGAACATTTATGTAGACCAAAAACCTTGGATCAAGGAAAACATAGAGAAAAAGATCTAATTCAAAATACTTATTATATTTTCACAGAAATATGAAACAAAATACAACATGGAGTTTGATTAAATTTAATTAATTTGAATATATATATAGGTCAATTGACATAACATAGTTTATTAAGAAATATTCTACATCCTACTTTGGTGAGTGGCATCTGGGATTGTAAAAGCTTGTGAGTGGCCTTCTAAGATACAGCAATTGGTCCCATCCCACTTGTAGCAAAAGAGAATGAAGAAAATCAAAGACACAAGGCAAATACTAGCCCAAAGGGCCAAAGGACCAAATGAACCAAAGACTCCACCATCCTGAGGCCAGAAGAACTAGATGGTGCCGGGCTATCACCAATGACCATCCTGACAGGGAACACAACAGAGAGTCCCGGACGGAGCAGGAGAAAAATACAGAACAGAATTCAAATTCATGTAAAAAGACCTGACTTAATGGTCTGACAGAGACTGGAGGAACCCTCGAAATTATGGCCCACAGATGTACTGTTAACCCAGAACTGAAACCATTCCCGAAGCCCACTCTTCAGACAAAGATTAGATAAGATTATAAAACAAAAAATCATACACCTGAAGAATGTGCTTCTCAGTTCCATCAGATATATGAGAGCAAATGAGCAGCTCCTGTCCAAAAGCAGGATGAGAAGGCAGGAAGGGGCAGGAACTGGTAGAATGGACACAGGGAATCCAGGGTGGAGAGGGGGGGTGTGCTGTCCCATTGTGGGGATTACAACTAATATCACAAAACAATGTGTATAAATTTTTGAATGAGAAATTAACTTGAGCTGTAAACTTTCACCTAAAGCACAATAGAAAGAAAATATATATATATTCTAAAGTTTGTAGTCTAAATTCAAGTTATTGTGTATTTAATTTCCCTTTAAAATAATATATTATTATATTACATTATATTATTATACAGGAGTCCCTGGTTGATACAGATGATTAAGTGACCGGCTACTATCCTAAAGGTTGTTAGTTCAAACTCACCCAGAAGCACCTCAGAAGAAAGGCTTGGTGATCTGCTTCTGAAAACTTACATCCCTGAAAACCCTATAGAATGCAGTTCTACTCTGAAGCAAGTGTAGTCGCCATGGGTAGGAATCAGCTTGACTTGTGACAGCTGGAAAAATTCCACCAGTTAGCTTCCTTTACAGTCCCTTCCCAAGTTTCAGTTAGATTCTTTCTAGTTAGTTTATGATTAATCATTTTTCCATTATTCATTAGTAGCTAAAACATATCAGGAGCCATGGATTATTCTAGATTTTTGCCTATGTTTCCAAGTGAACATCTAGATGTCCTTTTCCATGTTTTCCTTATGTATGTCATCATATTAATGTTTAAGAGCTTCTAGTAGATTTAAATGACTCAGCATTGCTGCATTGTTATTTTGTATTGAGTCAAATTAATCACACTTGAACAACTTTTAAAAACTATGCCTCAAGAGGTGTCAAACTATTAAATATTTTTCTATTATAAGGACTGAGAATTGTTCACTGCAGAGAATAAAGTACCACTTTTGCATATATTATACAAACATTTTATGCTTCATGAAACCACAATAAATTTTCTTGCTGATTACTTGTGTAGTCTAAGGATCTCCTGCTGTTTTATAGAGTCTTATTAATTTCATTCAAGTAGTAAAATTAGCACCTGTAGAGAACCCTTTATGATTTCTTAACTTTTATCATATTAGTAATAACCTACTTCATTTATCACGGAACAGCTGCTTTTCTCTGTCTCCCTATTTAGCACTGGTGTTCTTTGCATTTTAAATTTTTGTTTTAAGTGAAAACAGCAGTGGCTACAGAATAAGGAAAGAAGAAACCTTAGCCTTCGAATCAACCAGATTTAAATAAATCAGGTTCTGAAGTTAGCTAAGTATCCTAGGCTTAAAAGAAGGGAATCTACCTCCCTGTATTTCCTTTTATGTATAGCACTCTTGGATACAACTTAATACAACTATGGAATGATTTACTGAATAATGTATTGGTCTGAATGAGTTCATGAACCTTCTTCCTGCTATCCTGTGACAGAAACTGAGGAGTCAAAAAATATTATTCAGTATCTCTTTTAGAAGTATTTCACATTCAAAGCATTTATATTTGCTAGGCTGCTGCATATATGTGCAATGAACCAACATATTCTCTGAGACTTCTCTGTTCCTTATTTGATGCTGCAGTCCAGCAGAGGAAGACCAGCAGTTAAGGCATGAGGATGGATCCCTGGTGCAGCCTGAGACTATAGGGAACATTGAAGGAAGGGTGCAGGCATAAATGAATTTGGCTGGAACGTTGCTTGCGGGGTAGATAAGGAAACATACTCTTGATAAAGTCCTGTTGTCAGACTATATGCAGATAATTTCTAAAAGGTTTCTCAAGATCAGTGAGTTTACGAAAATATCCTGGTTTGTTGAGCTAGTCTTCTTCAAAGACGGGGTGCAAACTCAGGGCAGTCTGAAGCCTAAATTCAAGCTTTTTTTTTTTTTAATAGCCGTATATTGTTTTTAGAGAAGAAGGAAATTGCCTCAGATAAATCTACTAGGGAATTACATCTTATGGAGACTCCTAAATTAAAAATTTGTTGGTTTTTTTCTCCTTTTCTCCTTTTCTTCCTTCCTTTCTTTGACTTTCTATTTGATTGCAGGCAAACTGCCTCATTTCTTTCTACTGAGTGGCATGTAGGCAGAAAATGCCCAAATTTTTACATGGGAAAGTAAGTAATGCCTGGGCTTTGGAGTCAATGCCTGGGTTCAAATCACAGCCTTGTTTCTTATTACCTTGATGAACTTGGGCAAGGAGTATCGCCTCTTCACAACCCTTTCATCTGCAATATGGGGATACTAACGGTTCCTACTCAGTAGCACTGTTGTTAGGACTAATGAGTTAATTACTCAAAGTTTTTAGTTTTTATTTAATACATGCTATATAATATATAGAGCGCTGGTGATGCAGTGGTTAAGAGCTCAACTTCTAACCAAAAGGTTGGCAGTTGGAATCCACCAGCTGCTCCTTGGAAGCCCTATGGGGCAGTTCTACTCTGTCCTATAGAGTTGCTATCAGTCAGAATCAACTCAATGGCAATGGATTTGGCTTTTTTTTTTTGGTTATACACATATATGCATATATATCTATCTATGTAACCACTCACATATTTTTTGGTTATTACTGCTATTGTTGCCAACTTGTATGTTATGTCATTTGCTAATAACATTCCTTATTCTTGACTATTTCTTAGTATCATCCTTTAGCTTGGTTAGTTTGGGTCACTTCACCGACATTCTGTGTTGCTTTTCCCATCACCAAAACTAACAAGTGTCTACCGTCTAGAAAGGGATTGCCCCTCCCTCCCCCTCCCATCCCTGGTAACCACGAAAAAACGTTGATTTCTATACATATACCTATTTTTATCTTTCTATAAAAGTGGGATCATACAGTATTTGTCCTTTTGTGCTTGACTTAATTCATTCAGCATAATGTCCTCCAGATTTATCCACGTTATAAGATATTTTGTGGACTCATCAGTATTCTTTATAGCTGTGCAGCATTCCATTGAATACATATATATATACATAAATAAATCTCGCATTTTGTTTATTTATTCATTCATTGATGGGCCCTTAGGTTGTTTCCATCTCTTTGCTATTGTGAATAATGCTGCAGTGAACAGTGTGATACGTCTATTCATGTCACTGATATTAGATCTCTAGGGTATATACCTAGGAGTGGGATTGCTGGATTATATGGTATTTCTATTTCTAGCTTTTTGAGGAAATGTCATGCTACCTACCATTTTCCATAGTGGTTGTACCATTTTACATTCTTATTAGCAGTGGATAAGGGTTCCAGTCTCCCCACAACCTAGCCAGCATTTATTGTTTTTTGTTTTTGCTCTTTGTCATTTTTGCAGGGCTGAGATGATATCTTATTGTAGTTTTGATTTGAATCTCTCTGATGGCTAATGGTCGTGAGCATCTCTTCATATGTTTGTTGACCACACTTCCATGCTTCTTGTCTGCCACTCCCAATTGTCCCTTAAGGAGATATTCTCACATGTTATCTTTTTCCTTTTCCTCTGCTGGTCTAACACTGCATTTATTCTGATTTAAGAGCCATCTGTCTCACACATAATGTGTATGTATTTTTTAATATTCTTCCTTCATTTTCTCTGTTTTCTAATCTTCTCTTTGACAGTACTTGTATTAGTTACAAGTAGAATACCACAAATGAAGTACCACAAACTATGTTGCTTATAAAACAGAAATTTGTTCTCTCATAGTTCTGTAGACTAGACGTCCAGAACCAGGGTCTTGCCACGCCATGCTCTTTCCAAAGGTTCTAGGGGAAGATCCTTTCTATCTTCTGGTAGCCACAAGCATTCCTTGGCTTGTGGCAGCGTAACCCGAATTTCTGCCTCTGTCTTCACATGGCTATTTCCCCTCCATGTCTGTCTATATCTTCTCGTTTTTTCATAAGGATCTCAGCCATATTGTATTAGCACCCACCCTACTCCGGTATGACCTCATATTAACAAATTATACCTGCAAAAAGTCTATTTCTAAATAAGGTCACATTCACAGGTACTAGGAGTTAGGGCTTTAACATACATTTTTGGGGGGCAGGGGAGGAGGAGAATAATTCAACACATATTAGTGCTGGAAACTTTTCTTCATGTTTTGTTTGCCAATGAGACACCAAAGTGCGTATGGTCAGTGGACAATTGGTTATGTATTTCTGAAATTTTGAATAGATGTCTTTATTGAAAATATAGTTTTAGGAGATTCAGGCATATAATTGGTAACTGAAGTTATGAGAAAGTGTAAAGTAAACATAGTGGGGAAATAAAAGTTCCAGAATAAATACATGTAGTCAAACATGTAAAAGCCCGAGAAGTCAGAATGATAGGTGGGTATTCATGATTTATTTTCAGAGAAGTACTTTCAAATACCATTGAAAAGTCAAGCAATATGAAAATGAAAAAAAAAAATCTATTACATTTACTGACATAATGTTCAAGCATATCTTGGCATCTGCTATCTTTAAGTCTCTCTTTATAGTGTAAATTATCCCTGAAAAGACAGAGGAATTGGAATTTAGAGTATAGGTGAAGCAACTGGCCTGTGTCAGGAGGAATTGCATCTCTTTCCCTGTAACTAGAGGAAATTTATACAATTGTTTGCTTCATGGCTTTTATTTACTCTGAGAAGTGGAAGAGAGTTAAAAATGGAACATTTGGGGAGAGTGGAAATTTGAGATTTCCATTGAGAAAGGTGAATTATGATTAATGTCACAATAGAATTGATAGCAGGGATTAGCATCAGTTAAGACTTACTAGTTGTGATAAGGGATCAGTGATAGTTCTAATCTTGGTCCTGAATGCTCTCTAGCAGTAACCATCAGTCCAAGTGCTGATCAAGAGAAAATAAATAGTTCCTTCATTCAGGGATGAAGGATACTAGTTCTTGTGGCTGAAAGTTAAGAAAAATAACATTATGTTATACTGGAAATAGAGGTCAATCGAAATTTGTTTTAAATCTTACTTTTTTCTCCTTTAATCACTTGCATTTAAATAGTACTATTTCCTCATTTTTTAATTTATATTATAATTCAGCTATATGTTGCATTAGTTATTCTTTTTTTTCAGGATAGTGTGCCAACTACTATTACTATATAATAAAATACACCTAAATTTAATGGCATAAGATAACACTTTTATAATGTTTGTAAACTCTGTTGGTTAAGAATTTGATCAGGGCAAAGGGCAGAAGCTTTGTTCTTTTTCCATGACATTTGTGCGAGAGGGATTCAGTGACTGAGGGCTGGGATTATCAAGAGGCATCTTGAATGACATGACACTGGAGGCTTGATGCTGACTGTCACCTAGGATGTTAGCTGGACTGTCTACTTGAAAATCTCCATGTGTGACCTCTTCATGGGAGCCCTGCATTTGGGCTAATTTGAGCTTCCTTCCTTAGAAACAAGATAGAAGGACCTGTCATTTCTATTACCTAATGACAGAGGACACAGAGTCACTTTCACCATCGCCTTTAACGGTTGAGGCTATCTCCAGTTTTATCCAGGCTCAAGGGGAGATACCACCACTGAACAGAAGGTATTTCAAAGTCATATTGTAAGATGATCATATATGTAAGAAAATATTTTTGCTGTCATCTATGGAAAACACAATTTGCCAAATCCAGGAACCTTAATCATAATGTGTAACATCTGTCAAGAAAAATTAGACTTAGATCTCTAATAAAGTAGGGTTGTTGTGTGTTTTGTTTGCTATGTTTCCTCACACTACAACACAGTGTTTGGCACATATAGTTAATAAATAGTTATAGACTATAGTACTAGAAAAAAGCTATTCTAAATTTACATTATTTTCAATATACCTTTTGCAACACAACCCATGTTAATCAGATTTACAAAGGCAATAACTATCAGCAGTAGCAGCAGGGCTAACATTTTGGAATTACAGATTCCAAGGTTGGACTTTTTTCCAGAACGGCCATAGAGTAATGGAGGATTCTGATATTTAATTTCAACTAATTAAAAGGTGAATAAATCTTATATAACCAAAATAAATTTTAGCTCTTCCCTAGGGAAAAAAGGAGTCTTGTTTGCTTACTCCTACTCCCGTGCAAAGATATATAGATGGGTATATCGATACATATATGTATATATGTGTATTCCATACTGAGGAATCAGAATTAATGTATCTAGGGAATTAATAACCAAAGCAAAACTTTTTTTCTTCTTCTTGGAGCACTTATGGAGTGCCTACTACTTCATATCAGGCATTGACTTCGGCAGTGCACAGACAAGCTCTCATAATCCATAACCAATAATTTTCATGTATTTTTTCTAAAAATACTTTATTATGAGTTATTTCTGAATAAGGCAGAGGGAAAATATAATGTATTGTCTACATTACCTTCAACTTTCTTTTTAGAATTACATTGTAAATAAGCAGAGCTTAATTGTTTTGAGATATAAAATAGCAGATTAAGTAAGCAAGTAAGAAAACACCGACAAAGGGGAAGATACAGGCCAGATGATCACCAAGGAACCTAGGAATAGAAGCTGATAAGACACAAGGACTTTCCCCTAGAGTGGAAAAAGAGAGAGAGACTTCCCCTAGGGTCTACGCCTTGAATTCAGACTTCAAGCCTCCTAAATCGTGAGAAAATAAATTTCTGTTTGTTAAAGCCACCCACTTGTGGCATTTCTGTTACAGCAGTACTATATAACGAAAACAGAAGAGAAAATAAATCTCGGGAATTTATCAAGTACACAAATTATCCTCCTGTTATTTTGCAAAGTGATCAGTAGCAATTCCAGATTAAGTCTGTATGCCAGGTAATGCAGTCCTTATCATTTTGTAGGATAAAAAGCACGTGAACTCAAAACTATGTCTATGTATGTAAAACAATCACACCAATTTAGCATTTCAATTATTTTGACCTTTACCCTGACAAATAAATTGGAAAGTCAGAATGATCTGATTTCCACATAAATAATAATAAAAATTACTCAGACATCAGTGGGTACCTATATATGCATATACATTGGCATAACATATATATTAATATTTATATGTTGTTGTTGTTGCTAGATGTCATTGAGTCAATTTTGACTCATAGACACTCCATATGACAGAGCAGAACTGCCCCATAGGGTTTTTGAGGCTGTAATCTTTATGGGGAAGGAGCCCTGGGGGTACCGTGGTTAAAGCGCTTGGCTGCTAACCAGAAGATCGGTGGTTCACGCTAGCGGCTCTGCAGGAGAAAGTTGTGGTAGTCAGCTTCAGTGAAGAGTGACAGCCTTGGAAATCTTATAGTGCAGTTCCACTCTGTCCTACAGGGTTGCTATGAGTTGGAATCAGCTCGACAGTGATGGGAATCTTTATGGGAGCAGATCACCAGGTCTTTCTCTTGAGATGCCACTACCTAAGTTTGAACTGCCCACCTTGCAGTCAGCAGTCCAACGTTTAACGGTTGCACCATCACGGTTCCTTCAATATTCTATATAGGTCCTGAGAAAGTATTCAATCACATTATCTTTTTAGGACACATAGATATAACTTACATGAACTTATATCAGCAAGTGAAGTGCAGAAAATAGTAATGAAAATCACTTTAAAATAATATAATCTTTAATTGAATGGGAGCCCTGGTAGTGCAGTGGTTAAGGGCTCAGCTGCTAACCAAAAAGGTCTGCGGTTCAGATCCACCAGCCACTCCGTGAAAACCCTGTGGAGCAGTTCTACTCTGTCCTAGAGGGTTGCTATGAGTCTGAATCTACAGTATGGCAAAGAATATGGGGTTTTGGGGGGTTTTAACTGAACTGTGGAAAATAGGTTTGGGGATAAATTCTCTTAATTACTGGCTAATATTTCCACTTGCATTGTCTACACATGCATAATCTATGAATCACTGAAGCAGAGTCTTATGTTTACAAGGTAGAGCAAATATTTGCTGGATTAAAATACAAGTAACAAACTGGAAAATCTTAAATATTAAAATCGCTCATCGAGACCTGAATCTAGAACAAACATCTGTACTAAAAAATTAACAGTCTGATTCTCACTGCTTAACTTAATGCCATGTTGTTTAAATTTAGTGTTTGTGATGTCTTTTAAATGATGCCAATTCTTTGTTTCATTTTTTTCCTCCTTCTCTGCCTCTTATTCCCTCCATCCTCCTTTTTCTTTTCCTTTCCCTTCATCTTCTTCCTTTTTTTATTAGACAACTGAATATAAAATTATATGTATATATATATGTGTGTGTGTGTGTGTGTATATATATATATGATGGGAAAACCCGATCAGCTGTAGGCAATCAATTGCAGTGAACATTTTTAATTTTCCTTAAACTTGCCTCAAAAAAGGTTAACACTTTACTTTTTAAGTAAGTCAACATGGTATATATCAATATTTAGAGCCATTAAAATAGCTTAAAATAAACTTAACTTTAATGGGACCTAAAATACAGCATGCTTCTCCTGAACATGATTTCTTGTAATGAATGATTTTAAATAAACTAACCAATAAACATAGAAAGATGCATTTAGAAGCAATTAACACATTTTTATTTTCTAGACAAAATGGCTCAAACATTTTCTATCCTAAAACAGCAATACTGTGTGACACATTTTCAAGTTTTAATCAAAATTAAAAACACAAAAGTTAGTAAACTCCTAAATACTGTATTCAGTGCTAGACCATAGTGAGTCTGGCAAGTGTTTGAGCTGGTGCCAACTTATTAACGGGGAAAACAGGATAACTGAAAACTGAAAGAGCTCAGTATAACACTTTGCTTATCTAGTATACTGAGTAGTAATTCAGTAGCTGTAAACAGTGAATGCATTTCTCTGGTTCTTTATCATGCAGTAGTAATTTCAGCTTTACATGCAATGCCTTTTGGTTCCATCAACATATGATATATCACAGGTAGAATTGAAATCTATGCATTTAATACAAGTGTCCCCATCAAAAAGAAAGCAAACCTCTGCCTGAACTATCCAGGCATCAGATGCAAAACATTTTGTTCTTGGATTTTGCAGAATCTTGCATCTCTTTTTCATGTCAAAATGTGTTTGCAAACATTACCAGATATTTTTAAAAATATAAAAAAAATTTTTTTAGGATTCTAAATTACTCAGAATATAAGATAAAATAGATACATACAGAAAAGAAATAAATCATGTAAGAAATAATTAGTAACTCTTCATTATTTAAATCTTTCAACTAGTTTTTCTTGCATTTTTTTTTCTATTTCAATTACTTTGAATTACACGCTGAGTTTCAAAAATTAGGTGATTTGTTTTTATTTTGGGAGGAGAAGGCTCTAATTGTCTCTGCTTTCAATATAGTATACTATTTATGTCTCAAGGGAAATATGTAAACACAATTTAAAAAATGTATGGTCCTGAATCTTGGGGTGAGCAAGTTCATTCCACAAAGTAAGTTACTACTGGGCTAGTTTATAGAATGATATGGGTAGAGACAGAATTAAAACTTCCATAAAATGCCTTACATGTTGTCCTCTTTGCTGTTAGGATAAGAGCTTCTTTTTGTCAAAGCAGAGATTTGGATCATCCCCATGCACACTGACTATCATCCTGGTTATGAACAATAATCCTAGATGTCAATTGGAGGCTGACTTCAGGGCTTTGTAAAGAAAATGGGAGACTTTTTGGATTATTTTCTGATACCTAAACAAGGAAAATGCATAGACTTCCTCTTAGAGTATTCATTTCCAAAGCTTTACTAATTAACATCCTCCTCAGGGAATAAAGACTGTTAACGCATTCAGTTAGGATGCTAAATAAACTTAAACATGACAAATAATTATTTATTTGTTGAATTAGCCATACAAACAACAGATTAAAAAATAAATAAATAAATAAAACTTAAGAAGTTAGGCATTTTCTTTGTACTTTTGGATATTGGCGTAAATGAAATATATCATTCCTTTGAATGCTTTGCAACTGAAGTCAGGCTTATCAACATCATGGCCTTCAAGATATTGCTCTGTTCCAATGAACTCATTAATGTACTCTCTTAACATCCTTCTAACGTGGTGAAAACTGCATAATCCCAGAACTGGGAGTATAAAACCCATTCATCATTTCATTGACGTTCAGTGTTTCCTCTGTTTTTATGCAATTAAATATGACACTACAGTATTTATTTTGTCCAAAGAAGCAATAAAATAATATACTGAAACAAATTGTCTCTATTTTCTGTATTGGTATTTAATAATACTTATGTAAGAATATTAATTGCATCAGATTTCTAAGTGACTGTTGAAAATACATGAACATATGAGCATAAGAAAATAGGAACAAATGAACAAACTGGTTGGCAGATATCAAAGCCCTAATTTGTGATCATATTAGCAACAACTTAGAAGAAAATTTCTATTAATGTAAAACACTTGCTCTTTGGATCTCACTTCCCCTATGGGACCTGAACTCCACTAACACTATTTCCAGTCATGGTGAGAAAGGTTTTCTCACCCTAGTACTACCATTCATATACCCCGTTGTACTACCATTGCAGCTGAGTCAATTCAGACTATAGCAACATTTCAGGATACAGTAGAACTGCTTCATAGGGTTTCCAGGGCTGTAATCTTTATGGAAGCAGACTGTCACATCCTTCTGCCATGGAGCAGCTGGTGGATTGGAACCACTGACCTTTTAGTTAGCAGCCAAGTGCTTAACCACTGTGCTACCAGGGCTCCTTTACTGTTCTTGTACTTCCATATAACAGTGGTCAAACACTCTATGTTTGACTAAAAAGTGTTCGTAGACTAGGGCTCTCCAAAATGTCTCATGATTTGCTCAGATTGCTAACTGGGAAAGTTCATTTTCTTGCTTTAAAGAAGGGATGATCAAAATAACTACATAATTTACTGAGTTATTTGAGGATTAAAAGATCCACTTTCGTAAAGGTGCTTATATAAATTGTGGAATCTAGACAAGTGTCTGGAATTAATATTTCAGCTGATGTTAGAAATCAGGGTTTGGGTTTGATTTGTAATGGCCTATGACACAGAAATATCCACACTTTCTCTGACAAATACTCGCTCCTTGTAGAGCTCTTAAGGGAGATATATGCAAGATAGAGAAAACAAACGGGAATGAAGGCACTGCTTTATTATCTTTGAAGAGCCATTATTTTTGTGGGAAGAACTTGATGTGGCACTTTATAAAGCTGAATTGGGCATGAACCATACATACACCAGAGGCTCAAGTAGAGGCTTTAACCACAAAAGCCACAATCCAAGTTTCAAGCTATTGGTAAAAATGTCTTTTTAAATTTATTTTTCATATCCAGCATTATTTCCCATCTTGTTAGTGTTTTAGACTGACTGCCCAAATATTCCCAATCTTCCTCTAACCCTCTATTCCTATGCTTTGCACTATGATTTTTCAGCTCCTCCAGTCAAAGGGCAATGTCTGTTTTTCCATCATTGAATCTAGGCTTCCCTTGCCAATAGAATGCAGTGGACCTGATGTGTCAGTTTTTAACCTGGACCTGTGTACACTCTTTCCTGAGAGAATCCCTGCCTCTACCATGAGAACAATTCCAAGCTATCTCTTGGAGGATGAGACACAATATCGAGCAGAGCCAAGTCACAATAGCAGAGGCCATCCTACATAAGCCCATCACATCCTACCCAAAGATTACTGCAGGCAGAAGAACAAGCACAGGTGAGAACATCTGAGTCCAGATAAGATCAGTAGACTCACCCAGATGCCCATAGATTTATAAAAAATAATTAATTTTTGTTGTTTTAAGCTACTAAATTTTGGAGTGTTTCATTACAAAGAAATAGCTAAATCATACAACTGGATGTATACTCCTCAACACTCTGTATTATCTATCCCATATGATGTAGCTGAGGCTGCTGTACATGATCTCCAATGAGCAGGTGAACATATATAACCTAGGCATGGCTAACCAGAGTAGTCCCAGCCCTGCTTTAAGTGTTTGTTTCAAGAATGGACCGAAGTTAAGCTAGTACACTACCAGGGACTTTTCACCACAGCTTTTGTAAAAGTCTTGCTCTTTTTGATGGGTTGATGTCTTAGTCATCTAGTGCTGCTATAACAGAAACACCACAAGTGGATGGTTTTAATGAAGAGAAGTTTATTTCCTCATAGTCAAAGTAGGCTAAAAGTCCAAATTCAGGGCATTAGCTCCAGGGGAAGGCTTTTTCTCTTTGTCGACCTTCTTCTCTTAAGTGTTCCCCTGGACTAGGAGCTTCTCGGCACAGGGACCCCAGTCCAAAGAACGTGCTCTGCTCCCGGTACTGCTTTCTTGATGGTATGAAGTCCCCCTGTCTCACTGCTCACTTCTGTCTTTCATATCTCAAGAGATTGTCTCAGGACACAATCCAGTCTTGTAGATAGGTCTTGTCTTACTAACACAACTGCCACCCATCCTCCCTCATTAACATCATAGAGGCAGGTTTACAACATATAGGAAAATCACACAGCACCAGGAATCATGGCCTAGCCAAATTGATACACACGTTTTGGGGGACATAATTTAAACCATGACAGTTGATAAACCAAATCGAGAGAGGAAATGCAAGACACAAGAGAGTATATAAATGACATTACCCCAAGATGTGGGAGAGAAAGATAGGACACTCAGAACATCATTGAGAGTTTAGTCCATTTTTAAAAATCTTGTTGTTGTGTATATATACACAACATTTGCCAACTCAACATTTTTCAAGTGTACAACTTAGTGATATCAATTGCATCAATCATATTGTGCAACCATTACCTTTAATTGATGCCAATTTCTCATTGCCATGAATAGGAAGTCAATACTTCCCAAATAATGGCTCTTCCTCTTTACCTTCCTCCTGCCCCTGGTAACTACTATTAAACTGTGGTCTCTATACATTTGTCTGTTCTTCTCTTTTCATGTAAGAGAGGTCATACAATATTTTTCCTTGTGTGATTGACTTACTTCACTTGCCATAATGTCTCAAGCTCCATCCATATTGTAGCATGTATCAAGACTCTTACTGGCTAAGTAGTATTTCACTGTATGTGTGTTCCACATTTTGTTTATCCATTCATCCATTGATGGTCATTTAGGTTTTTTCCACCTTTTGGCTATTGTGAATAGTACCGTGATGGACATTGGTGTACAAGCATCTGTCTGAGTCTCTGCTTTCGAGTCTGCTTTTGAGCATATACCTAGGAGTGGAATTGTTCGGTTACATGGTAATTTTATTTTTAGTTTTTGAGGAATTGCCAAACTCTTTCCCACAATGGGTATGCCATTTTGCATTCCCACCAGCAATGGGTAAGGGTTCCAATTTCCTCATATCCTTGACAACATTTGTGATTTTATGTCCCCCCTTCTCCTCTGGTTTGTTTGTTTGTTTATCTTAGCCAGCCCAGTGGGACTGAAATGGTATCTCGTTGTGGTTTTGATTTGTATCTTTCTAATAAAGACTTTGAGTGTGTTTTCTTGTCCTGTTCACCTTTTGAATATCCTCTGTGGTGAAATTCTGTTCAGGTCCTTTGCCAATTTTTTGATTGGGTTATTTGTCTTTTTGTTGTTAAGCTGTAGAAATTTTATGTATACATTGGTCATTAGATTCTTATCAGATATATAGTTTCCAAAGTTATTCACCCAGTCGGTAGCTTCTTTTTACTTTTTTGGTAAAGTCTTTTGATGAACTAAAGTATTTAATTTTTATGAGGTCTCATTTATTTATTTTGTCTTAGAATCTGGTCTGGCTGTACTTGAAACCAATCTTTTTTTTTTTTTTTTTTAACTGATGCAAGTATTATTTTGGTTTCTATTACAACAAAACAGCTTTGAACAATACAGGATTTTGTCAACATATAGCTAGTCTCATGGGAGGAAGAATCTCAAGGGACTTCCAGAGAGATACTATGTTCAGCCAGACCTAAGAAAGCTATACCTAAGTGAGCAAGGAAAACAAAAAGTAAAAGAGAGGAGTCAGAGCATGGACATTGGCCTTTTAAAACACGGTACCTCATTTCCAGGAAAATATGCCCCAAAGTACAACTTTGACTTTAAACTATAGTGTTAGAAATCCTAGTTTCCTCTGCAGTGGGAGCTGGGATTATTCTCAAAAGAGTAGGAACAGATTCTTCTATGACACAAACAAAAACTGAAAATATTACCCAGCCCCAAATTCCTGCCTCCATTATGAGGCACTGAAGTTGAAATGATCAAACTGCATAAAGCTCTCAGTGGCAAACACTGTAACCCCTCCCACCTTGGGCAATACTTTCTTCTAAGCTGCAGCTAAAGTCTATCCTGGGATTCCATTTTCAATTATGTTAGGTTCTGGAATGGAATGAGAAAAAAATGTCAGACTCAATACTCTAGTTGCTTACAGTTATAATTATACTATTCTGTTTTCCTATGTGCCTTTGTCTGTTAGGTTGTGGGTGCATGCAGGGAGAAAGCATCTTATTTTTAAAGGACTAAAGCAGTCAGGTAACCCTGCCAATTGTCAAACATTATGTTCTGTATTAATCACCTTCTCTATTTCAATGTTATTTGACATAATTTCCCTAGGCAGAGTATCCTTATAAAATCTGACATTCAACTTCAGTAGGCTGACGTGTAGAATATACTGTGCTTTATTTGGTTTTATGGGTAAAAATATATGTTAAAAGAAGCCAGGAAATATGAAACACTGGAAATGTTAATTTTCAAAGTGTCTTTCATTTTAAAGCAATTATAAACTCAAGAATGTAACAGATGAAAAGTTTAGCATATTACTGGAAAAATCAGGTTTTTACTACATGATACATCTTTTGTGTTATAAAAAGAAAAGCACAAACTAGTAAAATTAGCCATGTAGGAATATGAATGGCAGTTGACTAACCACTGACAGCCTATTGATTTCATGTGAATCTGGAAACCTATTAAATCACCTGCCTTGGTTACCTAGTGCTGCTATAACAGAAACACTACTAGTGGGTGGCCTTAACAAACAGAAATGTATTTTCTCACAGTTAGGAAGCTAGAATTCCAAATTCAGGGCACCTACTCTATGGGATCTGGTAATGTTTTGTTCTGTTATCCTTTTTGTGACTCAATTCTTTTTTCCTTTTAATTTTTTGTTGATACTATGTGTTTCAGTAACAGAGGGCATGCTGAATCACTGAGTCTGTCTGAATTTTTGGTAGGTAATACAGTTTTCACTTTACTTCTCATTCCATAAATCATACTCTAAGAGTCCGGAGGTACGTATGTATACCCCATGTGAACACAAATCCTATCTCCATAGTTCAGAAGTATACATGAGTAACCCTTTTGAACACAAATTATATTCCTAAAGTCGTCCTAGAGGTACATATGTATACCAAATAAAAATTTTCAAAATTCATGTTTTTCCTACCAAAAATTCAATGATTCACACGAACTCATACAATACCCTATAAAAACAGCAAATTGCCGCACATGCCTATTTTTTCCATTTCAAACTGTTAAATAGGGCCCCGTATGCCAGCAGCACATACTGTCAGTGGGACAGTAGCTTTGTAATGAACCCCAGAGGTACAAAAAGTAAGTGGGAGCTATATCTAGCACCAGTCTTGAAAGAGTTATAGGTAGGTTGCTGTGAGTGTGAGTGAACTCGACGGCACCTAGCAACAACAAATAAGCTCTAGGGGCATACTTTCTCTCTCAGTTGACTCTGGTGGAAGGTCTTTGTCTCACTTCAGCTTCTGTCCCTTGGTTTCTGGGCGATCTTCTTGTGTTCTGGCATCTATCGTCTGCCATCTGTACTTCCTTGCTTCTGTGCCTAATCTGCTCTTTTTATATCTCAAAAGTGATTGGCTTAAAAAGTACTCTACACCGAAATAGCCTCATTAACCTAACAAAGAAAAACCTATTCTCAAATGGAATTACATTTACAGGTATAGAGGTTAGGATTAACAACACATATTTTTGGGAAACAATTCAATCCATAGCATCACCCAATATAAACAAATAGTTGAAAGGAATGCTATTTGTCCAGAAACATGTTTTATAAAGCAAAGAGCAAATTATATTCTTAAACACTTCATACCCTAAGAAAGATATTTCATTTTCATGGATTAGAAAACTTAAATATTGTTAAGGTGTCAATACTACCAAAGCACTATGAAGATTCAACACATTACCAATCAAAATTCCAAGTCTTAACAAAAATGGAAGATGCAATGCTCAGCTTTATATGGAATGTCAAGAGGCCCCAAATAGCTAAAGCAATGTTGAAGAAGAAGAACAAAGTAGGAGGACTCATACTCCTTGATTTTAAAACATAGTATACAGCTACAGTAATCAAAATATCCTGGTACTGGTATAACAAGGGACACATAAACCAGTGGAACAGAATCAAGAGTTAAGAAATAAACTCACATATTATGGTCAACTGATTTTTGACAGCGATACTGTCCATTTGATAGGGAAAGAAGTGTCTCTTCAATAAATGGTGTTGGGTAAATTGGATTTCCACATACAGAAAAATGAAGCAGGATACATGTCTCATACCATAAACATACGCACAAAAATTCAAAATGGATTAAAGACCTAAATGTGAAAACTAAAACCATAAAATTCTTAGAAGAAAATTCAGGGGCAAGGCTATTGGTCCTCGATTTTAACAATGGATTATCTAATCTAATAACAAAAGTACTAATAGAATAATACAAAATAAATAAATGGGACCTCATAAATATTAAAACTTTTGTCCATCAAAAGACTTTACCGAAAAAGTGAAAAGACACTACCAACTGGGAGGATACCTTCAGAAACTGTATATCCAATGATAATTTAATAACCAAAATATAAAATTTGATAACTTAACAACAAAAAGACAACTCAATCAAAAATAGGCAAAAGTCTTAAATAGGCATTCAAATGGCCACAAAACACATAAAAAGACATTCAAAGTTATTAGCCGTCAGAAAGATAAATCAAAACCACAATGAGATACCATTTAACTCCCACTAGGATAGCCCTGGTGGTGAAGTTGTTAAGAGCTTGGCTGCTAACAAAAAGTTCGGCAGTTCGAATCCACCAGCTGCTCCTTAGAAACCCTTTGGAGCAATTCTACTCTGTCCTATAGGGTCGCTATGAGTTGGAATTAACTCAACAGCACACAACAAAAAGATGGAAGGCTAAGATGAAAAAAAAAAAGGAGAATAAACGTTGATGAGAATGTGGGTAAAGTGTAACCCTTATTCATTGCTGGTGGGAATGCAAAGTGCTACTACGGTTGTGGAAAACAGTGTTGTGGCTCCTCAATAATTAAAAAATAGAACTACCATGTTGTGGCTGCTGTTAGGCGCCATTGGGTCAATTCTGACTCATAGCGACCTTATGTACAATAAAAGAAAATATTTGCATGTTCCTGCACCATCTTCAAAATCGTTGCTATGTTAGAGCCCATTGTTGCAGCCACGCCATTCCTCTTCAATTTCTCATTCCCGGCATCATAGACCATATGACTGTCTGATTCAAAATGGCTAATACCAGTCCATTTTAGCTCACTAATGCCTAGGATATTGATCTTCAAGCGTTCCATTTCATTTTGGAGAACTTCCAGTCTTCCTTTGTGCATTCCATATTCTGATTAAGAATGGGTGTTTGCAGCTATTTCTTCTCATTTCAAGTCATGCCACATTAGCAAATGAAGGTCCCAAAAGCTTGACTCCATACACATCACTAAGGTTGACCCTACTTTGAGGAGGCAGCTTTTCCCCAGTGTCACTTTGGGTATCTTCCAATGTGAGGAGCTCATCTTCCAACACTATACTGGACAATGTTTCACTGCTATTCATAAGGTTTTCACTGGCTAATTTTTTTTGGAAGTAGATCACCAGGTCCTTCTTACCAGTCTGTCTTAGTCTGGATGCTTCACTGAAATCTATCCCCACAGGCGACCTTGATGGTATATGAAATACTAGCAGCATAGTTTCCAGCATCGCACCAACACACAAACTACCACAGTATGATAAAATGACAGACAAGTGGTGGAAGACTAACATATGACCCAACAATTCCACTCTTAGGTTTATACCCAAACTACTTAAAAGCAGAGACTCAAACAGATGCTTTTACATCAGTGTTCATTGCAGTACTATTCACAATAGCCAAAAGGTAGAAATAACCTAAATGCCCATCAACAGATGAACAGATAAACAAAATGTGGTACGTACATACAAAGGAATACTACTTAGCTTGTATGAGAAATGAAGTCTTGATACATGCTACAATATAGAGCTTGAGACATTATGGTGAGTGAAATAAGTCAATCACAATAAGACAAATATTGTGTGACCTCACATACAAAAAGACAAGGGCAAGCAAATGTACAGAGACCAAAGTTTCTGAGTGGTTACCAGGGGCAAGAGGGAAGGGCAAAGTGTGTGTGTATATGGTAGGGGTGGGGGTGGTGTTATTGCTTATGGAATACTGAGTCTCAGTTTACAGTGATGGAAAAATCACATAGATTAAGGATAAGGTTGCACAGCTGATTAATATAATTGCTATCAGTAAGTTGTACACCTGTAAAAAGTTAAATTGGCATAAGTTGCGTGATAAATATATTTACAACAATGACAAATATAAATAAAGAGATTAGCTGCTGAGGCTGCTTATGTACAATCAAACACTTCATGGGATTTGTTTCCTTGGTTTGGAGATTTAGGTCATGGCTTCGTGGGACATTCCAATTAATTGGACTAATATAGTGTTTGGTGCTTCTGTTCTACCTCCTAGTTTATTGTGTAATGCCTAGAGTCTTAAAAGCTTATAAGCAACCATCCAATGTACTACAATTGATCTCTATTAACCTGGAACAACAGAGGAAGAAGGAGAGTCAAGAATAGGAGGAGGAAATGGAATGTAAGGCTAATTGCCTCCATGAAAAACTGCTCCTTTTGCCATGAGGCCAGAAGAACTAGTAGGTGCCCAGATACCATTACTGAATGTTTTGATCAAAGATTCTATAGCAGAATCCTAATGAAAAGGGGAAAATGCAGAACAGAATTTCAAATTCCCATGGAATCCAGATTTTCTGAAGCCATGGAGGCTTGATGAACCCTTGAAACTATTGATCTGAGATAATTTTTAAATCTTAAATCTTAAACCAGAAATAACCCCTGAAGTCTTCTCAAAATCAAACAACAGTTTAACTTAACTAATAAACAGTATCTGCCTTGAGCATTGAGCTCTTCTAAGAGCTATTATTATGGGATCAAATTGACAACAGCAACTTGAAGGATTAGACAGGAAACTTAGGGGGCAGTGAACTTATGTTATGGGGTAGAATAACTCAGAAAAGGATAGTGAGAATAGTTGCACATCTCAAAGAATGTAATCAATGTCACCGAATTACACACGTAGAAAGTTTTGAGTTGATATATGTTTTGCTATTTATATTATCAACTGAAAGAAAAATAAAATAAATTATATATTAAAAAAAATAAAACAAAAAACAGCTGCCATCAAGTTGATTCCAACTCTTGGAGACCCCATGTGCCCCATGTGCTACAGAACCAAACTGTGCTCCATAGAATTTTTAATAACTGGTCTTTCAGATATAGATTACCAGGCCTTTCTTCCAAGGTACCCCCAGGTAGATTCTAACTGCCATTCTAACTGCCAACCTATTTGTTAGCAGCTGAGTGCTTGACAGTTTGTGCCACCCAGGGACTCCACTGTGGTTGAAAGAATGTGTATTTTTCAGTTTGAGTTCAATGTTTATATAGATTACTTTTTGTCTCCTTTGATCTATCAATTGTTGAAAGAAATTTGTTGTAATTTACCACTATTAATTGTTTTGGGTTATGGAACTCTTCTACATCATAATTATGGTTGTGGATACATGAATTTATGTATGTCTGAAAATGAATAGACCTATATATGAAAGAAAAAAGTGAATTTTACTGTAAGCACATTAAATTTTTTAAAAAATACTTCATGTCCTTGAATCAGCCATGCTGAAAATATTTACATAGAATTAAATTATGGTGAGGGTAGTTAATCTCTAAGTTTGTATTGCAGATGTGGGTGTTTGTATCATGCATTGCCATCTCAGGCCATGTACATAAATGAGTGAGAACCAAGGGCAGGTCAACAATACTGCATGTTATTAAGAAATAAGAAAAAAAAAATTTAGATTACCAGTAACTGAAATCTTTTCAAATACAGGTTAGTTTTACTTTTTCTACCTCCTTTTACCTCCCGGAATATTTAGCATCCATTCATACTTAGCAGTGAAAGTAAGTACATAAAATATGTAAAACTACATTATATGAAGATGTGACAGCTATCTATTAGTTTTTATCTGATACTTCTCATTGTAAGTTTTTTTGTAATACTTTTATTTTTACTTCTACTTTTTTTCTTTTCATTAAGAAGAGAAAGAAACAGATCTTCCTTAAAGTCAAAGGCAATATTTTAAAATGAAAACTGAACTGGCATGCAGCGTATGTCCATTTTCATTTCAACATTCAATCTTTCCTGGTACATAAATTTGTCAGTTCTCAACACTGACCAGTAGGGCCCAGTGCAATGTTGGAATTGTGATTGACGGAACTGAAAGAAACAACCACCACCTGAACAGAAGGAAAGACAAAACAAAACAGAACAAACAAGGAAGGGAAGAAGGAAGGATAGAGAGAAGGAGGTTGTGTCGATAATCCAGATAGTCGTCTTTAGCAATATGAATATAATATTCACTGGAGATAAAAAGTGGAGCTATTATTGGCTGGATTATAACTGCACTAAATAAGTACTTTGTTTTCTTCGATATGTGCTCTTCCCTATTGTTTCTGTGCTGCTACCTATTTTATGGCATGTTAAATTTGGAAATGTTTAATTAATACATGATGTTCCTAAAAACTTTAGAGTACTTTAATTGTTTCCAAAATGTCTGCGCCTAGATTATTTTATTTGCCTCATTATGACATAATTAAAATTTTGTGTCATATGCATTGTTGATCAATTTTACCAAAACACAATGATGGTTCTCAAAAATCTAATGGTAGATGCAGAACCAGCAACTTCTCATTCCTTCACTAGTGCTGCACCCGTTATATAGCACAGCCTTCCTAGCAGTCGTCCAGTAAAAATTCTCATGGAACTTGGAGCAGTTTTATTAAATATGGAACACTGAATGCGCAGAGCAAGTTATTCAGAAGTTATGAAAAAATAATCTTAAATAAAATTCTGAGTCAAAAGCAATTCACTGTAATGCCTTCTCTTCTAATTTATGAGTTCTATTCAAAATTAACATGGAATTTTGGGTAATATTCATATAGATGAGCTGTGAGTTGCAGTCACCCTAATCCACACGAACTCTAAGTGTCAGTGATAAGTTGTAGAATCTGCCTGTGGATAGCAGTCTTCATATGTTGTGCATAGCACAGTCTTAGTATGTGCTTAAACTCACACATGCACGTGTGTCTGGGAAATAGTAAATCACAATAATCCCTGTAAATTAATATAACTGTTCCTAAAAATCATATGTCTCATACATCCTACTAATATCGATATGTTGTTTGTTAATTGCATATTAAAATCACTGTAAGAATCAAAACCAAGATACGAAAAATGTGAAGCGCAGAATGGTATTCTTTTCAACAATGATTTAAACCCAATTTGTTAAAAAGTTGTGGAAAGTATTTTAAATTTCAGTCATTATAATTCATTCCTGATATGGATCATTTTCTAAAATTAATTTATTAATTAAAGCAGTTAAGTATAATTATTCTACCTATTTAAAATTCTTATTATTACTTTTTAACACCAAGATAAATTTAGTGGAGGATAATTACCATAACAATAACTCAGCACACATTTTCCAATCTGGTTGGTAATACAATATGTTCTCCACAGAGTCCCGGCATCCACATTAATCAGTCATTCACAAACTTATCTCCCTGTTCACTGAGCCTTTCTGCAAGCAATTTAAAGTATAGTAATTTTTTCCAAGAGGAACTGGAAGAAGAAATGTCCTTTTCCTGATTTGGAATTTTGTTTTAATAAAAGCATTAAATCAATCAAGAGGAAAAAAAAATAGAAGGCAAAAGTAAAACAGTTAATCATACAACCTTGGTTACCAAACACACACACACACACACAAAATAAAAATCAAGCATTTAAGTTAGAAAATAAAAGACAAAGAATTCATATCTCTTCCTGAGCAAAAAAGTTCAAGTCACAGGCAGACATCTTCATTGCATACCTTTACCCAAAAACGTCTGCGCCACTGAGAACATCACATCCAGTCAGCGCTGCCCTGGGCACCCTGTTGTCACAGTAATCCATTAAATGGGAACTAGAAAAGCACTACATAGTTATGCCTACCGTCTTGCTAGAGTCTTTATCTGCTCATAATTACATATCCGAGTCTATAGAAAACCTGGTACAACACTTCAAAATCACTGTTCTCATATCCTACCTCTGCCCCAACTGTATTTCTAATAATAATAAAAAAAAAAAATGGATTGCACTGGTTCTGTTTCAAGGGCAGTGTAAGTTAATATATACTCAGATTACATAAATTGAATTCCAGAGAGGTGTTTTTTAAAAAAAACTTTAGGGGCTGTAACTATCCCTTGAATCTGATGAAACAACAGATATTAGCCTCATGAAAGTGTTCATGTCCAAATAAAAAAAAAAAATTATTTTACAGGATCTTGTGTATGCAATGTAATGCTCTGTTATTTTTATAGATAAACCTCTTCTCCCTGAATATCATGAGTCAGAATTGACTCTACAGCAATGGGTTTTGTTTGTTTTTTTTTTTTTTTTTGGTTTACCATGTTCTGCAAGCATAATACCTGGTAAAGACAAATAGAAAACTCCGACTTTTCTACTCCTTTAACATTTTAGAAGATTATTTATATCTTCTGTGAAATCAATGGTTTTGTCTTTCCATTCGTTGACATTCAAAGGGAAGAATATGGCAGTGTATATCCAGTTATGCATAGCTCTTTGAAGTCGCTTTCCTGGTCACCCAGATCAGGTTGTATGAATTAAACTGTAGCATACTGTACATTTCACAACTTCTATTTGGATACTGGGGCCCTGGTGGCACAGTGGTTAGAAGCCGGACTGCTAACCAAAATGTTGGCCGTTTGAATCAACCAGCCACTCCTCGGAAACACTATGGGGCATTCTACTCTGTCCTATAGGATTGCTATAAGTCGGAATCGACTCAACAGCAAGGTTTTTGGTTTTGTTTCGTTTTTAATTGGGTTACACTTGTCCTAAGTCATTCTTTATACGATATTCTGATGTCTTCCTAATAACCAGCTTCTGCTCTTGCTATCATCTTGGATGAAATTTTGCCTCTTATATAAAGGAAATCTTATGAAGACTCTGAAACTTAAAATGATTCAGGGAATTTAACATATGAAATAAAAAGAAAAACACAATAGTGAACTGTGGATTCTGATGCATGGCGACCCCATGTGTTTCAGAGTAGAACTGCACTCTATGGGATTTTCATGGGTGTGACCTTTTAGTATCAGATCTTCAGGCCTTTCTTCTGAGGCACCTGTGGGTGGGTTTGAACTGCCAGCCTGTCAGTTAGTAGACAGGCACTTAACCATTTGCACCACCCAGGAAAAATGTACTTGACATTTAAATTCAACCAAATAAGTGATAAATAAAAATAAATATTTCAGGTGCTGAGTAGCTGAGGACTGAAAACTCTTCTAAGTGGATATTGAATCCATTGTGGTGTAGAATAGGAACTAAACAGAATGATCACATTAAACTATTAAGAAATTAAAGTAATAAGCATATTAACAAACATTGAGAGCTTAGTGGGGAGAAGATGAGTGGAAATGTCAACACCCTAAAATTTCCCAACAAGATGCCATAAACAAATGCTATTTAAAATTGAGAAATCAAGAAATAGATATTTGAAAATGATATATAAATTTACAAAGGAATGTATCGAAAAACTAAACATCAGAAAGAACAAAATTATCAACATTAAAATATAAACACATTGATAGAGCATATTGTAAAAGATTAAAAAAGAAAGTAGTATTGCTAATAAATATGAACCAATATTGCAAGTTCAAAATTATAAAATTTAATAAAGTAAAATTGCATAATACATACAAAATAGATCTGATACAGTAAAAAATATAAATGTGATAACCCATTTCTTGCAAGAAAATAAGACTCAATTTAGAATTTAAAATTAAATAACAGTAATATGATAGAATAGCAAAAAATCTAGAAACAGAGTATTTATCAATAAAAGCCCATTGCCATCAAGTCGATTCCAACTCATAGTGACCTTATAAAACACAGGAGCAACTGCTGGATTTAAACTGTAGACCTTTTGGTTAGCTGCTGAGCTCTTAAACATTGCACCATCAGGAATTGTTAAATAAATTGTAATAAATTCATGTACTGACTTTGTTTGCATTTAATAAGTGAACCAAAACAAATAGCACAAGCTGCCAGCCATGTGTGGTGAACACCTAGGAAGTCTAGCCTTCAGAAGACAGAGCTTCCACTGCCAATTGTCTCCACCACAGAAGACAGCCCAATGGAGAATTACCTCACCACATCACAGAATCTTGAAACAGTAATAAATTGTTCTCTTAAGCCACTATGTTTTGAGCTGTTTTGTTTTCCACAGAAAGAGCTTTGGAACAAAGAGCATTTATAAATTTTGTGTATGAAGCTTCTGGCATTTAATAAAAAATTACTAGGCATAGTAAAAAACAGCACTATGAGAAAAGGTGGGCAATAGAGACAGATCTACAGATGAAGCAGTTATTGGAGTCATCAGACATCAATTCCGAAATGACTGTGATTAAATATGTTCAGGGAAATAGATGGAAAGATGGAAAATTTCACCAGTGAACTAGAATCAACTTTAAAAATAAAAGATTCAAGTGGAAATCTTAGAACTTAATGATATAATAATTACAGTTTAAGAATAGATTGGATACAACACAGGGAGAACTGGTCAACTGTGAGACAGATCAATTGAAAATACCCAGATGAAGCACAAAGAGAAAAAATGGGTGGAAAATATTAAACAGGAAATAAGAGGCATGTGGCATTTGTTGAAAAATTCTAACATACTGGGATATATTTGGTTTCCTGGAGTGGATGGGATGAGAGGAATAGTTAAAATACTGTAAGAACAATATTTGAACAGATTATGGAAAGAAAATTTTTAAACCAATGCAATGAATCAAGTCACATATTCTATTAAATAAAAAACATAAGACAAAACATTTTAAAGAATATTTTCGTACACGTGTGTGGGCATATACACTCTCTGTATATATCCTACCATAGTCAGAAGTAGATACACTTTTATATGTAAAGAGAAAACTATATGTTTTGTCTATTTTATAACATAATTTACTGAAGTATTATTAAGAGGATTTTCTTTCTTTTTTTTTTTTTTCTGGTATAAAATCCAAACATTTATAGAGTAATTATTTTACCTCTTCCTTCTTGTTAACAGTACACTTGATATTGCTGTCTAGTCTTACTGAATTGTCTAGCATTTGTATGACGATATTAAATAAAAATGACAATAAGGGATTACTTTTGTATCATACTTGTCTTTAGTATGAATTCTACTAAGGACACAATTATGAAGCTGACACATTGATTTAATTTAAGCACATGACTTTTTGCTTTCATTTGAGATGATTTTTTCCCTTTGATCATTGTAAATTATAATAATAGATTTCCTAGTAATAAACTATAATCATTTCCTTGAATAAATACATACTTGATTGTGGCATCCTCTTACATTTACTAGTAGCGTTTAGAAATGTTAAAGCTTTTACTAATATAAGAATATGCATAATGGAGATGAATATGCAGTTTGTGTGTGTATATGCTACTTTAAGCATTTTGGCTCTTTTTTATTTTAAAAAAATGGACTACTAGTGATTTAATTAATAAATTAATGAATTAGGTACTAAAACTAAATATACATTTTCCCTATTACATAGCATTTCCTTTCTAGGTATAGACACAATTAAAAAAACCCTTGCCCTCAAGTAGCTTCCAGCTCAGTGGAGACCCCATGTGTTACAGAAGAGAACTATGCTCCATAGGGTTTTCTTGGCTGTGATCTTTACAAAAGCAGATCACATGCCTTTCTTCCGTGGCATCACTGAGTGAGTCTGAACTACCAATCTTCAGCTTAGTAGTCGAGCAAACTGTTTTTGCCACCCAGGGAATTTATATACAATAGGTACCATGTAAGTGTAATAATTATTATAAGACAAATTAATAAATTAATTTGTAAAAGATTTTATTGACATATTAAGTATACAGCAATGGGTTTTTTAAATTAAGTATACAGTTCTATTGCATTTTATATGCCTATGAACTCCATGTTTATTGTAAACACCATGTATTAATCACCAGTCATGTCAAGATTGTCGAGATACAGAATATTTCCACCACTCCAGAAGGAACTCTCAAGGACTTTCCCAGTCAATGTACGCCTCAATATCAAGAAAAGAAAAACCCATTACAACTCATAGCGACCCTATAGATCAGAGTGGAACGTGGAACTCCCCTGAGAGTTTTCAAAGGGCAGCTAGTGGATTTGAACGGCTGACCCTTGATTAGCAGCCAAGCTCTTAACCACTGCGCCTCAGTAGGGAACTCCTATTTTATTTTTTAACACCTCGTTTGATTTGATTTTTCCAATCATGTTTTTTCCCAGTCTTGAACTTCATCTAAATGGAATGATATTGAAAGTAATATTTAGTGTCTGGATTCTTTTACTCAATATGTTGTTGTTACAGTGTGTCACTGAGTCGATTTCAACTCGTAGTCGCCCTGTAAAACAGAGTAGAACTGCCCAATAGGGTTTTCTAGTCTGTAATCTTTTTATAGAAGCAGATTTCTACTCACTTGTCTTGCAGAACACTGGTGGGTCTGAACTGCCTGGCCTTTCCATTCGCAGCTAAGTGCTTAAACTTTGTAACACCACGGCTCCATTTACTCAACACATTATCTCTGAAATTCATCCCTGTCATTCCAACATGCCATTCTTTATTCTTTGGTATTTAGTACACCATTGTGTAAATATAAGACAATATTATTAGGCATTTCATGTTGATAGGCATTTAGATTGTTTCCAGTTTGGAGTTATTATAAAGAATACTGCCTTAACGTTATTGTACCCCTCTTGGTGGACAGGTACACATATCTCTATTGTGTATTTCCCTAGAATGGAAGCACTAGGGAATAGGAAAAATGTACATTTAGTTTTAGTAAATAATTCCAACAGTTTTCTTTTTCTCTAGAGGAAGAAGTCTTCCTCTAGAGAATTGGGCAAGCACCTCGTATTGTCAGGCTTTCTCATTTTAGACATGATGGTAACTGTGGAGTAGTACTTCATTTCAATTTAGTTTGCCTTTCCCTAATGCCTTTCAATGAACAAATCTCTCTTGGAAGCAGTACAGCCAGAATGCTCCTTAGAAGCAAGGCTGGCGAGACTATGTCTCACATACTTTGGACATGTCCCTGGAGAAGGGTCAGCAAAAAGGAGGAAGATCCTCAACCAGAAGGATTGACACAGTGGCTGCAACAATGGGCTCATGCATAACAAGGATTGTGAGGATGGTGCAGGACTGGGCAGTGTTCGTTCTGTTGTATGTAGGGTCACTATGAGTCGGAACCAACTCGACAGCACCTAATAACAACAATGTCTTTCATATGCTTATAGGTCATGTAGATATCTTCTTTTTGCCTGTTGGTGGACAGGACTGACTCTTTTCTTTTATAAATTCAAAGAATGTTATTATTTGTTTGCAAGTCCTTTTTCTGATATTGAAGTTGCAAATATGTTTCCCCACTCCATGGCTTGCTTTTCATTCTTGTTTCCTTCAATGAATAAAACTTCCTAAATCCAATAAATTAGTCTTTTATTTTTGATCCTGAGTATGAGATGTAAGCTTATATTATGGTCACAAAAATATCACCCTATATATTATTGTAAAAGTATACTAGTTTATATAACCTTTTGCATTTAATATAAAATCTACCTTTTTTTTTTTGTCTAACTATGAGTTAGAGATCAAGATTTATTTTCTGTAAGGATAGCCAATTGACTTAGCACAATTTATTTAAAAGGCCATTCCCCTCAACATCTCAGTGCCTCTTTTATGATAAAACAGGTAGATCTGTTTCTGGACTGTTTATTCTTTCTTAATTTGTTACTTTTGCAAAAATTTCACATAGTTATTATTATAGTAGATTTATAACAAAATTTGATATATGGTAACATAAGTCCTCCAACTTGGTTCTTCTTTGTTAAGATAGTGTGGATTATTCTTGGGCTCTTATATTCCTAAATACATTTTAAAATAAGTTTATCAGTTCTGGAAAATAGAAGGAATAGAGAAATAAAGAGAGAGAGAAAGACAGACTGGTTAAGATTTTGATTAAGATTTTGTTGAATTCATAGGCTGAGGAGAATTAGTATCAAATTTTCATCGAGCTTTCCAATTGAAAACCATAATGTATCCCTCCATTTATTTTTGTGTTCTTTAATGTTTTAAAGTAACATTACATCATTATCATTGTACAAGTTAGCACATCTTTAATCAGATTTATTCCTAGGTACAGATAGTCCCTGACTTAGGAAGGGGCTCCATTCCACTGCCTCTGTCCTAAGTCAGTTACGATGTGAGTCAAATACCTCTTTTTTTTAGTTTTCATCATTATTGCCTTTTATTATTAGTATCTTTATAATTCCTATCTTTGGCAATTGGCATGAGAATGATAGCATTAGCAAATTATCTGTGGCAACATTGTATGTAGTACATACATTACTAATGATGGATGTATCAAAAAAAAAAAAAGGACAATTGCAAGTGTGGTTTGTCGTAACTCAAATATGTTGTAGGCTGAGGACTACCTGTTTTTTATATTTCTTTTTATCATTGTTTGTTCCTGGAACATAGAAATACAAGTAATTATTTCTGGCTGTGTATACAGTAGCATTGACACATTTTTAATTAATTTAAAAGTATATTTTTACATTATTAGAAGTTTTCCATGCACAATATTATAAAATCTACAGATTTATTGGCTTCTTTCCAATATTTATTGTTTTTCTTTACACCTTTTTTTTGGTGAAAATATACATAGCCAAAGTTACACCATTTTGAAAGTTTCTACATGTACAACTCAGTGACATCGATTACATTCTTCCAGTTGTGCTGCTATTCTCACTATCCTTTTCCAAATTATTCCATCACCATTATCTTCAACTCATTGTCCCCTAGGTTTCCCATCAAAGCCTTTGAGTTGCTGTGGTCAATTTGATCTCACATAGACAATTCCTCTTTTTTTTTTTTTTTTTTTTTTGGTACCTTAGATGAAGGTTTGCAGAACAAATAGTTTCCTATTAAACAGTTAGTAAACATATTGCCCTACGACAATGGTCAACAAACCCACAACATGTCAACACTGTCCCTTCTCAACCTTGGGTCCCCTATCACCATCTTTCCTGTTCCTTCTTGCCTTCTAGTCCTTGTCCCTGAATCACTGTGCCTCATTAGTCCCATTTTGTTTTATGAGGCTCTCCAATCCCTGGCTGAACAGTGAACTTCAGGGGTGACTTCACCACTGAGCTAAAAGAGTGCCTGGGGGCCATACTCTTGGGGTTTCTCCAGTCTCTGACAGGCCAGTAAATCTGGTCTTTTTTTTGGGAGTTAGAATTTTGTTCTACATCCTTTTCCAGCTCTGTCCAGGACCCTCTGTTGTGATCCCAGTAAGAGCAGTCAGTGGTGGTAGCCAGGGACCATCTAGCTCTACTGGACTCAGTCTGGTGGAGGTCTTGGTAGCTGTGGTCCATTAGTCCTTTGGACTAATCTTTTCCTTTTATCTTGTTCTCTTCATTCTCCCTTGCTCCTGAAGGGGTGAGACCAATGGAGTATCTTAGATGGCTGCTAACAGGCTTTTAAGACCCCAGATGCTACTCACTAAGGTAGAACATAGAACATTGTCTTCATAAACTGTGTTATGCCAATTGAGCTAGATGTTCCCAGAGACCATGGTCCCCACAGCCCTCCACCCAACCATTCAGTCCCTCAGGGAGTTTGGATGTGTCTATGGAGCTTCTATGACCTTTCATTGTACAAGTTGTGCTGGCTTCCCCAGTATTGTGTACTGTTTTACCCTTCAGCAAAGTTACCACTTATCTATTGTATATTTAGTCCCCCTCCCCACCTCTCCCCTCCCTCGTAACCAACAAAGATTGTTTATTCTTGTGTGTAAACTTTTACATGAGTTTTTACAGTGCAGGTCTCATACAATATTTGTCCTTTTGTGATTGACTTATTTCACTCAGCATAATATCCTCCATTTCATCCATGTTATGAGTTTCTTCACAGATTCATCATTGTTCTCTATCATTGCATAATACTCCCTTGTGTGTATGCACCATAGTTTGTTCATCCATTCCTCTGCTGATGGGCATCTAGGTTGTTTCCATGTTTTTGCTATTGTGAACAGTGCTGCAATGAATATGGATGTGCATACGTCTATTTGGGTGACAGCTCATATTTCTCTAGGATATATTTCTAGGAGTGGGATTGCATTTTGTAGTGCTTTCTTTTGTGGTGCTGAAGTTTTCTTTGTTCCTCTTACTCTCCTGTGCTGAGTTCCTTTTGTTAGTGGATTTTTTTTTTCATTTATTTTGTTTTTGTGCATTTTGTTTTCACTGAGACTTTATGATTTTCTTCTTTATTTTGATGAGTAGGTTTGTTAACTTTCTTTGTGGTTACCTTGAAATTTACCCATAGCTTCCTAGATTTGAACCAGTCTATTATTACTTGGTATCGCTTTGCCTTCCTCTCCATTAGAAGGTTCTATACCTAAACTGTTTATTCCCTCTTTTATTGTTCTGATGCTGTTGTCATTTATAGATTAACCTCTCTGGTTCCCTTTTGTAATTCTTTTGGTTTTGCATAGTCCTTAAGAGTTCATTTCCTAGGTTGGTATCTGGCTACTGCAATCCTGTGTCCTAGATTCAGCCTGTTGTCTGATGTTTGTTCTCAGATCGAAGGACTCCCTTTAATAAGTCTTGTATGTTTGGTTTGGTTTTTCCACAGTTCCTTAATTTCTGTTTATATGGAAATGACCTAATTTCACCATCATATTTGAAGAAGAGTTTTGCAGGATATATTATTCTTGGCTGGCAATTTTTTCCTTCAAGGTTTTATATATGTCATTCCCATTGCCTTCTTGCCTGCATGGTTTCTGCTGAATAATCCGAGCTTACTCCTATTGTTTCTCCTCTGTATGTGACTTTTTGTTTTTCTCGAGCTACTCTCAGGATTCTGTTTGTCTTTGGTTTTAGGGAGTGTGATTATGATATGCCTTGGTGATTTTCTTTTGGGGTCTATTGTATATGGGGTTCTTTGAGCTTCTTGGATGGTCAGCTTTTCATCTTTCATGATATTGGGGAAGTTTTCTGTCAGCAATTTTTCAATGATCCTCTGTGTTTTCTGTTTTCTCCCCCTGTTCTGAAACTCTGATCACTCTTAGATTTTTGCTTTTGATTGTATCCCACATAATTCTCAGGGTTTCTTCATTTTTCTTAGTTCTTTCTTCTGATTTTTTCTCAAACAGAGTTGTATCCAAGTGTTTGTCTTCAATTTCACTGATCCTATCCTCCATCATTTCAAAGCTGCTCCTCAGCCCTTCTACGACCCTGTCCATTTCTGAAATCTTGTTGTTTATCTTTCGGATTTCTAATTGTTGTTTTTGTATGATTTCTAGTTGTGAATTTATTTTAGAATTTTGTTCTTGTATTATTTTCTTGAATTCTTCCATTTTTTTGTCTGTATTTTCCATGAATTTGTCTGCTTTTTCCATGAATTTGTCTGTTTTTTTCTCATTTTTGTCTGCTTTTTGCTTCAACTCTTGGAGAATTCTGAGTATGAGATTTGAATTCCCTATCAGTTAGGTTTACTGACTTTTCTTCTATGGAAGGTCAACTGGTGTTTTATTTTGGATGCCTACTGGAACCATCCTGTCCTGTTTTTGTAAATGTTTTTATATTGTTTGCTTTCCTCTGGGCATTCAGTTGTTATTTTCCTTATTTATTGATTGTAGGTTTGTTTGTTTCATCTGCTTTTTTGTTTTATTTGGTTATGTCTGAGCAAGTGGGCTGTGCATTCTTTGTTGTTTGCTCATCTGTGGGCATGATACTTTTCATCTGCTTCTTCAATGGGCAGCGTCAGTCACTCAGGTATGGTACAGCAGGGCAAGTCCACCTGAAGGAGAGTTGCTGGGATGGGTTTTTTGTCACACGTCCTAAGGCTGACAGTGCAGACCAGGAATCAGTGCAGGTCAGGTTCCAGGAGGCCATGCCAGTGCTGCTTGGGAGTGTGGTGTTCAGCACATGGTTCCGGTAGGCAAGAAGAGGGGGGAATATTGTGATGTGTGGAGCTAAGATGTGTATGGGAAAGAGGAGAGACAGGAGAGAGGAACATGAGCCAAAACAAACAAGAAAGAGTGCCAAGGGAGCTTGCTATTGGAGTGGAGAGATGAGAGACTGAGAAACGGGGAAAAACAAAAATGAAAAAAAAAAAAAGAAAAAGGGTAAAAGAAAAAAATGAATAAATGGAGAAACTGGAAATGAAGAAAGACAAAAAGGGAATAAGAGAGAGAAGAAAATAAAACAAACCAAAACAAGCAAAAGCAAAAGAAAAGAAGAAAAAAAAAATAGAACAAGAAAAAAGAAATACCCCCAAGGACGTCCTTGTGCCTCTGTGCAGAATAAGGGAGTAGCTTCCAAGCCACGTGGTGCTGCCTGGCCATAAGGGGCTCCCATGCCAAGAAAAGAAAAAGAAAACAAACGAACAAATCAAAACAGAAAAAATCAGAACAAACAAACAAAAAAGTCCCAAGGATCCCACCAGCGTGGAGGCACAGGCTGGGAAGCAGTTCCATAGTGGGACAGTATTTCACACCCTTTCAAGAAGAAGCAAAGATCACACATGGAGCCAGGTATTTGAGAGAATGTAGGGGGTAGGTGGTGAGAAGTAAGGAAGAAATCTAAAGAAGTGGAAAAAAGCATCACCAGCAGCCAACAGAAGGCACTCAGGGAGCCAGGCAGTGTGGGTGGATGGAATCCAAGTGACATCGGGGTGAAGCTGGTGCTTCCTGGCCAAGAGACTGTGGCTGCAGGAAGCAGAGGAGGCTAAGTGGGAGTGAAGAAGGGTGGGAGGTTGGAAAGTGTATATGGCTGTTTACCAGTTGTTCTGTCTCCTGCTGGAAGCTCCGTGAAGCTGCTTTCTCATACCCCCTGTTTGCTGATCTCCAATAGGAGCCCAATATGGTGGATCCATGCTGCATTAGCAGATAGAGGACTTCTGTACGTATTTCTCCTCGCTGTCTGTTCTCGGTCAGTTTCTTATTCCATTCAGTGCTTGGCTGAGTTCTTTATCTCTTCATTTGATGCTTAGGGTTTCAGGATTGATGTGTGACTCTGTTTGACTTAATTTTTCTGATCTTTGCTGAGGAGGGATGGAGTGGAGCTTTTGACTATAACGCCATGTTGCCCGGAAGTCCTAATTTTTTTTGATGAACAGATGTTGAATTTATATAAAATCCCTTCTATACATTTACTTGCATAATTACATGATTTTTCTTTATTTTTCTTTTACTGCAGTAAAACATTGATTTTGAATGATTAAATGACCCTTGATTTTTGAAACAAACCTCATTTGATCATAAATAATAATTTTATGTATCACTAGAGTCACCCAAAAAGAAAAGATAAGGTATTATGATAAAATGTGCAAAGAACGAAGTTAGAAAATCAAAAGGGAAGAATATGACCAACATTTCTCAATCTGGAAGAAATGAAGAGAAAATACAAATCTCCTGTTGCATTACTGAAGGATTCCATGGGCAAAAAATTCAGTGACACAGTAAGTCTCAAAATAAGATGGAAAGGATACACAGAGTCACTATACCAAAAATGACTGATTGACATTCAACTATTTCAGGAGGTAGGATATGATCAAGAACCACTTGTACAAAATGAAGAAATTTAAGCTACATTGAAGACACTGGCAAAAAAACAGGCTCCAGAAATTGATGGAATATCATTTGAGATAATTCAGCAAACACAAGCACCACGGGAAGCCCTTACTTGTCTATGTCAAGAAATTTGGAAGACAGATACCTGGCCAACCAACTGGAAGAGATCCATATTTGTGCCCATTCCAAAGACAACCAAATGGAATGTGGATCTTATCAAACAATATTATTAACATCACATGCTAGTAAAATTTGCTAACGAAAATTCAAAAACAACTGCAGCTGTACATTGACAGGGAATTACAAGAAGATTAAGCCAGATCAGTAGAAGACATGGAACAAGGGGTATGATTGCTGATGACAGATGGATCTTGACCAAAAGCAGAGAATACAGAAAGATGTTTACCTATGTTTATTGACCACGTGAAGGCCTTTGAGTGGGGATTATAGCAAATTGTGGATAACATTACAAAGTATGGAAATTCCAGAACACTATATTGTGCTCTTGCAGAACCTGTACATGAATCAAGAGGCATTTGTTCACACAGAATGAGAGGATACTGCATAGTATGAAGTTGGAAAAGATATGCAGCAAGATTGTATTCTTTCATTTTACTTATTCAATCCGTATGCTGAACAAATAATTTGAGAAACTTGATTATATGAAGAAGAATATAGCAACAAGATTGAGGTAGACTAATTAACAAACTGTGGTTTACAGATGACCATCTTTGTTGCCAGAAACGAAGACAGTCGGTGAAGGCCAAAGACTGCAGCCTTCAGCATGGATTATCCCTGAACATGAGAAAAATGAAAATTTTCACAGCTGAACAAATAAACAACATCACAATAAATGGAGAAAAACAAAATTTGTCAACAATTTCATTCTACTAGGGTCAATAATCAATGTCCATGGACGCAGCAGTCAAGAAATCAAATGATGAATTACATAGGGCAAATTTGCTGCAAAAGACTTCTTTTAAAAAAAAAGTAAAGATGTGACTTTGATGACTAAAGTGTGTCTGACACAAGCCAGGTTTTTTTCAGTACTCTTATATGCATATGAAAGGGGGACGATAAAAAAGGAAGATCAAAGGAGAATAGGCCCACCCATTTGAATATGGAATACATCTTGGACTGTCAGAAAAAAAAGAACAAATCTTTAGAAGAAATACAACCTGAATGTTCCTTAGAAGCAAGGATGGTGAGACTTTAGTTCAGTTACTTTGGACACGTCATCAGGCAAGACAAATCACTATAAAATAATACAATGCTAGGTTGAATGTCAGGGAAAATGAGGGAAACCCTCAATGAGATGGATTGACACAGTAGCCACAATACTGAACTCAAACATACCAAGGATCATGAAGATAGCACAGGACTGGGCAATGTTTTGTTATACATAAGGTCAGAGCCCTGGTGGAGCAGTGGTTAAGTGTTGCACTACTAACCAAAAGGTTGGCAGTTCAAATCAACCAGCCTCTCCTTGGAAACCCTACTGGGAAGTTCTACTCTGTCCTATAGAGTCACTATGAGTCAGAATCGAATCGACAGCAATTTTTTTTTTTTTTTAAATACATAAGGTCACCATGAGTCAAACAGTGGCTACTTGAAGACAACAACAATAGGTTTGCTTTAGACTTTATTAGGGCTGGTGTATGTCATTGTTTGTTTTTACTCAAATAGTGTGTCCCTTCCATAAACAATGTGGAGCTATCTAGGGTTTCATTGAAAAATCTGGGTTGTTCACAAAAGCCCCTCTACTTTGCTAGTCCTTTATCTCCATTTATTTCCTCACAGGCATAGTGTGGTATCAAAACATCTCTGTTCAGCTCTGAAGGCTCCCAGAGTCTACCCTCTAGGGGGTTCTTTGGAGTCTCACTTCTCTGTGGTTTCCTGTTTTTATGGATTTTCCTTGTCAAGTCCCAGGTGCTTTGACTACCAAAAACATCAACCTCTATCTTCAGCAACTAATGAGATTGTCACTTTCTGCTTAAACTCTATTCCTTTTTCAGTGAACTGGAAAATGTCCTCAGCAAAAAGACCAAAGTGAATGAGTATCACATTGTTATGTGCCCCTGCTCTTACGCATCACAGTTACTCAAGTCCTGCTTGTGCCACTTTCATTCAAATGACATAAAATACTTCTTACTGCCATCATTGTTATAAGAAAAAAATCTTCTAATTCACACATTTTAAGTTTATATTAATTTATTTCTTTTTATTTATTCAATTTAGTTCTTTTCATCTTCTTGATGTGAAAGCTTAGTTCACATATTTAACCCTTTTTGTATATTAATAAAATTGTTTAAATATACATATTTCTTTCTGAAATTATCACTAGATGTTTAAATATTATTCTTGTTATACTTATTTCTTGTTCTCTAACCAACTACCAACCCGTTGCTATTGAGTCAATTCCCACTCATAGTGACCCTATAGGACAGAGTAGAACTGTCTCAAAAGGTTTCCAAGGAGCAGCTGGTGGATTTGAACTACTGACCTTTTGGTTAGCAGCCAAGCTCTTAACCACTGCTCCACCAAGGCTTCTCTTATTCTCTAGAACCTCTAAAATTTGAATAGGGACAACAGGAACATTACCTGGAACTTAGAAATGGAAGATACATTTTGAAGAACATACAACTTCTCAATCATACTTGATTGTATCTTAGTCATCTAGTGCTTCTATAATACAAACACCACAAGTAGATGGCTTTAACAAAGAGAGATTTATACACTCACAGTCTAGGAGGCTAGAAGTCCAAATTCAGGGCACCAGCTCCAGGGGAAGTCTTTCTCTTTCTGTCTGCTCTAGAGAAAGATCCTTGTCATCCATCTTCCCCTAGCTTCTCAGACACAGTTACCCCAGGTCCAAAGGATGTGCTCTGCTTCCTGTGCTGCTTTCTTGGTGGTATGAGGTCCCCCTGTCTCTTTGTTCACTTCTCTCTTTTAAATCTCAAAAGGGATTGACTCAAAACGCAGTCTAATCTTGTAGATCTCATCAATATAACTGCCACTAATCAAAGTTATTAACATCATAGTGATAGGATTTACAACACACAGGAAAATCACATCAAATGACAAAATGGTGGACTATCACACAATACTGGTAATCGTGTCCTAGACAAGTTGATGGATATTTTTTGGGGACACAATTCAATAGATGACAACTGCTTACCTGAGGAATGTTACGTAAGAGAAATAGACTTATATCTGGTTTAAGCCTCTGTATTTGGGGGTCTCTCTTTTATAGTGACATATCTTTTACCCAAAGCTATGTAAATCCTATTATAGTACTTTATCTGTTCATATGTCTGTTGCTACACTAGTATATTAGAGCACCAGGGACATAAAAATGACTTAATAATAATCATTCTTTCTTCATCTCCTAGCACAGAGCCTTACGTGTTGTTGTTAGTTGCTGTAGAGTTAGCTCCAACTCATGGTGACCCCATGTACAACAGAACAAAATGTTGTCTGGTTCTAGGTCATCTTCACAGATGTTGCTATGCTTGAATCCATTGTTACAGCCACTGTGTATTTTGAGTGTCTTTCAACCTAAGGAGCTAATCTTCTAGTACTGTATCCTACAATATTCTGTTGTGATTCATAGGGTTTCCATTGACTAATTCTCAGAATTAGGATGCCAGGCCTTTCTTATTAGTCTGTCTTAGTCTGGAAACCTCATGAAACCTATTCACTATGGGTGACCCTCCTGGTATTTGAAATACAGGAGGTATAGCTTTCAGCATCATAACAACACACAAGCCACCACAATAAGACAAACTTCGACAGGCAGGTAGTGGAAATCCTACAAAGTAAAGTTATATTATGGTATTTACACTGGTGGAACATATACTCATATTATTTTGTAGAGATTAAATAAATCTATTCTTGTATGTTTACATATGCATCTTTAGATATTGGACATACATACAGATTAGATATTTAGGATAAGTAGATATTTTGAAAGATGGTTAAATTATTTTTGAAAATTAAGAAAGAGAGTAATTGTCAGCAGTAATATTACAAAATAGTTATTGCTGTCAACTATATGTTAGGATTATAAAATTGACACATGCAGCTTTGCAAATATAATAAAAAGATCTGATATATCCAATGACGTGGGTAAATATACAACTATTATTTTTCAGAAGCTTACAGTGTAATAAAAATCAAATTACTGTATCATGTAGGAATCAGAGATATATTTGTCCATCACAGTTAGTAATGTCTAATCCTGATTCAGATGAATTTCTTAATTAGAATACACTCGTTTGTCATGATTTTTATGAGTGGATTTACATATTTCCTAACTTTTACATGGTCCTGTACATTTCAGCATTTTAAAATACATCTGAAAAGTGCTACACAAAAGTAGAATTAAATTATAGCAGTTTACATTCTAAAAGTGTGCAACCCAAGGATATATGCTAATTATAATGCACTATCATTTTACCCAAGGAAACGAAGTTATTAAAATATTCCAAACGACAGAAAAAAAAGTTTCATTTGGGTTTTTATCAGGAGAAATTTGACAGAAGAACGTGTTCTGGGCAATCAATCATGGTTGTCTACAATGGTATTAATCACCTCATGGGCCAGGTTGTTTGTCTTCTCTTCTTCTTTGAGGTTTAGATATTTAAAAATGTTCTGCCAAGATGCACTTCATGTAAATGAACCATATGTTAGAAGTTTACAGTGTTGCCAAGGTGTTTGTTAAGACTTGTTCAAGGTAGAAAGTTTTTCTCATTAAGCTTATATTTATTACTGAAGAAAAACTTACACTCAAGTCTTCTACAGGACAGTCTAAACATTCAAGGTTTGAAAACTGTAGATAGCATTTTTATTTTGTCAGTGAATATTTTTTCTTAGATATGGTTTGTCAAAGCACAGGTATGCCAAACTATTATTTTACTGGGATTTTTTTTTCCTAACTCTCAGAGGAAAAATTTACATTAAATGCATGCTGTGTGTATTAGATTTTCCTTCTAGGCAAACAAATTTAATATTTATTCAGTATTTATCATTAGATAACTTAATACTATTTTTATTATTTTTATGAAGTGATCATTGTTTTCAGACATACAAACTGCTAAATTTTTTATTACTCATTTTTTATTTAAAATATTAAAGAATTTTGATTTGATTTCAGAAGTAATATTGGGAATTATTTTCTTAGAAAATGTTTTAATACCACTATTCAACTCTGGTAACAACATTCATTCCTTTGATACTCATTAATTTAGCACAGTTGGAAATGAGTCATTATATTGGGTGGTAACAAAGTTGATAACATGCAAGAGGGGCTCGTAATAAATGAAGTCAATACAACTTAGAATAGAACAGATTTCTAAACAATTAAATAATTGTAAAGCAAAATAAAAATATAATTGCTAAGAAAGGAATATGCAAATAAAAATTCATAAGGAGATATTGGTTACATAACAAATGTATTCCAAATTTAAATATCATGATTTATTCCAAATTTATTTATTCCAAGTTTAAACATGACTTTTTAACAGAGAACAAGGAAGTATATAGGTACTCTATTATTATTGAATTTCTGTTATCTCATAGCTTAATATATGCACAGGGAAACTTTAAATAAGTAGAATGCAAATATAACAAGAATTTCACAAATTTTAATTAAGAAATTAAATGAAAATTTAAACTTTATAGCAAAAAATAAAAAGGAAGGAAAAGAGAAAATAAGCATTTGGCAAGTATAAATTACAATGACAGAAATGAGAAATACTTACCCGTTAACAGAATAAAGAAAACATGAAATTTTAATATTAAATGTATAACATTTTGTAACATTAAGGACTAACCCAGAGGCAAGAAACTATTTCTGTTAACAAGTTCCAAAAATATTTGGAGAAATCAGAAAAATTTTAGTATGGACTGTCTATTAGATGATATTAGGAAACTTTTGTTCATCTTGGTGAAGCAACACGTACACACACATAAACACACACAAGTGTAAATATGCATACATATGTATATATAAAGCTCAAAATACCTGTTCCCATTGAGTTGATTCAAACTCATAGTGACCCCATATGTTACAGAGTAGAACTGCTCCATAGGGATTTCTTGGCTGTAATTTTCACAGAAGCAGATTGCCAAGTCTTTCTTCTATGGTGCTGCTGGATGGGTTCCAACTACCAAACTTTAGGTTAGTAGTTGAGTGTGAATTCTTTGCAACACCCAAGGACACCCAGGCCTGTCTTCTGAGGTACCTCTGGGTGAGCATAATCAAATCTGTGTGTGTATACATGTAGGTATGTATGTATATCACCGGATGGTGCAAATGGGTAAGTGTTCAACGTTTAGCCAAAAGGTTGGTAATTCGAACTCACCCGGAGGCACTTCAGAAGACAGGCCTGGCGATCTTCTTCCAAAATGTTACAGCCTTGAAAGGCCTACGGTGCAGTTCTGCAGTTCTACTCTAGCACACACAGGGTCACCATGAGTTAGAATTGAGTCAAAGGCAACTCAAACAATATAGATATAGATATATATCCCATTGCCATCGAGTAGATTCCTACTCATAGCGACCCTATAAGACAAAATAGAATTGCCCTATAGGGTTTCCAAGGAGCAGCTGGTGGAGTCGAGCTGCTGACCTTTTTTGGTTAGTAGCCATATCTCTTAACCACAGTGCCACCTGGGTAAATATATATATATAAAAATTTGAAAAGTATAAATTACAATGGCAGAAATGAGAAACAACATCATATATACACAATGAGGCAATTATGTAAAGTATTGATCTTTGTCTTCGTTGATTGCTATAACGGTTATCACTGTGTCATTCTTTCAACTTTCTGGGCAAAAAGTTTGGAAAATTTTATATCAAATATCTGAAAAAAGAAAAAGAGAAATACATAGAAATAAGCAATGATAGCCATCTAAAAGGACAGGAGGATATGCACCCCAAACAAACAAAAATGCATTTCCCTCATGACTAATTATGTTGAGCATCTGTTCATGTGCTGGTTGACCATCTGCACAAAGGTTTCCCCATTACATCAATCTGGTACTTTTATGAAAAATCAGTTGACCACTTAACAACAAAAAGATAAATAATCCGATAGAAAAATGGGCAAAGGGCTTGAATAGACATTTTCCCAAAGGGGATATACAAATGACCAACAAACACAGGAAAAGATGTTCAATGACATTAATCATTGGGAGATGCAAATCAAAACCACAATGAGATACCACTTCACACCCATTAGAAATGACTATAACAATAATTAAAAATATATATATACAAACAAAAAGGTCAGAAAACAACAGGTTTGGGCAAGGAAGTGGAAAATTTGGAACCCCCACCCATTGCTAGTGGTAATACAAAACAGTATAGCCTCTGTGGAAAACAGTTTGATGATTTCTCAAAAAGTTAAAAACCGTCATATGACCCAGCAATCCAAACCTAGGTATATACTCAAAAGTGAAAGCAAGAATGTAACAAAAACGTATACACCAATACTCATTGTAGCATTATTCACAATAAACAAAAGGTGGAAACAACCTAAATGTCCATGAACAGAGGAACGGTAAACAAAATGTGGTCTGTACATACAATGGAATATTACTCAGCCATAAAGAGAAATGGAATCCTGATACACGCTACAACATGTATGAACCTTGAAAAGATTATAATGACTGAAATAAGTCAGTCACAAAAATACAAATATTGTGTGATCAATTTATGTGGAATCTGTACTTATATGTTCTCTTTCATTTAATAATGTGATTATTTATTGTCTCTCATTTATATTTATAAGTCTATCCAGATGTTTATCAATTTTAGATCTTTTTAAAGAATTGATTTTTGATTTCACTGATTTCTTCTACTGTTAATCTGCTTTCTATTTGATTTGTTATTCTGCTTTAATTATTTCTACAATCTTATTTGGTAGGCCAAATCTAATCAAATTTGGTAAGTTTTTGGTCATTATTTATACAAATAGTCTACCCTCCTCCCTCCTCTGGGACTTGATATTAGATTTGAAGGTTGTTTTGTGGGAGGAGGAGAGTGAGTGAGTAGGAATTCAAACAAAACTCTTAGTTTTTTGATAGACATAGTTGGGAGATCATGCTGCTCTTAGTATGATGTAGGGGTGAATAAATTGTTCCAGACCTAAGGGAGCTTCAGTGGAAACAGAGATCTGTAGTCACTGGATATAGAAAGACAGTTAGGGAACACAGTAATGACACTGAAGACTTTTGCTTGTGCAATTGTGTAGCTTTTGATGGTGTTGTTATTATGTGCTGTATATTATTTTTGGATGGAGACAGAAGATTTTGTCTTTATCTTTTCTTAGTAAACTTCTCAACAAGTGAAGCATACACTATGGATCTTAAAAATTATTTAAAAATGATAGGAAAATGGATTAAACAAAGGATCCCTCAACTGCTGTGTTGTCTGGCTGGTTGATGAACTTTAATTTCTGTTTTCTCCTTACTGCCTTTCTATTTCACTCACAGTTCTCTTTCTTAATATTTACTATAAATTTGTTTGGCTGTCATTCTTAGACTTGCATAAAAATTTCTAAGAATGTGAATAATGTTTCAAGTGTATGATGTTTGGATAGCAAAATTGTAAGACCTGCTTCATGAAATTATGAAATGTCTTCTATTATATAAATACAGTGAGGAAGAAAGAGCTAATGCTAACCTAAAAGAGATAAACATACACATTATCAGCCTCATGGTAAAACCTTTCAAGTAAGTTAATCTTGTAAACATTATCTGCTCTCTGTTTTTCTTTGTTGGTTTTATTCCGTGTCTTTGTCAAATTCTGTCTTTATCTCCACCTCTTTCTGTTCGCCTAGGATACTCAAACACACTTTTTAGCTTCAATAGATTTGTGAAGGATTTGTTTATTTCCAGTGAGTTTTTGCTTGGAGAAAAGTTGAGATTTTGAAAGGAAAGGTAAACTTTTTTTTTTTTTTCAGCCCAGCTTGACAGGTCTATTATATTTCAAATTTAGAAGAAATGATTCATAAGTTTTCTCAGATCCTCAGAACTAGCCTACGTGCTTAACAGAAACTCAGCTTCAGGGCATCAGTTTGTTAGTAGGATTTTTTTTTTTTTTTCAGTGCAAGTAGCTTAGATTTTCTTTATAGTGAAATTCTAAGTCTTAAAAACAATAGGCAAAATCTACTACTATTACTACCACTACTTCCACTTAATAATGTGACAATTAACATTTATTGAGAACTTACTGGTGTAAATGTTAATTAACTTGGAAGCTTACAGAAAAGTTGGAAGTGCAAGTCCACCCAAGGGCACTTTGGAAGTAAACCCTGGGAATCTACTTCCAAAAATTCAGCCATTGAAAACGCTACGGAGCACAGTTAGAACTGTGATTCCGACACACATGGGGTCTCCATGAGCCAGGGTTGACGTGATAGCAATTTGCAATGGTGGTAGTATCACATACTAAGCACTATTGTAACCACTTTTTATGTATTAACTCATTTAATGCTCACAAAAAAAAGATACCATTCACATGCCTTTTATATGCACTAAACGCATGTGTATTATTAAAACCCAAACCTGACAAACATTACTTAAAGACAATAGAAGAATCTTGATTATGAATAATGTAGTGGGTTGAATAGTACCCCTCCCTCCAAATAGTTCACCCAGAACTTGTGAATGTGACCTTACTGGGAAATAGTGTATTTGCAGATGTAATTAAGTCAAAGATCTTTAGATGAGATCATCCTGGACTGTACAGGTGGACCCTAAATACTTGTTGGAGAAAGATGGAGGTATGTATGAGACACAAGGCAGAAGGCCATGTGAAGAGAGAGGCAGAGATTGTGTATTATGCAACCACAACCCCAGGAATGCCTAGAGCCACCAGAAGCTGGAAAGAGCAAGGATCAAATCTCCCCTATGACTCTGGAGGGAAAGCAGCTCTGTCAACACTTTGATTTTGGACTCTGGGCCTGTAGAACCGTGAGAGAATAAATTCCCAGTGGCGTCACTAGGAGGATACGGGGTGCGGACCACACTGGGTAACACTGTCAGTGGGAGTGACACCAAAATAACTGTCAATAATTTTTTTGTGCACTATTTCAGCAGAAGTTGATTATTTTTTATAAAAATATACATCTAGTTATAACAACATAAACATCTTTCGTAAGCTCAGCTTACGTGTATCAATACACCTACAAGGCTAATATTTTATGCTAATTTACTTTTTGAACCTTCTAATCTGCTCCTGTCAGAGCTGTCATTACTACCCAATTACAATGCCACTTCCAATCACCTGGTTTCGTGTGCCTGTGCTATAAGCATGCACTGTTGTTTTTCTTGCTGCTGGTGTTCATATAGTTGCTGATTTTGTCAAATTTTCTAGTGTTTTAGCTACAATATTGTGATAATTAGTATTTGTGATATATCAATAACTTTTTTGAGAATGAAGAACTAGCTAAAAGAAAAGGAGAAAAATCAAAAAGGCTTCCACTCAGTTACTAATAATGTTGCAACTAAGAATATTGAAATTCAATGTAGAAAGATTTTACAAAAAAATTTGTTGTTAGTATTCAAATAATCAAAGAAATACTACATTTAAGAAATTTATAACTATATTTACCACATAATATTCTCTGACTAAAATTAATAATAACCATTACTAAGGATCTGCGAAGTCTGGTATGGGATGAGGTCCATAGGGGGGTGACTCCATGAGTTACCACACTAGGCAACACCAGCCCTAGTGACACCACTGTAAATTCCTGCCATTTTAAGCCACTCAGCTTGTGGCAATTTGTCACAGCGGCCCTAGGAAATGAATACAAGTATTGATGCCAATATCCCCAGTAAAATATTACCAACAGAATTAAACACTTGATTAATGGGATAATTCATCATAACAAAATAGTATTTGTTACATACATGCCCGAACCAAAAACCAGACAAGTTGCCACTGAGTCGATTCTGACCCATAGTGACCCTATAGGACAGAGTAGAACTGCCCCATACGGTTTCCAAGACTGTAATCTTTACAGAAACAGATTGCCACATCTTTCTTCCACAAAGCAGCTGCTGGGTGAAAACCTCTGATCTTTCAGTTAGCAGTCGAGCACTTAACCGCTGCACAACCAGGTCATAGCAACTCTGTGGGACAGAGTAGAACTGCCCCATAGAATTTCCAAGGAGCTGCTGGTGGATTCGTACTGCAAATCTTTTGGTTAGCGGTTGAGCGCTTAACCACTGCAGCACCAAGTCTCTTTACATGTATGCAAGGATGGTTAAATATTAGAAAATATATAATATATAGTTATTATTTTAATACTTTAAAGAAAAAGACATAATAAAAAAAATAATATGTATATAGCACTTACTCTGTGCCTGGCTCTGTTCAAAGCCCTGTACAGTTAACCATCACAAAACCCTTTCAGATAGGCCCATATTATATGCATTTACAAAAGAAAACTGGAAGAAACTAAAGCAAAGCAAGATTAAGTAGCTGTCCCAAGGTCACAGGAAATGGTAACATGGGGTTTCAAATGCAAAATGTCTGGCTACAAAGTTCATTGTTTTTTTTCTTTTTAAATTAATTAATTAATTTTTTTTTGTACTTTAAATGAAGGTTTACAGAAGAAGTAGTTTCTCATTAAACAGCTAGTACACATATTGTTTTATGACAATGGTTAACAACCCCACAACATGTCAACATTGTCCCTTCTCAACCTTGAGTTCCTAATACCACAATTCAAAGGCTTCAATTTTTCTTTGGTCTTCCTTATTCATTGTCCAGCTTTCGCATGCATATGAGACTGTTGAAAACAACATGGCTTGGGTCAGGCCCACCTTAGTCTTCAAGGTGACATCTTTGCTTTTCAACACTTTAAAGAGGTCTTTTGCAGCAGATTTGCCCAGTTCAATGCATCCTATTCATTAGTGAGATGAGATGGATTGGTATTGGCCATTTTGAATAGGACAATCATATGGTCTACTACACCAAGAATAACACATTGAAAAGGAATGGTGTTACAGTCATCATCAAAAACAACATTTCAAGATCTATCCTTAAACGAATAATTTCTTTTCTAAGGATCGGCACAAAGCTGGTTCCTATGAGGTGGAGGTTAAAGATGTCAGAAATTTCCAGCTTTTCCAAACTGTTGTACCACTCCATCATCTCTAACATCAACTCCTTCTCTTCCCCTCAGAACTCTCCCTCCCAACTTTGGGTTCCATAATTCACTGCAATGTCTCACAAAACACACAAATCAAAGGAAATGGCTCAAGTCGTTGTGGAGGCTGGCAAGTCCCAAATCCGTGGGTGAGGTATAGGCTTCTCCTGACTCACATGGCCACTGGGGCTAACAAACTCAAACCAGCAGGTGAGACCACAGGTTGTTGGCCCACAAGGCTATGGAAAATGACCAATCAGGCCAGACGATAGGCCGCCAGCTGACATAGCTGTGGAAGCTGGTGAATCCCAGAATCACCAGGTCAGACAGTAGGCCACTGGCTCAAATTTCAAGAACTAGAGCTAAGACAATCATAAACGGGATGAGGGATCCAGATGCAAAGAGAGATCCTCACCAGAGCACCCATACGGGTACCTTGCCTGCAGGCCACACTCCAGGGAAGAGTGTGACTTGACTAAAGGTGGGACTTGAGTCACAGTCTCCTGCAAGGCTGTAACTCAAGATACATCCCACACTAATCTTACCTCATTAACATATAAATGTTAGGATTTACAATACATAAAATGGAGGATAATTACATCAGATCATAAAATGGAGGACAATCATATAATACTGAGAATCATGGCCTAGCCAAATTGACTCATAACTCCTACCATCACAAGTTCCATACACCTTATTTGCATAGTCCCACCTAATTATTGTGTGTGAGTCACAAAGATCATGGCTAGATGGCCATATTAAGTAAATAATTGCACTGCAACCCTGAAGTACAACGCTGTTAGTGATAGGATAATATCCATATGCCTATAAGGAAGACCAGTTAATAAGACTATTATTCAAATTTATGCACCAACCACAAATGCCAAAGATGAAGAAATTGAAGTTTTTTACTACTTCTGCATTCTGAAATTGATCAAACATGCAATAAAAATGCATTGATAATTACTGGTGATTGGGATGCAAACGCTGGAAACAAAGAGGAATTGGTAGTTGGAAATATCACATTGATGATAGAAACTATGTCAGAGATTTCATGACAGAATTTTGCAAGCCAAAGACCTATTCATTAGAAATACCTTTTTTCAACAACATAAATGGCAACTAGACACATGGAAGTCACCAGATGGAATACACAGGAATCAGACCGACTACATCTCTGAAAAGAGACAATGGAGAAGCTCAACATCATCAGTCAGAACAAGGCCAGGGGTTGACTGCAGAACAAGCCATCAATTGCTAGAATGCAAGTTCAAGTTGAAACTGAAGAAAATTAAAACAGTCCATGAGAGCCAAAGTAGGACCTGGAGTACTGAATTTAGAGACCATCACAAGAATAGATCTGATGCATTCAACACTGAAGACCAGATGATTTGTGGGATGACATCAAGGACATCATACATGAAGAAAGCAAAAGCTTATTAAAAAGACAGAAAAGAATGAGAAGATCAAAATAGATGTCAGAAGAGACTCAAACTTGCTCTTGAACATAGAGTAGCTAAAGTGAATGGAAGAAATGAAGTAAGAGCTGAACAGAAGATTTCAAAGGGCAGATCAAGAAGACAAAGTAAAGTATTATAATGAAATGTGCACAGACCTAGAGTTAGAAAACCAAAAGGGAAGAACATACTTGACATTTCTCAAATTGAAAGAGCTGAAGAAAAAAATTTCAATCCTCGAGTTGCAATATTGAAAGTTTATATGGATAAAATACTGAACTATGCAGCAAGCATCAAAAGACAATGGAAGGAATACACAGAGTCACTGTACGAAAAAGAAGTGATCTATGTTCAACCATTTCGGGAGGTAGTATATGATCAAGAACAGATGGTATTGAAGCAAGAAGTCCAAGCTCTACTGAAGGCATTAGCAAAAAATAAGGCTCCTGGAATTGAAGGAATACCCACTGAGATGTTGCAAAGAATGGAAGCAACACTGGAAGCACTCACTCGCCTATGCGAAGAAATTTTGAAGGCAGCTACATGTTCAACCAACTGGAAGAGATCCATACTTGTGCCCATTCCAAAGTATGATGATCCAACAAAATGCAGAAATTATCAATCATTGATATCTCCCACAAGTAAAATTTTGCTGATGATAATTCAAAAAATTTTCTGCAGTACATTGACAGGGAACTGCCAGAAATTCAAGCCAGATTCAGAAGAGGACATGGAATAAGGGATATCATTGCTGATGTCAGATGGATCCTGGCTGAAAGCACAGAATACCAGAAAGATGTATACCTGTGTTTTATTGACTATGCAAAGGCATTCACCTGTGTGTCATAACAAATTATGGATAACATACAATAGAAGGCCCGGGACAGAGCTGGAGAAAAATGTAGAACAAAATTCTAACTCACTAAAAAAAATAAAAATAAAAATAATCTTACTGGTCTGACAGAGACTGAAGAAACCCTGAGAGTATGGCCCCCAGAAACCCTTTTAGCTCAGGAATGAAGTCACTCCTGAAGTTCTCCCTTAAGCCAAAGATTAGACAGGCCTATAAAACAAAACAAGACTAAATGGGCACACCAGCCCAGGAGCAAGGATGAGAAGGCAAGAGGGGACAGGAAATCTGGTAATCGGGAACCCAAGGTCCAGATGGGGAGAGTTCTGACATATTGTGGGGTTAACAACCAATGTCGGAAAACAACAAGTGTACTAATTGTTTAATGAGAAACTAGTTTGTTCTGTAGACCTTCGTCTAAAGTACAATTAAAAAAAGAATTATGGCTAACCTTGTGAAGAATGGGAATTCCAGAACACTTAAATTGTGCTCATGAGGAACCTCATAGGCCAAGAGTCAGTCATTCAGATAGAGCAAGGGGATACTGAGTGGTTTAAAATCAGGAAAGTTGTGCATCAGGCTCGTATCCTCTCACCATATTTATTCAATTTGTATGCTGAGCACATAATCTGAGAAGAGGACTATATAAAGAAGAACACGGCATCAGGATTGGAGTAAGTCTCATTAACAACCTGCAATATGCAGTTGACACAACCTTGCCTGCAGAAAGTGAAAACGACTTGAAGCACTTACTGATGAAGATCAAAGACTGCAGCCTTCAGTATGGATTACACCTAAATATCAAGAAAATAAAAATCCTCACAAGTGGACTAATAAATAACATCATGATAAATGGAGGAAGATTGAAGTTGTCAAGGATTTCATTTTACTTGAATCACAATCAATGCCCATGGAAGCAACAATCAAGAAATCAAAGGACGTATTGCATTGGGCCAGTCTGTTGTAAAAGATGTCTTTAAAGTATTAAAAAGCAAAGATGTCACTTTGAGGACTAATGTGCACCTGACTCAAGGCATGGTATTTTTGATTGCCTCATATGCATGGGAAAGTTGGACAATGAATACAGAAGCCTGAAGAACAATTGACACATTTGAATTTCGGTGCTGGTGAAGAGTATTGACTATACCATGGTTTGCTAGAAGAAGGAACAAATCTGTCTTGGAAGAACTTCAGCCAGAGTGATCCTTATAGGCGAAGATGGCAAGACTTCATTTCACCTACTTTGGGCATGTTATCAGAAAGGACCAGTCCCTGGAGAAGGACGTGGTGCTTGGTAAGGTAGAGAGTGAGCAAAAAGAGGAAGACCCTCAAAGAGATGGATTGACACTGTGGCTACAACAATGGGCTCAAATCTAACAGTGATTGTGAGAACAGCTCACAATGTTTTCTTCTGTTGTACGTAGGTTCACTATGAGTTGGAAGACCCTCAGTGGCACCTAACAACAACAACAACATGTATATGTGTATATATAGATATATATACATATTTATATTTATATCCACTCCTCACTTATTGATATGGATTCCAGAGATCAGGTTGTTAGCAAAATCGGCATTATGTGAGAGCTGGGGGCTGAGCCTGGCAGTAGGTGGATCAGGTACTTCCAAAGCTTGGCAGCAGGTGCAGTAGCAGCTGGAAGGTGGCCCTGCTGGTGAGAGTGAGCCGAGTTCTGTACAGTACCGAGGAGAGGATCCCTGGCACCGGCTGTAGAACTTCGTGCCCTTAGACCTGGGCAAGTGGTGGGCACAGCAGCTCCTGACTAGGCTCACCAACTGCTCCTAGCTACTGCCTTGGTAGAAACACTGCCTGTGCAGCGGGTGGCCCTGCCCCAGAGGGACCTGTGGCCAGAAGAGGACCGTGGCGCCCCTGTCCACCTATGGTGACAGGCCTCGCTTCACCTGGTTTGTCTAGGTGCTGGCCACATCTGAAATGCCAGAATTTGGACTTTTGTACCTTTTGCTCCCTTGTCCTGACTGTCCCAGGCAGCCGGTTGCAAGGGCTGAACTTGTCAGCTGACCTAATCCTGACTGCTCTGCCAACCCCTGGGGCTGGAGAGAGGAGCTCCAAGCTAACAATGCCCTCCATCCGCCTTGGTTCTGCAGCCCCGTATGCCTCCCTTCCCTCTCCCGCCTTCCTGCCTCCCCTCACTGTCCTCTCTGGCACCTTTGGGCCTTCGCCCTGCCTCCCTCTGCCTGCCTGGACCTTCCTATGTTCCACTGTCACCCTACACCCTACGTGGCAGGAGAAAATGTTGTGGTCGAATGGGAGCAGGAATCCCGAAGCTGGTGGGCTGCCGTCCCTCGTGACCAGGTCATCCCTGGAGCCTTTGGTACGTCTTTGGGGTGACACATGCAGGGCATCCTGGCCAGCCCTGCGTGGGGCCCAGACCATCGATGGCGCCACCTGAGAATTGTTTCAAAGTTGTTGTAAATGCAAAATGTTGGATAAGGGAGGTAGTGGATAAGTGAGGAGTATATATATACACAAAACCAAAACCAAACTCATTGCCATCAAGGTGATTCCAACTCATAGTAACCTCATGCACAATGGAAGGAAATGTTGTCTGGTCCTAAGCCATCCCATGATAGATTGGGGATTTGACCATTGTGTGTATAGAGTTCATCAGCTGAATTTTGGAAATACATTGCCAGACCTTCCTTCTCAGTCTCCCTTAGTCTGGAAATACCACTGAAACCTGTTGAGCATCATAGCAACACACAACCCTCCACTGACAGAAAAGTGATGGCTTCACATAAGGTGTATTGGCCAAGAATCAAACCTGGGTCTCCCACATGGAGGGAGAGAATTCTACCACTGAACCACATACGTATATATATGTATATACCCATTGCCATGGAGTTGATTCCACACGTACATATATATATATAAAGATATGTGTATGTGTTCAGAAAAGAGGAAAGGGAAATGTTCGTGCCTAAATTTTATTTTCATCCTCAGTCCTACAAGTTTAGTACAAGAAGAGTATTGCGCTTTTCAGAGTGTTGGCATTCTTGTCATTACAAGAGTGAGATAAGCCATGTACATAGTTTGAGGGCTTAAATGTGACTAAATGGATTGTATAATATTAATGAGATTGTACTGCCAGGCCCTTTTCCTGGTTGCCATGGAAATGAGACCCTTTTCTCATGTTAATGATATTTTAATTAAAATATCTACATGAAAATGAGTAAAAATCAATCAGCATAGAACAACAGATAGTTGAATTCCACCTAAAGGAAGAAGATCTGGGAAGACCTTTGGAGGTATTTGTGTAGCAGAATAAAAGATTAAATCATATGAAAATATTAGGTTTTCAATAAATGAGTTAAATAAAAAAAGAAAAAGAAATGGTCTTATCTCCATGTTAAATAAAAGGGATTATGTTGATCCAGAGTGCTCTGGAGTTTTTGTGGGTCCTGTACACCTACTATACAGCCTACTGATTTTGCTTGTGGTGAGCAGACATAAACAAGTGTATGTGGGTCCATGCTACCTCATCTTCCCTGGGTGACACCATTACTACATAGAAGAAAACTCTAAAGCAAGCAGTGCGGGTAAGAATACTGTGTTACCTGCTCACAACCTGACTGAGTCCTCCTTGTACACGCAGACTGTATGTGCAGACTTCTCCTCATTACTCTTATCCACAGCCAGCTATAAGTGAGTAACACATGTCAGCTATTCTCAAAAAAAAAAAAGAAGTGGTTTACTTCTCAAGTTTTTGTTCTTTTTGATTTGTGCTTGATTAGAGTCAAGTAAAATAATAATAATAACCAAAAACCCAAGCCTGTTGCCTTGAGTTGATTCCGACTCATGGTGACTTCAAGTGTGCCAGTGAGATATGACTGTTTTTTAAAAGATCTACTTATTATTGCTAACCACTGCAAGAGACATGTAAACAATAAGCATTCTCTGAAAAGTTACATAGTTGGTTAATAGAATTTTTAAAAATATGACTGGCTAATTTAATGTCTTGTTGTTATGTTCCTTAAAGTCACTTCCGACTCATAACAACCCTATAGGACAGAGTAGAGCTGCCCCATAGGGTTTCCAATGAGTGGCTAGTGGATTCTAACTGCCAACCTTTTGGTTAGCAGCCAGCCTCTTAATTACTGAGCCTCCAGGGCTCCAATGTCTCATAGATGCTGTTTTTAAACAGATCCCCCAGTTACTCGGTATTTTTTCCATAGAAGTTAGGATTTATATCTTTATTATTATTATTATTTTAAATTTAGTATAGTGTAAAAACTCTTAGTTTTCTTTCTATATATGCCTATTATTATCAGGGAGTAAAGCTTGAATCTAACTTAACTACTGAAGAATGGAAAGTCAGTCATGTCGTTGATGAACCATAACAAACATTCTTTAGATTGGCTTTAATGCAGACATAAAAATACAATCTAGAGGAATCCTACAATATCGAATTAAAACAGATACATCTTATAGGATATTTTTCTTATGTTTATTCTAGAAACGTGCACATAAATTACCATCCCATTCTCTTTTTAGTACTCTAGGAGTATAGTGGTTGGATGATTAACTAACATGGAGATAAAAAAAAAAACCAAATGTTTTCATTCATATGCAAAAATATTAATACATTTTATTGGGAAGGTGTTTTTTAGAGGTTATTTCCACAGACGTCAGCCTATACGTCATGAGAATTTTCCTGCGTAAGTAGTAATTTTTTTTTTTAATTTTACTTCAGGTGAAGGCTTACAGAACAAATAGTTTCTCATGAAACAGTAGTACAGATACTGTTTTATGACATTGGCTAACAACCCCACAACATTTCAACACTGTCTCTTCTCAAACTTTTTTTTTTGGTGAAAATATACATAGTCAAAGACACACCTTTTCAAAAATTTCTACATGCACTGTTCAGTGATATCAACTACGCTCTTCCAATTGTGCTGTTATTCTCACTTTAGATGAAGGCTTACAGAACAAAATAGTTTCTCTTTTAACAGTTAGTACAAATGTTGCCCTATGACAATGGTTAACAACCTCACAACACATCAACACTATCCTTACTCAACCTTGGGTTCCCTATCACCAGCTTCCTTGACCCCTTCTGCCTTCTGGCCCTTATCCTTGGACTGCTCTACTTCATTAGTCCCAGTTGGTTTTACGGGGCTGTCCACTCCCAGGCTGAACGGTGAACCTCAGAGATGACTTCACCACTGTGCTAAAAGGGTGTCTGGGGGCCATATTCTAGGGGTTTTTCCAGTCTCCTTTAGTTCAGTAAATCTTGTTATTTATTTATTTATTTATTTTTGGAGTTAGAATTTTGTTCTACTTCCTTCTCCACCTGTCCAGAACCTTCTGTTGTGATCCTGGTCAGAGCAGTCAGTGGCGGTAGCCGGGTACCATCCAGCTGTACTGGACTCAGTCCGGTGGAGGCCTTGGTAGCTGTGGTCCATTAGTCATTCAGACTAATCTTTTCCTTGTATCCTGTTCTCTTCATTCTCCCTTGCTCCCGAAGGGATGAGACCAGTGGAGTGTCTTATACGTCTGTTCACAAGCTTTTAAGACCCCAGACGCTACTCACCAAGGTAGAATGTAGAACATTGACTTTGTAAACTGTGTTATGCCAATTGAGCTAGATGTTCCCTGAGACCATGGTCTCATCAGCCCCCCACCCAGCAATTCAGTCCCACAGGGAGTTTGGATGTGTCTATGGGGCTTCCATGACCTTTCCTTGTACAAGTTGTGCTAGTTTCCCCTGTATTGTGTACTGTCTCACCCTTCACCCAAGATACCACTTATCTATTGCCTATTTAGTATTTCCCCCCACCCCTCCCATCCCTGATAAGCAACAAAGATTGTTACATTTTGTGTGTGAATTTTTTCATGGGTTTTTACAGTAGTGGTCTCATACAATATTTGTCCTTTTGTAATTGACTTATTTCACTCAGCATAATGTCCTCTACTTTCATCCATGTTATAAGATGCTTCACAGAATCATCGTTGTTCTTTCTCATTGCATAGTACTCCATTGTGTGTATGTAACATGGGTTATTTATCCATTCATCTGTTGATGGGCATCTAGGTTGTTTCTATCGTTTTGCTATTGTGAACAATGCTGCCATGAACATAGGTGTGCATATGTCTACTCGAGTGACGACTCTTATTTCTCTAGGATATATTCCTAGGAGTGGGATTGCTGGATCGAATGGTATGTCTATTTCTAGCTTTCTGAGGAAGCGCCATATCATTTTCCAAAATAGTTGTATCATTCTGCATTCCCACCAGCAGTGCATAAGAGTTCCGATCTCCCTGCAGCCCCTCCAACATTTGTTATTTCCAGTGTTTTTGATTCGTGCCAGTAATGCCGGGGTGAGATGGTATCTCATTGTGGTTTTAATTTGCATTTCTCTAATGGCTAGTGATTGCGAGAATTTCCTCATGTGCTGTTGGTCATTTAAATGTCTTTTTTGGTGAAGTGTCTGTTCATTTCTTTTGCCCATTTTTTAATACGATTATTTGTCTTTTTGTTGTAGAGGTGTTGGATTTTCTTATAGATTATGAAGATTAGACCTTTGTCTGACTTGTACTGTCGAAAAATTTTTTGCCAATCTGTAGGTTCTCTTTTTACTCTTTTGGTGAAGTCTTTTGAAGAGCATAGGTGTTTGATTTTTAGAAGATCCCAGTTATCTAGCTTATCTGTTGGGGTTTGTGCATTGATGGTTATGGTTTTTATCCTGTTAATGCCATGTATTAAGACCTGAAGTTTTGGTCCTATTTTTTCTTCTATAAACTTTATAGTTTTAACCTTTATATTCAGGTCTTTGGTCCATTTTGCAGTAGTTTTTGTATACAGCGTGAGTTATGGATCCTGTTTCATTTTTTTGCAGATGGATATCCAGTTTTGCCAGCACCATTTGTTAAAAAGACTGCCTTTTCTCCATTTGATGGAATTTGGGCCCTTGTCGAAGATCAGGTGAGCGTAGGTGGATGGATTTACTTCTGGGTTCTCAATTCTGTTCCATTGATTAATGTATCTGTCATTGTGCCAGTACCAGGCTGTTTTGACTCTGTAGCTGTACAGTAGGTTCTGAAGTCAGGTAGTGTGAGTCCTCCAACTTTATTCTTCTTCTTCAGTAGTGCTTTACTTATTCGGGGCTCCTTCCCTTTCCATATAAAGTTAATGATTAGTTCTTCCATCTTTTTGAAGTATGTTGTGGGTATTTGGATCGGGCTTTTGTTGTATTTGTAAATTGTTTTGGATAGAATTGTCATTTTCACAAGGTTGAGTCTACCTATCCATGAGCATCGTATTTTTTTCCATTTATGTAGATCCCTTTGGGTTTCTTGCAGTAGTGTTTTGTAGTTTTCTTTGTATAGGTCTTTTACATCCCTGGTTAGATTTATTGCTAAGTATTTTACCTTTTTAGGGGTATTATAAACGGTATTGTTTTACTGATTTCCTTTTCATCATTCTCCTTATTGGTGTATAGGAATCCAACTGATTTTTGAATGTTTATCTTGTATCCTGCTACTCTGATGAATCTTTCTATTAGTTCCAGTCTATTTCTCATGGAGTCTTTATGGTTTTCTATGTATAGTATCATATCATCTGCAAACAGGGACAGTTTAACTTCTTCATTACCAATTTGGATGCCCTTTATTTCTTTTTCTTGCCTTATTGCTCTAGCTAGAACTTCCAGCACAATGTTAATAGGAGTGGTGATAAAGGGCATCCTTGTCTTGTTCCTACTTTCAAGCGGAATGTTTTCAGCCTCTCTCCATTAAGAATGATGTTGGCTGTTGGTTTTGCATAGATGCCCTTTATTATGTTGAGAAATTTCCCTTCTATACGTATTTGATTTACAGTTTTTGTCAGGAATGGGTGTTGGACTTTGACGCCTTTTCTGCATCAAATGAGATGATCATGTGATTCTTTTCTTTCCTTCGATTTATGTGGTGGATTATGTTGATTGATTTTCTCTTGTTGAACCATCCTTGCATACCTGGTATGAATCCTACTTGGTGGTGCTGTATTTTTTATTTTTATTTTTTTTTGATACGATGCTAAATTCTATAAGCTAGAATTTTTTTCAGAATTTTTGCATCTATATTCATGAGACATATTGGTCTATAATTTTCTTTTTTTGTGACATCTTTGCCTGGTTTTGGTATCAGCGTTATGCTGGCTTTATAGAATGAATTTGGAACTGTTGCTTCCTGTTCTATGCTCTGAAATAGCTTGAGTGGTACTGATACAAGATCTTCTGTAAATATTTTGTAGAATTCTCCAGTGAAGCCATCTGGGCCAGGGATTTTTTTCGTTGGGAGTTTTTTAAATTATCTTTTCAATCTCTTCTCTGGTTATGGATCTGTTCAGATTTTCAACATCACTTTGTTGTAGTTTGGGTAAGCCATGTGTTTCTCGAAATTTATCTGTTTCCTCTAGGTTTTCATATTTCTTGGAGTATAGTTTAGTAATATTCTGTTACAATCCTTTTTATTTCAGTTGGGTCTGTTGTAATGTCCCCCATTTCATTTCTTATTTGGGTTATTTGTGCCCTCTCCTGTTTTTCTTTTGTCAGTCTGGCCAGTGGTTTGTCGATTTTGTTGATTCTTTCAAAGAACCAACTTTTGGTTTTGTTGATTCTTTCTATTGTTTTTCTGTTCTCTATTTCATTTATTTCTGCTCTGATCTTTACTATTTCCTTTCTTCCTTTGGTTGTGGGCTTTTTTTGCTGTTCTCTTTCTATTTGTTTGAGTTCTGTAGCTGATGTTTTGATTTTGTCCCTTTCTTCTTTTTTGATGTGTGCATCTATTGCTCTAAATTGTCCTCTGAGAACTGCCTTTGCTGTGTCCCAAAGATTTTGGTAGGATATGTTTTCATTCTCATTTGATTCTAGGAATTTTTTTATTCCACCTCTGATTTCTTATATTTCCCAGTAATGTGTAAGCAGGGTATTATTCAGTTTCCATGTAATTGATTTTTTTTCCTTGCTCTTTGTGTTGTTAATTTCTATCTTGATGGCATTGTGGTCAGAGAAGATACTTTGAATTATCTCAACGTTTTGGATCTTGTTGAGGATTGCTCTGTGGCCTAAGATGTGGTCTATTCTGGAGAACATTCCATGTGCATTGGAAAAGAATGTGTACTTTGCAGCAGTTGGATGGATTGTTCTATATATGTCTATGAGGTCCAGTTGGCTGATTGTGTCCTTTAGGTCTTCTGTATCTTTGCTGAGTTTCTTTTTAGTTGTTCTGTCCTTTACTGAGAGTGGTGTGTTGAAGTCTCCTACTATTATTGTGGAACTGTCAATTTCTCTTTTCAATGTTGTTAGAGTTTGATTTATGTATTTTTGAGCCCAGTCATTTGGTGTGTAGATGTTTATTATGGTTATGTCTTCATGATGGACGGTCCCCTTAATCATTATATAGTGTCTTTCTTTGTCTTTTATGGTAGATTTTGTTTTAAAGTCTATTTTATCTGAGATTAGTATTGCCACTCCTGCCCATTTTGGGTAGTTGTTAGCTTGATGTTTTTTTTTCCAACCTTTGACTTTTAATAAATTCACATCTTTGTTTCTAAGGTGTGTCTTCTGTAGACAGCATATTGATGGATCCTGTTTTCTTATCCATTCTGTCATTCTCCATCTCTTTCTGGGTGCATTGAGTCCATTTCCATTCAGTGTAATTATTGATAGATGTGAGTTTGTAGCTGTCATTTTGTAGTGCTTTTTTTTTTTTTTTTGTTTGTGCTGACGTTTTCTTTTTCTTCTTACCCTATTGTGCTGAGTTACTTTTGTTTGTGGATTTTATTTTCATTTCTTTTGTTTTTGTAGGTTTTGTTTTTGCTGAGACTTTATGTTTTTCCTCTTTTTTTAATGAGTATGTTTGTTAACTTTCTTTGTGGTTTCCATGAATTTTACCCTTATCTTTCTAAGTTTGATGCAGTCTACCATTACTTGGTATCACCTTGCCTTCCTCTACATTAGAAGGTTCTATACCTATGCTTTTTCTTCCCTCTTTTATTGTTTTGATGTTGTTGTCATTTACTGATTAACTGGTCTGATTCCCTGTTGTATTTCTTTTGGTTTTGGATAGTCCTTGAGAGTTCATTTCCGAGATTGGTATCTGGCTGGTACTATCCTGCATCCTAGTTTCTGCCTGTTAGTTGAAGTTATTTGTTCTCAGATTAAAGACCTCCCTTTAATAATTCTTGTAAGTTTGGTTTGGCTTTTACATATTTCCTTAATTTCTGTTCATCTGGAAATGACCTAATTTCACCATCATATTTGAATGAGAGTTTTGCAGGATATATTATTCTTGGCTGGCAATTTTTTTTCTTTCAATATTTTATCTCTGTCATCCCACTGCCTTCTTGCCTGCATGGTTTCTGCTGAATAATCTGAGGTTAGTTTTATTGTTTATCCTCTGTATGTGATTTTGTTTTTCGCAACCTGCTCTCAGGATTCTTTGTTTGTCTTTGGTTTTGGCAAGTGTGATTATGATATTCCTTGGTGATTTTCTTTTGGCGTCTCTCCTACATGGCGTTCGTTGAGCTTCTTGGATAGCCAGCTTTTCATCTTTCATGATATTGGGGAAGTTTTCTGTTGGCAGTTGTCCAATGATCCTCTCTGTGTTTTCTGTTTTCTCCCCCTGTTCTGGAATTCCAATCTCTTGAAAATTTTTGCTTTTGATTGTGTCCCACATAACTCTCAGGGTCTCTTCATTTTTCTTTGTTCTTTTTTCTGAGTTTTTCTGAAACAGAGTTGTATCCAAGTTTTTGTCTTCAATTCCACTGATACTGTCTTCCACCATTTGAAATCTGCTTCTTAGCCCTTCTGTGACACCGTCCATTTCTGAAATCTTGTTGTTTACATTTTGGATTTCTAATTGTTGTCTTTGTATAATTTCTAGTTGTGAATTTATTTTGGAATTTTGTTGCTGCATTATTTTCCTGAATTCTTCCAATTTTTTGTGTGTATTTTCCATGCATTTGTCTATTTTTTCCTCATGTTTGTCAGCTTTTTGCCTCAGCTCTTGGAGAATTCTGAGTATTAGAGATCTGAATTCCCTATCAGGTAGTTCTAGTGCATTTTCTTCCACGGGAGAGTCATCTGGTGTTTCATTTTGGACACCTCCTGGAACCATCCTGTCCTGTTTTTGTAAATGTTTTGATATTGTCTGCTGTCTTCGGGGCATTCAGTAGTTATTTTTCTAGCTTATTGATTGTAGATTTGTTTGTTTTGTCCCTTTTTTTTTTAATTTTCTTATGTCTGAGCAGGTGCAGTGTGTGTTCTTTGTTGTTTGCTCATTTGTGGGCACAGTTAGTTTCCCTCCCTTCTCCAATTGGCAGTGGCAGTCACTCAGATATGGCACGGCATGGCAGGTCTAGCTGAAGAGGAGTTACTGGGATGAGTTGTTTGTAGCACTTACTCCACCATGGTGTGTCAGTAATCAGTGCAGAGCAGGATCCAGTAGGCCGTGCCTGTGCTGCTTGGTGGTGAGATGTTAAGCGCACGGTGCAGGTAGGCAGGATGTAGCTGGGAGATTGTTACGTGTGGAGCTGAGATGGATATGGTAGAGAGGAGAGAGGAATAGGAGCCAAAAACATACAAACAAACAAAAAAGAATGCTAGGGGAGCTTGCCGTTGGAGTGGAGAGATGAGAGACTATGAAATGGAGGAAAACAAAAATGGGAAGAGGACGAAAAAGAAAAGAAAAGGATGAATAAATAAAAATCAGAAAGGTTAAAGGACAGCAATGTTCCCAGGGATCCCACCAGTGCAGCTATGAGGTCTGGGGAACTTGTTTTCAGGTGTTACAGTACTGCCTGGCTAGAAGGCCTGAAGGTATACAACACCAGGTATTCAGAGAACAGAAAGAGAAGGAAGATATAGAGAGACAAGAAGCGGTTGTTGTGTCTCCGGCTGGAAGCTCCAAGAAGCGGCTTTCTTGCACCCCCTGTTTGCTGGTCTCTGATAGGAGTCCAATATGGCAGATCTGTGCTGCACTAGCTGATGGAGACTTCTGCATGAATCTCTCCTTGCTCTCCGTTCTGTGTCCATTTGGTGCTTGGCTGTGTTCTTTATCTCTTCATTTGAAGTTTTAGGGTTTCAGGATTGTTGTTTTCTCTGTTCTGCTTAGTTTTTCTGATCTTTTCTGTGGAGGGACGGCGTGGTGCTTCTGCCTAGAGCGTCATTTTGCCAGAAGTTGCCAGTGGTAACATTTTTATTATTAGAAACACAGAGTTAGTTTGCTCAATTTCAGCATAAAAGAAATTCCTGGAGTTTCCCATTGAGAGAGACATGGCAATTCCAATTTAATTTTTTCCTGATATATTTCAGATAAGCCAAGAATATTATAATTGTATAGGGGGAACAGGATGATTTAACATATTGTATTCTAAAGTAACAATATTAGACCCTGTTTCTTCTTTATCCTTCTGAATATACATGCAATAAAATTAAATATGTTGTAGTGGCCTATGCTATCATAGGTGGAATCAGAAAGATTAATACTTATAACATGACCCCGTATTACATATGCATACAGTGCCTTCTCACAAATTCCAATTAGGCAGAAGAGAAAATATATAACCAGTGATTTGAATTATGGGAAAAATATAGAATTGTATCAAGTAATATGAAATGTGTGACATAGAATTCTTTTAAATACATACAATTATAGAGAGATTTGTTTTAATTTTTCATAGCACAGATAAAAAGATTAGAGCTTTAATTGTGTTTTTGTTCATTCAAAAATATTAATGAAATCCTGGGATTTTAAACACATTATTTATTTAGTGGTTTAGTTATTCTTTTAATTATAATAACATATATTCTTAATGCGTTAAAAACAAATTGTTGATATCCTTAAACCTGTTTTTGTTAGCTGCCATTGAATTGGTTGCAATTCATGGTGACCTTATATTTAATAGAAGGAAACATTGCCCAGTCCTGCCCCATCTTTGTGATCTTTACTATGTTTGAGCCCATTGCTGAGGCTATTGTGTCAGTTCCTCTCTTTGAGTGTTTTCTTTTTTTTTCATTGACCTTCTACTTTCCAAACATGATATCCTTCTCTAGCAATTGTTCTTTCCTGATAACATGTACAGAGAAAGCAAGACAAAGTCTCTCCATCCTCACATGTAAGGAGCATTCCAGTTGTATTTCTTCTAAGACCGATTTGTCCTTAAACCTATGGGGCTGTAAAATATCTACTTCTTTATTTAATTCCTACATATGTTATAATACTATATAGTGTCTTTATTCTTATTAAAACAAAAAACCAAATTCGTTGCCATCGAGTCGATTCTGACTCATAGCTACCTTATAGGACAGAGTAGAACTGCCCCACAGGATTTCCAAGGTTGTAATTTTTATGGAAGCAGACTGCCACATCTTTCTCCCACTGAGCAGCTGGTAGGTTCAAACTGCCAGCCTTTCAGTTAACAGCTGAGCACTTTTAACCACTGCACCACCAGGGGTCTTTTTACTTTATTATTGCAATATAAATGAAGGTATCTTTGATTTTGTTATGGCCACTCTTAGATTAGTAGAAACTGTTATTTACATATAAAGGAAGAAAGGTTAGATGAATACAGTAAATAAGTGATGATTGGCATTTGTACAATCTTATTTTGGAAAATAAAATCTAAGTTATATAACATTTTATATAGATAAGTACCCCGATGTGTCCGTCTGTTTGTCATACTGTGGGTGCTTGCCTGTCGCTGTGATGCTGGGAGCTATGCCACCCACGTTCAAACACCATCAGGGTCCCCCATTGTGGACAGGTTTCAGCCATTTTGAATTGGACAATCATACCGTCTACTATGCCAGGAATGACAACTTGAAGAGGAATGGCTTTGCATTTATTGTCAAAAAGAACATTTTAAGATCTATCCTGAAGTACAACAATGTCAGTGATAGGATAACATCCAAACGCCTACAAGGAAGACCAGTTAATACTACTATTATTCAAATTTACACATCAACTACTAAGGCCAAAGATGAAGAAGTTGAAGATTTTTACCAGCTTCTGCAGTGTGAAATTGATTGAACATGCAATTAGGATGCATTGGTAATTACTGGTGATTGCAATGCAAAAGTTGGAAACAAAGGATTGGTAGTTGGAAAATATGGCCTTGGTGATAGAAATGATGCCAGAGATCACATGATAGAATTTTGCAAGATCAATGACTTCTTCATTGCAAATAACTTTTTCACCAACATAAATGGCAACTACACACGTGGACCTCACCAGATGGAATACACAGGAATCAAATTGACTACATCTGTGGAAAGAGATGATGGGAAAGCCCAATATCATCAGCCAGGGATGACTGCAGAAGAGACCATCAATTGTTCATATGCAAGTTCAAGGTGAAACTGAAGAAAATTAGAACAAGTCCACGAGAACGAAAGTATGACCTATATTTAGAGACCATCTCAAGAATAGATTTGACAAGTTGAACATTAATGACTGAAGACCAGATGAGTTGTGGAATGACATCAAGGACATCATATACAAAGAAAGTAAGAGATCATTCAAAAGACAGGAAAGAAAGAAAAGATCAAAATGGATGTCAAAAGAAACTCTGAAACTTGCTCTAGAATGTTGGATAGCTAAAGCAAAAGTAAGAAATCATCGAGTAAAAGAGCTGAACAGAAGATTTCAAAGGGAAGATTTTCAGAAGACCAAGTATTATAATAACATGTGCAAAGAGCTGGAGATAGAAAAGCAAAAGGGAAGAAAACCCTCAGCATTTCTCAAGCTGAAAGAACTGAAGAAAAAATTCAAGCCTCAAGTTGCAATAGTGAAGGATTCTATGGGGAAAATATTAAAAGACGCAGGGAGAATCAAAAGAAGATGAAAGGAATACACAGAGTCACTGTACCAAAAAGATTTGGTCGATGTTCAACCATTTCAGAAGGTAGCATACGATCAGGAACAAATCAGGTACTGAAGGAAGAAGTCCAAGCTGCACTGGAGGCATTGGTGAAAAACAAGGTTCCAGCAATTGATGGTGTACCAGTTGAGATGTTTCAACAAACAGATGCAGCACTGGAAGTGCTCACTTGTCTATGCCGAGAAATTTGGAAGACAGTTACCTGGCCAAGTGACTGGAAGAGAGACCCGTATTTATGCCTATTCCCAAGAAAGGCGATCCAACTGAATGCATAAACTATCGAACAGTATCATTAATATCACACGCAAGTAAAATTTTGCTGAAGATCATTCAATAGCGGCTGCAGCAGTACATTGACAGAGAACTGCCAGAAATTCAAGCTGGATTCACAAGAGAACGTGGAACCAGAGATAGCATTGCTGATGTCAGATGGATCTTGGCTGAAAGCAGAGAATACCAGAAAGATGTTTACCTGTGTTTTATTGACTATGCAAAGGCATTTGACCGTATGGATCATAACAGATTATAGATCACATTGCAAAGAATTGGAATTCCAGAACATTTAATTGTGTTCATGAGGAACCTGTACATAGATCAAGAGGCAGTCGTTCAAACAGAACGAGGGGATACTGTGTGGTTTAAAGTTAGGAAAACTGTGCCTCAGAGTTGTATCCTTTCACCATACCTATTCAATCTGTATGCTGAGCTAATAATCTGAGAAGCTGAACTATATGAAGAAGAACGCTGAATCAGGATTGGAGGAAGACTCATTAACAACCTACGTTATGCAGATGATGCAGCCTTGATTGCTGAGAGTGAGGAGGAGTTGAAGCACTTACTGATGAAGTTCAAAGACCACAGCCTTCAGTATGGATTACACCTCAACGTAAGGAAAACAAAAATCCCTACAGCTGGACCAGTAGGCAAAATCATGATAAACGGAAAAAAGATTGAAGTTGTCAAAGATTTCATTTTGTTTGGATCCATAATCAACACCCATGGAAGCAGCAGTCCAGAAATCAAAAGATGCATTGCATTGGGCAAATCTACTGCAAAAGACCTCTTTAAAATGTTGAAAGGCAAAGATATCACCTCGAAGACTAAGGTGCACCTGACACAAGCCATGGTGTTTTTGATCGCCTCATGTGCATGTGAAAGCTGGACGATGAATAAGGAAGACCAAATTGACACCTTTGAATTGTGGTATTGCAAAGAATATTAAATATACCATGGACTGTCAAAAGAAGAAACAGATCTGTCTTGAAAGAAATGGAACCAGAATGCTCCTTGGAGGCAAGGATGGTAAGACTGCGTCTCACATACTTCGGACATGTTAGCAGGAGGGATCAGTCCCCGGAGAAGGATATCATTCTTGGTGAAGCAGGGGATCAACGAAAAAGAGGAAGAGCCTCAATGAGATGGATTGACACAGTCGCTGCAACAGTGGACTCAAGAATAACAAGGACTGTGAGGATGGCGCAAGACTGGGCAGTGTTTTGTTCTGTTGTACATAGAGTTGCTGTGTATCGGAATCGACTCGACGGCACCTGACAACAACAACGTAGATAAGTAAATGAGAGTATTAATTAATTTTATCATCAGAAATCAAATATTGTTTCCTGACAGGCAGTGCAATAGAACTGCTAGATTGCTTTATTAATTTATTCAACAAATATGCATTTGGTGTCTTCTTTGCGCTAAAGCTGGGATAGGTTCAAGGGACACAATGTTATAAAGATACAAGTCCTTACAGAGCACTTAGCCTAACAGAGAAAATGCAAACTAAATAAGCAATTATAATCAACAGAGTAGGTAAAATGAAGAGCCCTGGTTTGTGCAGTGGTTAAGAACTCAGCTGCTAACCAAAAGGTCAGCAGTTTGAATTCACTAGACACTCCTTGGAAAAACTATGGGGCAGTTCTACTCTGTCCATAGGGTAGCTATGAGTCAGAATTGACTTGACAGCAATAGGTTATTTGATTAGGTACAATAGGATACATTCAAGGTACAGGAGGGCACCTAACTTTGGAGGTGATTCTCTCCAATTAATCCAGAGAGAGAAGGTGCAGCATCATTCATAAAAATTATGTAGTCTAGAACTTTTCATAACAGTGTGGAACTATTTAATTTTTTTAAGCAGATGTATAATAGGAATATATTTTCATTTAGAAAGATCATTGTGTACGAAGTGTTTGCAATGGATCTGAGAGGGACAAGACTACTGGCAGAGAAACAAGAGTTCTTCAGTAATTCATTCCACATATAAATAATAAATGTCTTTTGTATTTGATAACTATGTCAACCAACGAGTATAGAATTAAAAACAGAATATATATGATAGATGCTGTCAAGGAGCCTGCCGTATGTGGGTAACAAACTTTAAGCAAGAATGAAAACACAAATAAATATGGCAGAGTTATATCAGCAAGTATTAACTAAACCTTATATCAGATATTCTTCCAAATCTCTCACTTGTAACAGAATGTTATTTTCCCCCAGTAGCCCACTGTGCTGTTGTTGTTAGGTGTCATTGCGTCAGTTCCACCTCACAGTGACCCTATGTACAAGAGAACGAAACACTGCCTGGCCCTGCAGCATCCTCACAACCCTTGTTATGCTTGATCCCATAGTTGTAGCCACTGTGTCAAGCCATCTAATTGAGGATCTTCTTCTTTTTCACTGACCCTCTACTTTACCAAGAATGATGCCCTTCTCAAGGGACTGATCCCACCTGATAACATGTCCAAAGTATATGAGATGAAGTCTTGCCATCCTTGATTCTAATGAGCATTCTGGCTATCCGTCTTCTAAGACAGTTCGATCTGTAGGCAGTCCATGGTATATTCAATATTCTTCTCCAACAGTGTAGTTCAAAGGCATCAGTTCTTCTTCTATCTTTCTTATTCATTGTCCAGCTTTCATGTGCATATGAGGCAATGGAAAACACCATGGCTTGGGTGAGTCACACCTTAGCAGCCCACTGTGGAGGGGAAGAAACAAGGTTAGAACTAATTGCAAACTTCCAGAACAAGACAGTCCGGATTTTCTTGTTGTTTGTTTTTGCCTTGGAGAGACTAGATAAGCCAGGGCCTGGTGGAAGGGAAAAAATAAGAGAAACAAATAAAAAACAAAGGGAAAGGTAGAATAAGCTGATGATAAGAATAAGAACAATCTCTCACAAAGAAGCAGGAAGCAGAGTTAAAAAAAAAAAAAAAAGAAACAAAAAGACAAGATGTCCTCCAGTGTGTCCAATTCTTCAATATTCCTCCCAACCTATGATTTATTGTATTGTCTGTGAGTAACCTACCATTCAGCAGTACTGGAAACTTGTAAACTGCTGTGAACAGAGGGCAGCAACTTAAAAATCATGTGCTTAGTTGCTAGATAACTATATCTTCTGACCAAGACGGTCCAACCACAAACCAGTGGGGCATTTTCTTATGAGCAGAACATTAGTGTATCCTCTGTTGATCTTATTTAAATACATAATAAAATTAAAAAAAAAAAAAAAACACAATAAGGGAAAACCACAAAATACTTGGAGAGAAATATCTGAGTGGAAGCAGGCTATTTACGTATATTGCAGATTCAAGAAACGACACTTAGAGTGAAGAGTTTTTTTTTTTTTTTTTTTTTTTGTACGTTAGACAAAGGTTTACAGGACAAACAGTTTCTCATTAAACAATTAGTACACATATTGTTTTATGACATTGGTTAACAACCCCATGACGTGTCAACACTGTCCTTTCTCAACCTTGGGTTTCCTATTACCAGTTTTCCTGTCCCCTCCTGCCTTCTAGTCCTTGTCCCTGGAATGTTGTGCCTCATTTGTCTCATTTTGTTTTATGGGGCTGTCTAATCTTTGACTGAGGGGTGAACCTCAGAAATGACTTCATTACAGAGCTGAAAGAGTGTCCGGGGTCCACGCTCTCGGTGTTTCTCCTGTCTCTGTCAGGCCAGTAAGTCTGGTCTTTTTTTGTGAGTTAGAATTTTGTTCTACATTTTTCTCCAGCTTTGTCAGGGAACTTCTCTTATGATCCCGGTCAGAGCAGTCAGTGGTGGTAGCTGGGCACCATCTAGTTGTACTAGACTCAGTCTGGTAGAGGCTGTGGTAGTTGTGGCCCATTAGTCCTTTGGACTAATCTTTCCCTTGTATCTTGCTTTTAGAGTGAAGAGATTTTTTAGACGCAGAAGACATCATGAGAATCTTTCCTGATACTGAAAAACATTTAGCAAGAGTGAGAAACTGAAATAAGGCTAATGTGGTTGGCAGGTAGTTAAGCTATCGGAAGAAATTAATGAAGACTTAGGAATATGTAAGGGTCAGATTCAGGAACTGGAATTTTACTCTAATTGCAATTGTAAAAATATGAAGAAATGTGAAGGGTCTAAGATTTTACTATACCTTCAACCTAACAAGTCAACCTGTTATTGTTTCGTGGATGAGAGTAGAAGACACGAGACTCCTGAGTTGGAGATAAAGCACTTTATTACTCACAGCACAGCCGGCAGCATGCGCGTCATTTTTCTATCAATTTACCTTGCCTTCCAAGTCAAGTGGGAACAATGCAGAAGCAAGCCCAGGTGGACGCTGCCCACACAATGGATTTGTGTCACACCTAAGAAACTCCATGATTAAGACCCCAGTTTTTGAATGGAGAGTGCTAACAAACCTGACTCACCTTTTTCATAGACATTATCTTTTTTATCCTGGACAAAAAGTAACTCTGCTTTCTGTCGCAGAGGAAGATAATATTTCTATTTTTGAAAGCTGTTTGCTATACGTATATCCTTGAGAAGATAATCGGGAATGAAGAAATGCCATGGGGAATTGTCAACACATTGAAAGCTGTTTTAATTAGGAGAGATATAAGACACAATCCTTTTTTTCTTTTAATGACCACTTTTTGTTTTTATGACACAATCTTTTTTTTTTTTCTTCTTTTAATCGCCACTTTTCATTTTTGTGAAGGGGTTAGAATATTGGGGGACAAAGGTGGCAATGGAGAGGTCAGTGTGGAGGCTATTGATGAGTCATAGGTGAATAGTGATTGTGACTGTTGCAGGTAAAACTGGTTGTTTATCATGGAAAGTGGCAGTGAGAGAATTTAGCATTAATAGGACCACGTGTGACTTTCTGAGCAGGGATACTGGGAGATAATAGTAAATTTCTCTAAGAAAGAGATCACAGGACAGGGGCAGATTTGAAAAGTTGTGAGTATGAGAAATGAAGATCCATGATTTCAGCTTTAATAATAAAATAATGTAAAAGGTTTACATAATTTTTTTTCCCTAAACATCCCTGAATATGTGCAAAATACTGTTTTCAAGTAGAGTGATTTTCACTTATAATTCATCTGTTTGACTGAGAGTTATAATCTGGTTAAAATCCTCAAATAATCATATGGTCTTTTCAAATTTTCATTTATATTATTTACAATAGATTATCTTTAAGATTGTATGATTTAAAATGTTAAAAAGCGTCATGGAACCATGTAGAAATTGCTCCAGTGAAGAATAATTATTATTTTCAGAGGTATGTTTGCAAAGACTATGTGAGCTATAATTTCCAAAAAGCTGGATCCTTATCTTAGTAAGATTTTGTATTTGTAGAACTGAGGGTAGATATTATTTGATTTTTTTTTGTTTTTACTCAAAGTCTGTCATGAGATATTCTTCAGTTTTACTTAGATAAATTTTTGCTCATAATTCAAATTACCTTATTAAATACCTTAAGGCCTAGTCCCTATATCCTAAAAAGTATAGAATTAAACCATGTCAAAGCTTTAAGAGAATTTTTAGCATAGAATAGTGAGCTTGTCACATCCTATTCTTAGTGCATCAAGATTAAATTGTATATTATCATCTAATGGGAACAAAAGGACAAAAAAGAAGAAAGTTTAAAATAGAATAATCTGCCATTTGTCTTGTGTTTCCTTGACTCTTGTTCCTCCAGGACACCTGAAGATATTTAGTTTCATTGTTCTCTGAGTAGCTCATGAATATTTCACTTCCAAATGGTTGAATATTCCTTTTACTAGTCCATTTAAATTACAGCACAAATATGTTTTTATGTGTGTTCCTTGGTGATTTAGGGATTTTTACTTTTTTTTTTTTTTTTACAATGAAACAATAGACTATATAGAGACTGTATTGGTAATCATGTTTATTTAAGATTGCAGTGGAGTGGGTATACCACATGATTCCTTTGGCTTTTAATAATGAAATAGATTATTTTATTTTAATAATCATATGAAATAATAGTTCTCAAACATTGAAAGTATTAGTGCACATAAAAGGAAGTTTTAACTAAACTGTTCTTTCTTTCTATAAGAGATTCTCTTTGTGTCTCTTCATACAAGTCTTTTGAAAGGTTTGAAAGGGCACATGAAGTGTTCCCTCATTATTGTGCTCACTTCGACTTTTATGTAAAATACATCACAAATACAGAAGCCCTCAAAGCCCTGGCTCTATGGTTATGATAAAATTTGATCTACCCAAAAGTAATATAATAAATATTTATAATACATTTTTGTATAGAGATACCTTGATTCACACATTTTCCTGTACAATTAAGATAGTCCTGGCTGTATAAGAGGAAGCAGATATTACGATGTAATGTTAATGTGTCCAGAGGTTTGTGGAATTAATGCAAATTATCTAATGATCCTTAAAAACCAGTCATCTTGATGTACATTGTTAGGCCAGGTCTGAAATGCATAGCCAAATGTATTTCTTATTTTCAAACTTGATTTATTTTTAAATATGAAGAAGCCAGGATAAAATAATGACAAAAATGATGTCCCAATTTGAAAGCTGTTAAAGAAATGAAACAAGTAAAACATCACAGGAAATACAATTGGCAGAGCAAATTAAATTATCTGGAGATAAGAAAAAATATACATATGTACACATGATAAAGCTGTCTGGGCTGCTTTCAAATTTTCCTCTGAGCACAGTGCTTTGCTATGACTCATCCACATGATCATGCACCTACCAGTTACATAGGGTTCATAGAAATAGTAAACACCTTTTGCTACTTAAAGAAAATTATGTGAATTGTTTAGCCTCAGGCTATAGGATCAAAAGCAAATAACTTTTAGTTACAAAAGTAGTTTAGGGTTGAAAAGATATCATTTATTTTAAGAATTGAAATGATACAAATTGGTGATCTGGTTTTATATAATTTACTAGTTTGTAAGAGAGCTATCAAAAAGAAAATGGGTCTAAGAAAAGAATATTTCTGAGGAAAAGCACTAGAAACCCAAGTAGGTTGGCTATATGTTATACCTCTTGATACAATGTTCTTAACTTAGGGTTTTGGTCAACGAACATGGAATTCATGTGGTAGAGACTCATTACAAGCTGCCAATGCAATATATACATCAGGTTTTTTGTTGTAGGATATGCCTGTGATATGAACACCAGTTCTTTCTCTCACATAGACTGAAGGATATGTTACTCAAGCAAACCTTTTTCTCCCCCTGGTTAACAGTACTTGAGAATTGTTAAACCAGTTGCCTTCCAGTGGGCTTCTACTCTTGTTGATCTCATGTGTATGAGAGTAGAAGTGTGCCCCATAGGGTTTTCAATGGCTAATTTTTCAGCAGTGGATCACCAGGACTTTCTTCTTAGGCACCTCTTGGTGGACTAGAACTTCCAACATTTTGGTTAGCAAGCAAGCATGTTAACCATTTGCACCACCTAGGAAATCCTGAGAGGTGTTAGAAAGCAGAAATTTTCAGTCTTGAGTAACATTTATGCTTTTGAGGATTGGTCCTTTTAGGCTCTTTCATGTATAAATTATAAATATAAATGCTAGAGAAAATACAGTCTTACAAGTTTTAAGGCCTAATTAATTTTGTCTCATACTTTTCATAAAACTCAAAACAGTACAGATAAAAAATAAAAGACATAAGATCAATTGAAAAAAATGAGCAATAGCATGTTCTCTGTGAGGTTAGGAGAATACGCAAGCATGTATCTGACAACATTTATATAAAATCAGGAAACGATTTTAAAGCAATCAGAAGTCCAAACATTTAAGTATACTTAATGCAGGATAGCTGTTAAGAATTACAATGATGACATAAAATAATTGCAATAGTGAAATAAGTATATGAAAGGTGCAGAGACATTTGAAAATCTACTAAAGTAGAACACAAAAGTAAGGATGTTGTCCTGGCTACCGGAGAGAAATACGGAGTCTACTTAAAAACTGTATGAACACAGAAGGAGGACAGAACGCGTCCCATAGCAAACACCTTTTACATGATTCTCTTTTATGATTCCCAATTGAAACAAAATCTTTGTTGTTATGGATTGAATTGTGTCCCCCAAAAATGTGTGTCAACTTGGCTAGGCTATGATTCCCGTTATTGTGTGGTTGTCCTCCATTTTGTGATCTGATGTAATTTTCCTATGTGTTGTAAATCCTAATCTCTGCCTGTGTTTAATGAGGCAAGATTAGGTTACATTAAAGAGGATTAGGGTGGGATGCAATGCTCTTACTCGGATCACAGCCCTGATCCGAGGTAAGGGGAGTTTTCCTGGGGTGTGGCCTGCATTACCTTTTATCTTACAAGAGAAAAGGAGAGAGAAGCAAGCAGAGGGAGGGGGACCTCATACCACTCAAAAAAGAAGCACCAGGACCCGGGGACCCTGAACTGAGAAGCTCCAAGACCAGGGGAAGACTGATGACAAAGACCTTCCCCAAGAGCCTACAGAGACAGAAAGCCTTCTCCTGGAGCTGGTGCACTGAATTTGAGCATGTAGCCTCCAAAACTGTGAGAGAATAAATTTCTCTTTGTTAAAGCAATCCGCTTGTGGTATTTCTGTTATAGTAGCACTAGATAACTAAGGCACTGTTATAGTACCACAGATAACTCAGACATTTGTGTTTTCAAACTTTGTAAATTCTTTAGTTAGAAAATAAGCTGATGGCCCGTCTGGAGCAGGGGAGAATGAAGAAAACCAAAGACACAGGGAAAGATTTGTCTAAAGGACTAATGGACTACAACTACCAAAGCCTCCACCAGACTGAGTCCAGCACAACTAGATGGTGTCCAGCTACCACCACCAACTGCTCTGACAGGAATCACAATAGAGAGTCGTGGGCAGAGCTGGAGAAAAATATGTAGAATAAAATTCAAACATACAAAAAAAGACCAGTACTGAAGTCACTCCTTAGGTTCACCCTTCAGCCAAAGATTAGACAGGCCCATAAAACAAAAATAATACACATAGCTCAACCATGTATATGAGATTAAATGGGCACACCAGCCCAGCGGCAAGTACGAGAAGGCAGGAGGAGACAGAAAAGCTGGACGTATGGAAATGGGAAATCCAAGGTTGAGAAGGGAAGAGTGTTGACACATGGTGGGGTTGGCATCCAATGTCACAAAACAATACATGTGTTAATTTTTTAATGAGAAACTAATCTGGTCTGTAAACCTTCATCTAAACACAATTAGAAAAAAAAGAAGAAAGAAAAGAAATTGATACTATTCAAGTAAGTTTTGTGTGACTGGAAGAGCTTTCTGAGACATGGTTTTTTGAGGTGCTGAGAGACTAGCCCTCAGAAACTAGAAATCAATCTTGATATTTGGAAGAATAAATAATTACTAAATTCTCAATTCTGTTTTTCAAAGCAGACACATATGTATGTCCATTTAATTAAAGAACAATATTAGTTCTCCCACATAAAACAGTCAGCCTAAAAGTCATGAAATAATTCACATCATCTCTGTTGAACAAAATAAAGATCCTTCCAGCTTTCAGTGTATTCATGAATAAGCTGGTTGTTTGAGGAGGATTAAAAAAAAAAAATTAAAAGCTTAGGCCATAGATGTGTAGAAGAGCATCAATATAAGATTTCTACTGGCAATTACGTTAGATGTCTCTGAAGAGGGTCCAGGTATGTGTGTAGAAAAGAATATTATTCTTTTCCCATTTCCTTTGCTATCATCAACAACAGGCTTCTGATTTTTAGATAATTATGGTTTGCCTGACAAAGGAACCAGGCGTATTTTTGATAAAAAGTGAGATGAAAGTGCCTACAAAGTCTAGAAGATTCTGTAATGTGATGTGACTGCTGTCAGGAGCACAACTAGCTGAAATTAAATATACTGGCTATCACCAAAACTGGCAAAGTGAAAAAAAGTGTAGATGCAAGGCAAAAAGAGGTTTATGAAGTGTCTGCTCTTATATTTTAATAAACTGCTCTAAGGATATGCTGCACTGTGTTAACCTGCATGTCCCAAGCAAATAACCTACAACTTGTCATAAGAAGGACATCGAGTACTTTGTTTCACAAGTGATCTCATATAATAAATCACATTTGATCCTTACAATAACCCCTTGAGATAGTTGTTGCTATTATTATTATTACAGTCATGCATCACTTAAAGTCCAAGACATGTTCTGTGAAATGGCATGTTATGTGATTTCGACTTCTTGCAGACAAGCTTCGTGTCTTAGCAGGGATTGTCAGTGTGCTGAGAGAGGCTCACTTTTGTGTTTGGTCCTCAATCCACGTCATTAGCAACTGATCCATATCTGATACATCCCTCTCATATTATTGTTAGCCTTGGAGTCTTTAGTGGAGCCAATCCTTTAACAGCTTGGAAATTTTTTATTTTTGTTTTTGAGGATCATCGTGGTTGTAGAGCGCGACATGCCTAAATGACAAGCAATAGCATTCACTGATCTTCCACCTTCATGTTGTTTAATGACCTTTTGTTTCACTTCCAGATCTGTACTTCTCCTTTGCCTCTTGTGGCTGCTATCACTAGCACTGGCTTTGCTGCATTTGGGAACCATGAAGCCCTTCATGGTAATATTTCAAAAGAAAACTGAACAGAGGGTAACACTACAGCACTCAAGAGATGTGTGGACCATGGATATGTATATGTTTGAACATTGCCCTGAACAGATATTAAGCAACCCATGACTGTGTTATTACACAAAGTAAGAAACAAGATTACAGACTGAAGTATTTATATGGAAGATTCGGAGCCGGAGCCCTGATCTTCTGCCCAAGTACTTCAGTGCCCCTTCAAATTCAGCTTTACATGTAAATTAATTATAATTTTTATTTACTGATGCTTAGAAGTTCTCACAAAAAGTAAATTATTTAAATGCTTCTCTTGAATAAATACAAAAACATAGTTTTAAAGCCAGTAATTTAATAATGTAGGCTTGTGAGCAAATATTATTAAGTATAAATAGTAGATAAAATAGTTAAAAAAAAACAAAAAACCTTACAGTTAAAAGAGAATATTATTTGGGTAGAAAATTAAAATTACACGTTGTTCTGAAAAGAGTAAACATTAACAGCAAAGATAAAGGTAGGCTGTGTGATAAATATAGACGGGGAGGGGTTGTTCAAGCTTGGTTACTAGAGAAATTATTTTTAAAAACATTATTATAGCAATCCTATCGAAAGTTATAACAAGTGAAGCAC